>CM061065.1:142020223-142713181 GCA_030762895.1 Sophora flavescens
AAGTGCAAAAATGTCAAAAAGGCTATTTGAAGGAAAAGGCTGTAGTCACCCAAAGCATAAAGAAAAATGAAAAAAGGAACTTGAGTGGAAATTCGGTATGTTGAAAAGTTTCATGCTCTCTTAGTTCCTAGGGACTTAAGCCTAGTACCTTTGAATATCCTACCCTTAGCCAGGCCCCATTACAACCTTAAAAGACCTTTTGATGTTGCATGCAAGTTTCCGTGGGAACCATTTTGAGATGAAAATCAAATTCATGGGAAGTGTTTTTAAAAGTGAAATTGAGTGAAATGTTGTTAACCTAGACAAACTGAGCGGTTGAGTGAAATACTAAATGCCCTTGTGAGGAAGGCGATTGTTTGAATTTGGTGATCTCCCTCTTGTGTGTAACTTGGATCCCTTGCTTAGATTAATGATTGTTTGAATGATGAAGTTCTCAAATGTTTAGAGTGAATGCATGTGGGGATTTCTTTGTTTGAAAGGGGGGGGGGGGGGGGGGACAAGGAAAGAAAATGGTTTTGATGAATTGCTTGAAATTTGTGCAAAGTTGATTAAATCCTTTAAGCTTGCCATGTCTTGAGTCTTTTTGAGTTTTTGAGTTTTAGTTTGCTTGGGGACAAGCAAAGTTTAAGTTTGGGGTATTTTGATAAGCCTCTGGCTCATCTAGTTTTATGGCTAGTATGACCAGGGTTTTGTGCTAATTATATCTCATTTTCACCCAAATTAGATTAGATTGTCCTCAAGCAAGGTTTTGAGTCTCTAAAGTAGTTTTAGGTTAATTTAGCCAGTTTTGAGTCAAATAAAGCACTTATGGCTATTTTATTGTTTTCAGGTTAACTTAGAAGTTAAGGGAATAAAGAAGCAGGGGAAATTGCAATCCTGGAGGTGTTCGCCTCGCAAGAGTCTTCTCGTCACGCGAACCTGAAAGCCAGCTGAACAGCAAAAAGTCATCCTCTCTGGTTCGCCCCGCGAACAACACCTCATCTCGCGACCCTGAATGCTGACTGTTCCAGAAAAATGCAAGGTTTCTGTGTCGCCTCGCGAATCCAAGTCTCGCCTCGCGAGACTGAAGACCAGAAGCCATGACTCTTCCATTCCTCGCCACGCGAGCCGTACTTCTCCTCGCGAGAAGACAAAACGTTGCAGACTCTTCATAAGATTCGCCTCGAGAGTGAAGATTCGCCTCGCGAGTAGGCGCAGTTCTTGAATACTATAAATGGCTGTTCTGGGCAGATTAGAAAGAACTTTTGATTCTCCCTTGTTTTTACATATTTTTTGTGTGTTTCGTTTTTCCATGGAGAACTAATTTTCTTAGATTAGTCTACTGTAATCGATTTCCACTACACTTGAGGTTCTTGTAATTCCTGTTTTGTATGTTTTTCCCTTTTCAATGCTATGCTATATATTTCTGTTTGCTTAATTCAGGAGTGTGTAGTGTTGTGTTGATTTATTTCGGTGATGTTATGTTCCTATATTTAATCGCGTTTGCTTAATTCGCGTGTGTTCAATTCGTGTTCGCTTAGTTCACGAAGGGCTTAACCCCGTTTGCTTAATTCGGGAATAGGAACATATATCTGTAGTAGTGATTTCGCTTGTTAATTGTTGCTACAACCGGGAGGGGATTAGAATCTGCTTAGGGCTTGGAATTTACATGAACCGATGATAGTTGAGAAATCGAGAACAGTAGATTAATCGTTTTTAGTTATTTGATAATCTTTTAAACCGCTTCCTTTTTATTGCTCTGTTTTTGCATTGTTTTCCATTTGAAATTCAAACCAACCCCCCCCCCCCACAAAAAAAAACTTAATTTTGTGGTAAATAACAAGTCAAGAGTCCTTGTGAGACGATGTCCGAGTTGTCGCTTCCTAAACTACAGTTTTATAAACCCGCTCGCTTTTTGACGCGTGCGCGACAGCGCGACCAAAATGCGATTTGGCCCCTTTTCACTTCTCTCTCAGAATGAGTTGCGGTTCTAATCCCATGACTAGGGGTAAGCATAGCTGGAGTGGTTCTTCAAGCTTTGCAACTCCAAAATTTCACCCTCCAATTTGTATTTGCACGAAACCGTGTGTCATTTTCATTTCAAGAACTAAGAAGAATCCAAAAGGAGCATTCTATGCATGCCCAAATTATAATAAGGTAAAGGAAATCGTTCATTCTATGGCTTCATCTTATTCTTTGGGAATGCATTGCTTACTATTTGTGATGGTTGCAGGACAACAAACCTTATTGTGAAAGGTCTGTTTTGCTGGATGAATATGAGGAGCAGCAACAGAAGCTGCTGTCAATGGCAAAACTTGAAGAAGGGCACTACAAAAAAAAAAAACCTATTTAGCGACCGAATATTTCGGTCGCTAAACTTAATAATTCGGCTGCTATACTGTATAGCGACCAAATTAGCGACCGAAATAAGGGGGTAGCAGAAACCCTGGTCGCTAAATATTTAGCGACCGAACTTATATTTCGGTCACGGATCTGCGACCGATATTTCGGTCGCAAAATTATATATTTCGGTCGCCGTATAGTTGGTCGCATGCCCAGCTCGCCTAATTTGGTGACCGATATTCGGTCGCTATTTCGGTCGCAAATTTTGATTTTTTTTTTTTTTTAATTTTCCTGTAACTTAATCCTGCCGACCAAATATTGTTTTTCAACTATTACCCCATTGATTTTTAATTTCTGATATAAACAAAATACACCAATATTTTTTTAAAATAAATAGAAAACGTAAATATGATGTACTAATGATCCAAAACATCACAGTCAATATGATCAAGAAAACATATACATTAATTAACACAAGTTTAATAATGGTTTATAAAAAAAAGTTTAATAAGTACTAATTAACGATCAAAACATAAAAATACACCACAGTCAATAAGTACTAATCAAAATATCAAAACTCATCAATCTTCCAAAGGGATGAACATGTAGAAGCGAGAACCCCCAAGGTACTTAAACTTTGCCAATGCACCAGTGGACAACAAATACAACTCCCTGATACCATTTGTATCTGTTGCAAAATATGGGCGATCCTCATGGATTACTATATTCCCATTGAACAGATTTCCGCTTTTGTCTTCAATAGTCACAACACGCGGTATTTGTTGTCCCCAACGACGGTAGAATGATCGCGGGATTGAAATCAAATCCTGCAAATACACAAGAACAATTTAGTAAATGATTAGTTTATGCCTTAACCATCATTACGTGAATCCGGTCGTTATTCTTAAGTTGATGAGATACTCGCACTGGTCTATATGGATGGCTGTCTCAAAACATTTAGTCGGATCCGTTTTCTGATAAAACGATAAGGAAAACAAGTCATATGTCTAAACTTCATCAAGTGATAATAAGAAAAGATGGAAAGATCCATGTAGCATACTAGCATGTTAAAATAGAACAAAGAAATGCAACTTCACATGCAACTTCACAGATTAGCAAACATAGTAGTTTTCGGAAAGCGGATGCTTTTACGCCGTTTTGAAGGATGGTCATAGAGAGGACTTTTCCTACCGGAAGTGCCTAGATAACCTAGTAAGGATGGTCATCAACAACTATTTCTGGAAAGCTCCATTTCCTAGTGAAACAAATGAGTAGAAAACCAGAGTTGCTTTGATAATATTGTGTACAGAGTCGCTTTCTAATGTGAACATGCTCGGATATAAGTACCACCTTCAATAAATTTACATCATCAAACAAAAGAGATAAGTAGAATTACCAAATGAATCCGATTCAAAATGAGTGAAAAGCTCTCTTGGAATTACAGGCTACAATAATGTTTTTAGATCATTTCATACTCCAACAAAGAATATTTTTTTGTTTACAAAGAAGTGAACAAGAACTTGAAATCCCTAAAACCCTCTTTTGAAATTTTTGAAACAGATTCAGACAAGAACCAACAAATTCATGGATTCCAAACGAATCAAAATACAATACAATCAGAATGCATACAAGTACAATACAATATGAAATTATTCACAACAAGTAAACAGCTGCATCACAGAGGCTATAGATCATACTATTGTGAGATATTCCCTGAGGAAATATAACAGAACAATGAACAGCCTTCAAAGACATAAATTCAGCCAAGATATGGAAAGATAAACAGACCAGAAATTACAAGTTCCATATTTAATAGAAAACACATCATTAACAAAGGGACAATCTTGTTACTGGACATGTTAAACTAGAATGGTCTTCAAACAACTGCCTCAGTATTGGTCATTTGTTTGAACTATAGCCATGAACTATCCATGTTTGAAATTGTAGACACCTAGCACAAAACAAATTGAAAATCCATAGCACACATCCTCACTAACCAATTTAGATGCATTTCACAAAGCGGAACGAATCTAAATCAAAGACTAAGATGTTGAAATGGAAGGTAATTTCACAGCTAATTCAACAAGAAGCAAACCGTAAGGGTTCTCGATTAAATTTTCCCGTTAAATTGGTACGTCAATAATCAACAAAAACCAAAACCTGTTTATGTTTCGCAGTCTCACAAAAGCAATGGCATTCTCGTGGCTCAAGTAAACATCAATTCTAATCTCACAGTCTTGACTTTTGATATTTCAATGCATTCAAAAAAAAGTTACAAAAACAGATTTCTCGTGCTTTCTCAATGAGAGCTTCCTAATCCTAATAGGAGTGATTAAATAATGACACATGAAAACAAATGATCATCACAACTCACAACTCACATGAAATACACAAGTAGCTCTTCTCAGTAGTAAGCAATAAAGGAAGCAATGAAATACATACAATCCACAAAATTTTTGAAATGAAACAATGAAGCAAAATAAAAAATGATACATAGAGAGTCCATGGTTACCTCAAGGCAGAGCAGGGAATGCACAAAATCAGGAGAGAAGAGGGTAGGAGGAGCTCTGCGCGTGGTGACCGGAGGGCTGCGCGTTGGTGGCCGGAGTTAAAAACAGAGCACTGAAACGGAGGGGGGGGAGGGAATTAAAAATAGAGCAGGAAGAGGGGAAAGGAAGAGAGGAGAGGAAGAGGGAAGAGATGGAAGAAGAGGAAGAGGAGGACGACGGCTTACCGGAGATGGCGGTGGTGGCGGTGCGCACTGCGCGGTGGTGGCAACGGTGACTGGCGGACGCGAGGGAGAGAAGAGAAAAGGGGTGAGGGTGGAAGAGAGGTCAGAAATGAGGAAGAAGGGAAAGATTTCACGATTTTAGGGATTTATAATTTGGCGACCGAAATAATCGGTCGCTAAATCGGTCGTCGGGTACTTAAATAAAAAATGGTCGCTAAATTCGGTCGCGGGATGAGTTAATTTGAAATTTGAATTCATAAATTTAGCGATGGAGTTTTAAATCGGTCGCTAACACGCGCGGTTTTAATTTTTGTTGCGCGTCGTTTAGCAACCGAATTAATATCGGTCGCAAATGTAAATAAAATTTAACCGTTGCATTTAATTCGGTCGCTAATTCGGTCGCTAAGAAGATATAAAATTTCTGACTTTTAAGTTCCTTTATTTAGCGACGGAAATAGCGACCGATAACCCTGCTACGCTCTATTTCGGTCGCTATTTCGGTCGTAGTATTATCTCTAATCAGTCTTTCATGTAGATCCTACAATCGGTCGCCATTTCGGTCGCAAAGAGCAACCGAAGAATTCGGTCACTATTTTCGGTCGCTAAACAACCTTTTTTTTGTAGTGGGGAGTATCAATCGGCTGCAGATGGACAACGATGACAACAAAGCAAAGTTGATTCAAATGCAACTCAAGATGAGTGAAATGCATCGCAAGATGAGTGAAATGCAATCAAAGATGAATGAAGTGCAATTGAAGATCAATGAAGTCACCTAACAGCAGAGATCTCTTGGAATGGTGTTAGGGGCTGTGATTGTTGTTTTGGTTTTGGTAGTTTGTGTTTGGAAGTCGGTCTAAGTGTTTGTAACAAATGTATTAAGTTAGTCTAAGTGTCGTTAATCTTAGTGTATTAAGTTAGTCTAAATGTTGTTACTAAGTGTGTTTAATTATTGTAATGAAATGGAAAGTTTGGCTTATTAATGTTCAATTTTGTGTTAGCAATTGTGTTTATAAGTATTGAAGTTAAATGACAACAATACTTAAAGAGGTAAATAGACAATGAAGGTAATGTAATTCCAAACTTCATTCAAGCATTTCCAAAATATATTGTAATGAATTACATCATCATTGTCAATATGTACTAAGAAAAGTAATACTAATGTACTTGACATCCCCCAAAAAGTGTATCCTTTCTATGGATTCCAAAAAAAAAAAGCTTATGAGTTCTATCCCCCAAAAAAGTGTATCATATGCATCTCCCACAAAATCCTATACATCCCCCAAAATCCTATACTGTCCATCCCTTCAAGACTTGTCTGATTTCTTCTTTCCAGTTTGTGGTCAGTATACCGGTGGTGTCATCATTGCAGATCTTGGCCCAGAAGTCTTGGTGGCCTAAGTCCAACTGTTGGCATGAATGTCATCTTACTAGGAGTTCCTTGCAGTCTTGGTGGTCTCGTAAGGGCCTCATTGGTGGTCCTAGTGGCTGATTTGAGATGGTTCCCATCAAGTAGATGGTATGAATGAAGGTGACATAACTGGTGGTGTCCCTTGAGCAATTGGCTTAATAGCAGTTGACCTAATTGGGAGTTCTTTCATCATCCCTTGAGCAGCTAGTTTAATAGCAGATTGTCCCTGAAATGCAGTTAAACTAGTTAGTATCGTGGGACATTTTAGTCTCCAACAATTTTTAAATTGAGACTAATTAGTCACTAACAATTACTATCGAGGGACAATTTAGTCCCTATGTGATTGAGATAAACCAATGTTACAACTGGTGGTTCTTGTGTAGCAGATGCTGCTTCTGTGCTCTGCACTCCTTATCTGGCAGGACTCTGAAATTATGATGATCACAACCAATTTAGACAGTTTCAGAGAGTTAGAAAAATTCAATTCAAGTGTTAAAACCAAAGAAATTTGCTAATGCACAACCTGTGTTGCAGTTTCAGCATAAAGATGATTCTGTGACAATGGCACTTCTTCTTGAGACTCTGCCTGCTTTTTCCTAACCCTCATTTTCTTAGAAAATCCAGGCCTAGCGGGTCATTTGCAAGTCTTTTCATAATGGTCAGTTTCACCATATTTTTAGCACACAACCTCATAGGACTTTCTGACTTTGTGGCACTTCTTCTGACTGAGCATCCTTCCTCCTATGCTTCTTTGGTCTGCCAATAGGCCTTTTGATCTCTGTAGCCTGTGGTTTTGGGTAGTCAGTAGTGTCCCAATACTCCCTGCTGGCAACTGGTTTGATGAAATGCTCATATGTTGCATTCATAGCTTCCATGGTCAACCGCTGATGCACATAATCCTCTGGCCTCTCATTCTTCCATGCTATGACAGTAATAGCATGATTACATGGCATCCCAGTCAACTGCCACACCTGGCATGTGCAAGTCTTCAGGGTAAGGATGACCCCAACCTTCCTCCTATGCCTCTCAACCTCAAACTTCTCATTACCTGGATCACTTGTCCATGTTAGTGTCCAGCCATTGCTATCTATCTTCAACTTTTCAAGCCTCTTCTTTTGAGTAGGTGGCAGAATCCCTCTCACAGAACTTAGTTACCCTCTATGTTTGGCTGCCCTCCTCATCAGATAACACCTCAATTCTTCTAACATAGTCAATATGGGCTTCTCCCTATATCTAACAATCTTAGCATTCCAAGATTCACATATGTTGTTGGTAATGTTATCCAACTTAGGCCAATGACTGAAATAGGCCTTCACCCATGATGCTGGCTCAATGTTGTTCAGGTAACTCCAGGCTCCCTCATTCTTAGACTTCAACCTCAACGTTGCTGCTTTAAACTCAGGCTCAGTTGTGCACTTGGCACAATCCTATGTATACCCCCTTAGCTCCCTATCCTTGAAATGCTTGATAAAATTCTTCCAAATGTGCAGAACACAATTCTTTTGGTGTGCACTGGGCATGACTTCTTTCAATGCAGGTACCAGTCCCTGCATACAGCATATATGATGATATACAAGTTAGTAATGATGCACAAAATAGTCCATAACAATTACTAATAAGGGACATAATAGTCCCTGACAATTACTATCGGGGGACAAAATAGTCCCTGTAATCATAAACAGAATCAATATAAATCACTGAATCAGAAACAGAATCAGAAACAAACAAGTGTACAACAATATGAACATCACTGCTTTACTATACTATTTATGGCATCTAAATTAATGTAAAACCATGAAGCAATGCACTAAATTAAATTGTACCTTCTGTTGGTCAGACACAAAGTTCCATCCGTGGCTAACATGGTCTCATATATCTTCTTCAAGCAAGCTAGAAAACCACTTCCAGTTATCTTTGGTTTCAGCATCAACCACATCATATGCAATCACAAACCACTAGTTGTTGGCATCCTGACCAACTGCAGATAGTAGCTGCCCCCCATAATAACCCTTCAAAAAACATCCATCAAGGCCTATCAATGGCCTACAACCAGCCTTAAACCCATTCTTACATGCCTCCAAACAGATGTATAAGCGGTTGAATAATGGTGGTTCTGCTGGGATCACTTCCATCTTTACAGTGGACCCAGGATTAGTCTTCAAAAATGCATGAAGATAGTCCCACAGTCTTCCATATTGCTCAGTCTCAGAACCTTCAACAGCCTTCTTAGCAGCTTTTAGAGCCCTTGACAATTTTTTTTTTCATTTACATGGACACTAAAGTCCTCTTTAAACATGTCAAAGGCTTGCTTCCTTTTAAGGTCAGGTTGAGTCAAAAGTTTCTGGTTCAACTTCTTTGCAACCCAATCCCTAGTGGCAGCCTTGTTTTTAAACACTCTGCAGCAAGTGTGTTCTCCTATATATGTCTTCAACTGAAAACTCTTGCTCATAGTGTTCCAAGCACAGTATGCAAGCCAGTTGCAGTCTTCAACCTTGTAAATTGCTCGCGCTCTCAACTTATCATTCTTCTTCCACTTTATCTCCCTCCCAAGTGAAATGTTGAAGTCCTTCACATAATTCTTAAATAAATCCAAGTTATCAAACTCCATGCCAGTGTTTAAGGACACTTGGCCAAAAGCAAGTGAACTGATGAATCTTGGTAGTGAAGGCCCCAAAGCCGCTTCATCATCTGTAGATTATGGAGTGTGCATGTGCTCAGAATATGAGGCATACCCTGTTCCCTCAAATGAATCATGATCACTCTCAGTCTCACTATCACTGCCATTGTCCTTTCCACCTTCGCTGCCACATTCACTTCCACCTTCACTACCATCACTGCTTTCACTACTAGACACCATTTTCCATTTCTTTTTTTCCTTACTTTTTTCCTTATTTTTTTCCTTCTTCTTTGCCTTCTGTGTCAGTCCACCTCTCTTCTGTGTCATACCACCTCTCTTCTGTGACACACCACCTCTGTTTGCAACTGGTTTTTTCGGGTGAACTTTCTTCACATGTACAACTTCAACCTCATCACTCTCACTGTCAGTGATGACAGTAGCTGGGGGTGGCCTATAGTTAGAATCTTTGGCGATGTCGTCGTCATCAGAGGAGCCCAATGTCTCCACATGTGCATCTTCTATAGGTGCTTCACCTAGTTGAACATCTTCCTCTGTAGGGTCCAAAAAAACAGTATCATCCGGTCCCAAAACTGGATGCTCAAGTAAAGATGAATATCACATGATGAAGAGTCATTCGCGTGTTGTATTGCTGTCTCGGCCATGGAATTGATGTGGGCATCGTACTCCAATGGTCTCAATCCAATATCAAAATCCTCACCATCAGGATGCATCCACCAAATTGTAGTGAAGTCAAAATAACCTAAGTTCTTGAACAGCTTCACCAAGTCAAAATAATTGATTAGATCCACGTCCATTGGCTCGTCAACGTCTACTAAGTCGTTCATGTATTTCAGCACACCATCCATGTCTCTCACAAGCTTACCTCCTGTGTGAAATATAAATCTGATATAGAAAGTCATCTGCAAGTAACAAACAGACAAATGAGACTCCATCAGGGACCCACAAAATACCAAATTTGCAAAATTTTAAATTCAAAATGCACCCAAAAAACCACCCAAAACCCACAGACACGTCCCCACACCCATATTCGACCCACATTCAACCTTATAAAACCCAACCCTGAACCATTATTCATAACCCTAAATCGAAAATTAAATTTGAACCACAAACAACCCTAAATCGAAAAGGAGAAGAACATAACGAACCCTAAATTAGAAACGAAATTGTAAATAGAAGAAGAGAGGGAAATTAACTCACATTTGTTGGGGATAATCGCGAATTGCAGAGAAGAAGCCACACGATTTCTGGACCTTATCACGGAATTAGAGACGGATTAGGTTAGGGTTATGGGAGAGGGATGATTTGGTTTCGTAATTTCGTTTCTGGAAGATGGATCAATTTGGGTTTAACTTAATGGACCCAAAACAACGCCGTTTTGGTCCTTTGAATAAAAAAAAGTTGAAAAAAAATAAATTACAATCCAACATGGCATAAATAACGGCCACGTAGGATGAGTTAACGGCCACATCACCCAACTAACGGATGTTGGCAAACAGAAGTCAATTTAGGGACTAACATGTCCCACGTTAGTAATTGTAATGAACTAAATAAGTAATTTTTTTTTTTGTCAGTGATTAAAATGACCCATGCAATTTTTGTCAGCAACCAAAATGGACATTTACAGTTGTTATTATTATTATTATAATTATTATTAAAATATTAAAAAATAAAAACATCGAAGATGCGGGTTTGTTTTGTCCATTTCCGCTGTAGTCTTCTTCTTCCTTTGAGTTAGGGTTTGGAGAGTTGTAGAACAGAACAGTACCTTCATTTCTTCACACTCACTCTTCACAATCACAGCACCAACAATCATAACACACAATTCCAAGCTAGTGCTATTTTTCGACTCACACTCCATTCCTTCAACCACTGTTGCACTTCACTCTATCCAATTCCAACCATCGATTTCAAGCATCCAAGTTCCTCTACATTTTCATTCCGGTAACTCCCAACTTCAATTATCAATTTTTTCCTCCCAATTTTCAATAATTTCTTTTTCAAATTCGCGTTTACTTTACTTCCTCTGAAAATCACCATCATCTTCGTCAAATTGTTTGAGCAGTTTCCATGTTTCCAATTCCCTAGCTGTTAAATTTTACAATTTTTTTTGTTTTCAGCAATGGCAACGAGATTTGCAATGCTGAGGGGCACTGGAGGGAAAATGGGTAGCATCTTAGGGTTCAAAAGATGGATTCATTCGGTGCCCCAAGCTCCTCCTTTAGCTGGGAGCATTGACCTCGGGATTCCGCCGCCGTCGCAACCCGTTTTGCCTGAGTTTAGTTCCCCAAGTTTCTCTTTTGGTGGCTCTATGGAACTCATGGCTGTCCCAAAAAGGAAGGTAAGGTGCCCAGTTTTTGCATTTCCTGTTCTTGCTTGGCAGTTGGCACTCTAGAGATATTGAATTTTACTGCTGGAGTATTAACAAATAGATAGAGTATAGTAATAAGTATTATAATCGTATAATGTTTTAAGCTGCGTTGATGTCAATGTAATAATTTGCACTTTGTATTTATTGTTTCAATTTTGCAGTCGACATTATCTTATTTGGTTCTGTATGTCATGTAGGTTTCTCCTCATAAAAGAGGAATAAGAAATGGACCTAAAGCTTTGAAACCTGTTCCTGTGATTGTCCTATGCAAGTAAGCCTTGGTTTGTTTCCCTGTAATGGTTGCTGTTATTTGTGATTTATATAATTTATTACGTTCTGGAAATTTTTGGTGATTTCCCTCAGCCTTTGACTGTCATGTACTCGGGGATTTGAATGAAATTTTGTTTCATTATAAAATATGTTTAATTTAGGTGTCATCCTTCTAGTGAACAACTCAACCATGCCTGGCCATACCTTTCAATCTATAATGCTATAGTTTTAGTAAATTTGTCACACTTTAAGGTTTATTTCCTTGGTTCATTGATAGGCCCGTGACGCAAGTGTGGTGAGTGAGGATAGAGGGAATGGTTAGTGAGGGGGATCTATCAGGAAGGGAATATTTTGGGAAAAGCTCTGGGCAAGCTTAACAGCTTGAGGGAGGAGTCTTCTCCAATTTTTCTTCTTTCATTTTCTGCATTTCTATCTTCTGTTTCCTATTTTACAGAGGGATTGTCTCCTGATTGTAAGGAGCATAGCTCCATTTTTTACTGTTTTCAATACAAGTATATCTGGTACCTATCATTCTTATTATTATTTTTAGATATATCCCTATTCCCATCACCAAAATAGTTTGGGTTTCTGTATTTTAGCAAATTAAATAGACAATCTGTTTAGCAGACGAAATGCCATAAGAAATGAAGAACACAATGAAAATACATTTTTTGAATAAAAGAAATCGCTGGGTAATTTAAGATGCGATACATGTTCCAAGTTAGCAATAATTTCATAATTATGAAGAGTCCATGCCAAATTGCCCTAAATCTTTTTTTATTGAACCGACTCTAGTAGTTACGGAAAAAGATAGAGGATGCTAGGAAGGGGCCCACCGGCCGAGTTTCTTTATTGTTTATTCTGAGGGTAAAAGACACTTTTTTTTTTTGTATAAAGGGTAAAAGACATTTTACCCTTGAAGTTTGTGCTAAATGACCCCCAAGTTTAGAGTGCAACAAAATTGTCCAGTCTCCTATTAAATTCAACAAAGTAAACCCTTTGTCTAATGATTTGGTTCGTTGTTTGTCATTATCACCATCCCCTTTGTACTCCCTCATTTCTTTCTCTATCAGCCCCCGTTGTTTCTTGCTTAATCACTCTCTTATCCTCAAATCCCTTAAACTGGGATCCATTGTGGTGCCCCTTCAAAGGGCTATAGTCCATAAAGACACTAACTAATTTTGTTTAGACTATATGAAGTTATTGGATCAAGCGCTTATTACTAGGTCAAAAACTAGTGCAACTTTATTTCCTTAAAGTTTTTCATAATAATATTTAGCATAGCGGCATGGGATGGAAGTGATAAGCCCATGGAACTCTAAAGGAGATGCTGGAACCCATGATCTTGCTCTGATATCACTTGTTAGATCAAGCGCATACCACTAGGTCAAAAGTTATAGCTAATGGCAGGAGTGTAAGTTTATTTCCTTAAAAATTCTTAGAATCACATCTAGTCATATTGGCTTGGACCCGGATCCCCCCACTTGCACGAGGTCAAAAGCTATAGCTGATAGCAAGAGCGTAACTTTATTTCCTTAAAGTTTCTCATAATTGCATCTAGCATAAGGGGTTGCACCTATTCCAGACACCATGGATCGGGATGTTAACCCTATCAAATCTTAAGGGAGATGCTGCCCAAATGCGTCAATAGAAGCCATCAAATCCTGGAAACTGTTTTTGTTTCTACTGCTACTCAAACTGTTTGGTGAAGTAAGAAAGTTGAAGACGATTCATTCAATTCGAAATTCTTATTGATATACAGGTTGAAGGAGGACAGCATTTCTCTAACTAGTAGTTGAGTATTTGAGTCATTAGATGTAAGAAGTGACAGCACTTCAACCAGAGTACCCATGTGTTAATATTTAATCAGATATAGTTTTTCACCATGTGTAGCTAGGAACACGGCATAAGCAGAAAGAGATGCCATTAGGGAACAAGGCAGGCATCGTTCTTCTACATGGGATTGATGGGTCCTCAAAGAAGAGAAAAACATTGCATACATACATACATGTGTGTGCATGCGTGCCGTGCAGGTGCCGTCTGGATTTACAACATTTTAATAGTTTTGCTCATGTTTATGATAGAAATATACATTTATTAGAGACTTGGTCCAGTAGCACATATTCATTGTTGCTTATGCTTAACTCAGTTTAGGTTTTGTTACACTTTTTTTCAGGAGGATTTAGTCATGCTATTTGTCTTTTTCTTCTTAAGTGGACCTTGTATTGAAATTTTTTGACAGCTTATATCAGTAAAATTTGTTAACATTATGTTGAGGTGCTCAATATGATTTATCTAACAATTATGGAAGGCATGCATACTCAGAATCTATGACTGTCAAGTATATGCTCCATTCTAGGAGGACAAAGGGATATAGGATAGGATTCAACACTGTTGTGATCTAAACCAACAATCCAACCTAGCTCACGAATACGCTGATCCATATTTTTTAGGCCCTCCTCTTAGCATAGATCTCTGCATTGTTGAAGAAGTTCACACTGAACTTTGGTTCAACTGGGTTCCAATTTCTAGGTCGTAGTTCTTAGACTAGGACAGCAGATTCAAAAAAATGGTTCTTCGTTTCTATTTCTCTCATTGTGTGTAAACAGAGCTATCCACTGTATGGTATCATGTGAGATGTGTATGTATACTGTCAACTTTAGTGGAGGATTCAACTGTTCTTCTGTACTTAAAATTGAAGGAGGTTTAGCATAGGACTCCGAAGTTGATATATTCTTTTTGTTCCAGACCATGCAATTGCTTCCAAAAGAAAAATGAGTATATTTCCCCTATATCTTATATATGGAGTTCCACCATCTTCTGCCTAGGAAGGATTTATGAGTATGACAGCCTTACACATAAAACTTAAAATCCATGTCTTGTCTACACATGAAATACATAGGTTTATTCAGTGTATGTGGAAAGAGCAAAAACTCGTGTGTGTGCAGTTTTCTGGTTCAGATGAGTAACTAACAACACTTCTTCTGCAGGAGTTGTGGTCGTGTCAGGCTTCCACACTTCTACTGTTGTGGTGGGAAACCGAAGAAGGATGAAGAGAAAGGTACGAACTGATCAAGCCGTTTGCGATGAAGCACTTGATATTGGTTGGTGGGCTGAGCTACCATATGTAGGCCTTACTTTTGATTATTAGCTATTTCAGGTGATTGGCCTTTAGGTAATGATGTTTTGTTTCCTTCTTAAGCAAACCCATCATTGGATATGAAGTTTTTGCTTTAAAAGAAAAATGGAGTGCTGGGTGGGTAAAATTTATCAATAATTGAAAATGGCATTTATCTTCCAAGCAGCTTTAGTGCTTTGCTAATGATCACAAGGCTAATTTATTCGGTATAAATAAATATTTCTGTCTATACCATAAAAAAATAAAAGTGTTTTTAGAAGCTAAATAGAGGTGTTAAAATTGTTTTGCAGCATAATTCAAAAATTTATCCTATCTTTCTTTTTTTAATAAATAAAAAATTTATCCTATCATCTACCATTAAAAGGCAAACGAACATGAATCTGAATACCAGACACCAATAAGAACTATGATCTGGTTACTAGCAATAATCATATCCTCTTTCTTCCATCAGCATTTTTCTTATACGACTACGCAAATCGTCTCTCTGCTTGTGGGTTTATTTCTCCATTTTGAGCGTTGAGTTTGTATTCTTGGATAATGGATATATTATCCCCTCGTTATGTCTAGTGTTTTTAGCACTAATAATTTTATGGGTTACACATTACAATATATTAGTTGTTGATTGTTTTCCAGGTCTTCAAAAATTTATAATGATTAATAATTCATAAATATTATATATATATATATATATATATATATATATATATATATATATATATAATGATAATTAATCAATATACAAGTACTGAATGCAAAAAAGTAATGTTGTATCCTTTTAAAATATGTTAATAATAATTGTTTGATACTTAATTAAAAAAGCAAACCAAGTGGTTGACTGCAAGTAGGGATGACAATTTGTATCCTACCCATTGGGTACCCGCCAAAATTAATCGCAACGGATATGGTAATTACACACACAATGGGTAAGGGTTCAGGTACTGGTAATTACCCGCAAATTTGAATGGATAGGGGTACGGGGATAAGTACTATGGTACCCACCTCGTCCCATACCCCCGCGCGCGCGAGCGCACACACATATATATATATATATATAATTATTTATTTATTTATATTACTAATATATATAATTTTAACGATAATACAAATTTTAAAACCAAAATTAATCTAAAGATTCTTAACTTTCTAAATCTAATTGCATCAATAATTCCTATTTGGATGTTTTTATTTATTTAAATATTTTGATTTGTAACATTTATTAGTAGATTTAAAAGACCTTTGAATCGTTTTTTAATTGTTATAACTTAAGGTGCATTTGATTTGCAAAAAATCAGGGGACTGGACAGCACAAAAATTTTTGTCCCCTGTTTGATCTGAAAAGTGGTAAGGGACAGGACAAAAAAAGGGGTGAGGGACAGGACAAAAACCCAAAATTTTGTCCCCCACCAAACCATGGGACAAAAAGTTGTCCCATGGACAGGCTAAATAAAGACAAAATTATCCTTACATCTCTCTCCTCTCTCCCTCCCTCCTCTCTCTCTCTCCCGTGTCAGATGTCTGTCTTTGTCTTCGTCCTGTCTTTGGGTACTTTTTTACAAATCAAACGCAACCAAAGTGCGGTAATGTGGTAATCGAGGTACCCATACTGGGTATATACTGTTGCTACCCACGAGGGTACGGGTCCGGGTACGGGTTATTTTTTCAAACGCGGGTATGCAGACGGATACTATAGTACCCTACCCAGACCCTACCCATTGTCATCCCTAAGTGCAAGTGATTAACGCACTGCTATTTAAGGAAGAATCGTTTGGGTTCTGCCCGAGTTTGATCCTTGGATATGCAACAATCCTTGACCAGGCTTTACTATCCGAGCGGCCGACTCGGAGATTAGTCCCATAGCAGGTCCAAAGGATCTAAGTCATGGGATACTTCGAGGGCTCACTCGATCCCAATGATTAATTAGAATGAGTACCAAACCAAAAAAAAAAGGAGAATGCTAATAAATAAATAAATAAATAAAAAGAAATCATTGAAAATTGGTGCATTTAATATTTTGAGGAGTGATTAACTTTGTTTTTCAATGAGAATTTACTATTTTTGTATCGGTTAGCTTGACCCATTAAAAATTATCAACCCTTATTTTATTTACCCGATGGCCAGTACTATGTTACTTTATTACAATTTTATCTTTTGTTTATTAGATTAATTTTATTAATTACTATCATTACCAAGAAATATTTTACTAAATACCTATCAAAAATGTAAAAATTTAACTATTACTGTTATTGTGAATTATATATAATTTTTGTAATATAGTTAGTGAAACGAGCCAAGGTCCCTAAGCATGTCTTCTTGAATTCACGTGTATGAAAAACACTGTTGACAAGGATTCCCACTTAGTCACTTGACCATATTCTGATATATGAATCTCTCACCTATCGGAAAGATACTTTGGAAAAACAGAAAAACAACGCCACTCAGATCAGAAAAGTGCTTGTCATCATCAGACATGTCACAAGTGGTAAAATTAGGGTGTCAAAATAGTGAAATACATGAAATAATGCAAGACCAACTGTAGACATATGATAAAAAAGTATATAGATATGAAGTAACATGTATATGAATAATATTATATTCTATTTTTCCAAACAAACAACAATGATACACAAATTAACTTGCGTACACATCATCTACATAAACCGACGTGAGAGGTATATATCTCTATAACTGATGTATATTTAAATTTTTTAAATCTTGTTTCTCGTTTTAGCTTCTGTCCTAAAGTTCGAGTTACATTAATCATTAATATAGCCAATTGAAAATGAGGATTAGTTGAAAAAGTTTGTAGTGATAAAATATCATAGGAGCTAACTCAGAAAATCTGAAGCGATTTTGATTTTACAAATCTCAATCACCATACATGAACAACAGAGATAAACCTGTAGGTATATAGTATATACCCTCAATTGGGTGTAAACGAGTGTAAACGGATATGAATCTCCTTACATTTACAAAGAAAAACAAAATAAGAGTGACGCTGGATGCTCCAAAACCAACATGTACAATCTTCTATGATCTCTACAACATATTGAAATTTCTGAAGACTTGGCAAATAAAATTTCAGAAAGCTATGAGAAATTCAATCTCTATAATAAGACATGAGGGGAACAGAAACATTTTTTCTAATGACAGGCTTAAGGATACCTTTCACATGTTGTGAATTTCCAAAGACAGATAAACAAGCTGC
This sequence comes from Sophora flavescens, assembly GCA_030762895.1. Taxonomy (NCBI): domain Eukaryota; kingdom Viridiplantae; phylum Streptophyta; class Magnoliopsida; order Fabales; family Fabaceae; genus Sophora; species Sophora flavescens. Next base: position 142,038,305 of record CM061065.1, read on the forward strand.
CTATCCAAACAACCTTCCAACAGTAGTACATAGAGGATAAAACAGCAGCATCTACGAACATGGAAGAAATGTGTCTTTATCTGCAATTCAGCCTCCATTCTGGCATATGTGGATAGGATGGTAAGAAAACATCAGTAAAGAATGAAATGGAGATGAGTTGTGGAAGTTAGAGAATAAAAAATTGGAAAATTGAAGAAGATTCATGGATTTTTTATTCTGAACTTAGGCATCGTTCTTTGTTTCTTTAAATTCAATACTCACAATATAATTGTCCTCATCATTCAGCAAAAAATGCAGCAGTCAAGCACATTCGAACATAGAAGTTCCAAAAAGGGTAAGTTCCTTGCAACAAAATTGAGATGGAAAGATATGCGTGATTTTACAAAGAGAAAACTTCCTGTCATTAAATACATCACATGTAATTTAACAATGGTTATACAGTTTTTCATTTCTTACTAGTTAACTTTTCTCTCCTACAGATGATTAAATATTTTCTAGCATGAAAATGCTGGTAAAAATCATTTCAATACATGGACTAACAACCATTAAATCCCTATGCCAAAAGTTGGTTAAAATGACTCCCATTGAATATTTGATGCCATCAGCAGAAGTGCAACACCCTCTCTCATCAGACCTCCGGGGAAAAATAAGGTTTTGTATCTGAGAGAAAAAATGCTGGTGAAAATCACTTCAATACAAGACCAAGTCATTGAGCCCCTATGCCAAAAGTTGGTCTAAATGGTAGTGTTTTTAAAAAACATGACTCTCATTGAATATTTGATGCCATCAGCAGAAATGCAACAGCAACCCACTATCTCATCAGAACTCCAGGAAAAAAAGGTTTTGCATCTGAGAGAAAAAATGTTGGAGTAAATCATTTCAATATAAGACCTGGCCATTAAATGGCAATGTTCTTAAAAACACAACTCTCATTGAATATTAGATGGCATCGGCAGAAGTGCAACACCCCATCTCATCCAAACTCTAGGAAAAAAGAAAGTTTTGCATCTGAGAGAAAACATATGTCTTTGTTCATATATATTCCAAATTTGCTCAAGTTTTCCCAGTTTGCAATGCAAAGTATGTCACTATGCTTAACAACAATCCAGAAAGACATGACAGTTGCAATGAAATCTACACACATACAACAACAAGCAGTATAAGCAAGCATTAAGTTTCTTATGGTGTGTTTGGATGGGGAAATTCAAGAGGGTAATGTACTTTTAGAGGGTAATTAGAATCCATCAATGTAAAAATACAATACATTTTACATTGATGGATTCTAATTACCCTCTAAAAATACACTACTCTCTTGAATTCCCTCATCCAAACACACCCCAAAGGTATGATAAAAAATTCATCAAATTTAGGACTGCAATTGGTAATTAGATATGACTAAATAAGAACTATGGACCCAGACAGATAGAATAGAAAAAGAAAAGTAAAAAAGTAGATAAGGATAAGGACCTAAATTCCATTGTTAGACTTCTTTTTGCATTCTCAAGGGGAATTTTCAGCATTTGGCTATGGCAGAGTTCCAATTAATATCTCCCACAAGCCAAACCACTAACTATAGAGAGGAATCCTTCCTCAAACACCACGGATAGAAACTTCCAGCTGTTCTATCCTCTTAGCCAAATCATGCTTCCCACAATTCTTCAAACCATCCGTAACCATATCAAAACACCGCGCAATCGGCATCAAACCAATCTCAGTCATTTCCACCAAGTAATTGGCCGCATCAACAAACCTCCCTCCGCGACCACACATGGTTATCAGCATTGTATACACAGGCCGATTCGGGGGATGCCCCTTCACCTTCATATCACTGAAGAAACAAAACGCGTCATCGAACTGCCCTCTCCTACACAGAGCCTTAATAACCGGCGCATACAAGCTAGGGAACGACCGGTGTCCCTCCTCGGCCGAATTATGCAACAACCTAAACGCCTCATCGATCAAACCGGCCTTCGAAGCCGCAGGCACCAAAACCTTATAAGTACTAACATCAGGCACAAACCCTAATTGACACAAATCATGATACAAACCACAACAAAACTCAACCTCACCACCAGTCTTACACAAAACCTCAACCAATGCATTGAATGTCCCCACATCAGGAACAAACCCTTCCTTCATCATCTTCCCAACCATCTCCTTCGCCGATTCGTGAAGCCCTGCGTTCAACAAGCCCTCGATCAAGAGATCGCGGCCTCGAACAGGAGGGTTAAACCCTCTCTCGCTCATCTCCTTGAGAAACTCACGCGCCTCCCTCATTTTCCCGTTTGAACACCACGCGTTGACGAGAATGGAATAGGTTCTCTTATCAGGACTCACTCCTTTTCGCACCATTCTCCGAATCAGAGCGTACGCGCCGTGGAAGAGCTTGGACTCGCAGAGAGCGAAGAGGAGTGAATTGTAAATCTCGACGCTGTTCTGTTGGCAGTTGAGGAGTTTGGTTTTGTTGAAGACCTCAACGGCTTGGTCCACGTGGCGGTGTTTGCCGTAGGATTCGATGACGGCGGAGACTGCGGTGGGGGAGAGAGAGAGACGGTGGTGGTTGTTGTTGTGGTTTTGCATTTGGTGGATGATGTTCCACATGGATTGGTAGTTGTTTGAGTCGGCGAGGGTTTTGATGATTTGTTCGAATTCGAGGGAGGTTGGGTTGTAGGAGGGGTGGTGTGTACGCGCCCAGTTGAAGAAGCGGAGGGATTCGGTGGGAGAGTGGGAGCACGCGCGGAGGACGCGGAAGACGAGTTCTGGGGTGAGGGTTATGTGGAGCTTGTTGAGGGTGCGTTCCATGTAGAAGTCGCGGCGGACTATGTTGGAGACGTGGTGGATTGCGGCGAAGTATTGGTCTCTCGTGGCTTTGGCGGCGGTGGTGGTTAGGGTTCTTGTTGAGGGTGGAGGGAGGAGGAGGAGGAGTTGGATTAGTTTTGTACGACCCAGCATTTGAGGTGGATGTGGATGTTCTCAATATGATTCCACAAGGATTGATTGGTAACTTACTAGGTGTCTGTAGTATGTCAATTTTCTTCATCTACTCACCACTCACCACTCTCCACTCTCCACTCTCCACTCTCCTATGTACTTGTCAAATGAAATCACACGAGGAAACTAGTGCAGGGATTACATGGAGGACGAATGAATTGAATCAATTTTAGACATGTCATATACATAAATTACAAAGAGAAACTTCAAATGGGGATGTAGCTCAAATGGTAGAGCGCTCGCTTTGCATGCGAGAGGCACGGGGTTCGATCCCCCGCATCTCCATTTTTTTTTTGGGGGTGAAATTTGATTTTTCATTTTTACAGTTAAACAGTGGCAGCTGTTTTTTCTTCATATTTAAACTCCACACCATGGCATTGGTTGACATGGGAGAATACCACAAATTGCCACAATCATATGAAAAAGAAAAAGTGCCACAACACCCTTCATTTTTTCTTTTTTGTGCTAAAAGGGCTAAAGCCCAAGAGGAAGAAAAACTAGGTAACAACTAAATGTGGGATATGGAGATCCCAGACAAATCACTATGGAGAAGCATCTAAGACACGAAGGAGGGTTTTCAAGTAAGTGAAAACCAAATTCCAAAAAGACTCCAATTTGCAATCTAATTTGTGCACCCATTTCCTTCCCGAAAATGAATGTGCATTTGAATTTTGATTCATGGATAGATTTAAATATCAAATAATGAGAGATGACTTCATCATTCGAAATCAATGGTACAAGGTTGTGACACATTTTTGTCATTATATTTTGTCTAGTTTAGTATAATCTGTTATGATTTTTATTAAACAATTAAATAACAATATGATAAAGTAATGTTTGATATTGGACATATTTTTATATTTCAAGAAAAGTGAGTTGTGAATAATTTTTTTTAGCCCAGAGACAAGCCAATATAGTTGCTTATAATCTTGCTAGAGTGTCTGTATCTTGAACTTGTTCCCATATTTTTAGTTGTATTCTAACTTCTATTATTGCTTATGCTATTTCTCATGAAAAATGAAATAAGCTTCTTTCTGGAAAAAAAAAATCATTCTCAGATAGAGAATAATTTTTTTTAATCAAAATTGATATAAAACGAAATATTTCTAAATAAGATATTTCATCAATGAATCACTGTCCAAGTATTAAAAAACATTATCAAAGTTGTATCCAAATTTTTTTTCGGTAATAAAAAATTAGGGTGTTTTATCCAATTTTTAAAAGCTAAATAATCACATTTTTAAATTTTGCATAGTTTTTTCTTTTTAGCATTTACTATCAAGTTGGTGCTTTTTACTTTTTTACCCACCATTGGTGCAGCAGCCAAATTGAAGAATAATTGAAAGAGAAGAAGGTGTAGTGTAAGGTAAAGGAGTAATAGCAATAGTATGATGATCATGGAGGAGAAAAGGAGAGGAGGAGGAGGGAACGAGCGATGGAGCGGAGCGATAACGAATCTAACAGAGATGGCATCGAATCTGGAATCCCTCCAGAAGCTTCTCCTCAACAAAGCCGTCTTCGTCGATGAAGACACCTTCGCCAAAGCCTCCCTTACCGCCGATCAAGCCCGTACCATCAAGGTCCCCCAAACTTTTTTCATTTTCACCATTTATCAAATCAAATTATTACTCTTTCTTTTTCAACATAAACAAAATTTCAATGTTGCTCCATGTACGATCGGGAGTGTAGGTTTTGGAACAAAGGGTGGAGACGTTGGAGAGAGAGCTCGATGCTGCCATCACTGCTGCTGCTCGCGCTCGTTCCGAAAAACGACAAGCTGAATCGGCGCAGAGAGCAGCTGAATCACACGCACAAGAGGTTATTAAAGAGCTTGAGAACACCACAAGTATGTTCAATTTATATATCACTTCTCTTCTTTTTCTTTTTCTAATTTGCAACTTATTTATTTTCTTGGTATTATTTGCAAGTGATCAAGTCTGCATTCTGTTCCAATGTTACTCTGAAAAATAAATTATATTTAGATATTTTTATGGAAAAACGATTTTAAGATAATGGGTTTTTGTTTAGCTTATTGGAAAAAAAAATACCTTTATATAGTAAACCCTAAAAAAATTAGGAATTTATTTGTTTAGATTAATAATATTTGCTTGTTAGCTAGTCCTACACGGATAAAACACTGTTTTTTGCCAAACATGTGGAATTAAATCGAATACGTCAGTTTTTCTTAAATAACGGTAGCTTTTCAACATTCCCAAAGAAGCTCTCAGTGGGTCAAAGTTATTCCACATTGCATTGAAACTCATTATGTTCTTAGATTGAGTGATCATGTATTGAAGTGGGCTTTGTTGGCTACTTAGTTTGGGTTGTTATTCATCGAGGATGCATCTTGAAGGAGAGACCAGTTTATTTTTCTTTCTGAATTCATATCTGAATCTAATCAAGTGTTTCTAGAAAACACAAGCCTTATTCAAGTGTTGGTCTTCACTTTGCATCTTAGCATTGGCACTTTAGATTCATCTTGTGATAGTCGTGTGTTGAGCAAAAGATATTAAAAGGACAACAGTGCTACAAAACTTAACCTCCTGCATTTGGGTTTTCTATGCATTTATTTTCATCATAATATATGTATTCCACTGGGTATGATGAATCAGAATGCAAAGAGAATTCCTTAAATTTGTTCATGCCATTGTGCCTGGGAACTCCCATGGGGATAAGGGATTGGGGGATCCAGTGGGTGTTTACTGCACACCTCTGTTCAAAGCAGATATTTAAAATAGTTTTGTTATGCCATGTGCAAAGCTAATATTTCCTATTTTCATCACAGAGGTGTTTGAGCTGCACATGGAAGAATTGCGTGCAAAGCAAGAAGAAATCACAAAGCGGGATAATGACATTAAACTTCTGGAAGCTATTATTCAAACACTTGGAGGAAAACAATCACTTTCTACATCTGCGTAAAAAAGCCATTGTTCTAGCTTCAAGTGTGGTCAATCCACTTTTTTTTCCATTACCATGTAATTTGAATCACACTAATATGTGAAGATTGTTTTGTATTATGTCTATATAGATATTCTATTTCCATGATCTTATTTATCTGGTAAACTGTCTTAATGTGTGGGAAATGAAGATAAATAGAGGATAACAGTGGTAGGTAGATTGCAGTTTGTGGATGTTTTACTTTCAGCTATGGCATGAAAAAATATTCCTTGGTTGGCTCAATACATTCATTACATACAACATTCATAAGTTATGATTGATCATATTACTTCAGGACATCAGGATAGCTCCCCATAATTGCAGTGAATACTTTACGGAGGAAATATATGCTTATCTCCTTGATGAAAAACAGCAATGATATGAACTCTCATTCTGATTGGCTTCTTTTGTTTCTTTTACCCAAAAAGAAGTAACTGTCTATAGACATACTAGGAATTGTGGAAATGATGATTTGTGTTTCGTGTTTCTTAAGCAGTAGATGGAATTAGTGCCCCACAACGCCCATTTAAGGTAAAACCTTGGAAAAATTCCTCATATTAAGTATCTTGGTTGGGTATTCCCTGATCTTGGCCATATTTTTATCTTAATTCTCTATTCTCATTTGTCTCGTTTATTTCGTGCAAGTCAGATGCTATCTTCTTGATATTGTCCTCTGTTTTGTCCACCTCTCTTGCATCCCTGCCCCCCCCCCCCCCCCCCACAATGGAAAACACATAATGTGTCTATGCTTGTTGGAAAATATAAAATTGAAGAGAGCATGCATTTTTCTCAATAGTCAATATACATATTTGCATTTGAGAGCAAGTGCTGTGGTCGGGGTGAGGTATCAATCTTCTTTCTCTTTTTTGCCTCCTCTCAAATGCTATCTGCACCATATGGGGATGTTTTATGTTTTAGGGTTAATTGATTTTAATTTTGGATTGACAATTCACCTAAAATAAAACCACATGAATATACGCAGCAGGTAGGACGAATACTTACTGAAATTCACAAGGTGAAAACATTCCTTGTACCTCAAAATGATTGTTCTTTACTTTTACTTATGGCTAACTGGGGCTTTAGTGAATAGCAATTAATAAATCTGTGATCTCTCATTCTCTCTAACTCTCTTTTCTATTTCTTTGTGGCATATCACTCTTCTTCATGCTTCTGTAAACACTACAAAAGCAGGCTACCCCACATTCTATCACTTCCTCAGATCTCACTTTTACATTTATTTTAAATTGGTCGGTAAACGTTTTTTCTTTTTTTAAATGAATCCCTATAATTATAAACATTTTCAGATGAGGCTCTCTTTGTTACTCTCATCTATAATACTATAATATTATATTATTATGATGGATGACATGCATATTTAGTGTGACATATGATAGCAACATATCATATCATTCAAACGCTTGCCATCTTAACAAATTATAATGGTGTTATAGCTCGAAACAACGAGGGGAGACTTTTTTTAAAAAAATAATTATAATTATAAGGACTCATCTAAAAAGAAAACAGTGTCGAAACCAAATTAAAAACTAATGCAAACTATAAGGATAATTTTTTTTGTTTTCCAGAGTGTCCTCCCATCTGATAAGTGAGAGACCAATCTCCCGGGATACTGTGACGCACCTAAGCAAGTGACCCCTCCCAAGGATGTTTTTTCCGTACACACGGATCTAGGGATCGAACACAGGACAACATGCTTAAGGGCCCGAAGTCGTCTTACCACTTGGACCCACAAATGCAGAAAAGGGGAATTCACATCGGTTATTTTTGACCTTTCACATCGGTTTTCAAATTGATGTTGAAACGGTCGATGTGGTTTATTGCCACTTTTCACATTGGTTTTAAAACCAATGTCAAAAATTCTATTTCAGCAAGACAATAAATCATGTTCAGCACTTTTCACATCAGTTTCTTAAAAAACCGATGTGGTAACCCCACTTTACATATCGGTTATTTTAAAAACCGATGTGGAAACCAGCATTTCACGTCGGTTTTAAAAATAACCGATGTGTAAAGTGGGGTTACCACATCAATTTTTTAAGAAACCGATGTGAAATGTTGGGTTATCACATCGGTTTTTTAAGAAACCGATGTGAATTTTAAAAAAAAAATCACATTTACAGTTGTGACGGTCTTTTCCCCTGTTTCAGTAATCCAGATCAATACAGAATCTAAATATTCTCAACACAATCACTTTTGTACAACCAAAACACACTAAATTAAAAGATTACAAACAATAAATATATTCAATTACATTCAGACGCAGAATATAATTAGAAACCAAAAAGCTACATATGATATATTATAGATTTCATGTCAAAACATATATCAGTCAAAAGTACACTATAGCTAGTACATGATGCGTTTATTATAAACTAACTACATACAAACTATGCTAATTGGTACACTTCAAGAAAGAAAGTTGCCCAACGCACCCTTATGTTATTGATGTCGGCATCAGAGAGTGGAGTCGGATTGTTGAATATCTGCAAGTTTAATTGGACATAAGATTATATCTTTTAAGTAATAAACTAAAATAAAACATATAACGAGTCTATAACTGTTACAACTAATTGTGTTACCAATTAGCATTTACCTCCCGCATCTTTCAATGACACCGGAGGAGATAATTTCGACCATCCACTTTATCACATAAAATCCACATTCCCATGATCCACGTTGTCTACGGGACTACATACAAATGAAACCCAATTAGAATATAAGGAATTAAATAAAAATCAATAATTATACCCACTGCGCTTGAAGCATTTGTAATAAATATCTTACGTTAGGAATAATCCATCTAATAGCCCAACGCCTTTCACCATGCAGCATGTGGATTGCATCAATAGAACTATCACAAGAAAATAAACATTAATTAAAGTATATCTTATAGATTTCAGATGATTAAAACAACTTCATTACTGATTATAAATTATTTTAATGCTTAAGTTTCCATGATGATCTTCAGTTGCTTCGCTGGCTTATTTCCTATCGAGTAGAAGAAGACCATGACATTCAACCGAGGGCACAAGATCAACAATTGCCAATGTTTACTGCATTTGCGGAACAATTAGTAACCAAGTCATATATAGTACGTTATAATTAAATAACCGGTACTTACTTATTGAGATAAGGCGCAAGGTAGAACTGATGATCATCTCGGGCAAGTATATCACGTATGGTGGTGATCGGGTCTTCTGATGTTAGGAGAACATCACCCTGAATGAGCATGGGGTCAATGAACCCATAAAGGGTGAGGTTGCCCTGATCAACTAACATGCGATGCAGATACCTAATATATTGATAAAACATGTTAATTATCATAGTATTTAAAATTTAATTACTTAACTTACAAATAAAATGTAGTACGCGCACCATAACGAGATGTGTGCAGCACTAGCCATTTCACTATCGAGAACCATCTCCATAAGCTCCTTCTTTGGGATATACAAATCGTCACCTGGCCTCGCATCATGTTCCAACCTTACCAAAGCTGCGTCAGCCTCCATGTTCACAACCTGTATAGCCAGATGTGTAAAAACACCACCCGGATCCCCTTTGTCAATCCCCTAAACAACAAAGATATACGTTAGTAATCATAGTTAAGTTATTTCATTCGTAATTAATTGAATGGTCAAATGAATACCTTGGCAGGAGCAGACTTATCTGGTCTTCCTGGATCCTACCTTTTAAGCAGAATATCATTTCTAACATCCTAAAAAAAACATTATCTTTAAACAATAATAAATAATTTCAACTATAAATATAGAAAAAACACAACTAATTGAATACCTCAGAAGCAACAAGAAACCTGACCAGTCTTCTTGGCCAGGGGATGAAGTTACCAGTGGCCTGGCCCACTGTTTGAACCTCCTCAGTGGGCACAGGGACTCGAGCATCAGCATCTCGAACAATCTCAACCACGACCCTCACCTGATCATCCGGTAATAAAGGGTGGTGTATGGTATTACCTAAGTTATGTGCCCTCCCCAATGCCACTAAGCGGCGATCATGATGATCGATACATACAGCTCACACCTATCAGGGTCGTCATCATCATCATCATCATCATCATCATTTTCAGGCTGATGAGGAGGATCACATGAGCCTTTAGTGCTCACATGGACAGAGGGTTGGACACCTGTGTTTTGCTGGGACATAGCAGCCATTACTGCCAGCTGCTGGGAAAACTGTTGGGCCATCTCCTGTCTAAGCTCATCTGCAATCTCCCATTTTAGTCGTTCTCTATCTGCATCAACATCCATATGGCGTTGGTGTGAAGATGAACCATGGTGTTGGCGAATGCCAAAGCTCCATCCAACACCAATGACACGGCCCGAGTGGTCTGGTTTACCGATGGCAGCAGCTAAGATATCCTCGCGTCATCTAGGAACAAAGGTTCCTTGAGTGGCCTGCTCGTCCAAGGCATCCTACAGCATATAAAATATTAGGTCGCATTACAATTCAATAACATTGTTAAAATCACAATTACAATTCAAACTATACTTACAATCTTCTCAGCTGCTTGGCGGGCCTCCTCGGATGTATATTGTCCCGTACTTCTTTGTCGGACCCTCTTCCATTTACGATGGCGTGGGGGTGGAGGTGGATCAACAACTTCGGGACGATTATTAGTTGTAGGATCTGCCTGAGATGCTTCTTGCTGAAGTCTTTTCTTTTCCTCTTCCACCATTGTCAGGTCAAGTTTTTTATATCCCCGCGAGACAATATATGGGGGTAGACATTCTTGCTTTGGTTTTCCTGTCCCTTTTTCCTCTTCTCCTGTTATAAATAGAAGACAATTAAATTACATAAGTAAATTAATAAAATTAAAGAAATTACATAAATTTAGAGACAACTCAAATAAGCTTACTTGAAAGCTGTGATCATGTCGGCTCTGAATAAAGCGATCCCACGTCGCCTGGTCAAGAAACTTGTACACCTCAAGTGGGTTCTATTCACAGCTTGGCTTGAATACATAATATCTGCCCAGGTCCACCTTAAAAGCCCTCAAACGCTCACCAGCATACTTTATCAAACGCTTCTTCATATCCGTCGTATCCGACAGGTCAAAAGTGAGCTACATTAACACCAAAAGAATCAACGAATTACTGTATGATATTAATAAGATTAAAATAAAGTAGATACAAACACAGGATGTTAAAGTATAGATACCAGAATACTCTCCCATATATGATCCTTCACGCCCTGTGGTACATCTTTCCAACGCTCAATAAGTATACTAGGCTTGCTTCGAGCAAGGGTCCCCACAAAACTGATAAACTGCTCTGCCATTGGCCCAATAGGATTGAGATTAGCATCAAAGTCGATTCTTATCCGTTGATTTGAACCACGGTTGGCAGTCAAATTCCTCATTCGTGTGGCACGTCTACCCTTTCTACCCGTAGACGGGGTCTCCGACCCGCTGCATGAAGGAGGGATATCCTCAGGATCAGTCATGTATACCTGTTTAGACAAAAAAAAAATGTCAGTATGTCTGGATAAATATCAAACATAACTTATAAATATTGATCAACGTAAGCATAACTTATAGATATCAATGTAAACATATAATATGACTTTAAACATAACTCAAACTAAACTTACACAGGGTATGGCCCTATCCCATTCGAGAAGAAACTTTTTCAAAATTTTGTTAACAGTTAGTCTTAACTCTCATGCTCATACTCGATGAAATTTCGGCATCATTTCCATTCGGTCTCCGACGTACACGACTTGAACGCGATGACATCCATCGCGATAAAGTATGCACCCGGAGAACGAAAGTAAATGTATCAATCCGAACTTTCATCAAGTATATAACATGAGAATTAATGAATGACTATTTTAACTGAATGAAGAAAAAGTTTTTCCCAAACTGTCCAACTTTGGACAATTCAAGATCCAATATAATGAGCGGTACCTTAAGCACGTACACGTGTGCCCATTAGTATTGCATCTCAAACGGGAAACTAAGGCGCTTTACTAATTAATTAACATTAAGAAAAATAATAAAACACTTCAATCCCCAAGTACAATGCAAACAAAAACCAAACGAGAAAATGGAGAGGAGAAAGCTTACCGGGTGTGGGAAGAACACTCAGCCAGAAACCGTAATGAATAATGAATATTCTGCTTAATATTCTTCTCGGAACTTGTACCGTAATAGTTTCAATAACAGCAAGTGTACCTATACAAAAAGAGAAGCACTTTGTGAATATTTTCATAACAAGACCATAATAACAAGTTCACAACAACAATTATGTAGCTTGATCAGTATAGAAGCATAAATACAGAAGAACTATGATGACAGAGATAAAGCACACACATACATATAAGAAAAAGCTGAGCTTACAGTAGAAAATCCAAGTTGATGAACACATATAAGGCTACATATATAAATGATTTAGCAGGTAGAATGATAAGTCACGGCACCAAAAAGAAAGGTAAAGAATTAGAGCACCAAAAAAGAAAGGTAAAGAATCATGGCCTATATGTGCATTGCAAAAATTTATGCATGTTATTTTTTCTTGGCATGATACAAGTAAATAATAAGCCATGCAGATGTCATGCTCTGAATGTAAAAACATCTTTCGATGAAAATAGGCATTTTCCTATGCACTCGATTATTCAATCACGTCTCTCACTCACTCACTCTCAATAAGTAGTCTCATGTTAGCACATGTAAGATAAGAGCACTATAACCACACAATAAACTAAGTCAGATTTGCTGGAAAAAAAAATCATTCTAATTTTTTCAACACTTGTTCTTCAATCACATTAAAAAAAAAAGAGACAGATAATAAACTTAATGTGAAAGGTAAAATAAAAGAAGCAGTACCTTACAAGCGAGAGCAAGCATTACGGTTTCCATATCTTTTCGAGCTTTTGATAAACCAAATTAGTATTTGCTAAGTAATCTACAAATGAAAAGATAGAAAATAAAATCTCAAATTACCATTCAAGTTAAAGAGAGGGGTTGTTAGAAATAAAAAAAAAAAATCATTCACGAACCTTTACTTTAACAGCTTAAACTTTCAGAAAAGTTAGCTATAATATGGTTATTAGAACCTCTATGACTTATTAGCTTAATGCCCCATCCTTCTCAATAAATTAATGTTGAGTTCAATGTACATGGGTTGCATTTTTCCATGTTTCAAGCCCACTCAACAACTTCGGCTTAATCTAAAAATGGAATGATAGTAAATAAAACTTCAAATTACCATTTAAGTGCAAGAGAGGGGTCAATGCCAACCAAGCTATGCTCATAGTTTGATTAAGCGTGGAACCCTTGATGTTTCAAGCCCTTGACTAAACAAGTACTTCAACTTAATCTAAAAATAAAATGATAGCAAATAAAACTTTAAATTACCATTCAAGTGCAAGAGAGGGGTCAATGTGCCAACCAAGCTATGCTCAAAGTTTAATTCAGCGTCGAACCCTTGAGGAGAAGAAAACCCAAACCCACTGCCTCACGCGGAACCAGCGGAGCAAGCAGAGGCCACTGGGTCATGACACGAAGCGACGGAGCAAGTGGAGGGGCTTCGAGGCTGAGGTGACAGCGGAGGACGGGGCGGAGCGAGCAAGAATAATGGAGGTGCGAGAGTGTGAGGGTTACGGAGCGAGCTACAACAGAGAATAGGGTTAAATGAAGAAAATGAAATTGGGGGTCGTAGCGCGCAAGAGAGATGAATTGGAGGGATGAATAAATATTGAAACAAAATGAAAATACACATCGGCTATATCCAAAACCAATGTGTTATATTGATTTTCCACATCGATTAACAACAAAAACCGATGTTAAAAATGTTGCTGCTTAAGAAAATTCAATTTTTTTGTTCAATCTTCCACATCGGTTATAATAAAACCGATGTGTAATCTTGTGGCTGATTAAAAAAAATTTGTTTCCCTTTTCCACATCGGTTATCATAAAACCGATGTCTAAAATAAATATTCCACATCAGTTATACTAAAACCGATGTCTAATCTTATGTCTGATAAAAAAAAATATTTTTGGTTTCACTTTTCCACATCGGTTTTTTTAAAAACCGATGTTAAATATTTTTATCACATCGGTTTTTATTATAATCGATGTTAAAATATTTCAGTTTAATTTCAAAATGTCACTGCCTCCTTTTTCACATCAGTTTTGTTAAAACCGATGTTAAAACTCCGATGTTAAATACATATTTTGTACTAGTGACCAACACCACATTGGTAATTATAAGGATAATTTAACCTGAAGAAAATATACAAACAATTCAGTAAAATTATAATTATAATTTATTGCATGACTCCTGCAACTTGGCTTGGTGATACACACTTCACCTTCTTTAACTGGGACTAGCAATGATACTAAAACAGAGAGAATCTTAAGATACACACTGAGCTGGAAGAATTACAATAAAGTTATCTGTGAGAGGAAGCTCGTATCCCAAGCATCAACACCTATATGGAATGAGACTAAGCAAAGGTACATCATCCAAGCCAATTGTACCAAACTTGCCGCTTGGTCCATTTCTTCTTGTTGTCTACTTAATAGACGTTTCTATTCTCTTTTTCTTTTCTGATCTCTCATTCTTTTTCTTTGCAAAATGTGCTCCACGATGATGCAAATGAAATACCATATGTCAGATAACAAGTAAAGAATTAATGCACTTTATATCAATACTAGTACCAAATGGCTACACATATGCCAGAGTAAGACGCTCCCTTTTTTTTTTTAATGACAAATCCTCGCTGCTTACATGACAAAGCCTCCATATCATTTATATCCGTAAAAAAGATAAAAACAATGTAACTATTATAAAATATATCACGGTGGACATTATTTGTTACTGTCCCGTTGTATTGCATATCATTTATGCAATGGATACTTATACTATTATATGTATGGAAAAAACTTTGTTGAGATAGACAAAACTTTGTTGAGAGAGACAAAATCCATTTCGATGATTTCTATACACCAGAAGGGATTAGTCTTCGACTATCGATCGAGGATAGCAATACATATGCTAGAATAATGTTCAACAATGCTGCATGCATCTGTCACCAAAGCCAAGAGCTCCTTGTCTATTTCTTTATTTTTCATCTATCTGTCTGAGTACAATTTCGGTCAAAAGGAAAAAGCCATGTTGGACCTGACAAAGCCAATCATTCCAAATTCTCATGCACTCATTACTTTGCTTAGATCGAAAGCCTCGGGTCTTGAATCGCATATTCTAAAGTTCAATTTGCTTCTATCCCTGAAAAAGCATATTGTATAACATCATATAGTCCTAGTTCAAACAGTTAGAAAACTCAAAACCCAAGACACTCTTCACTTTAATGTTTCTTCCAACTTTAGTTGAGCTTGTCTTTGTTGTTACATATAAATAACTCTGTGTGTCTTTATCTCGTTGGATAAACTCTCATTTCAATTGTTTTTGAATCATTCTGTCTCACTTTATCCTTCGTTCTTGTCTTGTCTTCCCTCTCCAACATCATCGTTTTGTAGCATCATTTCATCTCAGCTGTTATAATGGAGGTATTATTCCTCTGACTTTTTTATGTTATAGACTCTTACATGGTTTATTAAGAAATCATCTCCCATTTCTGCATCTTTGGTCACTAAAAGATACTATAATGATATGATAAATAATAATGTCAATAATGAGTAAGGTTTACTCATGGAACATTGATGCCTATGTTCTAATTTTGTATGTGTAGTTTTTATGTTAATATTTGTTGATTTTAATCATAATTTTTAAAATTTAATGTATCTATACACCAATGTAGTATCGTATGTGTCCAATATCTGTATGTGTTTCATAGATGCAATTTTGTAAAATTATAAGTGAAAGCTTGAATGCTTAATTAAAAAACTAACTTACCAGATAAATTGATTAAAAGGGTGTCTCCATGGCCAATTAATTGTGCAATACACGATTAATTAATACCAGTTAGTGAAACCTCTGTCGAATAGTTCTTAAAGAATGCAGACAATTCTGTTCAATAATATTCAATCATTATTTTACTTTGCAGATTGTTGAGTTAAAAGTGGAAATGGTATCCATACATGAGAGAAGACTAAGGAAATGCCTCTCAAAATTAAAAGGTTTGTTTGTTTGATGAAGATATTGCCAATCAGTGCCACAATAATTCTGAGTGTATTAATACTATTACATTTTATGGAACCACATGCAGGCATAGAGAAGGTGGAAGTGGATGCTAACTGCCAGAAAGTGGTGGTCACTGGATACACACACAAGAACAAAATCCTTAAAGCAGTTAGGAGAGGGGGTCTCAAGGCTGATTTCTGGTCTGCTCAAAATGAGTTGCTTAATGCTTATGTCAGTACAAAATATGCTGCCACCTTCAGATTCAACCCCTTCAGTTTCTTCTAGTTTTTCTCATCATATACCCCACCAAAATCAATATATCCATCTTTTGCCCAGTGTAGGATGATAGATATATACACTAGTGTTGTATTAGTTTCCTTTTATATTTCCACAGAAACTATAACCAAATTACATGTGCAATGGAGATACGTCAGAGTGTAATAGACACATTTCAGCTAAATTTGAGGCCTCAAGTCTTTCTACAAATTTCGAAGTCTACTTTCTTGGTCTGCATGAAACTGGAGTTAATTCCTGAATGATGTCATGCCCTTCAAGGACAAATGGAATTTGAGAAAGTTAATAAAATTAAATTTGCATTTTAAATCTCATTTTCACTTAAATAGATGGGAAAATACCGGTCAACCCTCCAGAATTTCATCATTTATGCCGCAACCTCTTCAACTTTTCTTTATATCACCAAACGTTTAGTTTTAAGAGTTTCACATTGTGCTGTGCTGTCCCTAAACCCATTAAAATTACTATCCTTTTTGTTTTGGTTTTTTTTTCATGTTTCAAGTTGCTGCTCTTTACTCTGGATTTATATTCCCCAGATAATAATTAATTGTGAAAACTCCTCCCCATGTTATTTTAGTATGGACTTCCTCAAAACCAGCTTCGAACTTAGTCCTTCAGAGGCAATTTTAAGAAACACCCCGCCGCATCAACCCAACGTACTTAAACCATCGCCTTGGTTTATTTGCGAAGACAACCAATAAACAACCTAACGCCATAAACGCTAAAAGAAAAAAAAAGGAAGGGACTGAGGTTCTGGAGTAAAAAACCATGATAATTCCATCCAGAACTTATGAAAATAAGTCAAAAACTCCTATGGGAGGACATAAGTTATTTTTATAAGCCAAACACACTGCATAAAAACTTATGGACTTAAAACGCAAGTCGATGCCAAGAGCACAAGTTAAAGGAGAAAAGGAATGATAATTCACGAGATGTAGTCATAGCTTATATCATCCTCAAATGTGATTAAGAAACATGTCCATTCCCTGTGACTCAACCAACTGACCATCATTCTTCTCTTGGAACACTACTGCTATTACATCTCCCAACAGTTCCAAAGTTAAAATGTATCTTATCCAACGCAAGGAAATTCACCAATTTTCTAGGCATTATTCTACTCTACTATCACATCAGTAAAACATTGTAAACGAATTTCCGTACTACACTTGACCCCTGAAACACATTGACAACGGATATTTTTTCAGAGAGCTTAAGTTTAGGATAACCCCCCCAATATCCTTCTAAAACCCTGGAGTCCTTGGTCCTCCCCATCGAAGACCAAAAAGAAAAACTGATAAAGAAAACACCGCTTCATAATAACTGGCTTAGATTGTCACTAAACCTACAAGTAATCAATACCATAAATCACTTGACAGCTACACCAAGGCACGAAAGTCTGTAGGAAAAACTCAAACCAAATATTAGTATGCTTTGGACTGAGGCTATCATAGGATCATCATAAAGCAAAACCCTAACTGAATGTAAAAGTCTAGCAATTTTAAGATGAAGAAAGTTGTGAAGGGATTCGCATTTAGCAGCCAATATCTCTTATTCAATACATCAATGACAAGGAACAGCCGCTCTCAAAGGAAATGGCCAAAACCTGTTATAATCAAATGATTCATCAAACTACCCAGTGAAACAAAATTGAGGAAACGCATTCTAAAACGCACAAGATATTATTTCTGTGGACAAAGCGACAGTGTGATCAAAATGTTAAAGCAAGAAAAACAAGAAACAAGGATATAAAACTTCTAATGCCACACTCTAATAGAACATTGTGCAGTTTTTGAGCAAATTCTGGATTCTTTGCTGGACTGAGGACATACTTGGAGACATTTTTTACACGCATCTTTTCTGCAGGCGATGATTCTATATGTGATGAGCATTCATATGCTTCTGCATGTTGTAATCTCTCTGTTTGACTTAATAAATGAAATGTAAACTACAAGAACCAATCACCAGCTTAAGAGTGAAATTAATGTCAGGTGCCTTTGGAATCAACGGAAACCAGCAGCACAGCTAGACAGCCTCAGTAATAACCGCTAATACCATTGCCAACCCGACCCAAGCAAAAAAGGGCAGCAACAGTCAGCTACAGTAATTGGTTATTTCTTCAAATTACTCACGAACACACGCATTTCAAACAAAAGATGCATCAGCTACCACCTCACAGCAACAGTCATGGAGCAGTGTTCTACAACAACCATATCTCACTACATTAAGTAGCAGATGTTATAATCTTAAAGGTCAATGTTAAATAAGTATCCAGTAAAATGCCCAAAAAGGAAACCATGAATGTTTTACCATTGTCCCCTTCATTGTGATTCGAAATAACACCAGCAAATTAGGGTTTGTATTTAGTATCCACAGTTTATGTTTAGTATCTGCATCTGAATCATCACATGACAGGTGCAACTCCTATCAGGAATCAGCTACATGTCAAAATACGTTCTACTTGTGTCCATCACAGCACCAAGAATCCCTTTCAGGACAATTTTTTGTACCAAACAAGGTTGCCATATCAAAGATCAGAATTCTCAGCCGTCACGAGGGATTCAGAAGAAATAAGAAAGTAAAACAAAATCTTACCAATAATAAGATCAATCAGGAAAAAACCAAGTCAACTGTCTGTCAAACCAGCACACTGGTAAAACAATCATACTCCTAAAAACCAGCATATTCTTGCAACCAGCTCATTCACGACCAATCATCAATGACATAGAAACAGTATCAACAGCAACCATGTCAACAAGCACCTATCAGGCCCTCGTCACTTTCCCCGATCATAACTATAAAACCCAATAAGTTGTTCATCATAAATTAACTGAGCTACTAGATCACAAACATTCCTCCCTATAGAGTGGTAAAAGAAAATGGAGAAATGAAAAAGAAAAATGCAACCAGAAGAATGAAAATAAAATGGTAAAGTCCCTCATAGACTGAAATATTTAACCTATCAACGACAAGGTCCAAATGTAGAAAACACAATAGGTCCAAATTTAGAAACATTCAAACACCCAAGGAAGTCTGACCCTACCAAACAGCACTTAGATCATAAAATCCTTCAATGACTCTGATAAGACCATAGACATTGAACAAAAGATGCAACATTAGCAAAACAGCTACAGGTACACTAGTCCAGGTGTCTCCAGAATTTTTCATGAAAACAATGCTCACTCCTGCAAAAGAGAATATAATTGAAAAGTCACAATAAGTAGAAGAAAATACCTTGTTGACTACAAATTTGGCAATTTTCTGCAAAGTTCAAGATGAACATTACTTACATCACCGTTTGAGTTCCGAGGGGGAGGGGATGGGCTTCGCGAAGCCTCAGGGCGACCGCGTGGTGAGACACTGTGAGGTGTAAGAGACCGTCCATCCCGGCTGCGATTTTCAGGACTTCCACCCCCTGGGCTTTTCCTTGGGGAAGCACTCCTCTGAGGGGAAATACTCTTCTGGGGGGAAAGACTCCTTCGAGGGCTAGGACTGTGTCGTGCAGGGGAGCGGCTGCAGGGAATCACCAATCAAAAAGTTAATAAATAAGCTTAATGGCAAAAACTCACAGTTAAAAGAGCTAAGTATTGATGTATGAGGACCTATCCACAGATCGGCTCCTGCTCCTACTATTATGCTCATCATCATAGCGTCCCCTTCCACGACTCTTATAATCTGGACTGGCACTACGGCTCCTGCTTCGGCGACGATAATCTCTGTCTCTCCCACGGTATCTGTCACGTTCATACCTATCATAACTTCGGCTGCGGCTCCTTCTCCTATAATCCCTGTCTCTGTAGTCATCGCGATGCCTGCAAATAATTGGGTATCAATCAATTCAAATCTCTAGCAATGCCAATTGAAAAATGAATGGCCAAACACCATTTGATATTAGAAATGCATTTCAATAACCACAAGCATTTTTTAACATGAACAGATAAGATCCTCCTGAACACATCGCCCACAAGATAATTTTGGGATAACTATATTCTATTACAATGAAAGAGCAGGTGGCCGAGAAAAAATACATCTAACAATGCTGGTCTAAAGTAATGTCAGTTGAAAAATGAATGGCCAAAACACCATTTGATATTAGAAATGCATTTCAATTACCACAAGCATTTTTTAACATGAACAGATAAGATCCTCCTGAACACATCGCCCACAAGATAATTTTGGGATAACTATATTCTGTTACAATGAAAGAGCATGTGGCTGAGAAAAAATACATCTAACAATGCTGGTCTAAAGTACACAAAAGACTTCATTTCTGTGAAATCTACTATAACTCAATAAGTATAATGCCATACTACAGCACCTAAGTTTATGCAATACAAGACTCTTCCAAGTAGACAAAGTAGTGTGCTTAACTAAGAAAGGTAACATTAACCTCTCATTGAAGTGAAGAATCGGACTGTATGAAATAGAGTTTGATTGAACATGAAATGAATGCGTTTTTTGTATCAGATGGAAAATCCAAAGATGATTTCAGCTCTCAAATTTGCCCATCCAATAAAACATAAAAACAAAACCTAACAAAACATATGTACTTGAAAGTAGAAACATCACATCCAACTCAACAAAGCAGTCAAAACATGCAGCCAATCTCTATAGTATAAAAAAATTAAAATGATATTTTCAAAATTTTCAAGAAGCAGTAAGAAAATAAAAGAGCAGCACACACCTTCTCCTGGGACTGCGGCTCCTTGACCTGTGCCTTGAATCCCCCCTTGAATCCCCCCTTGAATCCCTTGATCTCGGAGATGTTTCAATAATCCTTCCTTTGTGACTGTAAATTGAATAAACAAAACTTAGAATTCACTATCTGTATAAAACTGAAGAACACAAAAGCTGCACAATTTTATAACATGTTTCCATGTAAATACTAAGGGTGCTTTTAGGTAAACAGCTTAATTAAGTGCTTATTTGATAAGCATTTTTCAAATGAGCTAAAAGCAACTTATTTTCATAAGCTTCTCTGACAAGCTTATTGCAATAAGCTAAACTGAACTTATATGAATATCATAAACTATTTTCATAAATAATTTGCATAAGTTTGTTTACATAAGCTCAGATAATCTCTCTATAAGTTATTCCAAACACACCATAAATACAATTATTATATATAGAGAAAACAAAGTAAATATTTAAGTTTGACATAGCAAACAACAGGAATAAACACAGAGAGAACTTACATCCTCTCAGCATTTGGGCCATACTTTGCAAACTGGACAGTTATTTCACGACCATCAACCATTCTTCCTGAAAATGAAATTATGAGAAAACAAATTCATAGTTTTCAGGTTTCAAATTAAAATTAAAAAATAGAAAATATAGAGAAAGATGAAGAAGCATACCGTCGAGTCTATCGACGGCTTTTGAAGCCTCATCAGCATACTTATAACGCACAAATGCAAAACCCCTCGATTCACCAGTCCTTCACCAAATTAAAATTCAATTAATTAATTTAAAATCATTCCCGTGAAAAAATAAAAAGCAAGATGATGAATAAAGGGAGGAAATTGGTACCTTCGATCTTTGGGAATGAAGATGTCGACGACCTTCCCGTACTTATCGAACAGAGGGAATAGGTCATCGGCGGTTGTACCTTAAAACATTGCAAAAGAAGAACAAAAAGAGATCTAAGATTAGGTTAAAGCTGAACGCAACAAAAGAACAAAGAGAAAGAGAAAGAGAGAGAGATAGAGCTTACGGAAAGTGATGTTGAGAACGAGGAGAGAGTAAGTGTCTGAGATGTCTGGGGGACCAGACCTTCCGAAGTGAGACATTTTTGGAGTTGCAGCTGAGAGTGAGGGAGGAAGAAGATAAAGAGGAATTAGCGATGAGGTTAGGGTTTGGGTTTTTGGCTTTGTGGTGTGGAATAAAGTGTGTTATGTATATCTATGGGCCGCAGAATCTTCCTGAAACACCTCCTATCTCATTCCGCACTTCTTAACCACACTCCTTTTATTTATACGGTAAACTAGTAAGGTATGTGTGTTCGTACGGGTCACGTTGATTTTTACGTAGGTTTAAAACCATTTTTATATAAAATTCAACTTTAGTTAGAATCAAACACAGCTATATACAGGTAAAGACATTCAACATAAAAGTATCATTTTTACTTAACATGTATTCCTAAAGTGGTCAAAAAAAGTGAAAATGCAAACTCACATGAGTAATCGATAATTCAGTCATCAACTGAAAACAAATGGAAATCCAACTCGAGAAAACACATATATAGTCAAAATAATGTCAGCTTGCAACATAGATGAAACCTTTTTTTTTTTGTTAAAGGGAATGAATTCTTAAATTTACATAAGTGTAATAAATATTTATATGATTCAAAATTATACTTTGCTTTTTAAATTTTGTATAGATCTTTCCAGTTCTATATATGAGTTTAATTTCAGCTACCGCTTCTCAAATGGAGATGTCAAAATGATCCCTACCTGTTCAAACACAGACATGCAAAACAATGCAGTTGTAAAAGTTCATTTTGATCACTTTACAATGATTAGGGTAAATGTGGAATATGGATAGGATGTACAAAGATTAAAAAAAACATTCAGATAAACATATTAAAGTCAAGACGTTCACTAAAAAAGATATAACGACAATCATTGATGTAAGATTTGCAAGTGATAAAAGATATTCTAATCCTAATTTATTATATGTCCACTACAATCAAGCACAAGAAGGTGAAGAAAATACCTAAATGGTATGTCCAAAATTTGCACTTCTTTATGAAATAAAGATAGGGATAATGCATATTAATCATTTTTCAATGCTTGTGCCAATCATTTAAATTGTTGGAAAATCTGTGTGGCAAAATCTTATCCTTGAGATGTAATGGTTGTTATTGCTGGTTGAGCTTGATTTGGATGCTCATAAGTTGTTTTAGTTTAGTCCCCTTTGAAGACACTTTCAATCTTTTTGGCTCATATCTTGATGTCATGGATTTTTTTAATTTAATCATTGATTAGCCTAAATTGGTTTTGCTATAAGCTTCTGCCCATGATGGAGGTTAAGCATCGCTGCATATTCTTGCTTTTACCTAGTGGTTATACCTTGAGTTATGGCTTCTGCTTGGTGGTTAAGCTTTATGTAACACCTCGATTTTTCTGTTTTCTAATATCGGTAATGATTTTGGATAAACCAAGGTCATTTTCATGTTATACTTATTGTTATAAGGTTACGGGTAAATTTTTGGTTGAAAATTCAGACGAAACTCGGTCTGCGTTTTCATTGACAGTAAAAGTTTACTGATCGGAAAACTTAATTTTGACTCGTGAACGAAACGGTTAAGGTTTATATCGTATTTGAAACGATATTGGTCTTTTTGAAATTTTTTGCGTGAAAATAAAATATTATATTTTATACGGGCGAAAACTTAAAATTGTTGTTTTGGCTTCAACGACTCGAGGGGGGGGGGTGAATTGAGTTTGCAAAAAATATTTCCCACGTAAGACTTTTTCACAAAGCTTTATAAATCAAAGTTGCGGATTAGTGTTCTCAGGATCTTTTACAAAATCGATGAAGGATTTTTACAAAATCTTGAATAGAAGGTGATGAGGATTAGAAAGATTAATTCAGAAAGATTCAGAATAGGTTTGGGTTTAATAACTCAGTAATAACAAAACACGGTTTATACAGATCAAGAACACAAATTATATTGAGCTTTAAACATCAAAGTTGCAGGTTCTTGAACATAAACAGAAAGTAAAGGAGTTTGAGTTTAGGGATACCACACAACCAGATTTATCCTGGTTCAGTCACCTCCACTGTGACCTACATCCAGTCCCCACTCCACCTGTGGGATTTCACACACTAACACACAAGCTTTACCAGGTAGCTTGAAAAACCTTCACACCACAGAGCACTCCTCCACCTCAAGATATCACACTCTTGTGAAGAGCCTCAATGTTCAACCTTAGGGATACCTCACCCTAATCACTCAGAGAGACTCCCTCTCTCTTTACAATCAAAAGTAAAAACAAAAGCTGATTCCTAACTCTCAATAGTCAGATAAACAAATTGAAGCACTTATGAGTGTTGAAACACTATTTTCACAGTAAGCTCAATAAAGATGATGAATGATTTTCACAATTGATTTCTCAAAACGATTTCTCAAAACTGTGATATGTTATGATATTCGTATATGTTATTTAAGTGTTCCTTTGATCCTTATTTATATAGAAAAGAAGTTATATTCGTTGGCATCAATCAAAAGAGATTTGGATCTGATTAACAGAATCTGTTTTCTTGATTCTCGTTGCAAAACATATTTAGATCTGATTAACAAAATCTGTTTTCTTGATTCTCGTTCCTTTGCATGAATGATTTAATGTAGAGTCTGAAAATTTAAAATCCCTAGCCTTTTTATTGAGGCCAAAATTCACATGAGGAGTTGATGAAGTCTTGTTCAATTTTTTTAGTTGAATGATGCTTAAAAACATTATACTAGTACATGCATGAAATTAGATAGTTGAAAAATTATATTTTCCACTACTTAAGGTGAAGGCCGAAGCCTATGGTTAATGAGGCTAAGAGTTCAAAAATTTAATTTTTAAGTTTTAAGCTTTTATTTTGTCTCTTTGATGCTTAAGGACTATAAATCCAAAAGCTTGTAAAAATTTAAAATTTATAACATGATTTTTTTTAGCATGGCCGAAACATGCATGGAGGTTTTAAGGTGATTTTATAGAATTTTTAACTTATGACAAACATTTATTTTATTCAGATTGGCAATCGTAACGAGAACCCGAGTCGGACTCTTTAAAATACTCAACCGAATCATTTATCGTTGAACTGAGGTAAGGGAGAAAGCCTGAAGGATATTACAATTGTGGTAACTATATGCTTGCATGTTTCAATTGTTTGGTTGTGTTGATGTTGTTGTTACTTGGGTGAAAAAGCTGGATTGATATATGCTTGTTTTGTTTTGAATTTACTAAATGTTGTTGTTGAAGTGATTGTTTGGATTTATTTTATTTTGTGGCATTGATAATGTGTTGAATTGAATAATATGTTTGAATGATTTATGTTATACTATGTTGGTTATGATGCAATTGTTGAAAGTTGTATTGTTTGTTGCATAGTAGCCTAACCATTGGTTAGAGCCCAATCATTAAGATAAGATAAAAGCCTTAATAAAACATATATGAAAACCAAAAAATAAATGTTTTCAAGTCGAAATAAAAAAAAATTAATAAAGAGAAGGTAAATATTCTTATAACATTTGGTGAAAATTTTAAGAGTTTAAAAATAAAGAATTTTTTCATAAATGTGAAAGCGAAATTATTTTAGAAGAGTTTGAGAATTTTTTTAAAAAGCATTAAAATTTTGGAACTATTTTATGATGAAGATTACTATTGAAGAACAAACCAAATTCTTAGTTCCTTATCAAAAGATTTTTGTCCTCAATATGTTATAAAAAAGTTTCTTCTCAAAAGTCCCTATTTTTGGAAAAGAGGATCTTTTGCAAAGCAAAGATGGACTTTTAGAAATGAAAGAGAGTTTTCCTATAACTCAAGGTTTTAAAATGATTTTTAAAAATGAAAAACGTTTTTCAAAAAGATTTTATTCAAAATAAAAATATCCGATAACTTGGATAAGTTACGGAAGCTTTGTTTTTCGATTTTGTATTTTTTCACTGAACGAAAAAGAAAAGTTGAAAAGTTGGACCTAATAACCGAGACATTGGGATACTGGTGTTTTAAAACACGTTGATTTATGACTCACGTTGTTATGGATTGTTTGTCCTATACACATTGTATCAAAACATTGTGAAAGTGGTAAAAAGGTGAAAGATGTTTTCTACGACCACAAAGTTCTAGACTAGTGCACATGTCTAGGACTGTTGTGATTAGACACTCGGACTTAAGGTCCTGTGTTGATAATAAAAGTTTTAAGACATTGAAAACTTTGGAAGGTCGTGAGCCTTGAGCCTCGACAAAGGAAATAACAAAGTACAAAGAAAAGCTGAGAAATAAAATGATTTTTCTCATGCATTCATTTTTGCCAGACGTGCCTACGTTGTTTTGTATGAATACCTTGAAGAGTCAGGTATTTCATGCTACGTTGTTTCATTGTGCCTTGACGGACAATGAAGTCCATTAGCCGGATTGATGTGCCTTGGGTTGGACAGTATGCTATGGACATTCACGCACGTTGCACATTGTGCCAGGAGTTTTGGGCAATATAGTGGAAATTCACGTTGTGCCTATATGGCAATCGAGCCTGATCGGCTCCATTTTAAAAAGTTGAAAACTCCGGAGTCTTGCATAAAAAGTTGATTTTTTGAAAACATCATATGTTTTTCAAAGTTGATGATGTGTTGGTGTGATACCATGTTTGATTTAACTATCTTCGTGTTGTGTATATGATGTTGTTTATTGTACTTGATGTTTTGTGTTGCAAGTATGTAGTTATCATGATTATCCATATATTGGTATCTCACCCTTGTATTTTGTTGGTTTTTCTCTTCTATGTGGTATATATTGATTTGGGACCTAGATGGATCCGGACATACCGTTGTCCCATTTCAGGGATCGAGCAATCATTTTTTAGAACTATCAGAATCCTGCAGCGTGGGAATTTCAGTCGGGAGACCACGCGACAGTTTACACTGGCCCGGTATGTATTGTTGAGGGCAGGAGTTGGATGGACCTGTTCGAAGGATTCATACTATGGAGACTATACGGATTTCACTGCCACCAAGTGACATCTGTCTGCAGCATTGGACAGCTCAGGGCCTAGTGGTCTTAGATCATCCACAGTCACGGGTCCTGCTTCATCAGGAGGTAGAGCTTGCTGTACGATTGAGGAGGACCCACCAGAGATGATGGAGGAGGATCCCCAAAAGGTTGTCGAGGAGGATCTGCTGAGGAGATAGACGATGATCCACAGTACCATCCACTTAGTGATGATGACGACGATCCTCCCAATGACGGAGATAGCGTGGATGGGCTTCCGTCAGTTTCACTCCCATAAGATGTGGAGGATCGTAGTGGTCTCCCTAATGGATACCACTAGGACTAGACCAGCCATAGGGTTTTTCTTTCGAGGTGGAAGTATATGTGCAGTTACTTTGAATTTTGTATCTGACCACGTCTCTTTAAACTTGTTTAACTCTTTTCAAGCATGTTGATATTTGAACTAGTTGTTGTGAAAAACCATGTTGAACCACTCAATGTAACTTTTGTCAAAATAACCTATCATCAAGAAGACTTTTGTTAATATAAAATGGTGTTTATGTATGTTTATGGTGTTATTTACATTTTCGTCGTTTACGTTTAAGTGCGCTTGTGGTGAAAAGTTGTATGATAATTTCAAGAATGTGAATATCCATAATAATTATATATTTTTCGGAAGAAATCGACACGTCGTTATCAAAACATTTTTCGTAACACGTAGTAGTTAATGTGATGCTCGGGGAAAGGGTGTCAGGTGTATCATACATGATATCTGGTCGTGTGGCTGTGAGATATAGAAGACTCCCGATCAACCTTCTGTAATGTGTTGTATCCGCCTTTGGCGATCCATCGTCCTTTAGCAAATTTTCATTTGTCACTAGTGGAGTAGCAACCGGCTTGCACTCGTACATCTTGAACTTCTTTAGTAGTTCATTTGTGTATTTCTTCTGTGAGATAAATATTCCTTCTTTCTTTTGAGATACCTCGATGCCAAGGAATTAGTGCATCAAGCCAAGGTCTGTCATCTCGAATGTCTTCATCATGTCTTCTTTGAACTCCGCTATCATTTTCATATTGTTGCATGTGTAGATAAGATCATCTACATATAGGGAAACAATGAGAGTGTCATACTAACCTTGAGTCTTGATGTACAGTGTTGGCTCGCTCTTGCTCCTCCTGAATCCTTTATCGATGAAGTATTGATCAATTCTGCTATACCAAGCTCGAGGAGCTTGCCTCAGGTCATATAAAGCTTTCCTTAGCCTTAGCACTTTGCTTTCGTTGCCCTTTCTCACGAAACCTTGTGGTTGCTCCACATAAACTTCTTCTTGAAGCACGCCGTTGAGAAAAGTGGATTTAACATCTAGTTGATAAATCTTCCACTCCTTTTGTGCGGCAAGAGCTATTAAAGCTCTTATTGTATCCAAACGAGCAACGGGAGCAAATGTCTCATTATAGTCAACTCCTGGTTGTTGTGAGTAACCTTTGGCTACTAGTCTTGCCTTGTGCTTTTGTATGGTGCCATCGAGATTGAGTTTTGTGTTATGCACCCATTTAACCTCAATTATGTCCTTATCTTTGGGACAATCTACTAACTCCCATGTGTTATTTTTCTCGATCATTTTTATTTATTCCTCCATTGCCTTGACCCGTACTTCTTTCTTTGATGCTGCTTCAAAGCTTTCAAGTTCCAGTATGGCCAAGTTGTAAGTTTCGTATATATCCACCAAAGATCTTACTCTTCTCGGAGTATATTCTGGTGAAGAAGTTTGTTCTTGTGGAGATGAAGGAGGCGTACCTGGTTCTTCTACTGTTTTTCCTTCAACTTCTTCAGTTTCTTGGGATTGCTGCATTGGTGTGGAGATGCTACTTTTGACAACGTTTTCTTCATCCCAATTCCAAGCAGCATTTTCATCAACCTCAACGTCTCGGCCGATGGTGAGCTTCTTTGTTTCCAAACTGTAAACACGATAGGCTTTTGATTGTGTGCTATATCCCAAGAAGATGCCTCGTACTGTCTTGTCTTCCAGCTTGTGTCTCTTTACATTCAGAATATGAATGTAGCAAATGGATCCAAAAACTCCTAGATGTTTGGCTAATGGCTTTCTTCCGCTCCAAGCTTCAATAGGAGTTTTATCTCGAACTACCTTTGTTGGACACCTATTGAGAATATAAACAGCAGTGTGAACTGCTTCAATCCAGAAAGTATTTGGTAGACCTTTCTCCTTTAGCATCGATCTCGCCATCTCCATGACAGTGCGATTTTTTCTTTCGGACACTCCATTTTGTTGCAGAGTGTATGCAACTATAAGCTAACGCTCAATGCCTTCGTCTTCGCAGAACTTGTCAAAATTGTGAGAGTTGTACTCCTTGCCACGATCACTTCTGAGTACTTTAATATATTTTCCAATTTTATTCTCGACAAGGGCCTTAAACTTCTTGAATACTCCAAAGACTTCTGATTTTTCTCTAATAAAGTAGACCCATGTCATTCTAGAAAAATCATCAATGAAAAGGATGAAATACCTGTTGTTAGTAAGTGATAGCGTCCTCATCGGTCCACATACGTCCGTATGAACAAGCTCCAACAAGTCTTTTACTCTCCATGCTGTGTTAGTTGAGAAAGGTAGTCTGTGTTGCTTGCCAAGCAGACATCCTTCGCATGCTTCGTTGTTTTCTTTGAGGCATGGAAGATCTTTCATCATACCTTTCTTATATATAAGCTTCAAGGCATGAGTATTGAAGTGGCCAAATCTCCGATGCCATAGCCATGAATCATCAACTTGCACTTTCATGGCAATGTTAGTAGTATATTTGAAGCTTATTGGAAAACTTATGTTTCTTTTCTCCATTTTAACTTGAGCTATCTCATGCCTCTTGTTTTTATTGTCATATATCGTGCATGTGTCTTTTTCAAAGTGGAGAGCGTAGCCTTTCTCCATCATTTGACCAATGCTCACGAGGTTTTCTTTAAGATTGGGAACCAGTAAGACATCTTTGATAAATTGCGTACCTTTCTTTGTCTCCACCATAATGGTGCCTTTGCCTTTCGATTCCACGACAACACTGTTTCCTAGTTGAACTTTAACTTTGACAGAGTCATCAATATCCTTGAAGATGCTCCCAACTTTTGCCATGTAATTGCTGCAACCTCTATCCAAGTACCAGTTTCCACCAATTTCATCACTAAAGCCTTGGGTAGCATAGAAAATATGTTGCTCACGATCATGTTGATGCTGCTCATAGTCTTGAACTTCGACAAAATTTGCTTGATGTTTATTCTTGTTGTAGCAGTTCTTCTACATGTGTCCAAATCTCTTGCAGTGTCGACATTGAAGCTTTCCACGGTACTGACAATCTTTTTCGGCATGATTTGTCCTCTTGCAGATACTGCATGGAGAATATTTATTGCTTCTAGAGAAACCTCTAGAATTTTCTTTGCTTCTAAAATTTCTTGCGCCATTATTATTTTTATCATCGCATCCTTCATTCTATGACCGTAATTTGAACTTTGATTGAAAGGCATTTTCAACTGAACCTTCATCATGCCTACTCAATCTTTGCTCAGAGGCTTCAAGAGAGCCTATTAGTTATGTCACTGACAAGGTTGTTGGAACCAAAGTGGTTTTGGATTAAATAATCTCTAAGTTTTAATGCTAACAAAAGGATTAAATTTGCTTGACAAAGTGTTAGTTGAGATCTAACACGTGCTTTAAGTTATGCAGGAATATGTAAAATATAAGTAAAAGAAACATGGAATAAGTTTTCATTGAAAGGATACGCGTCCACCCTTGTAGACGGGCTGCTCAATATTTTGGTGAAGTTACTTATTTATTTAATTAAGTAGATTGGTTTTCTTTACTAGGCGAGACTTTATTTGTTTGCTAGACGAATACCAAAATAACTTGTTAGATACAGTAAGTCCAAAGACTTGATAATAAGTGTGTCCATCTTGCCACGTAAGTAGACGGAAGTAATTAGTAGAAGTAAATGAACTGAAAAATAAAGTAATATAGTAGATGAGCTCTAACCGTCACATCACTAAACGGAGATCTTTATAACTCTTTGAGGAATAGCAAGTCCAAAGACTTGATAGACAAGAGGATAAGCCATGTCATCGGACTAGCAAAATAATTTGTTGAAACAGACTTAGTCTCACATATAACTAAGTAGACGAAGTTTTTAAAGTAGACGAGCTCCATCTTCTAATAAATAAATGCTATCTGAATCTCTTGAATTTATTTCAAATTATTGATATTTATTTCAATAGAATATTTGTTCTTCACTTTTTTCCCATCTACTTTAATATTTTACCTTGTTGTAAAAGAAACATAGTACCATCAAGAAATGCAAAAAGCAGAATCGTACAATGAGTTACTGCAAAACGATCTGCACGATGACAACTTTATAGCTGAAAAAGCTGGATTATATGCAAATGAGAAACAACAAGTTCTCAAGCTGCAATACTCAGAGCAGTAAGCCTCCAATTTCATGCTACCTTGATAACTAAGAGTACTATTCAGCATTGCCACAATCAAGCTATCAGTCACAACGAATATCATGCATTAAATGCTATCTCTAAATGGGATTATTCAAAGTACCCGTTGAAAAACTGCAAGTGAAGAAGAAGGTCACTATAAATAGAAGACCGAGATTATGAAGAACAACTCTTGCCAGCACAACCTTGCTAGCTCAACTTTTGTCAAACTACAATTTCTCATACTCATATTTCTTTAAAGAGCAAGAGTCAGCATTTCTTAGTTTGAATATTATTGTGAAAATATTCATCTGATCATAAACTATCATATTCTCACACATAGTGAGTTAAGAAGATCAAACATTAAATCTCTTTGTTAGAGTTAGAGCGTGAAGAGGCTTGGTAAGAAAGAAATACTTGTAGCCTGGAGAGGTGTTGAATACTTGGCTGTAATCTATTTGGAAAATAGTGGAGAAAATACTTCAAGTATAAGGGACTGGACGTAGCTCTTGGTTGGAAGAGAGCGAACCAGGATAAAACATCTTGTGTGATTCTTCTATCTCTTAACTCTTACAACTTTATTTGTTTCTTACTAACCAAGTGGTTTTGATATTGCTTTTGTTATAGTCTTTTAAAAAATATCTTTTTCTTTGTGCTTGCTTCTGTTTCTAATCTCCTTGTGTGCAAAAATTGTTTCAAAGGTTGTTTTCGAAAATTATTAACAAACACAATTCAACCCCCCTTCTTGTGTTTGCCTGTGTCAACTTCAGTTGGTATCAATGCTTTGCCTCGAAAGGGTTGAGCATCTAACAAGTGCTGAGGAAGTACGATCCAACAACCATGGATGCAGAAAGACAAGCTATCAACAGACCTCCTCTCTTTGGTGGAACAGATTATGACTACTGGAAGAAGAGAATGATGGCCTTCGTAGATGCACAGAATTTAGATATTTGGGAGCTGATTGAAACCGGCTACACTGAACCAAGAGATGAAGCTGGAGCTGCTGTTCCTAGAGGCTAATGAACTCAAGAGCAGAAAAACCAACATCAGCTGGATCTGAAGACTAAGCACTATCTTATGTCTGCTATAACCAGATCTAAACATGACAAAGTTCACAGCTATAATACTGCGAAAGAAATCTGGGATACTTTTGCTTAGCTCATTAGGGTTCCTCACAAGTTAAGGAATCAAAGATCAGCATGCTGGTTCATCAGTATGAGATATTCAAGATGGGTGAACATGAAACAATAGACCAAATGTTTGGAAGATTCCAAACCATCACCAACAATCTCATATCTCTTGGAAAAAGTTTATGAAAATAGTTATCATGTAAGAAAAATCCTGAGAAGTCTATCCAAGCAATGGAGACCCAAAGTAACTGCCATTCAGGAAGCTAAAAACCTGAATACACTCTCTCTGGAAGAGCTTCTTGGATCTCTCAAGGTTCATGAACTTGAACTTAATCAAGAAGAAAATTCCATAAAAGGAAAATCTATTGCCCTAAAGGCAAAGAAAGCAATTTCATCAAAAGTTCTCAAATCTGCTGAGTCATCAGATGAGTATGAATCCTCTAATAATGATGAAGGATCAGATGAGGATGAATTGTCCTTTATCTCCAAGAAAAATCAACATATGTGGAGAAATAAAGGTGGTTTCAAAAGGAAGCAACTCAACAAAAAATTTTCCAAGGAGAAGTTAGACTCCAAGGAAAAAGGTCCTCCATTGTGCTTTGAATGCAAGAAACCTGGTCATTTCAAAGCCGACTGTCGTGAGCTAAAGGATAAAAAGAAATTCTTCAAAAAGAAGAAAGGCTCAATGGCTACATTGGAGGATCTTGATCTGTCTTCATCAGATGAAAAAAATGAAGCTGGGGAAGAGGCAAATATATGTCTCGTAGCAGGCACTACATCAGAAAGTGAATACACTGAAGCTGAGGTAATGGACTCTAACCCATCCACTCTTCAAAATGCTTTTGATGAATTGTTGCATGAGTCGTCTATACTATCATGAGAATACAAGAGTCTTAA
This sequence comes from Sophora flavescens, assembly GCA_030762895.1. Taxonomy (NCBI): domain Eukaryota; kingdom Viridiplantae; phylum Streptophyta; class Magnoliopsida; order Fabales; family Fabaceae; genus Sophora; species Sophora flavescens. The sequence continues at coordinate 142,071,843 of CM061065.1, forward strand.
AAAGAAGTTTTCTAAACTGACTAGAGAATATGATAGGTTCTGCACTGAGAAACAAAACCTTAAAGATGAAAATGACATACTAAAATATGTGAATATAAGTCTAGCTGATAAAATGGTGTGTGAACCTGATGTTTCTTTTGAAGTTACAAAACTGAAACAAGATGTAACATATCTAACAGATTCTCTGTCAAAGCTTGTAGGTGGCTCAGATAAGCTTAGTCTCATTTTAAGGTACTCTAGGTCACCTCATGATAAAACGGGTCTTGGTTATGACAAAGAGAAGCAATATGCATCTCACAAAAAGTCAAAACCTCTTACACAACATAGAGTTTCAAAAGTTCAAAATAAATATACCCAAGCTAAGTCTAGCTCGTCCAACACCTTTTGCAAGGTGTGTGGAAAAAGTGAGCATATTACATCTAGATGCATACACGATAAACATGCTAAGCATACTTATCCAGTAACAACTAACAAGAAATGATCCAAGTCAGTTTGGGTACCTAAAGATAAGATAATACCTGTTTCAGATTTGCTTAACAACAGGAAGAAAACAGATGTCTTGGTACTTGGACAGTGGTTGCTCACGACACATGACGGGAGAAAGGTCTATGTTCCAAAACCTTAAGCCCAAAGATGGTGGCTGGGTCATATTTGGAAGAAATCAGAAAGGGAAAATCATTGGTATAGGTAAAATTGGTAAGCATAATTTTCCCTCCATTGATAATGTTCTTTTAGTAAATGGCTTGAAGCACAATCTACTGAGCATAAGTCAATCATGTGACAGTGGATATGCAGTTGCTTTTGATAAGAACATGTGTAGTATCAAGAAAGATGATGGATCACTTTTATTCACTGCTAAAAGGCAAAACAATCTCTATAAGATTGACTTGGAGGACCTCTCGAATCAAAGTGTCTCATGTCTAGTGTCCATTGAAGATAAGCGATGGATTTGGCACAAAAGGCTAGGTCATGCAAGCTTGAAATTGATTTCAAAGCTAAACAAGCATAACCTCGTGAGAGGACTACCAAACCTTAAGTTCAAATCCGATGCTCTCTGTGATGCACGTCAAAATGGAAAACAAGTCAAAGGTTCTTTTGAATCTAAGAATGTTATTAGTACCAATAGACCGCTAGAGTTGCTACATCTTGATCTTTTTGGTCCAACACGGACTGCCTCTGTCAGTGGTAGGAAATATGGTCTTGTCATAGTAGACGATTACACTAGATGGACACGGGTTATGTTCCTAACTCACAAAGATGAGTCTTTTAAGGTCTTTTCTGTATTCTGCAAACGTGTACATAATGAAAAAGGCATGTGTATTACTTCAATAAGAAGTGACCATGGAGGAGAGTTTGAAAATGAGCTATTTCATAAGTTCTGTGAAGAAAGTGGTATCCTTCACAACTTCTCAATACCTAGAACACTACAGCAAAATGGTGTGGTAGAGAGAAAGAATAGATCTCTTCAAGAGATGTCTATGACTATGCTCAATGACAACTCTGTCCCTAGACACTTCTGGGCTGAAGTTGTTAATACTGACTGTTACATTCAGAACAGAATATACGTAAGACATATCCTGAATAAGACTCCTTATGAACTGCGGAAAGGTCGAAAACCCAACATATCTTATTTTCACCCTTTTGGTTGTAAATGTCATATACTGAATACTAAAGATCAACTTGGTAAGTTTGATGCCTAAACGGATAATGGAATACTATTAGGATATTCTGAAACATTTAAAGGCTTTAGAGTTTATAATTCTAGGACTCTGATAGTATAGGAAAGTATTCATGTCAAGTTTCACAAACAGCCTGATAAAAAATTATCAGAGCTAGATGAAACCTTTGCAGATCTTGATCTAAACATTCCAGGAGACTCACCAGAGATAAAAGTTGATGATCAAGCATATGACCCCACTCAACAACCAAAAACTTTCACTTCTCAACACGATAAAGTTCAAAAATCTTGGTACTTCAAGAATTATCATCTACAAGATCAGATCATTGGAAACCCTAATGACAAGCGAAGAACCGGGTCGACCTTCAAAGAACAAGATATTTCTGCACTAGTCTGAGTTGGAACCAAAGACTGTGGACGAGGCTCTGCTAGATGATGGTTGGATTCTAGCTATGCAAAAGGAACTCAATCGGTTTGAAAGAAGTGATGGTTGGACTATGGTTCCACTGCCCAAAGACAAACCAGTGATCGGAACAAAGTGGGTTTACAGAAACAAACTTGATGAAAATGGTAAAGTAATAAGAAACAAAGCAAGACTTGTTGCTCAAGGTTTCTCTCAAGAAGAAGGTATAGATTATACTGAAACTTTTGCACCTGTTGCCATAATAGAAGTTATTAGAATTCTACTTTCATTTGTTGCACATCATAGTATTATGCTTTTTCATATGGATGTTAAAAGTGCTTTTCTAAATGGCTTTATTAATGAAGAAGTCTATGTCATGCAACCTCCAGGTTTTGAGTGTGAACCCATCATGAACATGTATGTAAGCTTAAGAAAGCTTTGTACGGTCTTAAGCAAGCTCCTAGATCTTGGTATGACAGACTAAGTTCCTTTCTTATGGAAAGTGGATTCAATAGAGGAAATGTTGATACAACCTTATTTATAAAATCCATTAAGTCTAATTTCATAGTTGTACAAATATATGTTGATGATATTATTTTTCGTAGTACTAATGAGTCTCTATGCAAAGAATTCTCTAAGTTAATGTAGAAAGAGTTTGAAATGAGCATGATGGGAGAACTCAAATTCTTCCTTGGACTTCAAGTAAAACAAACCTTGGACGAGGTGCTCATCCACCAAACTAAGTATACAAAAGAGCTTCTGAAGAAGTTTAAGATGGATGATTGTACGCCAATGATAAAGAGAAAAAGGTATACCAAAAGGTATACAGAGGTATGATAGGATCTCTCTTATATCTTATTGCGTCTAGGCCTGATATTAAGTTCAATGTATGTTTATGTGCTCGATTTCAATCTGATCCTGGAGAATCTCACTTATCAGCAATTAAGAGAATTTTTAGATATTTAAAAGGTACTACTAATCTTGGTTTGCGCTTTAAGAAAAATGAAGATTATAGATTAGTTGGTTTCTATGATGCTGACTATGTTGGAGATAAAATTGAAAGAAAAAGCACTAGTGGAGGATGTCACTTCATTGGAGTTAATCTTGTCTCTTGGTCAAGCAAAAGACAAAGTATCATTGCCTTATCTACTGCTGAAGCCGAGTATATATCAGCCGCAAGTTGCTGCTCACAACTTCTTTGGATCAAACATCAATTGGAGGACTACAATGTGTTTGAAAGTAGTATTCCACTTATGTGTGATAATACTACTGCAATAAATCTATCTAAGAATCCAATTTTGCATTCTAGAGCTAAGCATATAGAGATTAAACATCATTTTATTAGGGATTATGTGCAAAAAGGTGTGTTTGATATTCAATTTGTAGATACTGGCCATCAATGGGCAGATATCTTTACTAAACCTCCTGGAGAGGACGGATTTATCTTTATTAGGAAGCATCTTAATATGACATGTGTGGATTAATTTAGGCGTCTAGCCTTGAGAAAAAATTGTTTTGTTAATCTTGCGTCTATTACCTATGCTCGTCTAATACCTATTAAAAGTTGTGTGTCTATTGCATGTTGTGTTGCACGTCTATATGTCGCATCCACTGTTGTTGGTTACCGCATCCATTGTATAGTTTCAGACGAGTTCACGTCTGCCTGTGTTTAAGCATATTTTATTTTTTAAAATAAATGCATTTATTTTGTCTCAATGACAAATTTATCCTTTATTCTCTTTGCTGAGTCAGTACTTCCATCAATCCCATCAAGACCTTTTTATTGTTCCAAGTTACCAACACCGTTTTATCATAATGACATGTCATGTAAAAAGTTTTTCTTTAACCTTTGAGATTCAAAATTCCTTTATAAGTAATATTTTCCCTCTAAGAAAAACTTTACACTTCTCTAACCTCTAGAGCTATCTCCCTCCCTCTCTCTCTGCTTTCAAACCCTAAGCTCTCTGATCTCCTAAAATGGCTTCTTCTTCAACCTTCAACGTGGACAAGCTCAACTTGGCAATTGAGCATCATTTCAATTTTGGACTGCTACAAGACTACAACTTAGAGATAAGCAAGTATGTTAATGCAGCTGGGTGGGGAGGACTCTTCACACAGAAAGTCTCTGTCTTTCCCAACCTGATTAGGGATTTCTGGAGGAATGTTCAAGTGACTGATATTGGCTTCTTCTCTACGGTGTTACAAAAGAAGATTTAGTCTCAGAGAAGACTATTGGTGATGCCATTTTCTGTGCTCAGGAAGGTTTGGTTTTTACTGAGTCATGGGAAGAGGATTTGGGTGGCTTTGAGACCATTGAAGTTTGTCTCATGAAAGAAGATAGAGTTAGAACTCACACTTGGAAAGCTGTTGAAATGAAGGACATTGTTCGCATCCTTCATCAGCTCCTTAATAAGGTAGTTCTTCATAAGGTTGGATCCAAAGACAACCTCTCCTCCCTGCACAACTTCTGCCTTTGCCATCTTCTCAGTGAAACGAAGATCAATCTTCCAAGAATTATGTATGGAAGATTTAGAGATGCTGTGATGAACAAGAAAAGACTCTCAGCATTTCCCTATTGCCATCTTCTTTCCAGGATTTTCAAGGCTCAAGGAATTCATCAAATTCTTGCTGCAAGGACTCCTGAGGAGCAAGCTAGGATCTTAACTCAAAAACCAATGTCGGCGGCAGACTTTGGTAAAATGAATATAGCTAATATGAACCTCAGTACCTATGCGGTCGCTGGAATGGCCAAGACTGAGGAGTTGATGAAAACTAAAGAAGAAATGGTGGAACAAAACATTAATGCTGAAGTCCTAGGAGTAAAAAGAGTAACTAGGCGAAAGACCACTGCAACAAGAAAGCCTGTCCCCAAGAGACCAGCTAGTGGCATTATTATCAGGGAACCTTCTAATGCTCCTGCTTCAAAGAAGCAAAGAAGAGTTATCTTCTCACACAAAGAAGATGAGGAAGCTGATGAGGACAACGTTCATATCAGTACAATCCTGAAGAAGCAGAAGACTTCTGTTGCTGCTGCTGAGGCCGTTGTGCCTGTTACAACAAAACCTAGATGGCAACCAGCAAGAAAGACAAGAATAACTAAGACTTCTAAGGTAACCATCTCTGTTGGTGATCTTGTTCAAATAACAGTAGATGCCTTAGTGTCTAGTTTAGAAACTAGAGTTGATGATGTGCCTGTTGATAATAACATTCCTGTCTCCACTCCAGATGATGTGTACATTCCCACACCCCTTTCACCCTAGCCAACACAAATAGCCACTCCACAATTTCAACCTATTATCCCTACCGATGATCCCTGGTTCAATCAACCAGATGATGGCATTTCCCTTGGTGCTCCTTTCCCCAAACCCTTGAGAACCCTATTTCCCTTCACTCCAAATTTTGTTCTTTATGATGACAAATCTGAGGATTGGGCCAAGGTAAAAAGGGAATGGAAACTTCTGTTTCACTCTCACCAACCTGAACCCGAACACATTCCCAACAGATGGTAACCTCTACCTGAGTATGAGGAAGAAGTCAGCCCACCTGTTAAACCCATTTACCTACCTCATCTTGACTGTAAATTAATCAAAAATGTGCCTTCACAAATGCACAACAACTTAGGACCATTAGTCACTCACCTACCCCTAAACAATTTCCCCCCCAGAAAAATTTACCCCAACCTTGTCAAAATTCCTCCTTTCATACCCCTCACTGATGGAGTTGAGAGGCACATCATACCTGTTTGGGAGACTGACCCCAAAAGAAAAAATCTTCCTACCATCCCGGAGCAAAGAGCAAGATCCTCAAAGCATGTTCCCATGATCATGCCAGGGGACACAAAATGGGTATCTTTGAGCAACCTAGAGTCTCTGGGAGGGCCTCTGATTTCTTCCTGGATCAGCTCATTTATGAAATGCTGAAGTCAGAATTCAGTCATTTCAGAGTGATAGAGTCGTGCATTTTGTCCCTCCATCCTGGCTGAGACATAATGAAGCAACCAGAGTTGGAATCATGCCTTACAGGATCTGTCCAAGACTGCCAATGGTAGATCCGAATAAGGACAAAGAAAAGAAAAACAGAAGATTCAAAGGAGTTATACCTGAAGTTGAATCAACAATGCTTGATCTACATCAAGAAACCTTTGACTACTCAATGTTGGATTTATTTTTGCATACTGAATCAATTGAGTTAATCAGTAAACATCATGCTGCAGATTTCTAGAAATCTCATATTATTCACTGCAAAGAGAGGCATCTTCCTCTGGACTGACTGAAGAAGAGAAGAAGGAAATTCCTAAGGTCAGAGGGAAGTGTGGTCTTTCAAATTTCAGATATATGATCTATAAAGACCTTTGGGGACTTCCCATAAATAGTAAAAATGTGGAATTCATCTACCCCATCAGATGGGAAAAAGAAGTCTTAGTGATCGCTTCACCTACTTCAAAGCCTCTCGCAGATGAAACTGTTGTTGAAGAACCTGATCAAAATGCCACTACTGTTGGCTTAGAATAAACAACTGAATCCATTCACAATCAGAGCTCATCATAAAAACGCTCTTCTCAACCATTAGCTCTAGCTGTGATGCACCCTTCAAATCATTCAAGAACATTAAACACATTTCAAGAGTCTGCTAAAAGCTCAAGGCAACAGGCTCCGCCACCTAATCTTAAAGAGGTTCTTGGAAAAATAGTTGATGACAGAGTTGGCAACATAGTTGAGAAGGTTGAGAAGATTACTGAGAAAATTAAGGAGGATGTCCAACAACAAGTTCAAACTTCAATGGCTCCAACGTTAGAGGTTGTGAATAAAATGATGGAATTCCTTATGGATTTCAAGAAAAGCCAGACTCAAAACCCTCCACCTCCACCACCTCCTCTTGCCTAACCTTTAACCTTTTATATAATTTTTCTCTTATACTAACAATGATAGTCCACTCCTTTTACTTTTTTGGCTGATGACAAAAAGGGGGAGAAAGTAGGGGTGTTCGCGGATTAAATTGGATCAGTTTTGATTAAAAAAGTAATCTGATCCAATGATAAAAACTACATGAGGTTTGGATTGGATCGGTTTGGTTCCTTCAAAAAATCCGATCCGATCTAATCAAACGCGGTTTTGATTGGATTGGATAATTCGGTTTTTATCGATACATTTACATAGTTATTTACATCAAAGAACATCCAATATTTCGGTTCAATTTGGATTTGATCGAGTATTTAAAGAGTCATATGAATTTGTTACTTATTTAAAACAAAAAATAATTTTAAAATATTATATTGACAATTTCTAATAAGTGTTTTAACGGGATATACATGAATTGATATGCACTCTCATGTGTAAAGATATTTTATACTATCACATAACTATAAATTGTTAAATCATTATAAATGTTTGATTATTGTCCTAAATATATTAAAAGTCACTCATAACATGATTTATAATTGGTTAACAATGTAAAAGTTTTTACACTAACATTATATTTACATACCAATTAAACTCTCTAATATAAGGACTAGATGATAACTTATAAAAATATATAGATTAATAATTACTTTTATAATATAAAGATCAAATTATTTTCATTGAACTAAATAATTTCGGTTCGGTTTGGATTGGATCGGTTTTACATATATGATCCGAAATCCGATCCAATCAAATGAAAAATTTCGGTTTTTTTCGGTTTGTGGTTTTTTCGGTTTTCGGTTATTTCAGTTGTCGGTTTTTCGGTTCGGTTAGTGCGGTTGGCATTTGATTGGATCGGTTGATGAACACCCCTAGGAGAAAGGAAAGAGATTTGTTTATATATATATAAAGTCAGTTTTGAAAAGCTCATATTTGTCTGCATATGCATATTCTTTACTACTTGCTAACTGCTCTGATACTTATGTTTGTTTAATCTGTTAGCTTATATGCAGTTGTTTTTCATATGTTTTCTACTTAATTATTTGAATGCTTTGTCTTAGAAGGAGCCCTACAAGCTCTCTTAGACTTTGCTTTTCAAATTTAATTAGTTTTTTCATCATCAAAAAGGGGGAGATTGTTGGAACCAAAGTGGTTTTGGTTTAAATAATCTCTAAGTTTTGATGCTAACAAAAGGATTAAATTTGCTTGGCAAAGTGTTAGTTGAGATCTAACACGTGCTTTCAGTTATGCAGGAATATGTAAAATATAAGTAAAAGAAACATGGAATAAGTTTTCATTGAAAGAATACGCGTCCACCCTTGTAGACGGGCTGCTCAATATTTTGGAAAAGTTACTTATTTATTTAATTAAGTATACTGGTTTTCTTAAGTAAGCGAGGCTCTATTTGTTTGCTAGACGAATACCAAAATAACTTGTTAGATACAGCAAGTCCAGAGACTTGATAAGAAGCGCGTCCATCTTGCCACGTAAGCAGACGCAAGTAATTAGTAGAAGTAACTGAACTGAAAAATAAAGTAATCTAGTAGACGAGCTCTAACTGCCTTGTCACTAGACGGAGATCTTTATAACTCTTTGAGTAATAACAAGTCCAAAGACTTGATAGACAAGAGGATAAGCCACGTCATCGGATGAGCAAAATAATCTGTTGAAACAGACTTAGTCTCACATATAACTAAGTAGACGGAGTTTTTTAAAGTAGACGAGCTCCATCTTCTAATAAATAGATGCTATATGAATCTCTTGAATTTATTTCAAATGATTGATATTTATTTTAATAGAATATTTGTTCTTCACTTTTGTCCTATCTGCTTTAATATTTTACCTTGTTGTAAAAGAAACATAGTACCATCAAGGAATGCAAAAAGCAGAATCATACAATTAGTTACTGCAAAACGATCTGTACGATGAACAAAGGAAGAACAACAAGTTCTCAAGCTGCAATACTCAAAGCAGTAAGCCTCCAATTTCATGTCACCTCGATAACCAAGAGTACTATTCAGCATTGCCACAATCAAGCTATTAGTCACGACGGATATCATGCATTAAATACTATCTCTAAACGGGATTATTCAAAGTAACCGTTAAAAAATACAAGTGAAGAAGAAGGTCACTATAAATAGAAGACCCGAGATTATGAAGAACAACTCTTGCCAGCACAACTTGCTAGCTCAACTTTTGTCAAACTACAATCACTCATACTTATATTTCTTTAAAGAGCAAGAGTCAGTATTTCTTAATTTAAATATTATTTTGAAAATATTCATCTGATCTTAAACTATCATATTCTCACACATAGCGAGTTAAGAAGATCAATGATGTGCTAAATTCCGGCAAGTGTACCGGATTGTCGCCAAGTAATAAAAAGATATCGATCCCACAAAGACCGTGATCTCAAATCACAACTAATTACTAAATCGATAAAACTGGACTATAAAAAGATTTTGAAAAAGGTTTTGATATTTTAAATAAGAGATAACTTAGAAAATCAGATAAGGAATGTAATCAAGTAAACAGAAAGTAAAACAATTTATGGTTTTCAGGTCTAAATGGATTCCTAGGAATTCGGTTACCAACAAGATTGTTTATGTTACTAAATTGATTATCCCTTATTAATTATCAAAATTGCTTTGAAGGCGAATTTATCCTCAAATAGTTAATGCTCCCTCTCGGGTTACAAAAACCGTGCCCAATTAAACCAACCTCTACTCTCGTGGTAGTCGAATTTAGATTGGACCCTTTACGTTTCGTGACAATTCGTTAATCCTCGAAGGACCACTTCTAAATCTCGTGATTTAAGTCCTAAGTCTGATTCTATAGATCCGATACCAAAGTTCACCGCTAGGTTCCTCCTTAGAATATCTACGTCACGCAAATAAGCAGCCGCCGAATTTACGAGTAATTAAAACACTGGAAATCGGATCTAAAGCAAAATTGTAATTAACAAGAAATCGAAATCAATTCATAACATGAAAACAGATCTTGGGCATAGCCCCAATCCCCAGAAATTAAACTACTACTCAAGCATTGTCATGGTGATGACAAGCTTGATTAACAACAACATAAAATAAAAAATAAGAGAAGAGAAGAGGGAGAAGAAGAGAGATCCTAAATTATAGCCTAAGAGTAGCAGCAAAAAGTCCCCTTTATCTCTGCCTAGATGCCTTATTTATAGATTTGGGAAGTTTGAATCCTAATCAAACACAAATTTGGCTCAAAATCAGTTGCTTCAGTTCCAAGTAATGCGCGTCACGGCCGTGATAGCCATCACGACCAGGCCGTGACGGATTTTGCCTTGGGAATTTCTTCACTTTTTGGTCTGTCACGGCCGTGATGCTCATCACGGCTAGCCTGTGATCAGTTCTGCCTGTGAGGGTTTGGTTCAGCTAACATGTCACGGCCGTGATGGGCATCACGGCTAGACCGTGACCAGTTCTGACTTTTGCCTTCTTTCTTTTTCAGTTTTGCTCGATCATGGCCGTGATGGGCTCTGTTTGGCTCATTTTCTTCACTTTTCAAGCTCCATCTTCATCCAAGCTCCATCATGGCTAATCCCGAGCATTTTATCCTTAATTCCTGTAAAACAACACCACGAAACCGCCTTACCCGTTCCAAGGTAAAAACTAACCAAAAATAAAATTAAATATGCCTAAACTATATGAAAATGCATGCAAAATGATAAGCAAATATGAGGTGTAATCACACTCATCAAATCACCCCAAGCTTAAGATTTTACTTGTCCTCAAGCAATAACTAAGGCCAGACTAGATAAACAATCAGAGCATGGATAGTGAACCAAGAACCCAAGTAACTAATCCAAGTAACAGGCATATTCAATAAGTACCCAAGAGACAGTCAATTTCAAGTCCAATTAGAAGCTTAGGTTTCCTAAATTCAGATTCTCACTGATTCGGGTACTCTTTCTTACCTCACTCAAGTGTTTAAGGGTATATGACAATTCGCTCAATTTCCTCAAGGAAGGTACTCTACCATAAGCTTGACTATTAACCAAATCTCTACTTTATTAATGAAAACACATAAGAATCAAGATGTCCTTTATTTTGGTTATAACGAGGCCATGGGATTAATCGTTAGGTGGGGAAATCAAGAAAAGGAAATTTCAAGAAGGCTAAACAAAATATCAAACATTGCAAAGCATGACACCTTCTAAAATACCTTTTTGGTTTTTATTTCACTTTTCCACCTTTCTTTCTTTTCTTTTTTTTTATTTCTCACTTTTTTTTTGTTATCCCTTTCTCCATTTTTTTTTATTTAATTTATTTGGAGAAGTGGAGATTCTCAATTCAAGAGAAATATTTCTAACTTTCTCATCTCATAATTCATTTTTCAAACTACCTTTTTACCCTTTTTGCAATACTTTAAAAGGTGTCATACCAAGCATCATTCATCAAAATAAATCAAGGTACCAACACTAGTGCACAAAGGGGATTCCACATCGGTTATTTTTGGCTTTCCACATCGGTTTTGAAACTGATGTGGAAACGACCGATGTGGTTTATTGCCACTTTACACATCGGTTTTAAAACCGATGTGTAAAGTATATTTTAAACATCGGTTTAATACTAACCGATGTGTAAAATTAATTTAGCAATTGATAAGCAGTTGTAAATTTAACTTTCTACATCGGTTTTGCAAAAAACCGATGTGTAAAATTGACCTTCTACATCGGTTTTATAAAGAACCGATGTGTAAATTTAAATTTACACATCGGTTTTATGTAAAACCGATGTAGAAAGTTAAATATACACATCGGTTACTGAGAACCGATGTGTAAAATCTCTTTTTTTTTTTAAACTGATATTTACATTTCAATCATTCTGTTTCACTAATGCAGATCAATAAACAAACCAAGCAGTACCCCTGATCACACCAGAAACAACCACAGAACACCAAACCAGTTTTGACACAATCATTCAAAAGCAAAACATACTTCATTCAATTTTCTTATGAATGAAAACAACACTTTATCAAAGCTACATCAAAACACGAGAGAAGAAAAATTGAACCGGACTCGAGCACTAATACATATCATCAAAGGTACGTACACTATAGCTAGTATATGATAAGTTTTTAAACTAACTACATATATACAAACTATGGGTGGTACACTTCAAGAAAGAAAGTTGCCCAACGCCTCTTTATGATGTTGATGTCGAACTGCACAATGGAGATGGATTGTTGAATATCTCGCAAGTTTAATTGGACAAAAGATTATTACTTTTAAGTAATAAACTAACATAAATCATATAACGAATCTATACTATTACTTCTAATTGTGTCAATTAACATTTACCTCACTCCATCTTTCAGTGATCCCCGAGGAGATAATTTCCAAAATCCACTGCATCACATAGTAGCCACATTCCCATGACCCACGTTGTATACGTGACTACGTACAAATGAAACCCAATTAGAATATGAGGAATTAAATAAAATAGAAATCAATTATTGTACCCACTGCATTTGATGCATTTGAACTAATAAATATCTTACGCTGGGAATAATCCATCCGATGGCCCGAGTACGCCTTTCACCGCGCTGCATGTGGGATGCATTAATAGACCTATCATGACAAAAACATTAATTAAAGTATATATAATAGATTTCAGATAATTAAAACAACTGCATTACTGATTATAAAGTATTTTAACGCTTACGTTTCGATGACCGTCTTCGAGTTCATTCGGCGGCTTATGTCCCAATGAGCGAAAGAAGACCACGACGTTCATTCTTGGGTACAAGAGCAACATTTGCCAATGCTTGCTTGTATTTGCGGAACAATTAGTGATCGTAAGTCATATATAGTTATACTTAAATTAATAACCGGACTTACTTATTGAGATAAGGCGCAAGATAGAATTGATGATCGTCTCGGGCAAGTATATCACGTATGTTAGTGACCGGGTCTTCCGATGCTACGAGAACATCACCCCGAATGAACATGGGGTCAATGAACCCATAAAGGGCGAGGTTACCCCGATCGACTAACATACGATGCGGATACCTAATATATTGGAAAAACATGTTAATTATCATTGTATTTAAAAATTAATTACGTACTTAACTTATAAATAAAATGTACTTACGTGCACCAAAACGATATGTGTGAGGAACTGGCCATTTCTTTATTGAGTGCCATCTCCATAAGTTCTTTCTTTGGTATATACAGTTCACTGTGGCATCATGTTCCAACGTTACCAATGCTGCATCATCCTCCATGGTGACAACCTCGTATAGCAAGATCTTTGAAAACATCACCATGGCCAGGTAACCCTTTGTCGATCCCCTAAACAACATAGATATATATTAGTAATCACGGATAATTAAGTTATTTAATTCGTTATGAACTAAATGGTCAAATGAATACCTTGACAGGAGCAGACATCTCTGGTCTTCCTAGATCCGACCTTTTAGGCACAATATCATTTCCAACATCCTATAACAAATACAAATAAAGCATTATCTTTAAACAATAATAAATATATTTCAACTATGAATATAGAAAAACACAACTAACCGAATACCTCGGATGCAACAAGAAAGTCGACCGGTCTTCTTGGCCGGAGGATGAAGTTATCGGGGGCCGACCCACCTGCTTGAACCTCCTCGGTGGGCACGGGGACTCGAGCATCAGGCATCTCGAATAATCTCAACAGACACCCTCGGATGATCGTCCTGGTAATAACCGATGGTGTATGGTATTACCTAACTTATTATATGTCCTACCCAATGCCACTAAGCGGCGATGATGATGATGATCATCAACATACAGACTCACACCTATCGGGGGTCGCCATCATCATCATCATCATCATCATCATCATCATCATCATCATCATCATCAGCAGATCATCATCATTTTCGGGATGATGAGGAGGATCACATGAGCCCTTAGTGCTCACATGGACAGAGGGTTGGACAGAGGGTTGGACACCTATTGTCATCTCGGTGGGACAAAGAAGTAAATATTGCCATCTGCTGGGCAACCGCTCGTTCATCTCCTCGTCAAGCTCACCTGCAATCTCCTGTTTTAGTTGTGCTCTATCTCGCAACCGAATCCTCGTGGGAGGAATGTGAAGATGAACCATGGTATTGGCGAATGCCGACTCCCCATCCAACACCAATGACACGACCGGGTGGTCCGGTTTCCGATGGCGAGAGATAAGATATCATTGCGTCCTCTAGGAACAAAGGTTCCTTGGGTTAGCCGATCATCCAAGGCATCCTATCACATAAAAATATCAGGTCACATTACAATTCGGTAACAATCTTAAAATGACAATTACAACAAACTATACTTACAATCCTCTCAGCTACTTGGCGGGCCTCCTCGGATGTATATTGTCCCGTTTTTCTTTGTCGGCCCCTCTTCCATGAACGATGGCGTGGGGGTGGAGGTGGATCAACAACCTCTGGAAGATTTTCAGCATTAGGATCCGCTTGAGATGCTTGCCTGGCCGACGTGCTTTCTTTTCCTCTTCAACCATTTTCTTAACAAGCTTTTTATATCCCCCACGAGACATGACATGGGGGTAGACATTCTTGCTTTGGTTTTCCTGCCCCTTTTTCCTCTTCTCTCCGTTATAAATAAAAGACAATTAAATTACATAAGTAAATGAAATTAATGCAATTACATAAATTTAGAGACAAATCAAATAAGTTAACCTTGAAAGCTGGGATCACGTCGGCTCTCGAACAAAGCGATCCCACGTCGCCTTGTCAAGAAACGGATACACCTCAAGTGGGTTCTTTTTACTTTTGGACCGAATATATAGTATCTCGCCCGTGTCGGCCTTAAAACCCTCCAACGCTCTCCAAGATACTTGAAAGAACGCTTCTTCATAGCGTATGTATCCTGGTATGTCAAATGTCAACTACATTAAGACCAAAAGAATCAACGAATTCTTGTATGATATTATTAAGATAAAAATTAAGTAGATACTGAGACAAACACAGGACGTAGAAGTATAGATACCAGAATACTCTCCCATATCTCGCTCCTTCACGTCCGCCGGTACATCTCTCCACCTATCAATGAGTATACTAGGCCTGTTCCTAGCAAGGGTCGCCACAAAACCGGTAAACCGATCTTCCATTGGCCCAATAGGTTTGAGGTTATCATCAAAATCTACTCTTATCCTCTCGATTTGACCCACGGTTGGCGGTCAAATGCCTCATCCGTGTGGCACGTCTACCCTTTCTACCGGTGAGACGGGGTCTCGACCCGCCGCATGAAGGAGGTGTATCCTCATGATCAGCCATGTATACCTGTTTAAACACAAAACAAAAAAAAAACTTGTTAGTATGTCGGGATAAATATCAAACATAACTTATAAATATCGATCAACGGACATAAACAGAACTTATAAATATCAACGTAAACACATAATATGCCAACCTTGATGGTAATATCAAACTAAACTTACTTTGTGGTCAATTAGTAAAGTTCTCCCATAACCCTTCTTGGTGATCATTACGAGTAGCATGTACATCATCCACTTCATTTTCCTCATTGAAATTAGGCACTCGTGTTGAGAAAGAAGGAGTATCGAAATATCAAGAGTTGAATCGTGATTTCCCTCACTACCGTTATACATGTTTTTTCCCCGGAGAACCACTCGACCACCTTTTGTTAGAAGGATCACGGATATAAAACACTTGTTTTGCTTGGGATGCCATGATGAAAGGTTCCTCTTTATTACCTACCTTACTAAGGTCCACCAATTTGAATCCTAACTCATCGGTTTGCACACCATTGTTATTCTTGTCGACCCACCGACATTTAAAAACAGGTACTCTAAACTTCGTGTAATCAACCTCCCATATCTCTTCAATGATTCCAAAGTATGAAACTGATGCCATAACAGGGTTTTTATCTTTCGAACTAGAGAAATGCATGGACTCAAATGACGACCATAACCCCACTGTTTTGCATAGTACTTTTGTCATCCTGGGACTTTGTATAGAAGGAAAACTTATTGATATCGTACCCACTCCAGCATATGACATCAAAGTTAGGCCCCGTGCTAGCCATTTTAATGTAGCGATGCACCATCCTTTGCAATTTTTTCTTTAAACCAGTTCAAGAAAGTCTTGTTATGCTTGTTCAAACACCATTTTTCATTCATTCTAGGGTAAGTTTCATTGATAATGCTTTTATGCTCACATAAGTATGGTTCAACCTCATCGGTGTTATTCAATATATACAAATGTGCTTGAAGCACTTCCTCCCGATCCATGCTCTTAACAAGGTGATACCTCGTGTACCCTTACCATCATATCTTCCTTCGTGACGAGACTTCGGAAGCCCTACAGTTCCGCTTCCGACATGTAGTCCGTACAAAACTCAATAGCTTCTTCTGCAACATACCTTTCAACAATAGATGCTTCGGGACGGTGTGGATTTTTCATATATCCTTTCGGATCTTCATGTATCGCTCAACCGGGTACATCCACCTTAAATAAACGGGACCGCACAATCTAATCTCCTCACTAGATGAACAATCAAATGAACCATGATGTCAAAAAAATGAAGGTGGAAAATACATCTCCAATTGGCACAATACAATGGCTGCCTCATTTTCCAACTCATCCAAATTTTTAGTGTCAATGACCTTGCTACATATAGCATTGAAGAATAAGCATAACCTAGTAATGGCATGTCCGACTTTTTTAGGCAATATGTCACGAATGGCCACCTGTAGTAGTTGTTGCATCAAGACATGACAATCATGAGACTTTAAGCCAACTAATTTGAGATCTGTCATTGAGACAAGTCTTCCGATATTTGAAGAGTAACCCCGTGGCACTTTGACTCCCGTAGACATTCACGAAACTTCTTTTCTTTTTTTTGATAAAGTATGACATCTTTGGGGCAAATAAGTCTTCTTATCCCCCACTTTAAGTGGAGCTAACTGCTCTCGTATACCCATCGCAACTAGATCCAGACGAGCATTCACACCATCCTTTGTCTTGCCTTGAATGTTGAGAAGCGTTCCGATTAAACTGTCACACACATTTTTCTCTACATGCATCACATCAATACAATGTCTTACATCAAGCTTGCACCAAGATGGAAGATCAAAGAAGATCGACCTCTTCTTCCATATTTTCTTCTCTCGTAGCCTTCTTCTGGGTCTTCCCATAGATAACATTAGTGTTGTTCACCCTTTCATAAACTTGCTCTCCAGTCAAGGCCACCGGAGCAATTTCATTCTCCGGAAGTCCATTGAAAGCTTTCCTCAATCTACGATAAGGATGATTACGTCGGAGAAATCTCCGATGCCCAAGGTAGACCGTCTTCCTTCCATGTTGCAGTTGATGGTAACATGTGCCTTCTTCACATATTGGACATGCTTTATGCCCCTTAACACTATACCCACACAGGTTCCCGTATCTTGGAAAGTCATTGATGGTGCAAAATAACATGGCACGCAATCCCGAATGTCTCACGGCAATACCCGCCGATCACATCAACGCCTTCATCCCACATCATTCTCAAGTCTTCAATCAAGGGACTCGGATAAACATCAATATCATTTCCTGGCTGTTTAGGACCGAAATCATCATACTTAACATAATGTATTTGCGCTTCATGCACAACCAAGGAGACAGTTGTAAATTACAAGGAGAACAGGCCATGAACTATGAATACTACTTAAGTTTCCATATGGATTCATTCCATCGGTAGCAAGTCCAAGCCTCGAGGTTTCGGGCTCATTGCCGAAATCCGGAAACAAACTATCAATTCTCTTCCATTGCAAAGAATCGGCCGGGATGGCGAAGCTGTCCATCACACTTCCTCTCATCTGCATGCCATCTAATGTTCTTTGCGTCATTTACATTAGCAAACAATCGCTTGAACCGCGGAATCACGGGAAGATACCATAACACCTTCGCAGGGAGGACCTTTAGTGACCACATCACAACTAGAATCACCATCCTTCACTTTGTAGCGTGATACCCCACACCTGGGCACTCGTGCATCTCTTCAAACTCTTTCCGTACAATATGCAATCATTGGGGCAAGCGTGTATTTTCTTATACTCCATACCCATCGGACACAATATCTTCTTCGCCTCATAGTTTCGAGATGGCAATGTGTTGCCTTCCGGAAGCATTTCTTTCAACAACTCAAGCAATTCGGTAAAGCTTTTATCGCTCCACCCATTTCTCGCCTTCACATTGAACAATCTTAACACCGCCGACAACCGTGTGAAATTAGTGCACCCTGGATACAAAGCCACTTGCGCATCACTGCACAAAGTATCATACACATGTGCGCGCCGAAAAGACTCTTGCCCAACATCACGGATCATGTCCTCTAGTCCATCGTCCATTTCCACGTCATCAACTTCCTCTCTATCCGACACCCTCGGCCTGTCTAACGATTCACCATGGCATATCCATGTTGTATAACTCTTGCAAATCCCCTCACAAATAAGATGATCACGTATCTCCTCAGCTTCTAGTCGTCTCTCATTCAAACAGTTAACACAAGGACAATAAAACCTTCCGTTACCACTATCAGGAGCATTTGTTTTTGCAAACTGTAGAAAATCTTCCACTCCATTCTCATACTCATCACTTGTCCGTCTAGCATTCATCCAACCGCGATCCATGACTAAACCAATACCTTCGTACTTAGTCCAACATATTCATCAACCACTTCTTATGACAGGGTATGGCCCTATCCCATTCGAGAAGAAACTTTTCCAACATTCGATTAACAGTTAGTCCTTAACTCTCATGCTCATACTCGACAAAATTTCGACAGCATTTCCCCGCGGTCTCCGACGTACACTACTTGAACGCGATGACATCCACCACGATAAAGTATGCACCCGGAGAACGAAAGGAAATGTATCAATCCGAACTTTCATCAAGTATATAACATTAGAACCAATGAATAACTATTTTAACTGAATTAAGAAAAAGTTTTTTCCCAAACTGTCCAACTTTGGACAATTCAAGATCCAACACAATGAGCGATACATTAAGCACGTACACGTATGCTCATTAGTATTGCATCTCAAACGGGAACTAAGGATTTACTATTTATGGAGCTTGCATGAAGATGGGGCTTGAAAAGTGAAGAAAATTAGCCAAACAGAGCCCTTCACGGCCTAGCCTTGAAAGCCATCACGGCCGTGATCGAGTATAGCTTAAAAGAAAGAATGGAAAAGTCGAGAACTGGTCACGGCCATCCCGTGATGCCCATCACGGCCGTGACATGTCACCAGTACTGCACCCTCACAGTGAATCGATCACGGCCAGGCCGTGATGGTGGTCACGGCCGTGACAGACCAACCAATGAAGCAACCTCCAAGGCGAGAACCTATCACGGCCTGGTAGTGATGTCCATCACGGCCGTGACATGCCAATCGAACCAGACCCTCACGAGCGAATCGATCACGGCCTAGCCGTGATGGTGGTCACAACCGTGACAGACCAACCAGTGAAGCATCCTCCAAGGCGGGAACCTATCACGGCCTGGCCGTGATGGCCATCACGGCCGTGACATGCCAATCGAACCAGACCTCACAGTGAAGCGATCACGGCCTTGCCGTGATGGTGGTCACGGCCGTGACAGAACAACCGATGAAGCAACCTCCCGGTCGAGAATCCGTCACGGCCAAGCCGTGACAGCAAAGACGGGCCGTGACGGGTGATACCACCACCGGAAAAATCCAGTCTTGGAGCAACGAACAACACATGCAAGTATATTATCCAACCATTTCGAGTCAAAGTTCATAACTTTTCTAAAGAAGAAACAAATATATACCGAGGGACGAGCAAAAATGGCGCTCTTCACGCAAACGAGGGTAGCTCGCGGCTTTGGTTCTCGGTGGTTCTCTTACGAAGCGAAAATGAAGGCTCGCAATCGCAGTGGTCTTCTTTGTCTACGATTGAAAAAGGGAAAAAGGACGTGAAGAAGGGAGCGAGAGAGAGAAAGAGAAAGAAAGAGAGAGAATGAGAAGAAGGAAATGCAGAGAGAGAGAGAATGAGAAGAAGGAAATGCAGAGAGAGAATGGGAATGAGAGAGAGAGAGACGCATACCTGAGGGTAGCTCGCGGATGTGAGTGCAGTGAGAGAGATGGAAAAGCAGTGACAACGCGCGTTAGCAGAGGGAGGGAGTGTTGTGTTTTAGGGTACGTTCATAAACTGAGAATGAGGGCGCAAAACACACGGAGGGAAATAGAAAAATGGGACTATTACACATCGGTTATGAGGAAAACCGATGTGTTAAACATATTATACACATTGGTTAGGCATAAACCGATGTGTAAACATGAAACATTTAAATTCTGATTTTTTCTTTTAAATTTTATACATCGGTTAATAAAAACCGATGTGTAAAAGTGTAACCTAAATTTCTATTTTTTTTTCTTTATAATTTTATACATCGGTTATTTAAAAACCGATGTGGTTACTCACCATTTTACACATCGGTTCAAAAAGAACCGATGTTGAATGTTAAAAATTCCGAGTTTTAAATTTTTTTATTTTAATTTTACACATCGGTTATATATAACCGATGTGGAAAAGTATTACACATCGGTTAATCTCTAAACCGATGTGTAATACTTTCCTTTGAATTTCAAAAATGCCACCGCCTCGTTTTACACATCGGTTTATACTAAACCGATGTGTAAACTCCGATGTAGAATCCCTTTTTTGCACTAGTGCAAGAAAAGTATTTTATTCTTTTAGGCTCAAAATTGGGCAACTAAGGGGTAGCATTTAATCAATCAAAACTCAGAAGGCCAAAAAAAATACCTAGTGCCTCAATCATTTTCAAAAATGTTTTAAAAATTTTTTAAGTTTCAAAACGGTTTCAAGTCAAGTTCTAGAGAATACAATCCAAGAGGAATAAAACACTCTATCATAAAGAATGGGGTAGATTTAGTGAGTACCCCTTTTTGGCTCAAAAATCTCACATTTAGTAGTTTAAAATCAGTGAGAAACACAAATCTAAGGAACCACATGCTAATTATAAACTATCAAAAGATTATCTCAAGCATTTTTATTTTTAGCCTTATTACAAGAATAAAAAAATTGGGTTCAATAATTCACTATCTCAATTTATTTGGCACCAAGTTCTCGCAATCGGATGCATAATCTAAGCAAGGGGCAATCTAATAATGTGATCATGCAAAACTATGCCTATATGAATGCAACATGAAAAATGCAAAAAAATTGCACAAAAAAAATGTAAAAATACCCCTACCCCAAGCTTAAAAACTTACATGGAACAACTCACCGAGGTGGTAGCGGGTGCTGGCTCACATACCTAGTCAAGGAGATACTGGAGAATGTATCACGGTCGTGATGCTCATCACGGGTAGGCCGTGATCAATTCTGGTCTATACAAGATGGCTTGTCACGACCGTGACCTGCATCACGGCTAGGCCGTGATACTCTCTGATCTTTAGGGTCCTTTTCATCACGCTCGTGATGGATATCACGGCATGGCCGTGATCCTTTTTGGTCTTCTTTTGGTAGTTCATCACGGCCGTGACCACTGTCACGGCCTGGGCGTGATGACTTCTGACTGTATTTGTCTTGCCCTTTTTGCTCTTCCTTCCATCATAACTTGAAAACACTTGGCAAAAATCATCAATTAGTGATCTTTCTTTTCTTATCTTCTCAAATTATTCAAAAACAAAATTCAAAAACAAATGGAAAAGGGAAAGAAAACTTGGGTTGCCTCCCAAACAACGCTTATTTATGGTCTTAAGCTTGACCATACTTCTTTCAATCAACCGGGGTCGACTGGGCGTAGAAGTGCAGGAACACTTCTCTTCCATGGGAGTCCTTCAAAGAGCCGATTCTGCTCATATGGCCAACTGCGCTTCCGCTTTGCTCTTTTCACTCTGAGCTTCATGGCCTTTCTCCCTCCCGGCGGAAGTTTTGTTTCCACATGATGAGCAACTCCAACTTCATCACCACTGGGTGCATCATTTGCCATGCAAATCTTCGGAGTTGCTTCCATGTTGAGCTCTTCCTTTACCACTGGAGACGTTATATCGATCCTGCACACATGACTCTTAAAAGGAGGGTTGTTATATGAGTTTGTCAAATAAAAATCTACCCCACCTTCCTCTACATCTAGAGAGAGTTTGCCATTCTTTACATCTATTATTTCTCCAGCGGTGGCCAAAAATGGCCTTCCAAGAATGATGGGGAATTCAGAATTCCCGTTCATATCCAATACCAGGAAATCGATAGGGATGAAAAATTTCCCTACCTTTACGGGGACATTCTCTAGTAGGCCTAGAGGAGTTTTGGTTGAGCCATCCGCGAATTGTAAAGAGAATTTGAATGGACTCAACTCCTTGGTTCCCAACCTTTCCAAGATAGAAAGTGGCATCAAGCTCGTACTAGCCCCTAAGTCACATAAGGCTTGGTCTATTTGCACTTCTTCAATTGAGCAAGCGATAGAGAAACTACCTGGGTCTTTCAGCTTAGGAGGCATATTAGTTTCTATATCTATTAGCTTTTTCTTGACCAACCTTTGTGGGAAAGGTATTGGGGGTTGGTATGATGGTGGAGGGACATACGTTGGTTCTGGCTCTTCATCTTCGCTCATGTCCTCCTCACATTCCACATCTTTTTCAGCTACCCCAAGCTTATCATCCCTCAAGTGTATGGCATTACAATGTTCATTGGGATTAACTTCAGGTTGTCCCGGAAACGTACCCTTAGGTCTAGAATATGTGCTGGCTTGTTGGGCAATCTGAGTTTCTAGCATCTTATTTTGGATGGCTAAGTTATCTACCTTAGATGCTAGCTCTTTTATCGCCTCGTTGACTGCCCTACCTTGTTGTCTAAACTCTTCATTTTGTTTTGTTTGAGTTTCAACAAAACTTTCCAAAAGAGACTCAAGTTTAGACTTTTGTACCTGACGATATCCTGATGCGGGTTTCCTATTACCTTGACCTTCTTGGAACTCGTGGTTCAGTGTGTTGCTGTAGTTCCCGTAGGAGAGGTAAGGGTTGTTCTTCCTTCCTTGGTTGTAAGGATTTGGGGGAGCATAATTGGGCAACTTCGGGTTCGTGTCGTAGAAGTCGTGACAAGAGTTCACTTGTTCCCCGAAGTGCCGGATCCATGAGCAATACCACGTGGGCACTCCATTATGTCATGTCCCTGCATTCCACAAATCTCACATACAATGTTAGTACTAGCACCTATTGAACTCACATTAGCCCTTTCAAGCTGATCAAAGCATTTATTCAGTAAGTCAATTTTAGACATGATGAGATCAGTGCTGTTCATTTCAAACTTACCCCCCAAAATCTTTTTCGGGTTATTACCTCTTTCTGAACCCCATTGGTGGTAGTTGGTGGCCGTGTTTTCAATGATGTAGAATGCCTCGGTCAGAGGCCTATTCATAAAGGCTCCACCAGCTGTGGAATCAAGTGACACCTTCGAAGAGTAATCCAATCCGTTGTAGAAGGTGTGCACTAATAACCACCTTTCGAGTCCATGATGTGGGCAAGACTCCAGCAATCCCTTGTAGCGATCCCAAGCTTCGGATAAGCATTCTCCGTCCTTTTGGAAGAAGCCGGTGATCTGGGCTCGCAGGTAAGTCATCTTGGAGGGAGGGAAGAATTTCTCCAAGAATGCCTGCTCCAGTTGGTCCCAAGTCGACAAGGTATTAGCGGGCACTTGCTTCAGCCAGGCTTTTGCCTTTCCAGTAAGAGAGGAGGGGACCAACCTCAAACGAATAGCATCAACCGGGGCGCCTTGAATTCTAACTGCATCGGTGAACTCTAGGAATGTCTCCACGTGGTCAGTCGGGTCTTCCGAGGGCAATCCTCCGAATTGATGTTGCCTAATCATGTTAATCAGCATACGCGGTATAGTGTAGTTCTCCGCCTCAATCTCTGGCCTAGCAATCCCAGTTCGCAAACCTCTAGCATTTGGGGCAGCGTAGTCCTTCAATGGTTTCGTATCCGGTAGATTCGCCATTAGTGGAATGAGAATCAACCTCTCTCTCTTTGTAGTCTCCTACGTCTATGAAAGGTCCTTTCAACTTCGGGATCGACCTCACTAAGGTTTCCATGACTTAGGGATCTTTGCATAAAAAACCACAGAGAGATAGATACTCAAAGAGGAAATATATTTTTTTATAACAAATATAAAAAATTAAATAAAAAGAAAAGGTCTAGAAAAATCAATTTAAAAATTAAATTGGGATTCGAGAAAGCACAGTCCCCGTCAACGGCGCCAAAAACTTGATGTGCTAAATTCCGGCAAGTGTACCGGATTGTTGCCAAGTAATAAAAAGATATCGATCCCACAGAGACCGTGATCTCAAATCGCAACTAATTACTAAATCGATAAAACTGGACTATAAAAAGATTTTGAAAAAGGTTTTGATATTTTAAATAAGAGATAACTTAGAAAATCAGATAAGGAATGTAATCAAGTAAACAGAAAGTAAATCAATTTATGGTTTTCATATCTAAATGGATTCCTAGGAATTGGGTTACCAACAAGATTGTTTATGTTACTAAATTGATTATCCCTTGTTAATTATCAAAATTGCTTTGAAGGCGAATTTATCCTCAAATAGTTAATGCTCACTCTCGGGTTTCAAAAACCGTGCCCAATTAAACCAACCGCTACTCTCGTGGTAGTCGAATTTAGATTGGACCCTTTACGTTTCATGACAATTCGTTAATCCTCGAAGGACCGCTTCTAACTCTCGTGATTTAAGTCCTAAGTCTGATTCTATAGATCCGATACCTAAGTTCACCGCTAGGTTCCTCCTTAGAATATCTACGTCACGCAAATAAGCAGCCGCCGAATTTACGAGTAATTAAGAAAAAACTTGTTGAGACGAAATCTAGGCAAGTATACATAGTCGTACAAGTAATACGGTGGTGAGACCGATATCGTTCCCACGAGGACTGTGACAATTACTAGCATGTACCGAATCAATTACTATCTAAGCGAATCTTTGGATTGAAGGGGGCTCTATACTAACTACCAAGCCCAAGAGTTAAAATAAACAAAATAAAAGGAAAGAGTTCTTTTTGGATTTTTGTCGAACACTTGGGATGCAGAAAAATGAATTCTTCAAATAGATAAAAGATGTTGGGATTAAATTTCACCAAACCTTAGCCTCATGCAATACCAAGACCACCAATCCAGTTTATGCTTCAAATATCAAAATCAACCAACGAGATTACTCAAGCCCTAATCCCTTAGATGACAAGAGCCTAAATCCCCTAATTAAACCCTAATTCCTTAGGTGGCCTAATTAGTGAATTTGCATTAAGAGTAGGGATTACACGATTACTAATATACCAAAATCCATTCCTAGATGCAAGGTTTACTAGGTGATTAATTCCAGATCAATAATTGATAAGAACGTCCCCATTGCAAATCAAATCTCAGAAACATTTCATGGGTGATCAAACCACAAAAAGCATTAAGCAAAGGAATTAAACACTAATAGAGAAACATAAACATGGATTAATGAATCAAGGCAAATACATGATATTCAGTTTGGCTACATCTAATCCCAACAAACAAGGATTTAGCTACTCATGATTACAAAGAAAGCCAAAACCAGAGAAATAGAGATAAGGGGAAAAAGGAACTCCATGGAAGCCTTCCACATGCAGTCCCAGCAGCTCCTTGGCTCCAAGAGAACTTGTTTTCTTTCTAGGGTAAAAGTCTGCTCCATAGATCTCTTTTCTGTTCTGCCCAGAGGCCCTTTTATAGAATTGGGTTAAAATAACGCGTGTCACGGTTGTGATAGCCATCACGGCCAGGCCGTGACGGGTTCTGTCATGGGCGCGCTTTCAATTTTTGGATTATCACGGCCGTGATGCTCATCACGGGCAGGCCGTGATCAGTTCTGCCTGAACGTTGCTTCCCCAAATGGTATGTCACGGCCGTGATGGGTATCACGGCTAGGCCGTGACAACTTCTGACTTTTGCCTTCTTTTCTTTCCAGTTTTGCTCGATCATGGCCGTGATGGGCTCTGCTTGGCTCATTTTCTTCACTTTTGAAGATCTATCTTCATCCAAGCTCCATCATGGTCAATCTTGAGCATTTTACCCTTAATTCCTGCAAAACAACACCACCAAACCACCTTACCCGTTCCAAGGTAGAAAGTAACAAAAATCAAATAAAAATTGCCTAAACCATATGAAAATGCATGCAAAAATGTACATGAAATATGAGGTGAAATCACACTCATTAAATCACCCCAAGCTTGTTCATTTACTTGTCCTCAAGCAATCACTAAGGCCAGAAGATAAAAATAATGAGAGCATGGATAGTGAACCAAGAACCCGAGTAACTAATCCAAATTAGAGGCATTTTCAAATAATTCACCAAGAGACAATCAACTTAAAGTCCAATTAGAGGCTTAGGTTTCCTAGACTCACATTCTCACTTATTCGGGCACTCTTTCTCACCTCACCCAAGTGTTTCAGGGTATATGAAAATTCCCTCAATTTCCTCAAAGAATGAATTCTACCATAAGCTTGACTATTAACCAAATCTCTACTTTATTAATGAAAACATATAAGAATCAAGAGGTCTTTTTCTTGGTTGTAACGGGGCCCTGGGATTAATCATTAGGTGGGGAAATCAAGAAAAGGAAATTTCAAAAGGCTGCACAAAATATCAAGCATTGCAAAGCATGACACCTTCTAAAATATCATGAGAAATATTTTCTGATTTTCTCATCCCATACTTTTTCAACTACCTTTCTACCCTTTTTGTAATACTTTAAAAGGTGTCATACCAAGCATATTCATCAAAGTAATTCAAGGTACCAAGAAAAGTATTTTATTCTTTCAGGATCAAAATTGGGCAACTAAGGGGAAGCATTTAGTCAATCAAAGCTCAGAAGGCCGAAAAAATACCTAGTGCCTCAATCATTTTCAAAAATGTTTTCACAAATTTTTAAGCTTCAAAACAGTTTCAAGTCAAGTTCTAGAGAATATAATCCAAGAGGAATACAACACTCTATCACAAAGAATGGGGTAGATTTAGTGAGTACCCCTTTTTGGCTCAAAAATCTCACATTTAGTAGTTCAAAAATCAATGAGAAACACAAATCTACGGAACCACATGCTAATTATCAACTATCAAAGATCATCTCAAGAATTTTTATTTGTAGCTTTATCACAAGAATAAAAAAAAATTGGTTCAAAAATTCACTATCTCAAGTTAATTGGCACTCAGTTCTCACAATTGGATGCATAATCTAAGAAAGGGGCAATCTAATCATGTGATCATGCAAAACAATGCCTATATGAATGCAACATGAAAAATGCAAAAATACCCCTACCCCAAGCTTAAAAACTTACATTGTCCCCAATGTAAATAATCAAGTCGGAGAGAGGAGAAATTGGAACGACTTACCGAGGTGGTAGCGGGTGTTGGTTCACAAGCCTAGCCAAAGGGAGGCTGAAAAGTGTCTCACGGTCGTGATGTTCATCACGGGCAGGCCCTGATCAATTTTGGTCCTTGGAGCTGGCCTGTCACGGCCGTGACCTCCATCACGGCTAGGTCGTGATGCTCTCTGATCTTCAGCGTCCTCTCATCACGCCCGTGATGGGTATCATGGCTGGGCCGTGATCCTTTCTGATTTTCATGGCTGGCTCATCACGGCCGTAACCAGTGTCACGGCCTGGGCGTGATGGCTGTTGACTTTGTTTGTCCTTGCCCTTTTTGCTTCTACTTCCTTCTTAGCTTGAAAACACTTAACAAATCTATTAATTTATTTTCCTCTTGATCTTATCAAATTATTCAAGAGTTAAATTCAAAAACAAATGAAAAAGGAAAAGAAAACTTGGGTTGCCTCCCAATAAGCACTTCTTTAACGTCACTAGCTTGACGGGTCGGTGATCTCAAGGATCACGAAGGTGCACAGCTGTGGTCAATCTCTCGATGTCACCACCCAAGTAGGCCTTGAGCCTTTGGCCATTGACTTTGAAGGTCCTGTTTGAAGTAAGGTCCTCCACTTCTATAGCTCCATGAGATGAGACTTCTTTGACAATGAACGGTCCCGACCACCTAGACTTCAACTTGCCCGGAAACAATCTTAGCCGGGAATTGAATAATAAAACTTGTTGTCCCGGCTGAAATTCTTTGATCACGATCTTCTTATCATGATAAGTTTTGACTCGCTGCTTGTAAATAGCTGCATTCTCGTATGCATTAAGGCGCACCTCCTCTAATTCATGCAGCTGATTGACTCTTTTCTCACCCGCCAAGTTGGCATCAAAATTCAATAACTTCAACGCCCAAAAGGCTCGATGCTCCAACTCTACGAATAGATGACATGCCTTCCCTTAGACCATCTGAAACGGAGATAACCCCACAGAAGTTTTTAATGCAGTCCGGTAAGTCCACAAGGCATCGTCAAGCTTCTTTGACCAATCTTTTCTTGAGGTGGCCACAGTTTTTTCCAGAATCCGCTTAATCTCCCGGTTAGAGACCTCCGCTTGCCCATTTGTTTGCGGATGATATGGGGATGCCACCTTATGCCTCACATCATACTTGGTCAACACATTTTTCAGTTGTGAGTTGCAGAAGTGAGATCCCCCATCACTTATAAGGACAGTTGGGACACCGAACCGGGCAAAAATGTTCTTCTCGATGAACTTAATCACTGTTTGTGCATCATTCTTCAGTGTTGCGATGGCCTCCACCCATTTAGAAACATAGTCCACCGCCACCAAGATATATTGATTGGAGAATGAAGGTGGAAGTGGTCCCATAAAATCTATGCCCCAACAATCAAATACTTCAATCTCCAATATGTTTTGCAGTGCCATCTCATCCCTTTTAGATATGTTCCTGGTCCTTTGGCACTTGTCATAACTCTTCACATGATTGTAAGAGTCCTTGAAGATTGAGGGCCAAAAGAGCCCATATTGGAGGACCTTTGCAACTGTCCTATCCCCATTGTAATGTCCACCATATGGAGAGTTATGGCAATGCCACAAAATACTCCGCTTCCTCTTGACTGACACACCTCCTCCATAAACCATCCGGTCCAACCTTGAACAAAAATGGATCATCCCACATGAAATGGTTGGCATCCCGGAAGAATTTCTTCTTTTGCTGCCAAGTGAGGTGCTCTGGAACAATGTTGGCTGTCTTGAAATTTGCCATGTCGGCAAACCATGGTCTTTCATGCACTAGAAATAAGACCTCATCCGGGAACTCATCCCGAATGTCCTTCTCTTTTGCAGCAACCTCTTCATTCACTAACCGAGATAAGTGGTCAGCCACCATATTTTCGCTGCCTTTTTTGTCCTTAATGACTAAGTCAAATTCCTGCAGCAATAGAATCCACCTTATGAGTCTTGGTTTTGAATCTAACTTAGTCAACAAATATTTAATTGCAGCATGATCAGTAAAAAGCAGTGACTTGTGACCCGATCAAGTATGAACGAAATTTTTCCAATGCAAACACTATGGCTAGCAACTCTTTTTCAGTTGTTGCATAATTTATTTGGTTCTCATTGAGAACCTTGCTAGCATAGTGAATGGCATGGAAAAACTTTTCCCTTCGCTGTCCCAAAACTGCCCCAACTGCGTAGTCACTGGCATCACACATTAATTCAAATGGTGACTCCCAGTTGGGTGCAACAAGAATGGGAGCGGTGATCAACTTGTCTTTCAAAATTTGAAAAGAAGTAAGACAAGCAGTATCAAACTCAAATGGAGTGTCCTTGTTCAAAAGGCTACACAACGGCTTGGCTATCTTTGAGAAGTCTTGGATGAACCGCCGGTAAAAGCCTGCGTGCCCAAGAAAACTCCTCACACCCTTGACATTCACTGGTGGAGGTAGTTTCTCAATTACATCAATCTTGGATTTGTCCACTTCGATCCCCTTAGCTGAAATCTTATGCCCAAGCACAATGCCTTCCTGCACCATAAAATGACACTTCTGCCAATTTAAGACTAAATTGGTGTCCATGCACCTATTTAACACAGCAGCAAGGTTAGACAAACAATTATCATAAGAGGAACCGAAAACAGAAAAATCATCCATGAAAACTTCAATGTATTTTTCTACCATATCAGAGAAAATGGGAAAGCATGCACCTTTGAAATGCTGCAGGCGCATTACAAAGACCGAAAGACATCCTCTGATAGGCAAAAACTCCAAAAGGACATGTGAAGGCAGTTTTTTCTTGGTCTTCCGGATTAACCGCATTTTGGTTATAACCCGAATAACCATCCAGGAAACAATAATAAGCTTGCCCGGCCAACCTCTCCATCATTTGGTCCATGAATGGAAGTGGGAAGTGATCTTTCCTAGTAGCTTGATTTAGCTTCCGGTAATCTATACACATTCGCCAACCGGTGACCATTCTAGTTGGGATCAACTCATTCTTCTCGTTTTTCACAATGGTCATGCCACCTTTCTTGGGAACCACTTGTACCAGACTCACCCAACTACTATCGGAAATCGGATAGATCATTCCGACTTCAAGGAGTTTCAGCACCTCTTTCCTTACCACTTCTTTCATTGTAGGATTGAGCCTCCTTTGCGGTTGGACCACCGGTTTAAATTCAGCCTCCATCATAATCTTGTGCATACAAAATGTAGGGCTAATACCTTTCAAATCAGAGATGGACCATCCAATAGCCGTTTTATGCTCTCGAAGCACCCTTACATGTTTCTCCTCTTCCAATTTGGACAATACATTGCTCACTATGACAGGATTTTCATCATTCTCACCAAGAAACACATATTTTAAGTGGGGAGGTAGAGGTTTAAGCTCTAACTTGAGCTTCTCTTGGACTTCATCCTTTTTGAGCTCTTCCTTCTTAGTATTGACAGCAAGTTGATTGGGTTGAGCTTCCAAATCACACAAACACTCCTCTATTTCCTTCTCCTCTCTCTCATCAAGATTTTCAATATAATTCATCATTACCTTCTCAAGAGTAGAGGAATGGTGCTGATGTGCAAAGACCTCTTTAGCAACTACATCCACAATGTCCATGCAGAAACAATTCTATTCATCACTCGGGTGATGCATAGCTTCAAATACATTGAAAGTGACCTCTTCATCTTGCACTCTAAGTCGAAGTTGGCCTTTTTGTACATCTATCAAAGCACGACCAGTTGCTAGAAAAGGTCTCCCTAATATAAGTCGAACTTCTGCATCCTCCTCCATGTCTAATATCAAAAAATCCGTTGGGAAGATAAACTTATCCACTTTAACAAGAACATCTTCCAGTATACCAAAAGGACGCTTGATTGATCTATCGGCTAGTTGCAATGCCATCCTTGTTAGTTTCACTTCACCACCTCCAAGCTTGTTCAAGATTGAAAGCGGCATCAAATTGATACTCGCCCCCAAATCACACAAGGCCTTCCCAATAGCAACACTCCCAATTGTCAAAGGGATTGTAAAACTACCAGGATCTTTAAGCTTCGGAGGTAGCTTCCTTTGAAGTATCGCACTACATTCTTCCGTCAAGGCAACAGTCTCACATTCTTTAAACCTTCTTTTCTTCGTCAATAACTCCTTCATGAACTTGGCATAAGCGGGCATTTGCTCTAGTGCTTCAGCAAAGGGTATATTGATTTGTAACCTCTTGAAGATGTCAAGAAAGTTGGCAAACTGCTCTTCCTTCTCCTTCTTCTTGCTTAAGTGAGGATATGGCAACTTTACATAAGAAGGGATCTCTTGAGGCTTGTCTCCATCTTTCAAAATCTGACTTTTACTCTTCCTCAAAATTTATTTTTCATCCACTAACTTTTCCCTCTTGTCTTTTTCTTCTTCCTCTATTACAACCTCTTTGCCTTTTTCCTCTCTTTTTTCAGCACTCAACTCTGTTTTCAGCAACTCTCCCATTTTTCAACACGGGCTCACCGCTCTCTTTCTCAAGACTTTTACCACTCCTCAAAACAATAGCCTTACAATGCTCTTTAGGATTTGTTCGAGTATTACCTGAAAATCTGCTGCTAGATTGTTCCGCTAGTTGCTTTGCAATTTGTCCAACTTGAATCTCCAAGTCCTTTATGGAAGCATCGGTGTTTTTCTGGTTTGACATGGATATTTGCATGAATTGATTGAGGGTGTTCTCCAAGATAGTAGTCCGATCTTGAGGTGGTTGTGTGGGAAGAGGCTTACTTGCTTGTCCAGCATCTTGTTTCCAACCAAAACTCGTTTGATTCCTCCACCCTTGGTTGTAATTGTTGGAGTATTGGTTGTTACCTTGTCGCCTATAGTTCCCCATATAATTAGCTTCCTCATGGGAACTAGGTGTTGTCTCACAATTTCCATTATCATGATCTCCTCTACAAAAATCACATCTCATTACCTGTTGAGGTGGCATGGTTGTCCCTTGAATGGTTTGGAGTTGTTGTGGGAGTTGAGCTAGTTGATTGGTGATGGACTCAAGTTATTGTGTCATAAGCTTATTCTAAGCCAAAAGTGTAGTTTGTGAGTCTAACTCCAACACTCCCTTTCTTGATGGGGTACCTCGATCATGATGCATCAAATAGTCATTAGATGCCATAGCTTCTATCAAAGTCAATACTTCCTATGGTGTCTTTGTGTTCACGGAACCCCCAGCCGAGGCATCAGACATAAACTTGGTTGACGGCCTCAATCCATTACAAAATGTTCGCATTTGGACAAGATCATCAAACCCATGATTTGGACATCTTCGGAGCAAGTCTTTGAACCTTTCCCATGTGTCATGAAGAGTTTCACCCTCTTGTTGAGCAAAGCTTGTGATATCACCCCGTGTCTTCACAATTCTTGAGACGGGAAAGAACCTTGCAAGAAATTTAGCCTCTAAGTCTTCCCATGTAGTGATGCTCCCCCTTTGGTTGAGATTGGAGCCAAGACTTGGCTCTATCTCTTAGAGAGAAAGGAAACAACCTTAGGCGAATTGCATCATCGCTAGCATCATTTATCTTCATCGTATCACATAACTCAAGGAAGTTGGAGACATGATTATTAGGATCCTCCTTCTCCATCCCGGCAAATTGATTTTGTGAAATCATATTCAAGAAAATCGGCTTGATTTCAAAATTGTTGCAATTCACTGGAGGCCTCACTATGCTAGTGACATGCCGATTGACATTTGTATTGGCATAATCCCCAAGTTTCCTCCGTGGAGCACCCTCACCATTGCCTGCCATCTCAAGTGGTTCTTGCTGAACTTGTGAAGTGGAGGTCTCTTGTTCCTTTTCTTGTTGCTCTAATAGCTTCTGCTGTCTTGCTTGTCTCCGATTATCCCTAGCTATTCTTTCTATTTCAGGATCGTAGAGAAGTTGGTCAGCTGGGATAGTACCTCGCATACACAAAAGTCTAGAGACCAAAACTGTTAGCACTCAATGACAACACAGAAAAACATATTAGTAAAACAGAAAAATAAAATTGTTCTTAAATTAGTAATCGAAATGGATATGCTAATATTGAAACACAATTCTCCGGCAACGGTGCCAAAAACTTGTTGAGACGAATTCTAGCCAAGTATACCAAGTCGTACAAGTAATACGGTGGTGAGACCGATATCGTTCCCACGAGGACTGTGACAATTACTAGCACGTACTGAATCAATTACTATCTAAGAGAATCTTTGGATTGAAGGGGGCTCTATACTAACTACCAAGTCCAAGAGTTAAAATAAACAAAATAATAGGAAATAGTTCTTTTTGGATTTTTGTCAAACACTTGGGATGCAGAAAAATGAATTCTTCAAATAGATAAAAGATGTTGGGATTAAATTTCACCAAACCTTAGCCTCATGTAATACCAAGACCACCAATCCAGTTTATGCTTCAAATATCAAGATCAACCCACGAGATTACTCAAGCCCTAATCCATTAGATGACAAGAGCCTAAATCCCCTAATTAAACCCTAATTCCTTAGGTAGCCTAATTAGTGAATTTGTATTAAGAGTAGGGATTACACGATTACTAATAAACCAAAATCCATTCCTAGATGCAAGGTTTACTAGGTGATTAATTCCAGATCAAGAATTGATAAGAACGTCCCCATTGCAAATCAAATCTCAAACATTTCATGGGTGATCAAACCACAAAAAGCATTAAGCAAAGGAATTAAACACTAATAGAGAAACATAAACATGGATTAATGAATCAAGGCAAATACATGATATTCAGTTTGGCTACATCTAATCCCAACAAACAGGGATTTAGCTACTCATGATTACAGAGAAAGCCAAAACCAGAGAAATAGAGATAAGGGGAAGAAGGAACTCCATGGAAGCCTTCCACATGTAGTCCCAGCAGCTCCTTGGCTCCAAGAGAACGTGTTTTCTTTCTAGGGTAAAAGTCTGCTCCAGAGAACTCTTTTCTGTTCTGCCCAGAGGCCCTTTTATAGAATTGGGTTCAAATAACGCGCGTCACGACCGTGATGGCCATCACGGCCAGGCCGTGACGGGTTCTGTCATGGGCGCGCTTTCAATTTTTGGATTATCACGACCGTGATGCTCATCACGGGCAGGCCGTGATCAGTTCTGCGTGAATGTTGCTTCACCAAATGGTCTGTCACAGCCATGATGGGCATCACGGCTAGGACGTGACAGCTTCTGACTTTTGCCTTCTTTTCTTACCAGTTTTGCTCGATCATGGTCGTGATGGTCATCACGGCTAGGCCGTGATGGGCTTTGTTTGGCTCATTTTCTTCACTTTTCAAGTTCTATCTTTATCCAAGCTCCATCATGGTCAATCTTGAGCATTTTACCCTTAATTCCTGCAAAACAACACCACGAAACCACCTTATCCATTCCAAGGTAGAAACTAACAAAAATCAAATAAAAATTGCCTAAACCATATGAAAATGCATGCAAAAATGTACATGAAATATGAGGTGAAATCACACTCATCACACTAGAAATCAGATCTAAAGCAAAATCGTAATTAACAAGAAATTGAAATCAATTCATAACATGAAAACAGATCTTGGGCATAGCCTCAATCCCCATAAATTAAACTGCTACTCAAGCATTGCCATGGTGATGACAAGCTTGATTAACAACAACATAAAATAAAAAATAAGAGAGGAGAAGGGGGAGAAGAAGAGAGATCCTAAATTATAGCCTAAGAGTAGCAGCAAAAAGTCCCCTTTATCTCTGCCTAGATGCCTTATTTATAGATTTGGGAAGTTTGAATCCCAATCAAACATAAATTTGGCTCAAAATCAGTTGCTTCAGATCCAAGTAATGCGCGTCATGGCCGTGACGAATTCTGCCTTGGGCGTTTCTTCACTTTTTGGTTTGTCACGGCCGTGATGCTCATCACGGCTAGACCGTGATCAGTTCTTCCTGTGAGGGTTTGGTTCAGCTGACATGTCACGACCGTGATGGGCATCACGACTACGCCGTGACCAGTTTTGACTTTTGCCTTCTTTTTTCAGTTTTGCTTGATCATGGTCGTGATGGGCTCTGTTTGGCTCATTTTCTTCACTTTTCAAGCTCCATCTTCATCCAAGCTCCATCATGGCTAATCTTGAGCATTTTATCCTTAATTCCTGTAAAACAACACCACGAAACCGTCTTACCCGTTCCAAGGTAAAAACTAACCAAAAATCAAATTAAATATGCATAAACTATATGAAAATGCATGCAAAATGATAAGCAAATATGAGGTGTAATCACACTCATCAATCAAACATTAAATCTCTTTGTTAGAGTTAGAGCCTGAAGATGCTTGGTAAGAAAGAAATACTTGTAGCCCGGAGAGGTGTTGAATACTTGGTTGTAATCTATTTGGAAAATAGTGGAGAAAATCCTTCAAGTGGAAGGGATTTGACGTAGCTCTTGGTTGGAAGAGAGTGAACCAGGATAAAACATCTTGTGTGATTCTTCTATCTCTTAACTCTTACAGCTTTATTTGTTTCTTACTAACCGATGGGTTTTGATATTGCTTTTGTTAAAGTCTTTTAATAATGATATTTGCTTCTGTTTCTAATCTCCTTGTGTGCAAAATTTTTTTTAAGGTTGTTTTCGGAAATTATTAACAAACACAATGAAACCCCCCTTCTTGTGTTTGCCTGTGTCAACTTCAAAGGTAGACAGATCTTTTGTTTGCTCAATAGACGTCACAATTGCATCATACCTTTAGGGAATAGAAATTAGAAATTTCTCGACAATTCTCTTGTCAGGAATATTTTCTCCATAGGCCTTCATTTGATTTACTATTTCTTTAATCTTGGAATAATAGTCTTTTATTGTCTCAGACTCCTTCATTTTAATTAATTCAAACTCTTGTCTTAGAGTTTGGAGATTGATGGTGCGTACCTTGTCACTACCGTGAAACTCCTCCTTTAGAGTGCTTCATGTTTCCTTAGCACTAGTTGTTCCCATAATTCTTGGAAAGATAGTGTCGGCTACCGCTTGTTGCAAAATAAATAACGCCTTCGAATCTTTTTGCTTATTTTCCTTCAACTCTTTCTTTTGAGCTGTAGTAAGAGTTGAAGTATCATAAGGAGTAGCAAATCCATCTTCTATGATGTCCCATAGATCTTGGAAGCGAAAATATGTCGTTATTTTTACGCTCCAAAAGTCATAGTTTTCTCCTGTGAAATTTGGGACATGCATAGATGATAGTTGAGTTGTGTCTGCCATAACTCTAGAAAATTTTGGAAGTAGTCTAGGATAGATGAGAAGTTTTTGTGAAGTAGTTGGGTAATGTATTTACGTCCAGTGAATGGCCGAACGTAGTTCTGATGCCACTAATAGTTTTAAAGATAGTTGAAACTTGAAAGTGATTAGAAGTTGAGACTTAATGTTTTTGCTCATTTGACATTGTACTCGAGCTATACAATGCATTGCTTACGGGCAACGACCTACCATTAACACTATTATGTTGATGATCCATGTCATAAAGATTTGACCAAGTTTTACTTTGGTCGTCGACGGCCTAACACAACTCTCTCTTTTTATCCGGGCTTGGGACCGACTATGTGTAGCTTTGTCACAAAGCACAATATAGGCATGATTGGTCAACGGTACTATAAATGATAAAAAAAAATCAGCAAAAAACAAATACAACCATGCATTCAAATGTAAACTCCAACACAATCATATCATACCTGAATCAGTGGATGCAAAAAGTTGTAGATTCAGATTTGCAATTTAGCCATTTTGCGATTTAGGGTAGGGATTTCACGATTTGGGGATTTGGGGTTTGGGGATTTGGTGATAAATAAGGGAGGATGTGTAAGAGCTGACAACTAAGATGAATGGCTGGAGCTCCAAGTGGACCTAGTGGTCGGATCAACAATGAACAACCACGATAGCTAAGGGAAGCTTCTGGCCACCGGAGATGGAAAGACGAACGGAGGAGCTAACAAAGCTTGTCGAGGTCAGCATCGATGGAGGAACACCAGTTCCACACCGACGACTTATGGCATAGAAACTCGACGATGGAGGTGAGGGACAAAATGTGTTCATCTATATCAGTTCTTCGATTTCCAGACACTAAGTTTATGTTCGACGATGGAGCTCTAAGTTTGTGTTTTTCATTTTCTGAGCAGAATAAATGTGTCTTTAGATTAGTTTTTAAAATTTGTGGTCAATTAGCAAATTAAAAAATATAATGTATTTAATTGCAAATAGTTATTTGAATTTCATCACTTGACCAGAAAAAAGTCAAATGCGGCAATTGTCAAAATGATTAGCTCAACAATTGACATGTGGGTGGTGCACCATAGACTTTAGGGGTGAGCATCAACCCGTGACCCGTGTGAACCCGAACAAACTGATTGCCACTTTTGTGAAGTGGGCGGTTAAACTGATTGTATAATTCAAC
The DNA here is from genome assembly GCA_030762895.1 of Sophora flavescens. NCBI lineage: Eukaryota > Viridiplantae > Streptophyta > Magnoliopsida > Fabales > Fabaceae > Sophora > Sophora flavescens. The sequence goes on from CM061065.1 coordinate 142,109,653, forward strand.
CCATCGGTAACCGAACCCGACCGAACACACTAAAAAAAAATTGGAACTTTCCTTCTTTCTGGTGTGCCTCAGGTGGGTGGTGGTGCGACACCCCTTCTTGGGTCAATACATAGTAACACATTGCGGTAAAAGAAACTTTAATTATGCTGGTTACTTTCATAAAATAACATTTTATAATACTTTTCTTAATAAAAATGGTGATTTTTTTTCTTTTTAATTTGACATACAACAAATCCTGCCTATGTTGTGCTTTGTGACAAAGCTAAACATAGCTAGTCCCAAGCCCGGATAAAAGGAGAGGGTTGTGTTAGGCTATCGACAGCCAACGTAAAACTTAGTTGAATCTCTATGACATGGATCAACGACGTAATAATGTTAATGCTAGGACGTTGTCCAGAAGCAATTATAGCTCGAGTACAGTGTCAAATGAGCAAGGGTCGCTGCATCGTCGCTTGGATGTAGTGAAAAATAAGCAAGGGTTCCCACATTTTTGTGAACGAGAGTGGGTAAAGAAGTTAGTTCACGAGAGTATGATTCGCTTTGGAACTTGGAATATAGGCACACTTACAGGTAAATCAATGGAAATAGTTGATACTATGATTAGGAGGAGGATCAATTTCATGTGCCTACAAGAAACTAAGTGGGTGGGAGAAAAGGCAAAGGAATTAGACTCTTCGGGTTTTAAGCTTTGGTACAATGGCAAAGTAAAATCGAGAAATGGGGTGGGCATAATTGTGGATAAATATTGGAAGAATGATATTGTGGATGTAAAAAGGGTTGGAGATAGGATCATTGCCCTAAAATTTGTAGTGGAACAAGACACCTTTAATGTGATTAGTGCTTGCGCACCTCAAGTAGGGTTAGAAGAACACTTCAAGGTAAATTTTTGGGAGGATTTAGAAGACCTAATTTAGGAAATACCGCTAGATGAAAAGATCTTCTTAGGAGGGGATCTAAATGGGCATGTAGGGAGGGAACCTAGAGGGTACGAATGTTTGCATGGGGGATATGGCCTAGGGGGAGTAAATGGTGAAGGTAAGTCTATTCTGGACTTTTCATCTGCTTTCGATCTTACTATAGCCAATACCTGTTTTAGGAAACGTGAGGAGCATCTTATCACGTACAAAAGTGGGGTGACAAGCTCTCAAATAGATTTCTTTCTTATTAGGAGATCGGATAGAAAGATTTGCTTGGACTGTAAAGTCATACCTGGAGAGAGCTTGACTACCCAACATAGAGTCTTGGTTATGGATGTAAGAGTTAAGAGGAGTGTGAAGAGAAAAGGCCACGAAAAGTTTTCAAGGATCAAGTGGTGGCAACTGAAGGGTGAAAAAGAAAGGATCTTCCAACACAAGGTTTTGGAGGGAGGGTTTTGGGAGGCAAACGGAAGTGCAAATGATATGTGGGACAAGATGGCCAAGGGGATTAGGAAGGTAGCTATAGAAATGCTTGGTGAATCAAGAGGATTCGGACCTAGGGGTAAAGAATCCTGGTGGTGGGATGAAAGTGTGCAAGCTAAGGTTCGGGTTAAAAGTGAATGTTTTAAAGCTTCGTCTTTATGTAAAAATGCTGAAAATTGAGAAAATTATAAGGTGGCTAAAAAAGAGATCAAGAAGGCAGTGAACGAAGCTAGAACTAAAGCTTTTGACGGGTTGTACCAATCCTTAGGCACCAAAAATGGTGAGAAATCTATTTATAGGCTTGCTAAAAATAGGGAAAGAAAGACAAGAGACTTGGACCAAGTGAAGTGTATTAAGGATGAAGAAGGTAGAGTTTTGGTTAAGGAACAAAATATTAAAGATAGATGGAAGAATTATTTCCACAAGTTATTTAATGAAGGAGTTAAAGTTTTATCATGCTCACGGGTGCTTGACATCAGAGAGGAAGACCAAAATTACACTTTTTACCGTAGAATCCAAGAGCATGAGGTAAAAGAAGCTTTGAGAAGGGTGGATAATGGCAAGGCAGTTAGACCGGACAATATACCTGTGGAGGTATGGAAGAGTCTCGGAAGTAGAGGAATTAGTTGGCTCACGAAGTTTTTAACGAGATTATGAGGTCAAAGAAAATGCCGGACGAATGGAGGAGAAGCACTTTAGTTCCGATTTACAAGAATAAGGGAGATATACAAAATTGCGCAAATTGTAGGGGGATTAAGCTTATGAGTGTAACAACCTAATTTTAATTATGTTGTTTAACCAGTTAAAATATAATTAATTATATTTTAATTTGAGAGTTAGAAAGTGTTTTTTATTAAAATAAAATCATATTCATAGTCTAATTTATGGTAGAGGGTTACGGTAAAAATTTCGGTTGAAAATTCAAACGAAAACAGGTGTGCGTTTTCACTGCCGATACAAGTTTACTGTGCAGAAAACCTAATTTTGACCCGTGAACGAGACGGTTAGTGTTTTAAATATGTTTCCTTCAACTTTAGTTATTTTGAAAATTTTCGTTCAAAAATAAAATATAATATTTTATTCGGGCGAAAACGTCAGAAGAATTACGATCGGAAATGCAACCGGGTACGAAATGGAGCAGAATAGGAGACATAAAAGGCTTGAGGTGACATGAGGGAGTGATGTGACTCACTAGAGGTATGACCTAAGCTACCTCCTAAAAAATGGTCATGATGGACTTTTTGAAATATATCATATTATATTCTAAAAACCTATTTTTCTCTTTCCTCTTCAACCAAACAAGGCACAAGGTCAAAACTTGCTCTCCAAGCTCATCCTCTCTCCAAAATTTCGTGCTCCCCTCTCCCTCCTCTATATAATCATCACTCATCTTCATCTTCTCATTTTCTTCCTCCATCTTCATACTTCTTCAACTTCTTCCATTTCTTCTTTTTTCAAACACTTAAAGCTTCCATTTTTATTAGTCTTTTCCACTGGAGTTCTTCATTAAAGTTCTTCCTTATACTAAGGGTAATGCTCTCATATGAATCTTTTTGCAAGTTTCATCTTTTATTTGTTATTTTGCTTTATGTGTTCTTTATATGCTTTAAACTTCTAAAATCTCTCTAAAATGGTAGAAAACTCCTTTTGAGTTGAAACCACTTTCTATAGCCTTGTATTAACTTATATTTTCACATACTAAGAGGTTGTATAAAAAAAAATCTCTACCTATCTTTTCCAATGAAGGCCGAATGCTTGCATTTGTGACCTATGAAGTTTTGTTTCAACTTTTGGAATATGATCACGTGTTTGAGTTTCTAACTATCCATTGATCTGAAATCTATAAATCTTGGAAATTTTGATAGCTTGTTCCTATGATGGCTGAAAATATAAATAAGTAAGGCTAGGATACTATGTTTCAACTTTCCAAGTATGATCATGGATTTAGAACTCTTAATACCTTGTGATTCTAAACCTAAGAGTTATTGTTAAACAGAGAATATTTTTCCTCATCATCCTATGATGGCCGAAACTTAGTGTTTAGGTACTAGGATGTTTGAGTTTTTATTTTTCCAAAATGATCATGGACTTAAGCTCCATAAGATATTTGGATGCTAAGTCTAAGAGATTGGAAAGTTTAAGGATTTCTAACTTTTTTATTTTATATTATTAAAGCTAGGATGCATTACTTTCATTTTTCCAAGATGATCATGGACTTGAGCTCCGTAAGATATTTGGATGCTAAGTCTAAGAGATTGAAATGTTTAAATTTCCATTGTTTTTCCAAAATGATCATGGTTTTGAGCTCCTTAATACATATGGATGCTAAACCTAAGAGATTGGAAAGTTTAGTGAATGCTAGCCTATTTTACTAGCCTTGGTCGAATACCCTAAGTTTATAACTTAGTGGGATTTTAATTCAACTTTGTTAAGTGATCATTGTTTATGAACTCCTAACACTTAAGGATCATAAATCCATGAGTTGTATAATTTTCGGGAATCTCTAATCCTAAGAACTAGTCTTGGCCAAACCTATGCCTTGTGGTTTAGTGTTCTTGTTTGATTTTAACTTATGATTTTGTGTTCATAACCTTTATTGAATTGATTTTGTGCTATGTTTGTGATATGAGAATATTTTGATTGATATAATGTGATGCATGATCTGCCTGGTTTGTATTATTATGCTTAGTGGTTTTTAAGCAAAGATATATATGTTGTCTAAGAGATGATTGTTTTGGATGTGAGGATAATGATGATTTAGAAGTGCCTAACCTAGATGATGTATGTTAAAGAGGTGTTATGGCATAGAATATGTGTCAAGTTCTAATGGAAGGTTAAGGCACTAGCATGTTGTTAAGACGGGTTGGTGAGATTCAAGTATAGGTGTTGTTGTCCACAATCGTGTATTGGTAATATAATGCACAAGGACAAAAGTGTATTGGTAATATAATACACAAGGACAAAAGTGTATTGATAATATAATACACCGTGTATTGGTAATATAATACACGTAAAACACTTGTGTATTGGTAATATAATACACCGTGTATTGGTAATATAAAACACTTGTGTATTGGTAAAACATTTGTGTGTATTGGTAATATAATACACCGTGTATTGGTAATATAATACACGTAAAACACTTCTGTGTATTGGTAATATAATACACCGTGTATTGGTAATATAATACACGTAAAACACTTCTGTGTATTGGTAATATAATACACCGTGTATTGGTAATATAATACACGTAAAATCAAGAGTTCTCGCGAGACCACTTCCACCTAAAGGGAATGAGGGTGGAACACCTTAACGGGAATGGGGGTGGAACACCTTAACGGGAATGGTGGTGTGCACTAGGTGGAACATCCTAACGGGAATGAGGGTGTGCCCCGATGCAAATGAGGGATGGTGACAGGAGTGGTAGTGGCCACAATAACGTAAAGACATGGTGACAGGAGTAGACCTAACAAAACATGGCTTTTGGTAGCCAAGAGTAGACTGACGAAGTCACTACCTCAAAAATGGAATCCTCCTATAGCTGGTCATACCTAATGATACCCATTGGGAGGACTAGGATGATCATTCCCACTCACGGTAGAAGAGTCCGATGAATACCAAACTACTCCCTCATCTGGTGAATCATCGTCATCGTCAAGAGGAATGTACTCTGGCTCGTCCTCAACAAACTCCTCCGGATCCTCCTCAAGATCTATAACCATCTGCTCTGGAGGTGATGCCGGTGATGCCTCATTCAAGGACTGTGCAATATGAGGGATGACATCGAGCTCTCCCTGATCAACCAAATGCTGCAGTAGGAACCACATCGGAGGTAGGGATACCTTTATGATCTCTACCGAATGATGTTCTCTCCGCGGTCCGGTCGCTATAGTGCCCTCTAAAGTACGTATAGCCCCGGTATATGTCGTACCGTGGGCTCCTGGGTTAATCACCCACGCGCCTATGTTCTCTGCGTCCTCAAAACGGAGGGAACGAATCCCCGTGCGCCAACGGTATCTCCGAGTTCATCTATACTCAGATAGAAATATACGCCATACAGATGAGGAACCAACAATGAAACACGCAAGGGTGAGAACCAATATATGGATTTTAAAACAATAACCATATGCACGACAATCAAACATCATTTAACATGTATATTAAAAAATAAACAATTTATTTATCAAAAGGTTTCATACCTGACAATCATCGTCATCTTAAAAACAATGACACTTCAATATTCATCATCTAAATTTTGTACTTAATCTCCCGGAGATTCACTCACCAAATAAATGAGCTGATCAAGCTCTCTTTGCCAAACAAGGTGTATTGGCCGAGGTTACTAACCCGGCCACCGAGCTCAAGTACCCGGCCCAGTCCGGAAATTAAGGATAATATATCAAAGATCACTTAATTAAAGGAATAAGATATTGATATTAAAATCCTGATATTATCCAAAATAACCTTATCTGGTTAAAAGGGATAATATCCCTTAAATTAAGGAATCATATCTCAAATGAGATATTAAGAGATAAATCATATCTCAAAAGAGATATCAAGAGACAAATCAAATCTCTAAAAGATATTAAGAGATAAATCAGATCTCTAAGAGATAGGGGAATCCTATTATAAAAGGAGGAGTACCCCTCATAAGAAACTCACTTTTCACTGAATCCCGGTAACTCTCCCTTAAGCGTGTTAGAGGAACTAGCGTCGACCAAGAGACTCTCAGACAGTCCTTGCTCCTTAGTACTCGTCCGATACAAAATTAAGGGATCGAGATCACCGCCCCGCCAAGGGATGAACTTAGAACTACGTCTGGCTTTGATTCCCACTGGGATACGTAGGACCGGAATCACTGAATTCTGTCAAGCCAGAATCTAAAACAATCCCCTTGGTTTCACGTTCTATGGTGAGATTCCGACAAAACGGATCTTGGCAGGAACATTTGGTGCCCACCGTGGGGCCGAGGCAAACCTTCCCCGGCCACACATCCATCGACATCTGTCAAACTTTCCAGAAAGATGCTCCTTCAATTCTCTCTGAATTCGAACCCTCAAAACGTTTCCCTTCATCATGCATCCTCCCTCTCCCACTCCTATTCTCCACCACCTCCTTCCAAACTCCCCACTCTCACGCCTCTTCCACAAACACAAACCCTGTGTTTTCAGAGACTCTCTGTCACGTGCTCCGTCTCAAATTCCTTTGCCGAACACAGACCCGTTGCCACGTGGAAGAACTTATTCAGGAGAGTATCGTTTATGCCAAACCCAGAATTGGGATCTGCCACGGTGTTGAATCAGTGGGAGGATGAAGGAAAAACCCCCACAAAATCGGAGCTTGGTAAAGTGGTCACAGAGGTGAGGAAACACAAAAGACATGACCGTGCCCTTGAGGTATGTGATTTGATGAACAACAGTGAAGAGAGGTTTGGTTTATCTGCAAGTGATGCTGCAATCCAAGTAGATCTAATTTCCAAAGTTCGTGGAGTTGCTAGTGCAGAAGAAAACTTTCTGAGACTGAGAGACGTATTAAAAGACTAGTGATTTTTTTGATAAAAACGATCCATGAACCACTCCACACTCTTGGTGCTAGAAGGAGGGCATGGATGAATTCGGTCTTCTTCCAAAGCTCTTTTCTTCTCTTCTTATGCTTCATTTGCAACAACCAGCAGCACCATCACCGAGCAAACCCTAACACCACCCTTCAGCCATGCCAGAAGGAAGAGACCGTTGTGTAACACCTATAGACGTGGCAGCTATCTTCGCACGCCGCCGAGCTTCAATTTTCGACGGCGACTCAGACCTGGTAATATTCGAGTCCACTCCCGGGCCGGGTTCATACCGCGTTGGGTCGGGAACACCGAGAAACCAGATCGGTCGCGGTGGTGCCCGTTTTCTTCACGGGTCGCCGCCTGCTGCGGGTAGCGAGAATACGCCTCCATTGGGAAGGGGAAGTTTTTCCCGAAGAAGTTCAACGAGGCGTAGCGTGTTACCTTCTTGGTACCTTAGAAGTCCTCTTGGTGATGTCACGGCTGTTGTGAGGAAAAATTAGATTCCGAAGTTAAAGGAGTGTTTGGTAGGTTCCAAACCTCACCAACAAACTTTGTCAAAAAGATGATCGAGTAGCCGAGGGTCAACGGTGCGAATGGCAACAAGGCTGGTCTTCAATAGGGAGTTATTCTATGCAATTTAATATATCAAAACTTGTTCAATGTTCTTATATCAAGTTACAGATATTGCAGCTTATAGGTCCTATTGATTATATTTATTATTTCATGGACCCATGGACCCATGGACCTCATGTAGAATATTACAAATGCTCGGCCACCACAGCTCGGCCTCGGAGAGCTGAAGAAGATATCTCGGAAAGCTGAAGAAAATATCTTACAAAGCTCAGCCAGCACAGCTCGGTCTAGGAGAGCTCGACCATAGCAACTTCAGGGAATGCCTAGATCAGAGGCCGCAAAATGCCCAGGTGATATTATTCCTTAAATCTAGTAAAACTAATATGTTTTGGTATGTTTTGCTCCACGCCTTTAATGTTGTGTTATGTAGCATCATATCAAGTTATTTATTTGAGCAAAGCGATGCTCGGCTGATACCACTCCCAGAGTCACAAGATTTGCGGCTACAAAGTGATTGAGCTTCGGCTCCCGAAAGATCAAGCTCTCCCTTGGAAAATAAAATTCCATCGGCTTCAGCACTCAGACACCATACTTGACTTCTAAGCAGGAGATAAAGCCTAAGCAGGCACTTGACTCCTAAGTAAGAGAAAAAACTACTCGACTCCTAAGTAAGAGAAAAAACTACTTACACTTGACTCCTAAGTAAGAGAAAAAACTACTTACACTTGACTCCTAAGCAGGAGATACCACCTAAAGGTGCTAAACCCTGAAGAGGCCAACCGAAGCCTCTAAAGGTACTTAACTCCTAAGCAGGAGACTCCTAAGCAGGTGCTAAACCCTGAAGAGGTCAACCAAAGCCTCTAAAGGTGCTCGAATCCTAAGCAAGAGCCACATTCGACCGATTAGGGTCGAAGTGCCGAGCCTATATAAATATATCAAGTTAATAAGTGATCAATCAGGATCAACCCATAAAACATCAGAAAATTCACCAAAGTATAAATAAATCCACAAGTAAAATAAGAAATTTTAGGGGCAAGTCCCCAAGTACATAAAGTCTTACAAAAACAAAGGTATTTCTAAACCGCTTATACAACTTCAGGAATCTAGGTTCTCCTCCGCCTCGGAAGGAATGATATTAATCTGGCCAGTTTGGCCCACTTCACCTTCGGGTCCCTCCTCGTCCAATTGATCCTCGCCCTCTTCTCCAGGAGTTGCGGCCTCATCCTCATCCTCATCCTCCAGCTCGGCCAATGCCATAAGGATCCCGTCTCGGTTGAAATCCTTGTCCACATCGAGACCTTGGGAGAAGTCGGCAGATAGGGTTGAAGTGCTGGAGTTGCTCCACGGCTCGGGAGAAACCGTTAACATGCTCCCCTCATGATTAAAGTCTCGGCTTGACTAGATCAAGACGGAGCCTCTCGATTCTCCTCCTTCTCGGCCTCCAAAGCAACTTCCGCAACTCCCGGGTCAAGCCTCGTCTCGGCTTCCAGCCCTTTCACTACGTTTTGAAGATTAAGTCGGTCAGTTCTCTCCGCTTCTAGCTCGGTCGTAAGAGTAGCTCGACCTTCTTCCAGCTGCACCTTCTGGGCCTTCAACTGACCGATGACCCGGCCTTGTTCCTCACACTTGGCCAGAGCCTGAGCATTCTCATCCTCCTCATCCTCCTTTTCCTATGGTTTCCATATTTCCAAAATAAATCAAGTTTGTTAACTAAATCGTGTGAAAAAAAAAATCAATTTTCATGTTTTTATGGTTTTTTATTTATTTATTTCAATATGCCTTAGCAACACTCAAACTGTTTGATGAATGTTCTGACTCTTGGACAATAAAATTTACACTTCACTTTTATACCAATACTCACCAGTCAACACATAATTCATGTCCTCATCACTGGTGTAATAACATTGGTACACAAATTCTGGTGCATGAATAGCATAACTAATTTGAACTGTAAGGCCAATTTAAGCATTGTCATGGTGTTGAATTGGAAATAATATATATAATATGTTTTGCAGTAATGACATTTTTTCTTCTATATATGATTGTATAGGTGTTTGGTTCATGACCTCATGCATTGTCATCCGGAGCTGCACACTGGCTGGGGGTTGAAAACAACTTTCGTTGTGGAAGATGGACCAGGACAAGATCAATCTGTTCTACCACCACCAAACTACATTCCAGCATGCTAGTCATCCGCAAAAAATACAGCAAGAGAGAGTTTCAATTGAACAATATTTTTTTTCTTCAAATTATTGTGTCTTTGCCTGCTCATCTTGTTTATAGAGGTTGCAGAAGGTTTTTTTAATTAGGTAAAATGAGAGGAAACAACGTAAGGAAGGATTTTAACAATTTCTTGTAATTACATGTCAATTCATACTATTCTTGTTACTTGTGAGTAATGAGTATTGCTTCTCCTTATTCCATCCTCACTCTTACTCTAATAAACTCAATACTTCATTGACCTCACCTTTATGCATGATTTGCTATACTTCATCATACTGATCAAACAATTTATTAGCTGTCATAGTGAAAAGAACTAATTAAAATTGTAGTGAAGAAATGGCAAGAACACATATATTTGATAGCAGTTGTTTTTCAAGCTTTAACTTTACCAGGAATACTTCCTTGGAGCATTCCTTTGTTTTGATTACAACTAAACCAGATACACCAAGCTATGATGCCAAGCTCTGCCAAAACATTCTTTGGAACACTTCCTAGCTTATCGATGCTCTTTTTCAACATGTTGCTTAATTTGACATGTCTCAAACGGATAACACAAAATGATAGCCAAATTTAAGAGTGCAACAAATTTATCTAATGAGTGCATGAAGGAGTGTCGTATGCTCAATATCATTTTAATTGGGCTTTTTTTTGGTAATATAGGTAAGGTAAATACTTTTGCCATGGAAGAGGGGGACTGCCCAATGACATAATTTAGAAACTTAACGCAGAATGCATACACTAAATTGCCGAACTGTATGTACACAATACTTTTGTATATATATCAGTATAAGATACAACCAAACTGGTCAGATTGCCTGTGATATATCATATATCATAATGGCATCTCTATACTTTAAGTCTTAAAATATGATTATCCCAGAATGCCGCATCCCCTTTCCCCTTCACCTCCTTTTTTTTTTCTTCCTCTGTATCAAATAGCAAAACTGAGGCACAAATACTGAAAAGTTCAATTATTTAGTCCCTGTTTGGTTGAGATTGTTCTCAATGTAAACAGTAATTTTTTTCAGTTTGGGATTACTGTTCATACATCTGGGTACTGTTTATTTGTTTGTTTACGAAATTCCGTTGGAAATAATTGATTCATAATGAGTCAAAATTGAGTTTTGTGGGAGCAAAAATTTCTAGTTTTTCCATTGAAAATAATTGATTCTAGATATAGGACCCACAAAATTCTACACTTCAAAAGTGATTTTACTTTATTATCCAAACAAAATCAATTCTTCTAAACTCACTTTTAAAATATTATTACCAATCACAATCAATTTTTTTAATATTAATTTTTTCAAAATCGATTATTCCAAATTAATTCTATCAAAATCTAAAATAAACGGACCCTTAACAATTTTATTTCAATTTTTTCTTTCTAGCATATATCTTCTTGTCTGGTTGAAGTTTTGGTTGTGCACCTTCCTTCTTGTCCACCTGCTGTGATAAACGCACAATGTAGGGTGAGCTTGCAGTCGATAAAAATATAAAAATAAAGCTTGAATCATCAGCAAAAAAACAAGAGTGAGATTGTAGGGTCGCCACTTAATGCTTCACGTGATTTATGTTGAAACTACAAAAACTAATATATATATTTTTTTGGTAACGACTACAAACCAATATTTACCAAATTAGAAGTAAAACGGATATAAAAAAATAAATAAAATAATTTATATGGAGAAACTGGGAAATATGTTCTACCTTTGACAAGTCAAGCCCGAAACAATCAGTCAATCTTTCTGGGCTTGTGTCATGAATTGATGCACAAAGATGTGATACAACGAAGGAAGGAGTAAGCGGTAGAGAAGAGAAGACAATGTGAGGAACTGATGGATGGTTGCATTTCTGCGGAGTGGCGGACGCAGCGGCGAAGAAGTAGAACATGGGTGAGAAAGAAGAACCGATCCATAAAAAATAATAACGAAAATGAGTTTCAGAATTTTAAATTTTAAATTTAATAAGAGCTTAATTACACTTTTTATCCATCTATTCTACTGTTGGAACAATTTTAATATATATTTTTTCTCTCCATTTAGGGGTGAGCAAAAATGTATGATCTGTCCGAAACCGTCCGACCAGTTATTAATTTTTGTGTAACGGTCGGGTTGAATCGGTTTGGCGGGTGGAAAAATCGGTTTAAGATGAATAAGAGCGGGCGGGTTCGAGTCTGGTTTATATCATCCACCGATACCCGACCCAACCCGCTTATAACAAAAAAAATAATATTTTTTTTATGGAGAATGGGCTGTCAAGACTGGATCTTAGATTTTTTTCCCCTCTTCTGTTATTTTTTTTTGGTACTTAATTGGGATGAAAACCTTAAATTTTAATTAGGCTCGTTGGTTTTTTTTTTAATTTCTTGGAATAAAATTAAATAGTTAAAAATCCTAAATCCGTTTCAACCCGCCCGAAACCCGACCAACCCACACCCGGCCAACCCGATATATAGATGGGCGGGTTCGGATTTCATTTTTTTTACATCGAACCCGTCCGAACCCAACAAACCCCACCCGAACCCGCCCGATGCTCACCCCTATCTCCATTTTAGTCATCAGGTTTTAAAAATATGCAATTTTGGTTTATCATATGTTAATAATTAACATTCTAAATAACATTGAGTTATGACATCACTTGTTAGAAAATATAAATCAAGTTAAAATATTATAAATCACATTAAATACGTCATTAATTATTGATACAAATGAATTAAAATTATCCATTTTTAAAATATAAGACTAAAATCGAGCGAAAAAAATCGAGGATCAAAATCGTCCAACCAATAAAATAGGACGACCAAAAAGTATAATTAAATCTTTAATAAATTAGTTTAGTAGAGTAAATTTGCTTTACACGACAAGTGTACAGCAATTAATCTCTTGATGTATGTGTCAAATAGTTTTATCCCGCCGGAATATAACAATTAAATTCTATTAAAATATAAAATAAAATATAAAATAGAAGTCAAAAAAAAAAAATCAGTTAGAGTTACGAGTAGGAAGAGAGACATTCTCACACCACGAGAACGACACCGATATCACATGCCGTTTTGCATCTCACCATGATCTCCACTTTCTCCTAATCAAATTCAATTATTCAACCCAATTTTGGATTCTCTCTCCCAATCCCATTTTTCAATGCCAAAACCCTAAAAATTTTCCCTTTCAATTCTCCCATTTCCATCGATTCCGAATCTTCGATTTCAGATTTGCGCGTACGATGGCTGAGGCGGAGGGAGATCCCGAAAGAGGATCGTCGATGGACTCCACCGAATCGAGGTGGGTTTTCCAGGAAGATGAAGATGCGTCCGAGATAGACGAGTATGACGCTGATTTGCCTATGCTTGATTCCGAGGATGAGGAAAATGGCGAACAGAGACTCGTTCGAACCGGTCCACGAATCGATTCCTTCGATGTTGAAGCTCTTGAGGTCCACGGTGCTCATAGAAATGACTATGAGGTGATTTGATTTTGGTTTCAGTTTTTTTGTATGTTGCATTATTACTAAGATTTGTGTTAGATTTTTAGTTGTTTGATTTCCTTTTTAGCTTCTAGCTCTACATAGGAAATATTCATGTTTCGTTTATATTATTTTCGGGAGAAAATTATATTTTTTCTTTAAAGCCCTCGACTAAGATTTTAACTATAAGCTATTTTGAACACAAAGTAAGTTAATTCAAAGTCCAAACAACTGTTTTGGCTGGCATAGATTATCAGGAATTGGTTATGTAAATTATTTCGTGCTACTTACATATTGATTTTGCTCACTGTCCACCCTTTTAAAATCTCTTACTGCTGCTTATTATTAGAGTAGATAGCTTTAAGCTCTATTGAACAATTTACAAATTAACGTTTGTTAACTGTTGTATTCATTATTTATAATTGCAGGATGTCAATGTGGGAAAGAGAATTATATTGATTTTTCAAACTCTTGGTGTTGTCTTTGGTGATGTTGGAACAAGTCCATTATACACCTTCGGTGTCATGTTTAGAAAGGCCCCTATTAATGGAAATGAAGATATACTTGGAGCATTATCACTTGTCTTGTATACTTTAATCTTGATTCCTTTAGTGAAGTATGCCCTGGTTGTTCTATGGGCCAATGATGACGGTGAAGGTATATTAAATGAGATGTTTTAAAGATAAATCTTCGTTATTCTATTATGCTCTCTCTCTCTTCCCCTTGTTCTGCCCTCAGTTTAGTAGTTGTTCTAAAACCACTGCAGGTGGTACATTTGCCTTGTACTCTTTGATTTGTCGTAATGCTAAGGTGAGTCTTCTCCCAAATCAGTTGCCTTCAGATGCCCGGATATCAGGCTTTAGGCTAAAGGTACCATCCCCTGAGCTTGAAAGGTCATTAAAAATCAAGGAAAGGCTAGAGACTTCGCTAACTCTGAAGAAGATTATACTATTATTAGTGCTTGCTGGTACTTCTATGGTGATAGCTAATGGGGTTGTTACACCAGCAATGTCAGGTTATTAATTGCTGTTGTGTCATGCATTTTGTAACTTCTTCAGAATCACTTTTGCCATGATATGTTGGACTAATACCAATATCATACTTGTAATGATATATTGTTGCTTGTGTTAATGGACAACTGTTGTTTTAAATAACCATTTCTTCATATTAATTCTTACTTCATACCTATTCCTTCCTGCAGTGCTATCATCTGTTAATGGTTTGAAAGTTGGGGTAGATGCAATTGAGCAAGGTATCGTGTTAACCTATTAATCAACTCCCTTATCTGTAATAGTTGTTAATACCTGCATTTGATATTATTATCCATGAACACATCCAGATAATTATGTTTCTTTCTCTAATTTGAAATAAATTATTTTAGCTTTTTCTCCAATAATAATGGCTTTGGGGGCCTATTTTTGTATATAACTTTGTCTGAACTTTGCTTTGCTCCTTCTCTTTGGAGACTGAAATTTGATGTGTTTAGCTGGAAGGGGAAAGTTTTGATCTTTGGTCCTAGCATTCAGCAAATTTAAGTAATCTGTTAATTGGTAGAATGGTTATGCTGTGCATGTTAGTGGTGACTTTTGTAGTTGAATTAATCTTTTCTCGTTTTTCCTTGATTATGCAGATGAAGTGGTGATGATTTCTGTTGCCTTCCTTGTTATTTTGTTCAGTGTACAGAAGTACGGAACAAGTAAAATGGGACTTTTTGTAGGACCTGCTTTGTTCATATGGTTTTGTTCTCTTGCGGGCAATGGGATATACAATCTTGTCAAATATGACATTAGTGTCTTGCGGGCATTTAATCCTATTCACATCTATTATTTCTTTGCAAGGAATTCAACTAAAGCATGGTATTCTCTTGGGGGCTGTATTCTGTGTGCAACAGGTAAACACATATTTGCCGGACCATTACTATGGTGGATGCAATAATATATGTTTTATCTTTTCATGTATATTTGTTGATTTAATTCTGGTGTGTTCTTTTTTCTCTGTTTATAAGCCAATGCATTGCTAGTAACTATGATGGCTAATGTCTGAGGTGGCATAAAATGTCAAATGACTTTCATCAGAATTTTGAGGTTCATGTCTTTCCTTTTTTTGGCACAAGAAGAAAAAAATTCATGTTCAATTCCTTAAGTGATTGGTAGGACTACTGCAGAGCTAGTCAACTCAGACTTTTGGTAATGAATTTATTCTGATATGATTGATAGATTAGTATTGGACAAACTCGAACAAGCTTGTTCAAATTTCTAAAGTTGGGGGATGACTTCAGTCTGACCCGAGCTCTGATTTAATTTGGATGCTTCCATTTTTTGTTGGGTATATGTCTAGGAAGACTAAACTTAAGAATGTGAAATATTCATATTTGAATTCTATACAGCGTCGTGAAGGCTGAGCTGCAATTGTTCTGGTAGATCTGCTACTTAATGATTCAACTAAGACCATAATCTCATTAAATGACTGATTATGACCTAGGAAGCACGAACACGACACTGGACACATACAACAAGACACAGACACAGGGATACAGCAAACTTTAAAAATTATAGGACATAACACGGCTATGATTCAAGATATAAAATTAATGTAAGTCATATGGTTAACATTAAAGCATAAATCTTAAATTAAAAGAGAGGAATAATATTTTAAAAGTTAGAATGAGGCATTATAAATATATTATACTTAAAATGTTAATATTTATCTAATTATTGTGGCATTGCCATTTATAATGGTATAAAAATTCAAAAAGTAATTGTAAAAAGTTGTAGAATATAGTTAGAAGTGTCCGAAAGTGTTCATGAAGTGTCAGATATGGATGTGTCCATGGCGACTATTTTGAAGTTCCCATGCTTCATAGATTATGATAGTCTTCTGCAGTTTCCTCCGCAATCCCCTGGTTTTAATAAAATAGTGGTGCATGCAGCTCATGTCAAAATACAAATTATTTGTGGGATGGATAGATTTTTCTTCGATTACAAATGTAGTATGATTTTAGTGAAACTTCTGAGCAAATTTTACTGATATGAAACATGCTTAGTTGTTAAGAATCAACTAACACTAGCAACAGAAATTCTGAAATGCCTCAATTTGTATTAGAACTTCATAAAACAGCCACAAAACAGTACATTCAACAGCAAGGAAAGTACTAACAAAAATGGAAATACCGGAGAAGTGCAGAAAGACAAATACCAAAGACTCAAAGTATGCAGTTAGCAGTCCTTTCCCAAGGCCAAAGCCTTCCTAAACCTCATCCAAAACCATCTCCTCTTCCTCAGAATCTCTTTCCTCTCCTATATTCCCCTCCCTCCATTTCTCTCCAATCATGTCAAAATCCTCCTTCGGACTTCCCCTCTCACAGATTGCCACCTGTCCATTCTGTCATGCCCATCATGCTCCCTCATGAGGATGGCAATGGGGACGAGGAGTACCTCCTCCATTCCCATTCCGCACATTCCGCACCTCCCCACGAGGACCCCAAAAAGGCCATTGGTACAAATCCAAACCCTATTTCATCGTCGTCATCGCCTATCTTTCCTTCAATGCAATTCCCATTTAGATTGCATTAAATTCCCTCAGCCTTGCTTTCTTGTTTCCAGTATCGTGGAAGTCGTTCGATCCCCCTTTCTACACTCATTTTTGGATTTCGAAACTCTACTCGTCAAGCACCACAAAACATATGTATGTATATATATGCAGATGAAATTAGCAAAATAGGTTTATATGTAGTATATATAAAGGAAATTTCTGTAATGTTCTCGGGGATGGGGATCCTGCTGGGTGAGGATGATAGGAACCAAGAAATTACAGAACAGAAATATAGAGGAAAGTAGTGTATTATTGATAATCCCTAGCCTATAATTAGGAATTACAGTGCTGGGATGAAGAAGAAAACACAGAGCAATGAAAAGGGTAACCTAAGGCAATTTGAGAGTGCCTCTCTCTCTCGCAAGTCTAGTCCCAAATTCTAGCCTACCCCATTCTACTTCCCACCTCACTCTTATAACAGAATTCCCTCAGTAACCGAAAGGCACACACTCACTCCTCACCTCACCACTATTGCCAGCAAGGCAACAGTTAGTTACACGCACACACATGCTCAGCTCAAGTATTTCCTGATATTCTCCTCCACTTAATGGGCTTCCATTTTCCCCTTTCATAAACCTTGTTCCTATTGGGCTTTATGTCCGCATCAATACCCGCCCCTTCAAAATTCTCCTTGTCCTCAAGGTGAACAAGTGAGTGGCTGCTTGAGCACACCTTTCCGGGGTCCCACTGTTTGAAACAAAATGCTGCAGCTGTGTGGAACAGAGAAGTATGTCCACCGGGGTCCCATTGATCAATCTCCCCTTCCTCCCATGGTCTCTGTAGCCCCTCATCAATGAAGCAAAACGCTTGGTGATTCCTACATATGATGGTAACCTGTCTTGCTTGGATTGAAACCAAACAAATCACAAAATCATCCACTACCATAGCAACTGTGACCTTAGAAGAGTTTCCCAAAACACCTGTAAGCATAGCCTCTCCTGAGGCCTTACTAGAAGACTTAAATCTTCCACGAGTAGCAAGTTGGTAAATGACCATATTGACATTCCCTGCCTGTTGCAGATAAATCTCCATAATTTCTCCACCCCCATGAGTCATAGTGCCACACATAGCATTGCTAAAAATATAGGGGGCATGCCTCCATTTTCCCATTGTTATCGTAGCAGTACTAGATAGCACATCCTTTTGCTCATCGATTTCACCAACTATTCGGAACTCGCTGTCTACCCTCACCATGGGAAATTCTGCAGCTGCTAACTGAAGAAGAGCCCACATGTCATGCATTGACTCATCCTCTCCCATATTATTACCTTTGCCAACATTTCTAATATTGTTTTGAGTCAGAATCTCTAGAATGAGAGTGATTGTTTCATGCAAATAACCAAAATTATAAAAGAAATCTGGGTAAATCCCTAAGGTAGAGAAACCTGTGAATCCCACTATCTTGCCTCTGATCTCCCACAGGTCCTTTTGTCAAACATCACCAATTGCCCAATTCCAATTTCCCACGCTTGTCTCTGCTGGACATTCAGCATTGCCCCTTTCAACACTGATGTTGGCCTTGGTAGCCAACCCGAGCCACGACCAGGTTCCCTTCTTGGTTATATCAGTGAGGCTAGCCCCCATTACCCAACTGATATTTAAAGCAACTATCACAATCCATATCTGTTTGGTCAAAAGGCCAATACCCTCTTCTTCTAGCGTCCAATTTTCTTCATTGACTTGGGCTTGGTCCACTTCCTCAATTCCCTTGCAACTCTTCCCTCTATCATGTACAAAATTAAGCAACCCATGAGCAATTCCCCATTTTTCGTATCAGTGACTGTTAGCTCCTTTGCATCCTCTAAGGCCCAATCTTCTTTTTCACTAAGTTGGCCCACTATCATTTTTTGAATCACTTGCTGAGACCTTGGTTTTCCTTCAGTAGCAGTCTTATTGAAAGAACAATTTTGGGCCAGGCCCATTAGGTCATAAAACTGACCCATTTCTTGTAATTCCAGTTTTGTCCCTTTCTTCTCAGGACTTGCGCTGGTTACCTTAGAAGCGTAGAGTGATGGCAGCTTGACAAGGCTAGGTGGTGACCCACCCGCCTCCACGTACACGCCTGCATCCTGCGTCTCCGGCGGCGAATCGGAATTTCGGCGCGACCCTCCCCTTCTCCACGAGCACATCCCTATCGGGCGGTTCAGGTGGTGGTAAGCGGTAGGTCGACGGCGCCCAACATTTATCTCTGGCCACGTCTCGATCCGGCGGTTCCAGTGGTTCCGGTGGCGGTGCACGCCCACCACTGACTAACATCTCCACCCAACTACCTCGGTCTCCAACCTCACCGCCTCCGTCGCTGCCATTACCTGAGCCACCACGATGCGTCATCACTGTTCCTTCTCCTTCCACGCACTTTGTTGTGACGTCTTGGTTCAAAGAACCATCTCCCTCGAATGATTGGTTTTATCACCTCACTCAAACCTTCCCCACCCCTTTTTTCTTCATCTTTCTCCCCGCATCATTCTTCTCTTACGTAAACTCGGACTCCACCAATTCGGGTTCTCCTTCTTCGTCCCCATCCGAATACGGTAGAACGTCCTCGTACTCGGGCTTAAAACGCCGGAGTAGTGCCACCATGAACGTCGGCCCGGTTTGCCCGTGGATGGCTTCGATCCCACCAATGCCACCATTTGAGAGCACCGCCTCTTGTGCCGCCACCGCCTTCGTCAACTTGTCCTTCTCTGGTGTTCCCCTTTCTTGGAAGTGCTTCTCAAGGCTAATCACCCACCCATAGGCGTCTTCTTCTCCGTTGAATACTGGAATTTCGAGCTTCCTTCCTCCTAAATCGTAAGACGGAGGACGACTCCCTTCCTGAGTTCCTCGTCGAGGTTGTTCTTGTTGCCTTCGATCTCGTTCTCTCAATGGCTGCCTGATCTCATGCCTCTGCAATTGGTTTTCAATTTTCCTTCCCTGAGAACCACGCTCACAATTCTCATATCTGTACCCCCTTGTTTTTCGTGTAATGCCCATCCAAGCTCCCGGGACCGAGAGCTTTGATACCATTGATAGGAACCAAGAAATTACAGAACAGAAATATAGAGGGAAGTAGTGTATTATTGATAATCCCTAGCCTATAATTAGGAATTACAGTGCTGGGATGAAGAAGAAAACACAGAGCAATGAAAAGGGTAACCTAAGGCAATTTGAGAGTGCCCCTCTCTCCCAAGTCTAGTCCCAAATTCCAGCCTACCCCATTCTACTTCCCACCTCACTCTTATAACAGAATTCCCTTAGTAACCGAAAGGCACACACTCACTCCTCACCTCACCACTATTGCCAGCAAGGCAACAGTTAGTTACACGCACACACATGCTCAGCTCAAGCATTTCCTGATATTCTCCTCCACTTAATGGGCTTCCATTTTCCCCTTTCATAAACCTTGTTCCTATTGGGCTTTATGTCCGCATCAGAGGAGTATAATCCCCATCCCCAAATTGTCTTTGGGTGGATTTTCTCCCCTATCCCCATCCCTATGGGGAAAAAAATCCCCGGCCGCGGGACCTTGAATGGGGTAGTCCCTGCAGGGATCCCCACGCACCGGTGAAAATTGACACCCCTGCTTCTTCATAACCGAATTCTCAGTTGGCCCATCAGTTGTGATTCCTGCATTGCCCTCGCCAATTTCCAGCTCACTCTCTTGCTGTCTGCACTTCCTTCCTCTCTTTTTCCTTGTTTAGATTTGTGTCACCTGTGGTCTATCATTATTTTATGCCAATGAGGATTAGCAGAACTGGTGGGGTCGAACAGGGTTGACAAAATGGTCTTGGTTTCAATTACTTGCTTGTGGTCATTTATTAGTAGGTCATTTGTAAGTACTGCTGTAATCCTTTGCTGGGGCTTGTGGCATGAGACCTTGCTGCCCCTATAATTTTCAACACCAAACCAAAAAATGCATGTCCTATCACAGTATTCCCTCTCTAATATCATAGATCTTGATATTCCAATGTGGTAAATATGCTATTTGTATTTAGCTATTTCTGTACACATTATCGATTAACATTATTACTGGGCTATGTTACAGGCTCCGAGGCCATGTTTGCCGATCTTTGTTACTTCTCTGTGCGATCAGTTCAGGTGATGAATCATATCTATGCTATAACTATCATAGCTTCTGTTTTCATTTCTTTAATTTATTGATGACACTGATGGTGGTTCTGTTTGCAGCTTACATTTGTATTTCTTGTTTTGCCATGCCTAGTATTGGGTTATTTGGGTCAAGCTGCATACCTTATGGAAAACCATGCTGATGCTGGTCAAGCCTTTTTTTCTTCTGTTCCAAGTAAGTGTTCCTTACTACTGTTTGTCATTATTCACAGGGGTATGTCTTTGCACTTTACAAAATCTTATACTATTCTGTGTCTGCAGGTGGTGCATTCTGGCCAACTTTTCTCATTGCTAACGTTGCTGCACTAATTGCAAGTCGGGCTATGACAACAGCTACATTTTCTTGTATAAAACAATCAACTGCCCTTGGTTGTTTCCCTCGTCTTAAAATAATTCATACCTCTCGGAAATTTATGGGCCAGATCTATATCCCTGTCATAAACTGGTTTCTCTTGGCTGTTTCTCTAGTGTTTGTCTGCTCTATATCCAGCATTGATGAGATTGGAAATGCATATGGTAAAGATTTTGTTTCAGTTTCTTTGTTTTCATCCCCACAGATAATTTGTCAAATTTACCCCCACAAAACATCACTTGTCAAACAATGTCATATTTTCAATGAGATCAACAATATATAATAGATTGCTTGAGAAACTTATGTTACTGCAATTACTTGGAGAGCTGTTGAGCTCCTCTCCTATTATTTCTCTTGGATATCATCAACTATAGTTAAAAATAATAATAGTGGAGTTGGATCCTTGTTTAAGAGGACCATTTTACTTTGAGAAACTTGTGTACACCGAATGTATGAAAACAATCGGAGCGCAGTTCTTAAACGCTGGCTGTATGCTCAGAAAAGTGACATTCTGTGCGCATATATATGCTTCCATCCACTAGACTTTAAGAGATGGTGGTTATAATTTTATTCCAAATGGATGTGATCAAACATTGCTTTGTTTTTTGTTTTTGGGTATTTAAAAGTTTAGAGGGAGGGGAGGTTGCCCTATTCCAAGGTCAAAGCATGCTGCTTCAGCGAGGCTACCAGTGATACTTATGGATGACCTGCCAATGGAAGTTCACTGGCAGGAATTGAAACCATGACCTATTTATCATCGTTATTTGACCCTGTCTGTTGAATTAACCCGCATTGGCTAAACATTGGCGTTTAATTCAGGGGAAAAAATTCACTTTGAATTATGGATTTGTAATATGAGTAGATCAATAATAATTTGATTCTGCAAGTTTATATAGAGGAGAATTTGAGCTTTTTTTGGTGGTTAGGGTTGAGCTTATATAGATCAATAATAATTTGATTCTGCAACCATCATTATTATTGTATTATTATACTATAAAATTGTATTTGTTTTCAGTTCGTTCCTTTGTCCTTTTTCAGGCATTGCTGAGCTGGGGGTGATGATGATGACTACTATTTTAGTAACTCTTGTTATGCTTCTTATATGGCAGATAAACATCATCATAGTGCTGAGCTTTGCGGTAGTCTTCTTGGGATTGGAGTTGATATTCTTTTCATCGGTTTTAGGTAGTGTAACAGATGGAAGTTGGATTATATTGGTTTTTGCCGTTATAATGTTTCTTATAATGTTTGTATGGAATTACGGAAGCAAGCTCAAGTATGAAACTGAAGTCAAGCAAAAGCTTTCAATGGATTTAATGCGAGAATTAGGCTGCAATCTTGGGACAATACGAGCTCCTGGGATTGGTTTACTCTATAATGAGTTGGTCAAAGGAATTCCAGGAATTTTTGGGCATTTTCTAACCACACTTCCAGCAATACACTCCATGATCATATTTGTGAGTATCAAGTATGTTCCCGTTGCTGTGGTGCCTCAAAGTGAAAGATTCCTGTTCCGGCGAGTCTGCCAGAAAAGCTATCATATATTTCGTTGTATTGCCAGGTAACAAGCTCAAGTTTTTGCACTTTGGGATATTTGTATAGTGTGTACCTGTATTAAGATCAGTGGAGGTGTGAACTTAAGTGCAGGCTAAGTGGTTAATCTTTGGAAAAGCTGAATGGATTGTGAAAAAGAAGTCGTACAGAACTACAGATTACTTTTGGAAACATGTTCAATAGCTTTGCATGAACATGCAAGGGAATAATTTAGTGAACTAATTTGGGAAAATTACAAAGAAAAAATATTTATAGTCCAGGAACATTTAATAAATGGTTTACTCATTAACTACTCTTTCAACATGGTTGCAGTTGAATATTTGTTCATAAACTGGGATTATTTTTGCTTAGATATCCTTTTTGCAATTTTCCCCATAATATACTATCCTTGTGATCAAAATGTTTTTTCTTATCTTACAAGTCTCCTCTGAAATTTTTTATATATCAACAGGTATGGTTACAAAGATGTTCGCAAAGAAAATCACCAGACTTTCGAACAGCTGCTTATGGAGAGCCTAGAGAAGTTTATACGTCGTGAGGCTCAGGAGAGGTCACTCGAGAGTGACGGGGATGAAGATTCTAATTCAGAGGATGAGTACTCTGGTTCTAGGGTTCTCATAGCTCCTAATGGGAGTGTTTACTCACTCGGCGTTCCTCTTCTGGCTGATTTTAACGATAGCAATCCCATTTTTGAAGCAAGCACATCAGAGGAGCTAAGCCAACAATCTCCTAATCCCCCGGTGCTTGATGCAGAGCAGAGTCTTGAAAGGGAGTTATCTTTTATACGCAAGGCTAAAGAATCTGGAGTTGTTTATCTTGTTGGTCATGGGGATATAAGGGCAAGGAAAGACTCTTGGTTTATCAAGAAGTTAGTTATAAACTATTTTTATGCTTTTCTGAGAAAGAACTGCAGGAGGGGGATCGCGAATTTAAGTGTACCCCATTCACATCTGATGCAGGTTGGCATGACTTACATGGTTTGACCATCGATTTTGCAACCCAATTAAAAGAAATGCCAGTTAATTTGGAATTATAGTTCAGTTACAGTAGCAGTCAGTGGGTCTTCGAAAGGTCTCGTTTTGGAATGCACAGTTTGTATTGTTTAGTTGACCACTTCTTCTGGATCCTGAAATTGCTTAATATCTTTCCAGCTCATCTCATCCGGGAATTGTTCTGAGGTTACTTATGGTTGTGGGCTTGCACTGTGGATATATGGAATTGGAAAAGGATGACAACAGAAAGAAACAGATATATATGTAAAATTAAAAGAACAAAAAACTATAGATCGCTACGTACACATATATTGTGGATGTGTCAAATTCCACTTCAATGTGATAAACACAGTTTTGTACAGCGGTGTTTGACTGACCCTCGATTTTATTCTTTTCATCTTTTTTTCTTTTTTTTTTGTTGAGAAATTCTTTTCATCTTTCTTAGGATGAGCTGCTTTAGTTCGCATTAATTGTTTACCTGTATCCCATCTTTCGCGGACAATCTAAGTGTGTGGTTGTTTTAGGTTTTGATATAATTTATTTTTGGTAGAATTGAGTTTGGAAGAATTGATTTTAAAAAAATCAAGGTTAAAAAAATTGATTTATGTTTGGTAAAATTATTTTAAAAGTAGGTTTAGAAGAATTTGTTTGGATGATAAAGTAAAATCACTTTTGAAGTGTAAATATATAGAATTTTGTGGGTCTTATATCTAGAATCAATTATTCTCAACGGAAAAGTTAGAAATTTTTGCTTTCACAAAACTCAGTTTTATCCATTAGGAATCAATTATTTTCAATTGAATTTTGTACTCAGACACAATGGTTACCGTAACAATTGGGGTTTGGGTGCCAAACTGGATTTTCCAATGCTAAACAAACAGGCCCTTAAAGATAAACAGAGACTTAGCTAGGAAGAACAGATTTGTTGGGTTATAATGAACACGGACTATTTTTTGCTGTAAATTTTGGTAGTTGTTCATACTGGGAATAGCTTGCTAAACACAAGTTCATTTGTGATTTCTGCTCAATATTAAGCTATATTTGAATGTTCAACTTGTGACTTCTGCTCAATATTAAGGTGATGTTTGGAAGAGCTTATTTAAGCTTCTTTTGACTTATCTGATGACATAAGCTCTTATGCAGTATGTTTGGTAGAGTTTATAAAAATAACTTATGTCATCCCATAAGGAGTTTTTGACTTATTTTCATAAGTCACTCGGAGAAGCTTATGGAATTATCATAAGAGCTTATGCACTAAACATCCTCTCCGTGTTTTTCACTATTCGAATCCTCTCATGCCCCTTTCTTTCTTTTTCTTTCTTTAAGCGCTTATGACATAAGCTCTCATGTGATAAGGTCTTATGTAATAAACTCTTAATTAAGTTGTTTACTTAAACGTACCCTAAGTGTATAATAGTTGTACAATGATTATGCTCAATATTAAGTGTTTAATTGGCATTGTTTGCCGTAATTTTGGGAGATTTGCATCATCAATTCATTCCAGTAGCATACAAAGCTTAAATCAGAAAGGAGTTGCATATTTAAATTTAATTTATGCCTTGTTTGATTTAGAAAGAAAATATAAAGAGAGAAAATAAGAAGAAAGATGGATAGAGAGAAAATGGTGAGAAAAATAGTGGATTTTAAGAGTTGTTTGGTATGAGATAAACATGAAAGAAAATGAAGAGAAATAAATATAAAATTCTCTCCACTTATTTGATATGATAGAAAATGAAAAGAAAGAAAATGAGTTTTTCTTAGATGGACAATTTTGCCCTTTTTATGTTATTGTATTTTTTGTTGAAAATTTATTATATTTTGTATTTTATATTTTATATTTTGTCTAAATCAAATGACACCTCTTTTTTCCTATACAATATCCGCATTAACATTCATCTTTATATTTTTTTGCTTTAACAATATTATTTTTTAATTTTTATGGATTTTATAAAAGAAAAATAAAAAAATTAAAACCTTTGTCAATACAAATTTTCAATGATGTCCTTTGCTTTAAACTTTTCCATTTGAAGAGGAGAGCAAGAGTCAACTACTTAACTTAGAGAAACTGTTCCTCGTCTCGGTTAGTGCGTTGACTTAACGAGTAGTGAGGATGGGACAGTGAGAAAGGCTGCCTCATAAGGTAGTTTTGGTAGAGGGTGGATAAGTCATTTTACAAGATAAGGGCTTGCTATTATTTCCTGTTTTCAATTACCTAATTTTAAGAATGATTATAACACAGATGATTATAAAATTGTTATATTATTTTCATTTTATTTTTTGTTTTTAAATATTTATACAGGAAATATTGAAAATAACTTTTTATGTGTTTTCACTGTTTTCTCTACAAATTAAGTAGAGAAAATCATTTATATTGTAATTATTCTTAAAAACAGGAAATGAAAGCAAGAAATACAAAACAAATCACTGCTTGTTTTGTTTCCATTTTCCTTTTTTTTTTTTCCTGTTTTCGGAAATAGTTACAAAATTAACACCTTTTTTTTATTCCGTTTCCAAAGATCTGTACAACAAACAGTAAAAACAGAAAAAATTTGTTTTCAGTATTTACTGTATAATTTTATGAAAACAAGAAACAAGTATGAAAACATGAAATGAAATGAAATCAGGAAATTGAATCCTTAATTTCATCATTTTTTTCATAACCATTATTGCTTATGTAAATTCGATGGTTGCCTGTGTAAAAAAGAACATTGAAGGTTGGTTCTGTTCACGATGGTGGCAGGTGAGGTGTTGGTCAGAATGAGCAGTCGTTGCTCCAAAGAACGATAGGTGATGACGGCGGAGGAGGGAGAGAGACGAGTGAAGGGAGAGAGAGAACGAGACCCGGGAAAAAGTCAGACCACCGTGGCAGGGTGGTTGGTCGTGGACAACGATGGTTTACCATCAAAGATTGGGGTTAGCGGTGGTGAAAGATGTCCGACGATGGGATGGAACAGGGAATATACACGGTTGCCTCTCTGTTGTTGTTTTTTTTACCTTTATTTGGATTTTTTAAAATATTTTATAAATCCTTATTTTGTGGACCATTGGATCATACTTGATGACTAGATTTTGTCTTCAATACTCCATTGTGAACTTGGAGTTTGCATCCTCAATGATTCTACACCCTAGATTTAATATTATAATATTCTGACGGTCAAGATTAAATTGGGTAAAATGGGCATTAAGCAAAAGTGATCTAATGTTTATCTTCTACCTCCCTTGACATCCCTCATCACCAGCACACAAAATGATAGCAAGTAGATTGGGAAAATGTGCAATGTCCCACCATGGCATCAAATACTTATCAATAATCCAATAATGAACCACAACATTGATAGAGATGAAACAACAAATTTAAACCCCAATTAAAAATAAAACTCTAAACATGAAGAACTCAAACTGGCTTACAAAAAAAAAAAAAAAAGTGAAGAACTCAAACAGTACCAATAACATTGTAGCATCAGGATGGAAGTAAAATAAAGCAAATCCGTTCAATAACTGATAAACAAATTTATGATCTAAAGAACAAATATATCCAAACCCAGATCAACAGATTTGTACAAGTTCTTGGCATCTAAAATCCCTCTTCCATTATTCCTTCTTTTGCACCACAGATCTGTTTGCTGCTTCCATGTTCCATTTTTTTTTTGTCTCCATTTTCTGTTCTTGCTCACTCTTGCGTAACAACGATGAGAAAAAATGAAACCAAAGAAGCACACCCAGATTGAGTTTTTGTTGAAAAACAGGAACTTTGACAAAGTTGAGCTGAAGAACGAAGATGAACTGGTGAGAAGAACGAAGATGAGAACGCGGTGTGCCATGCCGCTGTCAGCCAAAAACGCAGCTTTATTCTTCCTTTCCCCTCCGTCATCGCAGATCTGCCGTGCTTCCCCTCCACCGATGAGAGCCGCGAAATTCGACCATTTTCCTCCCTCCGCCGCGCCCTGACACCATGTGGGGGGAGGAGGCGGCAGTGGTGGCGAAAACATGATAACAGTGGCGGAAACATGAATTGGTAAAATGAATTGGTAAATTGTGAGCTCAACCAGATCTGGGCAATGGCGGAAGCGTGGTTGACGACGGTGATGGAGAGTGAGAGAAAAACAATGGGAGAAGATGAACAGTGACAGTTTTTTTTCTTCAATTTTTATACCAAAATGTCAATTATGCCCCTTGGAGGATTGATACACAACTTTGAGGGGTGAGGATTGAAGACTTGCCCGACTAGATTTGGCTGCATGAGAGGGGCTGGTTACAACATGTGGGAGAGAATCCGAACCCCAACGAGTATTAGCGCAATCCTATAAAACATCAAAAAAATAACAATTTATTTGAACATTTGAAAAGTTAACACATGTGACAACTACTTAATGATGTTCAAATTTATAGTTAATGATCTGTTGAGTTTGGTTAATAGATATAACTTTAATAGATGAGTAATTTGTAATGGACAACTTGATTAACAATATACAAAATCTTGGTTAGTAAAACCTCATGAATGATTAATGGATTATCCAATCTTAATACCCATTAACCATAATTTTAAACATAATTAATTAGATGTCGCAAGTGTTGGATTTCCTGATGTTCAAATAAATGATAAAACATACCCATCCACATTGCATTTAATCTAATCATAGACCAAGTACTTTTCATGCCAAATAATTTTCATCTTACCAAATACTTTTTTCCGTCCTGCCAAATACTTTTAGCTGTGTTATTTGAGCAATAAAATGAGACAACAAAATTCGACAATAATTTTCATGGTTAATACAGTTCAAAAATATGGTTAATGAAGTGTTGAGTTTGATTAATGGATATATCAAGGTATTGCAACTTATTAATCATCCATTGAACGTTATTAACCACGATTTTGAATGTCATTAACCACAATTTTCAGGTGTTCGAATATACATGATGATATTTGAACACCTGAAAAATCGTGGTTAATGATATTCAAAATTGTGGTTAATAACATTAAATAGATGGTTAATAAATTATGATAACTTGGTATATCCATTAACCATATTTTTGAAATGCATTAACCATGGAAATTATTATCTGATTTTGATTTTCAAATAACATTTCTCAAATACTTTTCATATCAATGTATATTCAGCATCACAACTAAAGAATCACGAGGCATTGCTAGTGTCACCTCTTTCTAATAAATAATAAACATATTAAAACTTTTATAAGTAATAATAAATTATTTATGACTAAATTATATTTTTGGTCTCTTATCATATTTCAATTTGGTCCCTATTTTATTTTTTGTTCCAAAATACTCTTTTACTTTTCAAAGTTATATCAATGTGATCCCTCTTTTATTTTTCGTTTTGAAATGGTCCCTCATTTTACAAAAGTCAAACCAATGTGGTCACTTTTTTGGTTCCAAAATAGTTCTTCTTTTCTTACCATATTTTAAACGGAAATGACTACATTGAAATCTAAAATAAAGATGAGGGACCAAAATTAGGGATGACAAAATTAACCGCACATGCGGATACCCGCATGAATTACCCGCAATGGGTAGCAAATAAATACCTATTAAATGGATATTGGGATCATAGTACCTGTCACGCAGATACCCGCATATATATAATAAATATTATCTTGTATTAAATATATATTATGGCAATTTCTATCACTTTGAGATAAAATAAACTTTATTTTCTTTATCATTTCATACTTTTTAGTGGTTAGACCCATAATAATAATTTTCTAAATACATAGGGTGGGAATCCACTTACTCAAAGAGTAACTCATGTCAGAGTTCTAATATCTTATCTATAAATCATGACTAAATTATGCTTTTGCCCTTTATCTTTATTTCAAGTTTCAATTCGATCCTTCTTTTATTTTTTATTCTCATTTTGTTAAGGATGGTAATGAGGCGGGACAGGGCAGGTGCGAGTAGTGCTTCCTCCGTATCCATCCTCGTCAATATTCATGAATATTTATCGAGGTAGCGGGTATTCGTGGATATCCGTAGTATTTAAGATCAGGATAAATGGAAAGCAAATAAAATTATACAATATATATAATGGTCCAAGTGGTAAGGTGGTTTGAGTCCATTGAGCATGTGCTTTTGGATTCGATCCTCCTGAATCTATGTGTATGGAAAAACATCATTGGAAGTGGTCGTCTGCCTAGACGAGTCACAGGACCCGAGAGATTAGTCTCTCACTTGGCAGGTGGGAGGACACTCTCACAAGGGTTACCCCGCTTAATAACTGATGAGTGTGATTTCACCTCATTTTCCATGTACATTTCTGCATGCATTTGCATATAGTTAGGCCATTTTAGTGTTTATTTTGTTTAGTTTTTCCTTTGGAACATATAAGGTGGTATTGTGTGTTGTTTTGCAGATATTCATGATTAAATGCCCAAGAATTAGCAAGTATGAAGCTTGGATGACTTAGAGCTTTGAAAGATAAGAAATTGAGCCAAGCAGAGAGTATCACGGCCTTGGCCGTGATGGCCTCTCCACTACCGTGAGGAGCAGATAGCTGAAGAAAGAATTGAGCCAAAAGTCGGAAGTCTGTCACGGCCTAGCCGTGATGGCTATCACCGGCCGTGACGTGTCACCTGTGCCAGATCTCCAAAAGTCGAGAGACGATCACGGCCTAGCCGTGATGGATATTACTGGCCGTGATAAATCGGTTGGAAAAGTCGAGAGACGATCACGGCCTAGCCGTGATGTCTATCACTGGCCGTGACCTTTTGTTGGAAAAGTCGAAAGGATCACGGCCTGGCGTGATAAGTATCACGGCCGTGATGAATCGGTAAATGAAGCGGTGCCAAGTCGAAAACCATCACGGCCTGGCCGTGATGGTCTATCCGGCCGTGACCGCCACGAGTAATAAAAGAAGAACTGAGCGAACGAAGAATGGCAATTCAGAAAACCCTAAAGAAAAATCCTCTGCTGCTGTGGCTGTGTGCATCATTCCATGGAGCTCTCCCCTTTGTTCATCTCTGTAATTATTCCTTTTGTTTTACTTTCAATTATGTGTAGCTAAACTCCCCTATTGTTGGGGTTAGACTATTGCTATCTGAACTTGGTTGTAAAATGACTTGATTATAATGCAGTTTCCTTGTTCTTTATGAGTGTTTGATTCCATGCTTAATGCTTTCTTAGGCTTGATCACCCTATGAATGATTAGTTGCTTTAATAGATAACTGGAAGGTTGGTGTTAGAGCTTGCTCATGAATCAAATGCCGGGTAGTTCATGAACCTAGGAATAGGTCTTGAGGTGCTTGCAATCTTATAAGTCTTTACTTAATGCAAAATCTCAGGTTAATCCACCTAAGGAATTAGGGTTTAACTTGGGATTTTAGGCTCAATGCACCTAAGGAATTAGGCTTGGGTATCTCTGAAAAGACTTGATTGTCATACTAGAACTAGGAACTGTGTTAGTTATCATTTCATAACAACCAAGGGAGGATTAGCTTAGTTTAACCCCAAGCAATTCTATCTCATTGTTATTCATCTTTCAGTTTTCACATCAACAGTTTGAGAAAAATCCAAAAAGAACAAAAAAAAATATTTTCTTATAGATTGTTTGCTAGATGTTAGAACAACTTACAATCAAAAATTCGATCGCCTAGATCGTAGACAAAATTGAGAAGAGGTAATTGTCCACGATCCCCGAGAACGATATCCGGTCTTACTGTTTTTATTACTTACAACGAACCGGGTACACTTGCCGAGTCCGTGTCAAGTTTTTGGCGCCGTTGCTTGGGGATCGGTGTGCCAATATCACGAGTACCAAAGGGGACTCCTAATTTAGGCATTTTTTTTTAACTTGTTTTCCTACTCTTGTGTTTTCGTTCTTAATTCTTTGTATCTCTGCTTGTGAATTTCTGCAAGTGCTATTTTTCTGTTTGTTCTGTGTGCTACTCCGTTTGTTCGATGTATGCGAGGTACAATCGACCCAGGTGAACTCCAATTCGAACCCGAGATCGAGAGACTCTGCAGAAGGAATAGAAAGAAAACCAAGGCAAGACAGGAACAGAGAAAGAGCATCTTCTAGTAGACAAGAGCAGCAAGTTGAGTTACCCAGTGTGCAAGAACCACAAATTGAAATAGCAGCTGTCACCATGGCAGAAGAGAACGCACCAAGGAGAACAATGGGGGACTACACTTCCCCTAGAGTTGATAGATGTGGAACTCCGATTGTGAGACCTGCAGTGGCCTGCAATAATTTCGAAATCAAGGCCTCACTTCTCCACCTTGTGCAGCAAAACCAATTTGGAGGGTTGGAGAGTGAAGATCCTCATGCTCACATTGGTACCTTCATTGAGCTGTGTGACACCATCAAGTTAAATGGAGCTTCCGATGAGGCCATTCGGTTAAGGCTTTTCCCTTTCTCTTTGAGGGATAGAGCCAAGGCATGACTTCAATCTCATCCTCATGGAAGCATCATCACCTGGAATGACTTAGTCAGCAAGTTTTTATCTCGATTCTTCCCTCCGTCAAGAATGATTAAGCTGAGGTCAGAGATCAATGCCTTTGCACAGAGGGATGGTGAGTCACTATATGAAGCCTGGGAGAGGTTCAAGTCTTTACTCACAGCTTGTCCAAATCATGAACTAGAGACATGGCAGCAGGTCGCAACTTTTGTTAATGGGCTCAACAGGAATTCAAGAAGTATGATTGAAGCGGCTGCAGGAGGTACATTGAGTCAAAAGACACCGGAAGAAGCAAAGGACTTGATTGAGAACATGGCTAACAATGACTATCAAATGCCTAGTTCTCGGTCAATGGTCAACAGAGGTGTTCTAGAGCTGGATGAAATTGGTGCCCTCAAAGCACAAATGGCTATTCTTACCAAACAAGCTGGGGTCGGTTCAACTGCAGAACTCTCAAGTACAAGCTGTTCAAGTTCAAGGTGCCTCAGTGTGTGATTTCTGTGGAGGCAACCATGCAAATGGAAACTGTGAGATCAACGTGGTTGGAAGCTCGGGACAAGAAGAGGTAAACTATATGGGCAACCAAGGGCCTAGAAATGATCCCTACTCCAACACCTACAATCCGGGGTGGCGCAATCATCCCAACTTTAGTTGGAGACAAGGGCAAAGTTCAAATACTCAAGCAAAGCCTCCTCAAGAGAGTTCAAGCAAATTGGAGAGCATTCTAGGCCAGTTCATGCAAGCCACTCAAGAGACTATGAAGAATCAAAATGCCTCCATCAAAAATCTTGAGCACCAGATAGGACAGTTGGCAAAGCAAATGGCAGAAAGACCTCAAGGACAATTCCCAGGAGATACAGAGAAGAATCCGAAGGAAGGTTGCATGGCAATTATCACAAGAAGTGGGAGAGTGTTAAATCCACAAGAAAGAGAAGGAGAAGAAGAGGCAAGAGGAGCTGGAATTGACAAGGGGCAATTTGAAGAGGTAAACAATGAAGAACCCGAAACTTCCCAAGGTACTACCTCTAATCCTATTGATGTAGAAGCCGAAGAACCGCAGAGGGAGAAATTGGTTGATGAAGAATTTGCGAAGAAGAAGACTAGAAGACAGATTCTGGAAGAGGTTGATAATCCCAAGGAGCTGCCCCCATATTTCAGAATTCCGTACCCCCAACGGTTAAAGAAAGAAGCAAAAGATCAGCAGTTTTCTAAGTTCCTGGATGTATTCAAAAAGCTACAAATAAACATCCCGTTTCTTTGAAGCTCTCCGTTGAGATGCCTTCCTACGCAAAATTCATGAAGGAAATCCTTACGAACAAAAGAAGGTGGAAGGAGGAGATAGTTATGCTTACTGAAGAGTGCAACGCTATACTTCAGAGGAAGCTGCCAGTAAAAATGAAGGACCCGGGCAGTTTCACTATCCCATGCACTATAGGTCATCTGAACATAGGGAGAGCATTGTGCGATTTAGGGGCAAGTATTAATCTGATGCCGCTCTCCATTTTCAAGAAGCTGGGGATTGGTGAAGTAAAACCAACAGGAATTTCTCTTCAACTGGCAGACCGCTCAATTACATATCCCTATGGTGTTGTGGAGGATTTGTTGGTGAAGGTAGATAAGTTCATTTTTCCAGCAGATTTTGTGGTGTTAGATATGGCTGAAGATGGTGATACTCCTCTGATTCTTGGGAGACCATTCCTAGCAACAGGTAGAGCCTTGATCGATGTCAATCAAGGGGAATTGGTGCTTCGGGTACAAGACGAAAAGGTCACTTTTAATGTGTTTGAAGCGATGAAACACCCAAGCGACAAGGACACATGCATGATAGTGGAACTCATTGATTCATTAGCTGACAAGAGTTTGCACCAGAAGTTTGAAGATTCGTTAGAAGCCGCTCTAATGGTAGAGGATGTAGAAGAAGGAGTATGTGCAGAAGAAGTTGATCTCATGATTAAATCTCTGGAGGCTTGTCTGGTTGTGAATACTGATGAAGACAAAGTGGTGGAAGATGTGAGAATTGAAGACAAGGGTGACCCACCGGTGCTAGAGTTGAAGGAATTGCCATCCCATCTCCGTTATGCCTTCCTGGGGATGAACTCTTCATTCCCAGTTATCATCAGTAGTGGGCTAAATTCATTGGAAGAAGAGAAGCTGTTGAGGGTGCTTAGGGAGCACAAATCTGCGATTGGATGGTCTATGTCCGATTTGAAAGGGATAAGCCCCTCCTTCTGCATGCACAAAATCCGTGTGGAGGAAAAATTCAAGTCGGTTAGGCAACCGCAAAGAAGACTCAACCCGAATATGAAGGAAGTTGTGAGGAAGGAGATTGTGAAGTTGTTGGATGCGGGCATTATCTATCCCATCTCCGATAGTCCATGGGTGAGTCCGGTCCAAGTTGTCAGCAAGAAAGGGGGATGACAGGTGGTGGCGAATGAAAAGAATGAACTTATTCCCTCCCGGGGCCGTGTCTGGATGGAGGGTATGCATTGACTACTGAGAAGACTGAATGAGGCCACTAGAAAAGACCACTTTCCATTACCCTTCATTGATCAGATGCTAGAGAGGTTGGCGGGCCATGCTTTCTATTGTTTCCTTGATGGATACTCCGGGTATAACCAGATTGTGGTTGACCCGGAGGACCAAGAGAAGACCGCTTTCACCTGCCCTTATGGAGTCTATGCATACAGGAGAATGCCTTTCGGGTTGTGCAATGCACCCGCCACTTTTCAAAGGTGCATGCTCTCCATATTTTCTGATATGAATGAGAAGTTTATTGAGGTATTTATGGACGATTTTTCTGTATTTGGTGATTCATTTGATAACTGTTTGAATAATCTTGCCTGTGTCCTAAAAAGGTGCCAAGAAACTAACCTCGTTGTAAATTGGGGAAAATGCCATTTCATGGTTAGGGAGGGTATAGTTCTTGGGCACAAAATTTCATCACGAGGGATGGAGGTTGATAGAGCCAAAATTGAAGTGATTGAAAAACTTCCTCCTCCCTTAAATGTGAAAGGTGTTAGAAGCTTCCTAGGGCATGCGGGTTTTTATAGAAGGTTCATAAAAGATTTTTCAAAAATTGTGAAACCCTTATGCAAGCTTTTGGTAGCTGATACTCCTTTTATATTTGATGATGATTGCATGCATGCCTTCAAAATTTTGAAATAAAAACTCACCACCGCACCAGTCATTGCTCCTCCAGATTGGAGTTTACCTTTTGAGCTAATGTGTGATGCAAGTGACTATGCGGTGGGAGCCATTTTGGGCCAAAGAAAAAACAAAGTGTTGCATGTCATTTACTATGCCAGTCGTGTGCTTAATGATGCCCAATTGAATTACACTACGACTGAAAAAGAATTGCTTGCTGTAGTATTTGCTTTTGATAAATTTAGATCCTACTTGATTGGTTGTAAAACTACAGTCTACACTGATCATTCTGCTTTGAGATATCTTATGACTAAACAGGATGCTAAGCCAAGGCTTATTAGGTGGATCTTGCTACTCCAAGAGTTTGATTTGGAAATAAAGGACAAGAAAGGAGTGGAGAATGTGGTAGCCAACCATTTGTCCAGGCTTCCACAAGCGGATGTCCAAGCAGAAGCAAAGTTGCCAATTCAAGAGGAATTTCCAGATGAACAGTTGTTTGTGGTGCAAGTGGCACCTTGGTTCGCGGATATTGCAAATTACAAGGCGGCCAATAAAATTCCTAAGGACTTCAATGCGCAACAGAGGAAGAAGCTCATTCATGATGCCAAGTTCTACATTTGGGATGAGCCGTATCTTTTCAAAAGAGGTTCGAGATGGAATTACGAGGAGGTGCATACCTGAAGAAGAAATTAATGGGGTGTTGACCCACTGCCACAACTCACCCTATGGAGGACACTTTGGTGGTGAGAGGACCGCCATGAAGATTTTGCAAAGCGGGTTGTTTTGGCCCACTATTTTCAAGGACTCCGAGCTTGGGTGATGAATTGTGATAAATGCCGGAGGACCTAGCAGTATTTCCAAGAGAAATGAGATGCCCTTAAAGGGTATATTGGAGGTAGAGCTCTTTGACGTATGGGGGATTGACTTCATGGGTCCTTTCCCGTCGTCTTACAACAACAAGTACATCCTGGTGGCGAGTTGATTATGTGAGCAAGTGGGTGGAAGCCGTGCCAACTCGAAAGATGATGCAAGAACTGTGATCGGTTTTGTGAGGAAGAATATTTTTACCGGTTTGGGACCCCTAGGGCTATCATTAGTGATGGGGTACCCACTTTTGCAATAAGGAGTTTAATGCGGTGCTTGCCAAGTTTGGGGCGAACCACAAAGTTACCACCCCATACCATCCCCAAACCAGGTGGGCAAGTGGAATTATCCAACCGGAGTTGAAGAGGATTTTGGAAAAAGCGTGAACAATGCAAGGAAGGATTGGGCGAAGAAAGTGGATGATGCACTTTGGGCCTATCGGACTGCCTATAAGACGCCTATTGGTATGTCACCTTACCAATTGGTGTTCGGAAATCATGTCATCTTCCGGTAGAGCTACAAAGACCGTGCTTTTTGGGCGGTGAAGGCCCTAAACTTTGATGCAAGGCTGGCCATGGACAAGAGGATGCTTCAATTGAATGAGTTAGATGAGTTCCGACTCTTGGCTTATGAGAGTGCCAGGATATACAAGGAAAGAACCAAGTTCTGGCATGATAAGTACATTCTTCCCAAGCACTTTGAAGAAGGCGATCGGTTTTGCTGTACAACTCAAGACTCAAGTTTTTCCCGGGCAAATTGAGATCAAGATGGTCAGGCCCATTTTATGTCAAGTCAGTTTCTCCGTTTGGTTCAGTTGAATTGGAAAATCCATCATCAGGAAATACTTTCACTGTCAATGGGCACAGGCTCAAGCATTACCTTGGAGGAGATTTTAATCGTCAGGCAGTCTCCATCCCTCTTGAGGCACCATCTTAGAAACCATCCGTCAAGCTAGTGACGTTAAAGAAGCGCTTATTGGGAGGCAACCCAATTTTTATTTTATTTTTTTTATTTTATTTTTTATCTTCATCTGCTCTTTTGTTTTTGAATTCCCCTCTTGAATAATTTGAGAAGCTCAAGAGGTTTGTTAATAGTTTGTTGAGTGATTCCAGATTTTGAAGGAAGGAGGAGAAGAAGGGCAGAAGGAAACAAAACCAGAAAGCATGTGATTCAGCACCACTACCACTTTGGTGAGTTGTTCCAATTTTCTCCCCTCTCTAAACTTAATTATTTACATTGAGGACAATGTAAGTCTTTAAGCTTGGGGTAGGGGTAATCTTTTAGCTTGCATTATAAATATTGCATTCATATAGGCTCTAGTCTTGCATGATCACATGAATTAATTGCCCCCTGCTTAGATTGAGCACCTGATTGTGAGAGCTAAGTGCCAATTTGTCTGTGATAGTGAATTTTTGGACCCTGATTTTATATTCTTGTGATATGGCTTCATTAAATATGCTTGAGATGTTCTTGGATAGTTGATGATTAGCATGTGTTTCTATGGATTTGTGTTCTCACTGGTTCTTGAACTGATGAATGTGAGCTTTTGAGCCATTAGGGGGTACTCACTAAATCTGCCCCCGTTCTTTGTGTAGAGTGTTTTCCTCTTGGATTGTTTTTCTCTAGAACTTGACTTGAAACCATTTCGAAACTAGAAAATTTTTGGAAACATTTTTGAAAATGATTGAGGCAATAGGTGTTTTTTTCTGGCCTTCTGAGCTTTGAATGAATAATGCTACCCTTAGTTGCCCCATTTTGAGCCTGAATGAATAACATGCTTTTCTTGGTTCCCTGAAATGTTGTGTTAAATATGCTTATGAGGGACCTTCTAAAGTACTGTGCAAAAATGGGTTGGAAAATGTAGTTGAAAGTTTGGGATGATGAAAGGAAAAAAAAAAGGAATCTAAAAAATTTTACTTCTCCTGAATTGCAAAATCTCCCCTTCTCCAAACAAAAAAAAAAAAAAAAAAAAAGAGAAGAGAAAAAATGGGGAAGGGGATGACAAAAAGGAATGAGAAGTAGAAAGAAAAAAAAAATGAAAGAATGGTGGAAGAGTAAACTGAAACCCAAAGAAAGGTATTTTAGAAGGTCGTGCCTTGCAATGCTTGATTGTTTGTATAGCCTTTTGAAATTTCCTGTTTTTGAAATTCCCACCTGAAAATTGATCCCATGACCTCATTACAACCAAAGAATAAGACCTCTTGATTCTTAGATGTTTTCATTAATAAAGTGAAGATTTGGTTGATAGTCAAGCTTATGGTAGGAATCATTCTTTGAGGAAAATGGAGTGAAATGTCATATTCCCTTAACACTTGAGTGAGTGAGGCAAGAAAGAGAGCCAAGCAAATGAACAAGCTTGGGGTGAGCTGCAAGTGAGATAGAGTGCCCGAATTAGTGAGAATGTGAGTCTAGGGAAACTAAGCCCCTAATTGGACTTGAATTGATTGTCTCTTCTGAAAATAATTGACTGTCTGTTGCTTGGATCATTTTATTCGGGTTCTTAGTTCACTATCATTGTCCTGGTTGTTTTCATCTTATGGCCTTGGTTTTTGCTTGAGGACAAGCAAAGTCTTAAGCTTGGGGTGATTTGATGAGTGTGATTTCACCTCATTTTCCATGTACATTTCTGCATGCATTTGCATATAGTTAGGCCATTTTAGTGTTTATTTTGTTTAGTTTTTCCTTTGGAACAGATAAGGTGGTATTGTGTGTTGTTTTGCAGATATTCATGATTAAATGCCCAAGAATTAGCAAGTATGAAGCTTGGATGACTTGGAGCTTTGAAAGATAAGAAATTGAGCCAAGCAGAGAGTATCACGGCCTAGCCGTGATGGCCTCACTCACTACCGTGAGGAGCGATGGTCGAAGAAAGAATTGAGCCAAAAGTCGGAGCTATCACGGTAGTGACGTGTCACCGTGCCAGATCTCCAAAAGTCAGAGACGATCACGGCCTAGCCGTGATGGATATTACGGCCGTGATAAATCAGTTGGAAAAGTCAGAGACGATCACGGCCTAGCCGTGATGTCTATCACGGCCTAGCCGTGATGTCTATCACGGCCGTGACCTGTTTGTTGGAAAAGTCAGAAAGGATCACGGCCTGCCGTGTGATAAGTATCACTACGTGATGAATCGATAAATGAAGCGGTGCCAAGTCGAAAACCATCACGGCCTGGCCGTGATGGTCATCCACGGCCGTGGCCGCCACGCAGTAATAAAAGAACTGAAAGGTAACGGAAGAATGGCAATTGAGAAAACCCTAAAGAAAAATCCTCTGCTTCTGTGGGTCATGTGCATCATTCCATGGAGCTCTCCCCTTTGTTCATCTCTGTAATTATTCCTTTTGTTTTACTTTCAATTATGTGTAGCTAAACTCCCCTATTGTTGGGGTTAGACTATTGCTATCTGAACTTGGTTGTAAAATAACTTGATTATAATGCAGTTTCCTTGTTCTTTATGAGTGTTTGATTCCATGCTTAATGCTTTCTTAGGCTTGATCACCCTATGAATGATTAGTTGCTTTAATAGATAACTGGAAGGTTGGTGTTAGAGCTTGCTCATGAATAAAATGCCGGGTAGTTCATGAACCTAGGAATAGGTCTTGAGGTGCTTGCAATCTTATAAGTCTTTACTTAATGCAAAATCTCAGGTTAATCCACCTAAGGAATTAGGGTTTAACTTGGGATTTTAGGCTCAATGCACCTAAGGAATTAGGCTTGGGTATCTCTGAAAAGACTTGATTGTCATACTAGAACTAGGAACTGTGTTAGTTATCATTTCATAACAACCAAGGGAGGATTAGCTTAGTTTAACCCCAGCAATTCTATCTCATTGTTATTCATCTTTCTGTTTTCACATCAACTGTTTGAGAAAAATCCAAAAAGAACAAAAAAATATATTTTCTTCTTGTTTGTTTGCTAGATGTTAGAACAACTTTCAATCCAAAATTCGATCGCCTAGATAGTAGTCAAATTTGCGAAGTGGTAATTGTCCACGATCCCTGAGAACGATATCCGGTCTTACCGTTTTATTACTTGCAACGAACCGGTACACTTGCCGAGTCCGTGTCAATAACTCACAAAAGACATTGAATTTCAATATAACGATTTTTCTAACCTGTGTAACTTTGTACATGTTAAGAAACCAAAAGTAGAATGTTATATTGAAAGTTGTGTATTCAATTCCTTAAAAATTAAAAAATCATTCTTTCCAATACAATATTTTTATTTTATGTTTTTTTAACATGTGCAGAGTTGCACATAATAAAATCAATAATATAATCTCTTAATCTAACCACTTCACCTAGGGGTGTAATCGGGTCGGTTTGGATCGGATTTGAGGGGTTTCATCATCCGAACCAATCAAATTCGATCGGTTTGGATCGGTTCGGATTTGGCGAATTTTCAGCTACGGATCCGATCCGAAGCGAACCGATCACAATCAGATTGGTTCGGTTCGGATCATCGGGTTACCTTTTTTTTTTTAATTTACATTTAAATATTAATAAAAATTTAGAAATAAAAAAATATACATATTTAATTATTAATTATATTAAATATTATATAAAATAATTTAAAAATAAATATTTTATAGGGTTCGGATCTCTCGGATCCGAGACCCGAACCGTCCTGGTTCGGATCGCGTTTTGAAATCCGATCCGATCTGATGATCCGAACCAATCCACCAAAACCGGTTCGGATCGATAGATACGTCAGGTTCACGGATCGGATCGGATCCACTTACGCCCCTAACTTCACCTAACCAAAAAACAGTTGTAGGATGCACTGAATATACTATAGACTATAGGTAGCTTCGTAAGGATGCGTCATTTTTCTAATGTTTCTCGTGAAAAATGTGTGCCAGACAGTCAGACACCACATCGAAGTCAAAACACCTAACTTACATAGAAAATTCTGAAAACGCAGCGCAGCCATTGATATAAGAAGATAGAAAAAAAAAACACATAGCTATAGACAGTGTACGATTCTTCTCCATTCTGATCT
Organism: Sophora flavescens; assembly: GCA_030762895.1. Classification (NCBI taxonomy): domain Eukaryota; kingdom Viridiplantae; phylum Streptophyta; class Magnoliopsida; order Fabales; family Fabaceae; genus Sophora; species Sophora flavescens. The sequence goes on from CM061065.1 coordinate 142,150,885, forward strand.
CTCTAACCCAATGGATTCTGCGTTCTCCGTCACCACGACGGCGCAGATGGCGCTTCTCAAAGCGCTCCACCGCCATTTAACCGCACCTCCTCACAGGCACCTCCTTCGCCGCAACCTCAAACTCGTTGTCTCTTCTTACAACCGCTGCTGCATTCCTACCTCTTTCGCTTCTGCTTCGCCGTCACCCTCGCTCGGTGCTTTCAGTTCACTGTTCCCGCGAACGCCGTGCCGACCGCGGTGCGTTTCTAGCTCCGCCGCTTCCTTTGCTTCTTCTGCCGGCGGAGGGAATGGCGGTCCTGGAGCTGCCGGCGGCGGAGGTGGTTCCGGCGGTGAGTCTGGAGATGGTAGTCTCAAATTAGTTGCAGAGGCGGCTCAGGATCTTTCGGCACTTTCGCCTGATGTTATCATTCTCGATGTTTCCGTGTGTAAACTCTTCTCTATACGAAGTTTTGCTGCATTACTTTTCTCATTTTTCGTTAATACAGTTTTGCTTCTGTGTGTGTGCGCGATAGGGAATGGTTTGCGGTGGATGTGCAGCGAGTGTGAAAAGGATTCTGGAAAGTCAAGTAAGTTGTTGAAATTTGGATTTGATTTGGTTTAGATGCTTCCGTTACGTTATTTGTAAGATAATTGGGGGTTTTTGCATGTTGAATTTAATGATGATGCTGTTCAGCTAAGTTTACACGGTTAGTTGATTGGAACCGTATTTTAAATTCCTTAACTCTGTGGATGGTCTTCGAGAAAATTAGCATTGAGCTGGAAAAATTATGCTTAGAGATTTCAAAGCAATGCGGAAGTTTCTTGTCTGAGAATTCTTTATTTGACTTTGCTTTTTTATGTAGTTACTTCAAAAAAAAAGGAAAGAAAGTTGAACAAAGAAATTAGTTTGTGTGGAAGAGTAAAATTGGCATTCTAGTTTGGTTGTATATCATTGATAATCTCATTTTTTCTGAACAAAAAGATGAAAATAAGGGAAAAATTATGTAAGGTAGATAACGAATTCTATATCTTCTCTAGATGCGTGAGCATCTACAGTTTTTTCAACTTTTCAGTAATGTAAATCCTGGTTCTCTACTTCTTATGTCAGCCACAAGTGTCATCAGCTAGTGTAAATCTAACAACAGAGACAGCAATAGTTTGGCCTGTATCTGAAGCAAAGACTGCACCAAATTGGCAAAAGCAATTAGGGGAGGCACTTGCAAAGCATTTAACTAGCTGTGGTTTTAATTCTAGCCTTCGAGGTATATTTTCAAGATCATCAACAAAATTTTTATTTTTTATTTTTGTTGAAAAAAGTATGGGGCGATGGGAGGTTAGGTCAAGCATGCAACAAGGCTCAACGAGGACTTATTGTGATACTTACTGATAACCTTCCAATGAAGGATCAACATAAGGCCAATACCTTTGACTTAGTTGACACAGTTCAATCCTACAAGTTGAGTCAGTCATCATTGGCTCAACGTAGTGGCTCTTACCTTTAATATTGCTACCTGCATAATTTTCATAAAAATTGTATGCTTGGTTGGTTATTCTTCTTTTCCATCCTTTTATTATGTTAGCTGTTCACACCTATGCGCATCCTATGTTAGTAATTGCTCTTCTTTTACTGTTCGAATTGTTAAAGTAAATTGCTTGATTAATGGTCATAGTGCAAGCATACTATTATAACTTATTTGAAATTCTTGACTTGTTCAGTATTAACTTATTTGCTATCTTTGGTCTATGTATCTCTGGGTATGGGATAAATAGTAATTTAAGTATTAAGTAAAGTGAGTGTATGATTGTAATATCTGTACTAGTTGAGCCTTTCATTATTGAATGTGGGTTGCTTCCTTTTCTACGCATACTTTAAAACATTTAACTCATCATTTGTGAACAACCACTCTCAATTGGGGATTCATATCTTATTTCATGTTTATAGGTACATACATCTCATTCTTGTCCATTTCTATGTTTCCAGATTCACACCATCTATAAAGTTCTTTAGCTGTAATTAGTCCGAGTCCTTGTTGATATTAGTAGCAAATGTTCAAGTATACTTTAAGAACTGAAGTTGAAGCTAAGACTTTGGTTTGATATTCTTAATTTGTGTGTGAGGATAAATGAATGGCAGCCGATTTTCCTATCAAACATCAATTTGGGAACAACATAAACAAGACTCTTTGTAAAGTATGATTCTTAAACATGGAGGTATCTTGAATTGTCAAATAGACGTAACATATGAATTATGATATTGGACACATTTACTCATCTGGTTGTCCACTTAGCAGTCATTACTTCAAATGAGATTAGATGTTACCGATGTTGTAGAGTTCAATTGATTTACATGAAGCTTGGTGGGTTAAGTGGCAGGTGAGGAAGATAGCATCTGAAGGATTTATTTCATTCACCATATAAACGCAAAAGAGTGGTTATTTGGAGTAAATGGTATGTCCTCAATTCACGAGGTTCTAAGTTCACCATGATACCTTTTTTATGACTAAACTGTTTACAAATCTGATATCCACCATTCCTAGATCTGTAGGATAGTTTAAAAACCGTTATTGATGTTATAATTTCTCCCTTCAGTAGGTGAGTATCTATGGCAGTATGGCTTCTTGTGGTGGGTATTGGAGAGCATGTCTATGTTCAGGTGGCCCAGGCCCAGCATGTTGAAGAGTTTGTTGATGTTGAATATAAAAGTAGCAATCCTTTAGTTATCAAGAATTTTGAGGACTCTTATTCATGTGAAGTTGGTTGTTTTTTGTTTACTATTATGATAAATGGGATTATATAGTTACTCAATTAACGATCAAAGCTGCTGTATTTTATTTTTACCCACTATAATATATTAAACTTTCAATACATTTATCATGGATGATGGAGATACAATGATTCGAGCCTTTCTGTATTTTTGGCTTGAAGCTTAAAGTATATGTTGTTTTTTTCTATTGATAGACCATATCCCCCTTATGCATATTTGTCACCTACTAGTGACTATTATGCAAATTTAGAAAATAGCTGAGAAGAATAAATTACATTGCAAAACATCTGTGATGGGAACGTGGTGTTGATCCTTGTCTGCCGCCACAAGTTACTTATAACTTGGGTTCACGAAGAACCACCACCTTTTACTTGTTTAACTGCTAGCCCATTATATTAATTCTTCTGTATATATTTGGGAGATTAGCTTTTTTCCACAAGACTTGTTGCCATGGAGGCCTCATTGAAATCCGAACTTATTCTGCCGGTTGAGTGTTAAAATCTTGAGGAAATTACAAACAAGAAAGGAATTCTTGGTAAAATATTTCTAGTCTAGGAATAACCAACCACTTAAATGGTAAATTAAGTCGATGGGTGGTTTGTTATTATTTATTGACTACTCTGAATGTCATTAACCAGGTAAGTGGATAGTTTTCCTAAACATTAAATATTTGGCTTAATTGTACTTTTGATCCCTCTATTATTGGCCATGCGTGATTTTTGTCCCAATGGTTTATTTTGAGCACATTTGGTCCCCTATTTTTTCAATGTTGCAAATTCAATCCTTCTGTCTGATGTTCGTTGATTTTTCAATGATCAATAGAGATGAACCACTGTATTAAGCGCATAAAACCTTTTGTTGATCTTATGCGGTAAAGGACCATGTGGTAGAATCAAAAAAATGTCTCATAAACGAGGAATGAAATCGATAAATGCCATAGATAAAACATTGAATCATGTTGAAACAGAGAGGCAGAGGAGCGAGAAGCTCAACTAGAGTTCCTATGTGCTTAGAGTAGTGGTTCCTCTTTGTTAATCATTGAAAAAATTGAGGGACATTGGACTGAAGGACCAAAATTACAACATTGAAAAAATAGAGGGACCAAATGTGCTAAATAAAACCATAGGGACCAAAATCGCACATGGCCAATAATAAGGGGACCAAAAGTGTAATTAAGCCTAAATGTTTTTACCAAGAAATCCTTTACGGTATTTTCCCCTAAAAATTTTCTGGCAAATCCAGTTATAGAATTTCCATCTGATGCTTGTCATCTTTAAATTTTATCTTTTAGTTCAAGTGACAATTTTCAGAGTGATAAAAAAACACTGCGCTATTCTGAAGCGTAAGGCTTGTGTGGAGTTTTTAAATCACACCAGCCTTTTCTATTTATGTGTTTGATTGCTTGACTGTTCTGCTGTTTCCGGAAGTGCAGATTCAGCAAGAGACAATTTCCTCCAAATTTTTGAAAGGAAGCTGGAGGAAAAGCGTAAACAATTAAAAGAAAGTGGTAAGCATCTTATTACATCTTTTCTACATTAAATGTAGCAACAAGAGCATACTTAAGAATTATGATATATTGAGTTGTTCTATGATGATTCATCTGCTGTGACTCTTGAGGGTAATTGATTTACTTCTTTACTTTTTCTTATGTTGTTCTAAGGTCGCGAGCTAGCTGTTTCTTGGGCCCTATGTGCTGTCTGTCTTGTTGGCCATCTCTCTCATTTATTTGCAGCAAAGGCACCATGGATTCATGCATTTCATTCCACTGGATTTCATCTATCCTTGTCTTTGTTTACATTGCTTGGTCCTGGCCGCCAACTTATCCTTGATGGCTTAAAGAGCCTTTTTAAAAGGGCACCAAACATGAACACCTTAGTTGGTCTTGGGGCTTTATCATCATTTACAGTCAGTTCATTTGCTGCCTTTCTGCCACAGTTGGTAAATGTCTTTTTAAAGTTTATTATCAGCAAGTCAGCAACCTGTAATTTTGAATTCATTTAATTGCTGGCTATGTTTAGTAACTCAGTTACCTTGAAAATATTAAAGAAAATAGTTAAATCAAACTGCATATGATGCTGACTATGTCTAATTGTCAGTCATTTAATTATGACTGATGAAGTTATGTCAATTTTATGAATGCTATGTCTCTTTAGTTTTTCTTAGAATTTGGATTTGGGCCTAATTCAATCCCAAAATAGTTAAATCAAACTGCATATGATGCTGACTATGTCTAATTGTCAGTCATTTAATTATGACTGATGAAGTTATGTCAATTTTATGAATGCTATGTCTCTTTAGTTTTTCTTAGAATTTGGATTTGGGCCTAATTCAATCCCAAAAGCTAGCTTGTAAGGTGAGGATTGCCCAAGCTTTATAAGCACTACTTTGGCCATATCTCTAGGCGATGTGGGACTAAATACACCCCTCACACTCAGCACAATGAAGGTGCTGGAGGTTGCAATGAAGGCAACCCAAACTTGCCGCAATTAAGGTGGCTAGGGGCGAACCGCAATTAAGGCTGCTTTCCAACACACCCCCTCACGCCCGAACCCAATGGGCTTGGAGCGTGGATGATGCGGGCGACCCAACAACGGATCTAGGATAGGCTCTGATACCATCTTAGAATTTGGATTTGGGCCTAACTTAACCCCAAAAGCTAGCTTGTAAGGTGATGATTGCCCAAGCTTTATAAGCACTACTTTGGCCATATCTCTAGGCGATGTGGGACTAAATACACCCCTCACACTCAGCACAATGAAGGTGCTGGAGGTTGCAATGAAGGCAACCAAACTTGCCGCAATTAAGGCAGCTAGGGGTGAACCGCAATTAAGGCGGCTTTCCAACAGTTTTCAAGGTTACTAGCAGTTCACAGATTAGTAGACTTCAATTCTCTTCTGGTTTGTTTTGCTGGATTGGGCTTAATATTCTCTTTGATCTCTTTTATCAATATTCAATACCCGCATACATATATGTGTGCATACAAGCTTCGTTACAAAAGTAGATCGATAGTGTCAATTACTTTGATCTAATCGATTGTATGTCTGTTATTAGCAATAAATAAAGAAATAATAGCGTGTTTGGTTCATTGTGGTTTGGTTTTGGCTCAAATTCTAACCAATCTGACCTCACCAATTTGCAATATTTATAAACCAAAGTGAACGATGGGCATTTACGTGGCCAACCAAACCAAACCGCAGGTGCAATGTTTTTCTCCTTATAAGATTGAAGAGGTAAAATGTAGTTTATAAGTAATAATTATGTAGTACTAACAAGTCAATAGCCTCATAGTAGCAGCAGCAGTAGCAATAAGATGGTAGCTAACACATACTGGAAAATCCTAACACAAGTTAGTCACTATAGAAATTGCAGTACGACAGCGCATTTGCTATTCACATGCTAACAATAGAAACTTAAAATAACATTCATAGTGCGGTTTGGACTGAATCCCAAAACCATGAACCAAATCATACAATATTTTTTTTTGTAAGCCAAACCATCTACTGAAAAACCCCAATTCATTGGTTTGGTCTGGTTTTATGAACATATCTAGTCTGCACACATGACAATGCAGTATTAATATCTAACCTATTTGTCTCTATCACAATGTTACATCAGAATGCTGGATATATAGTTTTCTTTTTCTTTTTGCATAATGAAAAAGAAAACTTGCAATATCTCATTTTGTAAACAAGAACAGAAGCCAACTGTTGGTTAGATGCTCACTGTGTGCTTTCATGTGACATATTAATCAGAAGCTAGAAAGTATATTTGTTTCTTTGTAATTATGAAACTGGACATTCAATGGGAATCAATATTAGTGTTGTCAAATATCGGATATATCGGCGATATACCAGTATATCGTATCGGAATTTGAGGTGCCCGATATGAAAAACCGAGACGAGATGCCATTCCAGTATGAGGGAGATATCGGCCGATATCCGCTGTATTGGAATATCGGTTGTATCGGAAATATCGGGAAAATGGTTTTTAGGGTTTCTTTTTAAAATGCTGATACTGAAGAGTAAGCACCGACTGACCATCTATTCACGTAACCTACTCATGAATTCATGTAACCCACTCACTGACCCACGTATAAAGGGATTCATTTAATTGGGAAGTTGTTTATAGTGCTTTAGGAGTTGGAGAGCCTAGAATATATACTAGGCAAAGAACTAAAAAGAGAAAGGAAGCCCCTAGTGTTGCATCTAAAACAAAGAAGGGTTTGGCTAGTGGTTCTTCATCCAACTTTTTTTTATTGTTTTTAGTAATCACTAGTTAATGACTCAATACTATCACTTCATCAGTATTTTGTTTTTATGCAGCTCATTTTATTTGTATACAACTATATATATATCATTGATTTTTTCAATCGATATATGACTTCCAATATTTGCCCGAAACGATATCCACTATTTCACATATCGGATTTTTGGCTTTCCGATGTCTGATATTGACAACACTGATCAATATATGTTTAGTTGTGTTAAATGGTACTTTTTATGCAGGGTTGGAAGGCTTTCTTTGAGGAACCAATTATGTTAATTGCATTTGTCTTGTTAGGAAGGAATCTTGAACAGAGAGCTAAAATTAAAGCAACCAGTGATATGACCGGACTTCTTAGTATGTTGCCATCAAAAGCTCGCCTACTAGTTAACAATGGGGAAACAGAGGTTGGCTCAATTGTTGAAGTTCCTTCTGACAGTCTTTCTGTTGGAGACCAGATAATCGTGTTACCTGGAGTAAGTAATATCAGAATCTGCATTTTATCGGATACAACTGTTAGCTCCTTCACTCCATTTTTGGAATCATAAGGGGCTACAACTGTTAGCTCCTTCACTCCATTTTTGGAATCATAAGGGGCTTCATTTTTGTATTCTTTCACAAAGGCCGATTTGAGTAGCATATATCTTTGGGTGATAACAGTTTCCAATGAAATATGAAAGAAAAAGAAAAAATGATAATAGTGATATGCTTTATATCCACAAGTGGGGGAAGGAAAGAGGGTTTACCCTTATAACCATGTTTCCGAATTCCTAAAGTATGGTGCTGTTTGTTCTGCAAAACCTTTGCTAATTTGAAGTTTGAACACATTCTACTTAAATTTTGACAAGTGACATGCATAACGTATTTGTCATAGCGACTTTGAAATTTCTTTTAATCCATATGCTCCTATTCTCTAGGACCGTATCCCAGCAGATGGAATTGTCAGAGCTGGTAGAAGCACTGTAGATGAATCAAGTTTCACTGGGGAGCCACTGCCAGTAACAAAACTACCTGGGGTACTATTTTATCTCAACATATTTTGTTATAGTTGGAGATTTATTTGGTTTCTAGGACAGCTTTTAGGTATTGAAGGTTCCTTTAAACAATGGTGGATGCTGTGACCACTGGTTTTACTTTAATATGAGCGTTGTGTGTGATTTATCAATAAATAAGAAAATGATGGGCTCACTTCATCTTCCATGGATATATTATCAACCCTTTGACAGTTCTGTACCTGTGGCAGTACTGGGCAGTTGATTTAAGTAACTTTAATTGATGGATTTTATATCTGCAGAGTGAAGTGGCAGCTGGAAGTATAAATCTTAATGGAACTCTTACAATGGAAGTGCAGAGACCAGGTGGCGAGACTGCTATGGGAGACATTATTCGTCTAGTTGAAGAGGCACAAAGTAGGGAAACTCCAGTGCAGCGGTTGGCTGACAAGGTTCTGTTGTTGAATCTCATATTACTTTTATAGCATGTTTTGTTTTGTTTCTACAGTTAGTGGTGGCTACGGTTAGTTTCTTCAAATTGTGATGCTTGACTTTACAGATTTTGCATTGTAATTAATTCTCTCTTCTGGCATGGAATTATGTATGGTCTTGGTAAATTGATCAAAAATAATTTGGAACCTGGTTATTGTCAGTGTTACAAGTTCAGAATGCTTTCAGAGCATCATAGCTGTTATAATTTATTAGAATGTTTATGTTTTATGTCTTCAAAATTATAATTATTAGGTATTGGCTGTTTTGGTGGAGTGTCATTCTTGCATCTTTAAGTAGATTTCTTTGGATGAGTAACTTCTTTGAGATAAGATTAGGCATTTGGCTTCTACTATGTATTGGGAATTTCATTATCTATTGACTAATTAAGAAAATTGCAAATTATATGTTTCTGCTAATGTTATAGGTATCGCAGTTATCTTTATGATTATATATCTCTCACTATATTGAGTGATAGCATTTTGTGTATCCAGGTGGCTGGACACTTCACTTATGGAGTGATGGCAGTCTCTGTTACCACATTTACGTTCTGGAGTCTGTTTGGCACACACATTTTACCTGCTGCTCTATATCAAGGAAGTGCAGTTTCACTGGCTTTGCAGCTTGCTTGTAGCGTTCTGGTATGTTTTCTATGGACCTTATATGATCCCATGACGTATTTTGAGGCTCATGGAAGCTTGAGCCTATTAAAATTATAGTTTGTGTGGCTATCACATAATTGGCTTGGCAACAGGTGGTCTAAACTATGAAGATTAACCTTGATGTTCATGGTTAAGAATTGATCATTTCTGCACAAAGTAGTGGTAGATTTTTTTTTTCTCACGCTTGAAGCTATGATTTTATCTTAAAGGGCTAGTTGTGGGTTCGAAACATAGGATACAATATTTGGCCTTTTCATATGTTCTTCTTCAAATGCAGCATGTCATATTTGTAAAGCAAGGAATTTACAATTGCAATAATTTAGGAATAAAACTGGAGTAAGGGTTTTTGATAGTGAGGACTGTGGGCCAGTAATTAAATATGTATATTCTAGGAGAAACAAAAAATAAAATGTAGTAACTTGGTTAACTTCTGTTGAAAACATGATTATAATCTTTGTAATTAATATATAGGTTTATGCATATCATATCATATCTTGTAAATAGGAATAGAATATCATATATGACGGAAACAGCCATGAATCTGTCCAGATTCATTGGTCAAATCTGTTTCAAATCAGTTTGTATTTTTAGGAGGAATAAATCTAATCAAATCAGATCAGATTTGATTAGATATTAGTCTTATCTTTCTGTTTTTTATCCTCTCCTGATTTTCAGGAGATTTGATTCAAATTAGGATCCTTATTGTAGCAGAATTGGTTACTCAATTCTGCATAAATACCGCTGTACTTCTATTTCATTTCACAAGAGGAATAAAAATATTTTTTTCCTAAAACCTAGATGGTATCAGAGCTGCGGCTCTGACCTCTTTCAATCATGGTGAAGACGGCGATGACCGGTGCTTCCACAAGAGCATCTACCAACTCAGCAGGTGATCCGAAGGATGGATCCAGCACCTCAACAGAGGCTCAGCCGGCTGCTGCATCAGGGGCTCAGCAAGCTGTTGCATCAGGATCTTCCATAGCCCCATATGATGGTTTCTCACAGAACCCAAGCCTACAACTCACTGTGCATCGACTCAATGGAAAAAACTACATTGAGTGGACTCAGTCTGTGAAGTTGGCTATTGATGGGAAAGGAAAAATGGGGTATCTCAATGGAGAGATCCAGCAGCCCTCCAGGGATGATCCTTCCTTTCAAAAATGGAAGTCAGAAAATTCCCTTATCATTGCCTGGTTAATCAACTCCATGGAACCAGCAATAGGAAAGCCCTATCTATTTCTACCTACAGCAAAAGATGTTTGGGATGCAGCGCGTGAGTGTTACTCAGATTTGGAGAACTCTTCTCAGATTTTTGACTTAAAGACACAACTTTGGCAACTCAAACAAGGTGATCAAGATGTCACCGCATATTACAACTTGATGATGACTCTTTGGCAGGAGCTAGACCAGTGCTATGAAGATGACTGGGAAAATCCCAGAGATGCTACTCGATTTAAGAAGAGGGAGGAGAATGATCGTGTGTACATGTTCCTTGCTGGACTGAATCGAAATCTGGATGAAGTAAGGGGAAGAATTCTGGGCAGAAAGCCCTTACCTTCTATTAGGGAGGTCTTTTCTGAAGTTCGAAGGGAAGAATCAAGGAGGAGGATAATGTTAAGCACTCATGAATCAGCACCAACACAGGAACAGGACAGCTCTGCTCTTGTGACTAAAGGAATTCCCTCAGAAGAAAATAAAGGAAAAAAACCTTGGTGTGATCATTGCAAAAAACCTTGGCACACTAGGGAGACTTGCTGGCTAATTCATGGAAAGCCACCTAATTGGAAGAAGAAATCCAACAAAGGTGGCCGTGCCTTCCAATCCACTACTGAGGAGATTCAAGAGCCTCCACCTACTTCAGAGACAACTCCATTCACAAAGGAACAACTAGAGCATCTGTACAAATTCTTTTCCTCAAAAATGACAACCAATCCTTCTTGTTCTTTGGCCCAAAAAGGTACTCACCTTACTACTGCTTTTTTCACCCAAAAACCACAAAATCCTTGGGTGATTGATTCCGGAGCAACTGATCATATGACAGATTGCTCAAAACTGTTTTCATCCTATAATCCTAGTGCAGGGAATAAAAAAATCAGAATTGCTGATGGAACTCTCTCTGCCATAGCCGGAATTGGGTCTATCACTCTCTCACCTTTAATAACACTCCACAATGTTCTTCATGTTCCTAATTTATCTTGCAACCTACTGTCCATTAGCAAGCTAACCCTTGACCTGAATTGTCGTGTCATATTTAACTCTTCTGGTTGTAATTTTCAGGAATTGACTTCGGGGAGGATGATTGGCAGTGCTAAGGAAGTTGATGGTCTCTACATCTTTGAAGATGGATCTAATTTAAGTAGGCACTCTAAAAATGCTTGTTTCAATTCTGTTTCTGAATTCCAGCAAAATGAAATAATGCTATGGCACTATAGGTTAGGCCATCCTAGTTTCTATTATTTACAGCACTTGTTCCCTGAACTTTTTAGAAATAAAAATCCATCTTTCTTTACTTGTGAGACTTGTCAATTGGCTAAACACCACCGTCTCGTTTACCCCTGCTCAAGCTTATAAACCATCTAATCCATTCACAATCATTCATAGTGATGTTTGGGGACCGAGTCGTGTAAGTACTCCCTCTTGCAAACGATGGTTTGTAAGCTTTATTGATGACCACACTAGGTTATCATGGGTGTATCTAATGAAAGAAAAATCTGAAGTTGAACACATTTTTAAAACTTTTTCTAATATGATTCAAACTCAATTTCAACAAACAATTCAGATTTTTAGAAGTGATAATGGAAGAGAATACTTCAACAAGTATCTCAACCAATTTTTTGAAGAAAAGGGCATTGTACATCAAAGTTAATGTGTAGACAGCCCTCAACAGAAATGGGGTAGCTGAAAGGAAAAATAAACATTTCTTGGAAGTAGCTAGAGCCTTGTTATTTCGGACTATGGTTCCTACATACCTTTGGGGAGAAGCTGTCTTAACAAGACCTATTTGATTAATAGGATGCCTAGTAAAGTTTTAAAATTTGATACTCCCCTGGGAAAGTTTCTGAACCATTTTCCTATAAACAGATTGCTCTCTAACTTACCTCTAAAAACATTTGGCTGCACAGCTTTCATCCATGTTAATACACCAAATCTAAGTAAACTGGACCATCGGGCAAAAAAGTGTGTATTTGTTGGGTATGCTCCCTCTCAAAAGGGTTATAAATGTTTTGATCCACTCACTAAGAAGATTTTTGTGACTATGGATGTCACTTTCTTTGAGTCAAAACCTTTTTTTCAGTCTCCTCTTCAGGGGGGGGAGAACTATAGAAGACTCGACCAAATACCTTACTATTGATGAGTCAAATATATCAATTGATAAGTCAAACATGTTAAATAATGGGACAAGTCCTGTGAATAATGAAATTTTTGGAAATCCTACTAGTCATGACATGGTTCTTGGTCTGAAAACACTAGTCTTGAATGTGAAAATACTAGTGACCCTTCTCGGCCAGGAAGGCAATGATCTTGAACCCGAAAAGGAATTGAAACTAAGGAAAAACATTTTGAGCACTTCTATACAAGGAGGAAACATGTTCAAAGAGTAGAGAATCGTGATCCTTTGCTCCACCATGAATCAGAGGACCCTCCGGGTAATCCTAATCCTGAATTCTCTCAACCATTCTCTCAACCGATTGAAAATGATTGTGATCTTCCTATAGCTATTAGGAAAGGTGTCGGATCATGTACCCAACACCCCCTTTCCAACTTTGTCTCTTATGATAAACTTTCACCAAACTTTCGTGCTTTTACCTCTCAATTGTCATGCATGGAAATTCCAAAAATGTGTACAGGATGCATTAGAAATTCCAGTGGAAGGAAGCTGTACTTGAAGAGATGAAGGCTCTTGAAAAAAATCAGACGTGGAAAATGGTAGAGCTGCCCAAAGGGAAAAATACGAGTGGGATGTAAATGGATATTCACTATAAAATACAGATCGATGGCTCAATCGAAAGGTACAAAGCTAGGCTGGTGGTGCAAAAGGCTTCACTCAAACTTATGGAATTGATTATTCGAGACCTTTGCTCCAGTTGCAAAATTGAACACCGTGAGAGTCCTTTTATCCCTTGCAACTAATCTAGATTGGCCATTGCAGCAACTAGATGTAAAAACGCATTTCTAAATGGGGATTTGGAGGAAGAAGTGTATATGGATGCACCCCCGGATTTGAAAAGAGATTCAATTCAAAAGTCTCAAAACTAGAGAAGTCCCTATATGGATTGAAGCAATCACCTCGAGCTTGGTTTGAAAGATTTACACGGTTTGTAAAGGGACAAAGGTATATCCAAAGTCAAGCCGATCACACTATGTTTATAAGGAAGTCGGAAATGGAAGCATTGCTATTCTAATTGTATATGTGGATGACATAATTGTCACGGGAGATGACTTGGCGAGAAATAAAAAGGTTGAAAGAGGCACTTGCATCGGAATTTGAAATTAAGGATCTTGGATCCTTAAGATACTTCCTGGGAATGGAAGTAGCACGCTCAAAAAGAGGAATTATCCTCTCACAAAGAAAGTATGTCCTTGACCTTCTTAAAGAAACAGTATGAGTGGATGTAGACCAAACAGATACTCCAATTGATCCAAATCGAAACTTGGAGACAGCAAGCGGGGCACTCCGGTTGACACTACCCGATATCAAAGGCTAGTGGGAAAATTGATTTATCTATCACATACACGGCCGGACATTGCTTTTGCGATTAGTCTTGTCGGCCAATTCATGCATGCACCCTATGAGGAACATCTCGAAGTCGTCTCTGAGAATCCTAAGATACTTGAAGAGTGCTCTGGTAAAGGATTATTCTTTAAGAAGACTACGCAATGACTATAGAGGCCTATCTTGATCTTGATCAGGCGGGATCAATCATGGACGAGAAGATCTACATCGAGGCTATTGCACATTCGTTTGGGGGAACTTAGTCACATGGCGTAGCAAGAAACAAAATGTTGTGGCAAGAAGCGGCGGAAGCGAATATAGAGCCATGGCACAAGGAGTTTGTGAAATGTTATGGCTGAAAAGAATTCTTGAAGAGTTGGGAACACCTATTAGTTTACCATTGAAGCTATCTTTGATAACAAGGCAGCTATAAGCATAGCACAAAATCCGATACAGCATGACCGCACCAAGCATGTGGAAATTGATAGGCACTTCATTAAAGAAAAGGTTGATGAGAAAGTTATTTGTATGCCATTTGTTCCAACTACACAACAAGTGGGTGATATTCTCACTAAAGGAATCTCTCGACCCAAGTATGAACTTCTTGTGAGCAAGTTGGGCATGATAGATATCTATGCACCAACTTGAGGGGGGTGACGGAAAAATGACCATGAATCTGTCCGATTCATTGGTCAAATCTGTTTCAAATCGGTTTGTATTTTTAGGAGGAATAAATCTAATCAAATCGGATCGATTTGATTAGATATTAGTCTTATCTTTCTGTTTTTATCCTCTCCCGATTTTCGGGAGATTTGATTCAAATTAGGATCCTTATTGTAGCGAGAATTGGTTACTCAATTCCGCATAAATACCTGTACTTACTTCTATTTCATTTTACAAGAGGAATAAAAATATTTTTTTCCTAAAACCTAGAATATATTTATTGTGTACTTATCTCATTAAACCTATGTAAATCGGACTCCGTTGTGTAGTTGAGACATGGTTTCACCATCTCCATGCCTCTGTTTTCTCTCATTTAACATGGTATCTAGATCCAAACAGAGGCAACCCTAAAACCGTGTTTACCCGGTGGAGCCACTGTTCTCCGGTGAGAAATTTTCTTGGCAAACTGTGTTCCTATTCCGATTTACCCCTTTTTCGTTGCTGTGACGTCATATCGGCACCGTTTTTCAGTCATTCCGGCACCGTCAGCCGCTGTCAGCCACCGTCCACCGCCGTCATCAGTCTTTCCCGGCCGACGACCCCACCACCAGACTCGCCGGCCGTCGATCTGTCCAGTCGACTAGACCTCACCGCCGGCTGCCTTCAGACGCACTCACATGCGTTACAGATCCGATCTGCGCGCAGCCACACGCACTCCACTTCCTCCTGGGCGTGGAGGCTCTGTTCCGGACTATCTTTCCGGCGTGGTGTTTGCCTCTCTCCGACGGTTCGAACGCCACCACTCCCAGGCCAATCTGAGCACTTTTGCTACTGACGCACTGTGCATGCATGTCGTTTTGGGTTTTTCAGGTATTGCGTTGTCGTCGTTTTGGACATTTTGTTACTGATTTATGGCTTCCTCTACTTCCACATATCCTCCTAAGACCATGAGTCTTCCTAAGACCTCTTCGGCTAATTATGAAGATTTTCTCAAGTGGTTTGAGCATCGACCGTCCTTCGGATCCACTGCTTTGGTTGCACATACCGGTAATTCATCTGCTTGCGTATCTCAATCACCTTCTCTTGGTCCTTGGGTTCTTGACTCTGGTGCGTCTGACCATATCTCTGGTAATAAGGCTCTTTTCTCCTTTATTTCTAGAGCGGGTTATTTACCTATTGTCACTTTAGCTAATGGTTCTCAAACCAAATCACAAGGTATTGGAACTTCCCATCCACTTCCTTCCCTGTTAGTTGATTCTGTCCTTTATGTCCCTGGGTGTCCTTTTAATTTACTCTCTGTTAGTCGTTTAACTCGTTCTCATGATTGTTTGATTACCTTTACTAAAGACACCGTTATCCTGCAGGACTGGAGTTCGGGACGGACGATTGGCACCGGATGTGAGTCTCATGGCCTTTACCAGCTCTCCACCCCCTCTCAGGTTTGCTCTGCCACAGATTCCCCTCCTACCATACATGCTCAGTTGGGTCATCCTGGTCTCCCCAAACTCCAGAAATTGGTGCCATGCCTCTCCAAGTTATCTAGTTTGCATTGTGAGTCCTGTCAACTAGGCAAACACACTCGTAGTCAGTTTCCTGCTCGAGTCAATAAACGAGCTCCGTCTCCTTTTGCTTTAGTTCACTCAGATGTATGGGGTCCTTCTCGTACTGTTTCTACTTATGGGTCCAAATACTTTGTTACGTTTATTGATGATTTTTCAAGGTGTACGTGGTTATTTTTAATAAAAAACAGGTCTGAATTATTTTCAAATTTTCAGCAGTTTTATCAGGAGATTAAAACTCAATTTGGTGTCTCAATTCGCTCTTTACGTAGTGATAATGCCCGATAATATTTGTCCAAACAATTTCAAACTTTTATGGCTTCTAATGGCATTCTTCACCAAACGTCATGTGCTCATACACCTCAACAAAATGGGGTTGCCGAACGCAAAAATCGGCACCTCATTGAAACCACTCGGACCCTAGAACTTCATGGCAATGTTCCATTTCGATTCTGGGGGATGCTGTTTTGACAGCTTGCTATCTTATAAACCGCATGCCCTCCTCCGTCCTTGATGATCAAGTACCTCACTCGGTCCTTTTCCCCCATATTCCTCTTCATTCACTTCCGCCATGTGTTTTCGGGTCCACATGTTTTGTCCACAATCTTGCTCCTGGTCTTGACAAACTTTCGGCTCGATCACTCAAGTGTGTCTTCCTTGTTTATCATCGGACCCAAAAAGGGTATTGTTGCTTTTCTCCTACTCTTCGACGCTACCTTATATCGGCCTATGTTACCTTTTTCGAGTATGTCCCTTACTTTGAGTCGACTCCCTCGTCTCCTGAGTAGCTTGAGTCGACTCCCTCACCTCCCGAGCAGCTTTCTATAGTCGTTCCTCTTCCTTCGGCTATTGTACCTCTCGAGTCTGTCCCATAGGCAACTTTGCCTGTGGATCCCCCAGCTGCTCGGTCGCTGCAGACTTATCATCGTCGCCCACCATCCACCTTGGTGCATCCTCCTGTCGCTCCACCTGCTGCTCATCCTGCTCCTGAGGCCATGATTGATTCTTCCCCGGCACCAACTCCTTCCCCGGTTCTGGCCCTGCCGCCTGAACTAGACCTTCCCATTGCTCTCCGTAAAGGTATACGATCTACTCGTAACCCGTCTCCCCATTATAGTGCTTTGAGTTATCATCGTCTTTCTCCTTTGCATTATGCTTGTCTTTCTTCTTTGTCGTCTGTCTCTATTTCCAACTCTCCAAGTGAAGCTTTATCTCACCCTGAATGGCGACAAGCGATGATTGATGAGATGTGTGCTCTTCAAAGCAGTGGTACCTGGGAATTGGTCCCTCTACCTCCTGGGAAGTCTTTAGTTGGTTGTCGTTGACTTTATACCGTGAAGGTGAGTCCTGATGGTAAGATTGATTGGTTTAAGGCCCGTTTGGTGGCCAAAGGCTACACTCATATTTGGGCTTGATTATGGTGATACTTTCTCTCCTGTGGCCAAAATGGCCTCTGTTCGGCTTCTCCTCTCCATTGCTGCAATTCGTCACTGGCCTCTTCATCAACTTGACATTAAGAATGCCTTCTTACATGGTGATCTTGAAGAGGAAGTCTATATGCAGCAACCACCTGGGTTTGTTGCTCGGGAGAGTCATCTACCATGGTCCAGTCGACTTCGCAGGTCACTTTATGGTCTTAAACAGTCTCCTCGGGCTTGGTTCGATGAGTTTCAGATCTTGTAGTGCAACAGTTTGGTATGGTTCGCAGCGAAGCTGACCACTCTGTATTCTATCGTCATTCGGCCCACGGATGCATTTATCTGATTGTTAATGTGGATGATATTGTCATAACTGGTAGTGATTAGCATGGCATACTGCAAGTAAAACAACATCTCTCATCAGTTTCAGACTAAGGACCTTGGTAAGCTCCGTTATTTCTTGGGTATCGAGGTAGCTCAATCTAAGGATGGTATAGTCATTTCACAAAGGAAATATGCTATGGATATTCTTGAAGAAACTGGACTATTGAATGCCAAGCCAGTTGACACTCCTATGGATCCAAACGTCAAACTTCTACCTAATCAGGGGGAGCCACTGTCAGATCTAGGAAGATATAGGAGATTGGTTGGGAAATTAAACTACCTCACACTCACCCGTCCAGACATTTCATTTGCAGTCAGTGTGGTAAGCCAATTCTTAAATTTTCCTTGTCAGGACCATTGGGATGCCGTGATACGAATCCTGAAATGCATTAAAGGTGCTCCAGGGAAAGGTCTCATTTATGAAGACAGAGGACATACTCAGATAGTTGGTTACTCAGATGCCGATTGGGCAGGCTCACCCATTGATAGACGATCTACTTCTGGGTATTGTGTACTTATTGGAGGAAACCTGATATCCTGGAAGAGTAAGAAACAACATGTAGTTGCAAGATCCAGTGCAGAAGCTGTATACAGGGCCATGGCATTAGTGACTTGTGTACTCATTTGGTTGAAACGGTTACTCAAAGAACTTCAATTTGAAGAGACTATGCGAACGACGCTAATTTGTGATAATCAAGCAGCATTGCATATTGCCTCTAATCCTGTGTTCCATGAGAGGACCAAACATATTGAGGTAGATTGTCATTTCGTCAGGGAGAAGATCCAATCAGGGGACATCACCACTAGCTTTGTCAACTCCAATGATCAGCTGGCAGATGCCTTCACAAAGTCTTTGAGAGGGCCTCGTATTAGTTATCTATGTAACAAGCTGGGTGCATATGATTTATATGACCCACCTTGAGGGGGAGTGTTGAAAACATGATTATAATCTTTGTAATTAATGTATAGGTTTAGGCATATCATATCATATCATATCATATCTTGTAAATAGGAATAGAATATCCTATATTTATTGTGTACTTATTTCATTAAACCTATATAAATCGGACTCCGTTGTGTAGTTGGGAGTAAGGGACAGTTATTCACCTGATTGTTCAGTTCTGTGTTGGTGTTCGGCAGAGAAGAAATTCTCTGAAGGAGCAGTGCTCTGGTACAAGAATTATTCTCTTGTATTTGTGTGTTTCTCTACTGTTAATCTACCGAGTTTCTTACCTATAATTCTGGGATTCTATTATCTGGTTCGACCTGCCGAATAGTTGCGAGGAGGAGATGCCCAGATGACGGAATCAGAATCAGCCATGGATATGCAAGGGGGACAATAGGAAACTGCTGGGATGGAGGCGCCCATGTCAGTTTTGGAGGAAACTGTCAAAACTCTCTGAAACAGCAAGGAGAGTGTAGGAACAGAACCAGGAGAGTTTCAAAATTAATGATGGAAGAAATGAAGATGATGGGAGACCATTTTTTCACAAGAAACCATCAAACTCGGTGCCGGAACCCCTGAATCGTTGAGGGCAGAAGGTGATCCCGGAGACGAACCAAAATGAGGGGCATGAGAAGGAGGATGACTTGGTGGAAGATTTGAGGGTTGCAGTTAAAAATGTAAAATTGCCTCATTTTGATGGATTGATCCTGCTGGGTGGATTTCTAAGGCTGAAACATTTTTTGAGATTCAAGAAACTCAGCCTGAAACAAAATTAAGGCTAACTAAGTTGAGTATGGGTGGTCCAGCAGTACATTGGTTTAACTTGTGGCATGAGAATGAAGCAGACCCAACTTGGGAGTGCTTGAGGTAAGCTATGATGGTAAGGTTTGGAGGATTACAAATAGAAAATCCTTTTTAGAACCTCTCTGAATTACAGCTGATAGGTTCTGTTGAGGATTACATAGAAGAATTTGAATTTATTGCTGCCGAAGTTTCTCGGTTACCGGAGACACAATTTATCGCATACTTTATGCATGGGTTGTATTAGAAACACAGAATTCAGAGATAATAGAATTGATGAGAATTTGTATTATGTCATTATGAATTAGTACAGAGAGGCTACTGCTATATATAGCAGTAGCTATGACAGTTAGAAATCTAACTGCTTAACAGAAACTAACGAACTAGTACAGCTGTAGCTAACTGAACTATATACTGAAACTAATCTATCTCTAACATTCCCCCATATAAACTCAGGGTGTTTGAGCTAGTGAGTGCTTGTCAAACACTCTAAGTTTATCTGAGTGTGCTGAACCCTGAAGCTGAAAGAGGCTTGGTAAGCACATCGGCCCATTGATCATGAGCAGGAACATGAGTCACACTTAGGCTGTGGTTCAGCACCTTCTCTCGAACAAAGAAAATGTCTAACTCCATATGCTTGGTTCGGTGATGTAGGACAGGGTTGTGAGCTAGAGATACAGTGCTGAGGTTGTCACATAAAATTCTAGGAGTTTGAATCTTAATTCTCAACTCTGAAAGCAGAGAAGGATCTCAGCACATAGGGCTGCCATGCTTCTATACTCAGCCTCGGCACATGTGCTTGACAGCCTTCCAATGTTCCTCCAATGGCTGAGACAAAAACTGACAAACTTTATTCACTGATAAAGAAAGAAGAAAAGAGAGAGAGAGTTTGAAGATAGGAAGTGATGAACTGAATCTAAAGATTCTGTTATTCAATTTCTTGAATTCGAGGGAATACAATTGTGGCTATTTATAGCCTGTGCAGTGTGCTAACTGCCATACATACATTGTGCTAACTGCTGCTAACTGCCAAGCTGTCCATAACTGAATCAGTGCTGACTCAGCACATTCAGTTATGGACTTTGGCTTACAATAGTCAACTATACTCTATTAGCCCCCCTTCAAACTCAAGGTGGGTGTTGAGAAGCAACCACATTGAGTTTGGTCCTTAGGGATACAAATTGAGTGGAGGAAAGAGGCTTAGTGAGTGAATCTGCAAGTTGT
The DNA here is from genome assembly GCA_030762895.1 of Sophora flavescens. NCBI lineage: Eukaryota > Viridiplantae > Streptophyta > Magnoliopsida > Fabales > Fabaceae > Sophora > Sophora flavescens. The sequence goes on from CM061065.1 coordinate 142,171,743, forward strand.
TCTGAACTTGGCACATGATGAATAGATAGAGCTTTGGCAAGGACTTTTTCTCTCAGAAAATGTATGTCTAGCTCAATGTGTTTGGTCCGGGCGTGAAGGACTGGATTATGTGCCACAGAGGCTGCACTTAGGTTATCACAAAAGACTTTTGGAGCAGCAAAGGGAATGACCAGCTCGATCAGTAAGGACTGAATCCAAGTAAGTTCTGCAACAGTGTTGGCCATGCTCCTGTATTCTGCTTCTGTGCTGGAACGGGCAACTAATGGTTGCTTCTTGGAGCACCATGATACCAAGTTGGGACCAAAGAAGATGCAGGATCCGGGGTTGATCTTCTATCATCTGGGTCACTTGCCTAGTCTGCATCACAGTATGCATTTAGGGTGGATGGGTGATTTACAGGAGCTGGTCTTAAAAGCAAACCATAGTTGATGGAGCCTTTGAGATACCTCAGTATTCTTTTGACTGCCTGCCAGTGGGAGTCCAGAGGATTGGCCATGAATTGGCATACTTTGTTGACACTAAAGGCTATATCTGGCCTGGTTAGAGTGGCATACTGCAAGGCCCCTACTACTGACCTGTATAGGTGTGGATCCGAGAGTGTATCAGTCCCAAATTTTGAGAGTTTGTAGTTGCTGACCATTGGTGAAGAAATGCCTTTTGCTTCCAGCATATTGGCCTTGGCTAGTAGGTCTCTGACATATTTGGACTGGTTTAAAAGAAGGCCACCCGAGGGGAGGTGTTTAACCTCAATACCCAGAAAATAATCTAGAGGACCAAGCTCTTTTAAGGCAAACTGAACATTCAGTTTTTTGATCAACTCATTGATAAAGGTAGTGGAGGAGCCAGTTAGGATGATATCATCCACATAAACTAGGACATATGCAGCCACACTGTTCTGGGAGTATACAAACAGGGAGGGATCACACTTGCTGGTGGAGAACCCATATTGAACTAGGGCTTTTGCCAATCTTTCATAGCATGCCCGTGGGGCCTGTTTTAGCCCATATAGGGCCCTGTTCAGTTTACAAACCAATGACTTATCTGCTGATTCAAAGCCCGGTGGCTGCAACATATAGACTTCTTCACTTAAGTGCCCATTTAGGAAGGCATTATTCACATCAATTTGCTGAATCTGCCATTTGTGTGTGAGCATAATTCTGATGGTGACTGGCTTTACAATTGGTGAGAAAGTTTCATGGAAATCAAATCCATGCTGCTGATGGAAGCCTTTGGCCACTAGCCTGGCTTTGTATTTGTTAATGCTGCCATCAGGATTCTCTTTAACTTTGAAAACCCATTTGCATCCTATAGCTTTCCTATCAGGGGGAAGAGTGACCAGGGTCCATGTATTATTGTTGAGGAGAGCATTGTGCTCATCCTTCATGGCTGCAAGCCATTGTGGACTGGCAAGGGCAGCTTTGACAGTAGATGGTTCAAGATGAGTCAGATAGACACTCGAAGGTAGGCAACTAGTCTTGGACCTGGTTAGCATTGGATGAGAGTTTCCAGGAGGAGTGGGAAGAGAAGTAGTAGAAGATGATGATGCTGCAGTTTCAGTCACAGAGGTGGGGGATGCTGAAACTGAAGACAGAGGGTTAGAGACTGCATTTCCTGGAATGGGAGATGTGGGAGAGACTGGACTGACTGTAGGGTCAGGAATAGGTGAGGTGACTGAGAAACAGAGTTTTGGGAAGCCGAGGGAGGGGTGTTATGAGTAGGTGAGTTGATGTGGGTAGGACTCAGAGATGGAGAGTTGATGTGGGTAGGACTCAGAGATGGAGAGTGGTATTGATTCAGAGGGGTTGGGGACAGTAGTGGATATTGGGGAATGGGAATAGAACCGGAGTAGGGTATGTCAGGAAGGGGAGATGGATTGGTCGATGGAAATAGTCTTGGATAAGGAAAACTGGTTTCATTGAAGAGGACATCCTTTGAAATATAAATTCTGCCACTTGGAGCAAGGCACTTGTGACCTTTATGTTGAGGGGAGAGGCCAAGGTAGATACACTCAGTTGACCTAAATTGGATTTTGTGTTTGTTGTATGGTCTTAGAAAAGGGAAGCATGCACATCCAAAGATTCTATGGACAATTTAGTCAGGTGGAGAACCATGTAAGGCATGGAAAGGAGAGGAAAATTCTTTTAGTGCAACTGTTGGTAATCTGTTTATGAGGTACACAGCTTGAGTGAAGCTGTGATCCCAGTAAGTCAGAGGGATAAAGGCATGGGAGAGGAGGCTTAAACCCATTTCAACAATTTGCCTATGCTTCCTCTCCACTGTCCCATTTTGATGGGAAGTGTGGGGGCAGGTTAGCCTGTGATTGACACCAAGTTCTCTTAGAAAGTTGGTGAAGGGGCGAAATTCTCCACCCCAGTCAGATTGAACAGCTTTAATTTTGGCAGAAAATTGAGTTTGGATGAGATTAAAGAAGAGTTTGAAGGCAGTTATAGCATCTGACTTTTGTTTTAGAAAATATATCCAAGTGAATCTGGTTTTAGCATCAACAAAGGTAATATAATAGGTATATCCTCCAGAAGAAACAAAGGGTGCAGGACCCCAAAGATCAGTATGTATTAGCTCAAAGGCAGTATCATGAATAGTAAGAGAGGGAGGGGCATAAAGTCTATGGGCTTTGCCCATGCAACAAGCATTACAGAATTCAAGATCACTTTTATTAGACAATGGAAGATTACAAGTCTGTAAGACTGTTTTTACAGCATTATGATGGGCATGACCTAGCCTACAATGCCAAGTATTGAGAGAATTAGAAACAGCAGACATAGTATTTGTATTTACAGTGGGAAAGCAACTAAGAGACTCTGAAGTGGAACTTGGTGACAGTGATCTTGAGGATGAGATGTCCTTAAGAATGTTGAGATTCTTGAAGGAGTAGAGGCCATCACTCCCCAATGAGCCTTCAAGCAAGACTTGATTAGAGTCCTGTGATTTTACACAACATGAATAAGGGTGAAACTCAAAATACACATTATTATCAAGAGCAAATTTGGAAACTGAGACTAAATTCTTTGTGATGGTGGGCACAAGTAATAGATTGTGAAGTGAAAAGATAATGTGAGGGTTCTTAGGGGAATAAAGATTAGAGGAACCTATTGAGTTTATGTTTAGACCTTGCCCATTTCCCATGAGCACTTGGTTATTGCCCCCGAAAGGTGTGCTTTGATTCAGGTTTTGAGCATTAGCAGTGAGATGATGTGATGCACCAGAGTCAGGGTACCAAGTCTGTGACTCAAACTGCTATTCATTGTGAGCTTTGAACTGAGGAGTTTGTGCATACATTTGTGTTTGAGAGGCCATGTAAGCCTGTGGTTGCTGGTAGTTCACATTATGAGGAACTGATGGTCTAGGCAAGAGACCTTGAGCTGGATTAGTTGGATAATTTTCTTGCACTGTATAACTGTTATGATTGGTTGGATCAGGATTGGGAGGAGGCATTGGTGGTGGCACGAAGGTTTCATCGAACCTGTACCAACAGTTGAAGGACTCGTGACCATACTTGCGACATAGCTGACACGTAGGTCTCGATCCTGCTCGGCCACGACCCCAGCCACTACCGCGACCACGATTACGGCCTCCTCTGCCACGATAGGAACCTTGATATCCATCGCGCTGCAAGTTAGACTGTGTATTATCGGAATTAGGGTTTCCGTTCGACAGGTTTGGGGCTTGAGCGATATTGACCGAAATTGATGCAGAGGTGTTCAATTCTTGATGAAACTTGTTGAATTGAGCATCCTGAATAAGAAGAAGAGCCTCAATGTCATCGATTGAAGGCGAATCACTGCGTCCATATATCATCATCACAAAGGTGTTAAACTCTTCGGGGAGACCATCCAACACTACATCAATGTGATCTTGTTCAAAAATAGGATCTCCCATAGCTTGAAAAGAGTCCACAATGGCTCGAATTCTGAGAAGATACTCTGAAATTGATCTTGAACCTTTCTTAGTGTTCTTCAATTCTGATCGGAATTGACGTACCTTTGCCCTGAGATGTGAGTAGAAGAACTTGTGGATCTTGTCCCATACTTGCCATGACTGCTTGCACCCTAGGAATCGAGGAAGAATTGACGGAAAGAGTGATCCAAGGAGCCAGGTGAACATTTGGTCCTGGACGATCCATAATTGATATGCTTCTGACTCAATTCCAAGCTCGCGATTCGCCTCAGAAGTGAATTGAGGAGGAATCGCAGGATTGTTGACGAATCGATGCAGCTTGTGAGCAATGATCACTGCTTCCACTTGCTGCTTCCAGAGCAAGAAGTTTTGGTCATCGAGCTTCACCGAAAGAGAGGGGTTGAAATTCGCACCTGTCGTGGATGTTGTTCATGCGGCCATGAGAGTTGAGACCCAGATTCAAGCTCTAGATACCATAAAGAAAGAAGAAAAGAGAGAGAGAGTTTGAAGATAGGAAGTGATGAACTGAATCTAAAGATTCTGTTATTCAATTTCTTGAATTCGAGGGAATACAATTGTGGCTATTTATAGCCTGTGCAGTGTGCTAACTGCCATACATACATTGTGCTAACTGCCGCTAACTGCCAATCTGTCCATAACTGAATCAGTGCTGACTCAGCACATTAAGTTATGGACTTTGGCTTACAATGGTCTACTATACTCTATTAACTGAGTAGGATATCTCTGGTCTTGTAAGTGTTGCATATTGCAATGCTCCAACAATTGACCGAAACAATGAGGGATCAGGGACATAGTCACCCCCTAGTTTAGAGAGTTTGAGGTTGGCAACCATAGGTGTGTTAATGCCCTTGACTGATTCCATTTTGGCTTTAGACAGCAGATCACGAAGATATTTAGTTTGGGAGAGGAGCAGAGCCCCATTGGGTAGATGAGTGACCTCTATGCCCAAGAAGTAGTCTAAATTGCCTAGCTGTTTCAGGGCAAATTCTGAATTCAGAGCTTCAATGAGACTCTGAGTGTGAGGCAAAGAGTTACCTGTAACAAGTATGTCATCAACATACATCAAAATTAAGATGCAGTAGGTGGCAGTGTGCAAGGTGAAGAGGGAGGGGTCACGCTTGCTTGCCACAAAGCCTCTAAGTAGCAGGGCAGTTTTCAGTCTCTCAAACCAGGCCCTAGGTGCCTGTTTGAGGCCATATAAGGCCTTCTGCAACCTGCAAACCAGAGTTTTATCTTCCACTTCAAATCCCGGGGGTTGTTGCATGTAGACTTCCTCATGTAGGTAGTCATTGAGAAAGGCATTGTTCACGTCCAACTGCCTTATGGGCCATTTACAAGACACAGCAACTGTCAGTACAGTCTGAACTGTTACTGGTTTTACAACTGGAGAAAAGGTCTCTGTAAAAGCACAACCAGCTTGCTGGTGAAAGCCCTTGGCCACTAGCCGGGTCTCATACTTATTGATACTGCCATCAGGGTTTTCCTTAACCCGGAACACCAATTTGCAACCAATTGGGGTTCTATTTGGTGGAGGATGGACCAATGTCCAGGTGTGATTGTTCATTAATGCATCATACTCATCCTTCATGACTGCAGCCCAATGAGGAGCAGCCAAGGCTTGCTTAACAGAAGTTGGTTCCATGTGAGTTAGTAGAAGGGTGGGATGAAGCCTAGGCATAACAATTCCTAATTTGGACCTTGTTTGCATGGGATGTGTGTTTTGAGGGAAAGGTGGAGGAGAAGGAGAGGACTCGGGTGAGGGAGAAGGCTGGTTTGGTGAGGCCTCAGGTATACCAACAGAAGGACTAGATGACTGACTTGGTGACTGTGTTGGATAGGTTGGACTTTGAGGTTGTGAAGAGGAAGAGGATGAACTTGGTGACCGAACTGACTGAACAGGCGAGGGAAATGAGGTTGCTGGACTGACATTAACATGTGAAGGAGGACTGACATTAGGAGTTGTATAGGGAGTGGGAACAACAGAGAGTAATGTGGGAGACAATTTGGGATGTATGGAAGAAATTGGGGGTAGTGTGGGCCTCGGTTGAGGTGTGACAGCTGCTGTAGAAAATAGTTCAGGATATGGAAAACGAAGTTCATTGAAAACGACATCTTTGGAGATCAACATTCGACCATAAGGACTTGGGAATTTATAGCCCTTTTGGGAGGAGGAATATCCCAGAAAAACACACTCTTTTGAGTGGCAAGAGAGCTTGTGCTGCTGGTAGGGACGTATGAAAGGATAGCAGGCACATCCAAAGGCTTTTAGGAACTTAAGGTTGGGTTCCTGTTGAAGCAAAGTGAAGTAGGGAGATTTGTTCTGAAGAACAGGTGAAGGCATTCGGTTAATTAAGTATGCAGCTGTTAGGAAAGCATGATCCCAGAACTGAAAGGGTAGGGATGCATGGGCCAAGAGAGTGAGGCCAGTTTCAACCATATGTCTGTGTTTGCGTTCCACAAGGCCATTCTGATGATGGGTGTGGGGACAAGCAAGTCTGTATACAATTCCAAAGGTAGACAAATACTTGGAAAAGGGACGGAATTCCCCACCCCAGTCACTTCGGACAGTTTTAATTTTGGTATTGAATTGCAATTCAACCATAGCCCGAAACTGAATGAATTGGGAAAGTGTGTCAGACTTTCGTTTTAAAGGAAAAATCCAAGTGAAGCGACTAAAGGCATCCACACAAGTCAGGAAATAAGCACATCCACTAGAGGATTGGATTGGGTCAGGTCCCCACAAGTCACAGACAACAAGTTCAAAGGGAAATTTGTAAATGGTGTTGGAAGAGGGAGCTGGGAGGCGATGTGCCTTACCCAAGCAACATGCAGTACAAAAATCTAATGGGTTTTTGTGTGGAACAGCAAGATTAGAGGATTGAAGCGCTTCTTTAAGTGCATCATGGTGCGGATGACCTAAGCGAGTGTGCCACAATTTATAAGAATAAGGAGACATGCTGGAATCAGAAGTATTGTTATTCACATTAATTGTTGGTTCGTGTACATCAGGTATGGAATTAACATTGAAAACAGAAACTGAATCACAAGTGGGTACAATATTTGTAGTAACATAATTACAACTAGGAAGGGAAGACATAGCTAAGGGAGAGAGATTATCAAACTTGTAAAGACCATCTGGACCAACACTACCACGTAGCAAAATTTCAGAAGAATCCTGTGATTTGACAAGACAAAAGAAGAGGTGAAACTCAAAATAAACATGATTATCTCGAGCAAATTGACTAACACTGATTAAGCTCTTTGTAATTGAGGGAACAAGAAGTAAGTTGTGTAAGGTGAATTTAGTGTGGGGTTTGGAAGGGGTTCTAAAACACAACCAATTTTGTTAATGGACAAACCTTGGCCATTTCCCAAGAAAACCTGATTAGACCCTGGTAAAGAAGCAGTCTCAGTCAAGTTGGAAGGGTCTGGAGTAACATGGTGAGATGCTCCTAAATCAGGGTACCAGGAGCTGCCAAACTGAGACTTAGTGCCTGTGAGGTAAGCTTGTGGCTGCTGTGGCCTGGGTATTGCCACATAGGACAGAGCAAACTGAGGAGGCCTAGAGGATTGGGTGAACATAGGGAGGGGTGGTCTCTGATACATGAATGGTTGCCAATTCTGATGCTGTGGAGGTCCTTGGTAATATTGATCATTGTTGGAATTGCAATAGTAACATATACTCTCATTGTGACCATACTTTTTGCAGATCTGGCACTGGACGTTAGAGCGACCACCGGAGCATCCACCGCCGCGACCTCTGGATCTGCCACCACCGTAGCGGCCGCCACCGCGGTTACTGCGATAAGCTTCACCTCTGTTTCCTGATTCACCTCCAATAACATGAGAATAGCTCTCTGGAAATTGTGAGTTCTGGAACGAAGCGTTTGGCAGAGGCGAAGGATTGAAGTTTCCATTGAAATTTCCATTGCTCAAATTCTGAGAAGATGATTGAGTGAGATTGACGGAAACCAAATCAGGAAGAACATTCTTCTTGTTCTTTTCAAGTCGAGCCTCATGAGCTAGAAGAATCGATTGTAGTTCATCAAGAGAAACGAGTTCGGTCTTGCTGTTGATCACAGCGACGATTGGATCATAATCCTTAGGAAGTGCTTCGAGTGCAACTTCCAGAAGATTCCGATGCGGAATTGGATCTCTGATGGAGAGAAGTGAATCGGAAAGAGAACGAACCTGAAGGACGAATTCAGAAACTGATCGATTATCTTTTGATAGGGATCGCAACTCAGAACGAAGTTGCCTAGCTTTTGTACTCAAGAGAGTGTGGAAGTGCTTATGAATTTCGTCCCAAATCTGCCTTGAATGAACACAATTGACCACTCGAGGGAGCAGAAAATCAGAAATCGAAGCTAGTAGCCAAGTGGAGATCAGCGCATCTTGCTGCTCCCAATCATTGTATGTAGGATTCGCTTCTCCATTTTCTTGATCGGAATCAGTGAGAAACCTAGGTGGAGTTCGAGGAACGGTGACAAATTTCTGGAGTTTGTGGCCACGAATCACTCCCTCAATTTGTTGCTTCCATTGCCGAAAATTGTTGTCATCCAACTTCAACGAGATTGGATGCGAAGGTGTGAATCGTGGTGCACTAGGGTTTCCAAAAGGATTAATAGAAGCCATGGCTTCAGGATCTAGAAGCTCTAGATACCATATTAGAAATAGAGAATTCAGAGAGAATAGAAGAGAGTAGAATTGATGAGAATTTGTATTATGTCATTATGAATTAGTACAGAGAGGCTACTGCTATATATACCAGTAGCTATGACAGTTAGAAATCTAACTGCTTAACAGAAACTAACGAACTAGTACAGCTGTAGCTAACTGAACTATATACTGAAACTAATCTATCTCTAACAGGTTGCATTCTAATATCAGGAGAAAGGTGAGAATTCATAACCCACCAGATTGCGTTCGCATGATGCAACTAGCAAGAGTGGTGGAGGCTGATTTATTGGTTGGCTGCTGATGGAGGGATTTTATACCAAAGGATAACCAGTAGAACTGGTCTTGGGTGGAGTGGAAGCAGCAGCAGAAGTTCTTTTTCTGTTGTGAAGGATGACGGAAATTTGTTGATCCGTCTTGGGAAAACAAGGGAGAGCAAAACAGAATTGGGGACCGTTGCCAGTAATTAAATATGTGTATTCTAGGAGAAACAAAAGATAAAATGTAGTAACTGAGGTAGTTACCATTTACCAACCGTAGGGGTGGTTATGTGTAGGTGTATGTGTTGTTTGTACAATATTAGGAAGTGGGAGTAAGGGACAGTTATTCATCTGGTTGTTCAGTTCTATGTTGGTGTTTGGTTGAGAAGAAATTCTCTGAAGGAGCAGTGCTTTGGGACAAGAGTCATTCTTTTGTATTTCTGTGTTTCTCTACTACTAATCTACCAAATTTCATACCTATAATTCTGGGCTTCTATTAGTTTTCCTTTCATGCAGGAACTTTTTCCTGTTTAGGAGACACAGGCACTTCAGTTTTGTTGATACCGGCTCAAAAGTAGCTTTTAGTTCAACTAACTGATTAATTTTATGTAGATAAGTTGCTTTCGAAGGCAAAGTTAATTTTGATACACAGCCTTGCCACTCTTTCTCTTTCTTATTTTTCTTTTTGAGAAATAGAAGAGAGAAAATAAGCCTATTTGAAGCTTTCAAAGTTTCAGATAATGCTTAAATGAAAGCTCTCATATCTGTTCTGGTAGTAATACTTGTTTATTGATGCAGGTCGTTGCTTGTCCATGTGCACTTGGGTTAGCCACACCTACTGCCGTGCTGGTAACATCTTCATAGAGACCACATCTGTCACCACCTTAGATGTTGTTCTATTTGAACTAAGCTTTCCTGTACAATTTTATGTGTATTTTAACAGGTTGGAACTTCTTTGGGGGCTACAAAAGGATTACTTTTGCGTGGTGGAAACATTTTAGAGAAGTTTGCCATGGTAAACACTGTTGTGTTTGACAAAACAGGGACCCTGACTGTTGGTAGACCTGTTGTGACAAATATTGTCGCTCCTACATACAGACAAAATTCAAACTCAAGGTAGTGTAGGGCAAGAAATTTCCATTCATTCGTCAAAATAAATTCATTTGGAAAGATTCTGTTTTCAAGGTGCTGACATTGTCTAGTTTTTCATGTAACAAGATGATATCCATTTTGCTATCAGCACAGAATCAGGTTTAACCATGAATAAAATGAGAGAAACTTGCTCCCAAAAAAAAGAAAGAGAGAAACTGTTCCCATATATTTAATATGTGATAATGAATGAAAAGAAGAAAACCTTCCATTCGGTACCTTGTTAATATATCAAAGTCTAGAAAGATGGTAGCTAAATGTGGCTATCTAAAAATGTTTATGAAAGAAGAGTGAATCAATTATTTGTTCACTGGACTGTAAATGTTTTGGGAGAATTCCAAAAACAAGAACTGTTGATACTTGATAGTAATATTTAGCCACAATATATTATGCACAATAGCCACATCAAATGGTTACTTTTTTTCCATGGTAAATATTTTAAACAAGTATTCATTACTTGGAATTTTCTGAATTTTTTCATCAAGTTTTTTTATCCAAAAAAATAAAAATAAAAATAAAGACTAAGCTAGTCTTTGATGTTTATACGCACTGGGCAAGTATATCCGTAATTCCTTCCAGTTATACAATATCTTAATTATCACTTATTCACTTACATAATTCCTGTATAGCACTGTGGTTTTTTTATTATGTCTTTGCTGTTTAACTCTATAACCTCTTTATTGTTTGTGTACAACTGTATTTTACATTTATTGAAAAACCAATGCTTTATTGTACACACCAATTTAAAAAATATGCATCCTGGGGAAGAATAAAACCAATGAATTTTTCATGCCATTGCAAATATAAATATTGATTAAGCCATCTGTTTCATATCAACCTGCACAGTGCCTTTAAGAAACACAATGAAAAGTTTTGACTGTGCGGAAAAGTGAATGGTTTTATTCACTTTATCGAACTGATACAACGATAGGAAATATATAGACATACAGGGATTGATTCTGTACACTAATTAGGCTAAGAATCAGGGGAAATAAATGTCCCTATAAATGGAAATAAATGACTGTATAACAGCTATGACTAGAAAAGGAAATAGAATAAAACAGATCCTAATTCTAGCTGTACAAATAAGAATAATATGATTCTGATTTAATGTTGTAAGAACCAAACAGAAACTGAGAGTGGAGAGAGAAGAGAGAGAAGATAGGGAGAAGAGGAATCACGATAGATTCAGAATCTGAATTGTATTTCTTAAAGTGTCTAGATACAATGAATAGTTCTATATATAGAGGGCAGTGATAACTGCCTCTAACAGAATCTGACTCAGCAGTGAGCTGAGATCAGATGTGGCACATACACAGTAAGCCCAGCTTACTCTAACATACCCCCTTTTAAGTTCATGGTGGGTTTACACAAAGTTCCTGACTTTGAACAGTTCTAACTACATACATCTTTTAACATACCCCCTTTTAAACTAAGGTGGGTTTACAAGTGTTAGGTGATCAAGAACTCCTAAATTACTTCTTAGTGCTTCAAATCTTGTCTGTGAGAGTGGTTTAGTGAGGAGATCAGCAACTTGATCAATTCCCGGTAGATGGCAGACTGTTAGGGACTTGTTAAGGATCTTTTCTCTTACAAAGAAAATGTCAAGCTCCATGTGTTTCGTTCTGGAATGCAGAACCGGGTTATGAGACAGTGAAACCGTGGACAAGTTGCACGATACACCACTGGTGTTTGAGACTTTATGTGCAGCTCTTGCAATAGGGACTGGATCCAAAGTGCTTCAGCTGTAGTCGCTGCCAAGCCTCTGTACTCAGCTTCTGTACTGGATCTGGCTACTAAAGGCTGCTTCCGAGACCACCAAGACACAAGGTTTGGACCAAAGTATATGCAAGACCCTGAGGTTGACCTGCGATCATCCAAATCTGCTACCCAATCAGCATCAGTAAAGGCTTGAATGGAGAAAGGTGCAGCAGGGTTTGCAGGTTTCAGGATAAGTCCATGAGTTATGGTACTCCTCAGGTACCTTAGAATGCGTTTAACCACCTTCCAATGATCCTCTAGGGGCTGTGAAAGGTACTGATAGACCTTACTCACTGTAGCAGATTTCTGGCCGAGTGATAGTGGCATATTGTAATGCTCTTCAATTGACCTGTACAATGTAGGATCACTCATGTAATTAGCTCCAAACTTAGTCATTTTGGTGTTGCTGACCATAGGTGTAGGTGATCCTTTTGCATTGCCCATATTAGCCTTGGCAAGTAAGTCCCTGATATACTTGGACTGAGACAGTAAAATACCTTTATTATTTCCCAAGTGTTTCACTTCCACTCCTACAAAGTAATCAAGAGTACCAAGTTGCTTGAGAGCAAAGGTGGAGTTGAGTTTTTGAATGAGAGCAGAGATGCGAGTAGGAGATGAGCCAGTCACTATAATATCATCCACATAAACTAGGATGCAAGTGCAGTGGCCAGAATGTGTGTGGATAAAGAGAGAAGGGTCACACCTACTAGTTTGAAACCCATACTGTACAAGAGCTTTGGTCAGGTGTTCAAACCATGCTCTTGGGGCTTGTTTAAGCCCATAGATGGCACGATTCAGCTTGCACACTTGAGAGGAATTGGGAATTTTGAAACCAATAGGTTGTTCCATATAAACTTCTTCAGGTAGCAGGCCATTTAAGAAGGCTTTATTAACATCTAGCTGCTGTATAGATCAGCTGTAAGTCCAAATCACTCTAACTGCTACAGGTTTGACAACAGGGGAGAAAGTTTCTGAATAGTCTCTCCCCAACTGTTGATGAAACCCCTTTGCAACTAATCTGGCCTTGTACTTGTTAATTGTCCCATCCGGGTTCTCTTTAACCCTAGACACCTACTTGCAACCTATTGCCTTTTTGCTGGGTGGGAGGTCAACCAATGTCCAAGTGTTGTTGCTCATTAATGCATTATACCCATGCTGAATTGCCTCATGCCAATGAGGAAGGGCTAAGGCTTCAACAGGGGAATTAGGCTCTGCATGTGTTAGTAATAAGGTGGGAAGGGACAGCAATCTAGCTTTGGATCTAGTGACCATAGAGTGGGCATTATGAGGTGCAGGTGTGGGAGAGGACTGTGCTGCTGTAGAGGATGAACCTGACAGGTTAGGAGAGCCACTAGGAGTTAACCCACAATGAAGGGAAGACAAGGAAAAAGGATCTGGCTGGTGTTGAGAAGATTGACCCGATACAGAGGGAGAAACTTGGTTAAGAGGTGTAACAATGAATGGTGACTGAGGAGAAGGAATACCTTGACCTGACAGTGATGGTGAGACATGATTAATAGGTGTTGCATGGACAGGAGACTGAGCAGAAACACTTGGTTCTGAGTGAGATACATGAGCAGATCTAGAAAAGGGAGGGATTACAAAGAGAGGATCGGAACTAGTATGAGTTGCAGGTGCTGGTGATACTTTTGAGTTGAGAATTTCTTTTGCAAAGGGAAAGACATGTTCATTAACCTACACATCTTTAGAGATATACATACGGCCATCCTTAGCTAGGCATTTATAGCCTTTATGAGAGGTAGAGTACCCAAGAAAAGTGCACTCATTAGTACGAAACTCAAGCTTGTTTTTATTATAAGGTCGTAGGCATGGATAACATGCACAACCAAAGACTTTTAAGCATAGAATAATCAGGATCGGACTTCTAGAGACTGAAATAAGGTGTATGGTTTGAGCGAACAGGTGTAGGAAGACGATTAATGAGAAAAATTGTTGTACAAAAGGCATGATCCCAATAGCACATAGGAAGAGAGGCTTGAGCTAGGAGTGCTAGGCCAGTTTCAACAATATGACAGTGTTTGCGTTCAATGGACCCATTTTGATGATGAGTGTGGGGACAAATGACTCTATGTTGAACACCCAAATCTGTCAAAAACTTTGTAAAAGGTCTGAATTCCCCACCCCAGTCAGACTGTACAGCTTTGATATTGGTGCCAAACTGTACTTTTACAAGCTCAAAAAATTGTTTGAAAGTGTTTATAGTGTCTGACTTTTGTTTTAGCAAGAATAGCCATGTGTATTTAGTGCAAGCATCCATTATTGAAAAGTAATATTGATACCCCATGGAAGATTTGACAAGGGCTGGACCCCACAGATCCAAAAATAGTAAGTCAAAGGGATTAGCATAAGTAGTTAGGGAAGCATGAGATGGAAGTCTATGAGACTTTGCAAAACAACAAGCTGTGCAAAAATCCAAAGCATTTTTATTAATATGGGACAGATTACATTTCTGAAGTACAGTTCTCATAGCCACATCATTGGCATGTCCTAATCTATAGTGTCAAACATAATAGGATAGGGGCACTTTATTTACATCATTTTGACTAGAATTTGAAGGAATACATCTTGACAAGGGAGTGGGAGAAGAAACACTCAGACAGGTGGGCAGACTTGATAAACCAGTAGCACTTGAATGAGTTCTTGAAGCTATAGAAAACTGATGAAAGACATACAGACCCACAGAGTTCACAGAACCTTCTAGAAGTACCTTATGATCATCCTGTGATTTAACATAACAAAGATGAGGAAGGAACTCAAAATAGACATTATTATCTATTGAAAACCGACTAACACTCCGAAGATTTTTGGTTATGGTTGGAACATATAGTAGGTTAGAGAGTGTTAATGTGCAGGTGTGATCAAAAGGGGAGCTAACACATGCAGTTCCTATTGAAATAATAGACAAGCCAAGACCATCACCCATGTATATCTGATCAATACCACTTGGTGGAACAGGCTGAGCCAAGTTATTGAGATCTGCAGTGACATGGTGTGTTACTCCGCTATCAATAAACCATGCATTTGAGTCTGAACCAGAACCAGAGGCCATCATAGCCATAGGATGCTGCTGCTGCTGATAACTACTGAACTGGCCACCAGACTGAGGATTCTGTGCATTACTGGAATGCCATGGAAGTGGCAACAGAGGTTGATTCTGAATTGAAAGTTGACGCATGGGAGGAGGCATGTTATGCTGAGATGGCTGTCCTGAGGCATAGTGATAATTTGCATGAGGAGTAGGATGATTGAACTGATTCGCATTCTGGCCACGATACTGGCCTCTACCATAGGCACCAAAGGAATTAGCACTAGGAGGTGTACAGGTTTCATTGAACCTATAGTAACAATCAAAGGCATTATGATTGTTACGTCTACAAATCTGACATTCAGCTCCATTTCCACACCTGCCATAACCAAATCTGCCTCCTCTACCACGGCCACGGCAACCACCACGACCTCCTCGAAAACCATTACCAAATTGCTGAAAATTGCCACTATTCGGAAAGGAAGAAGATTGAAAATGGCCATTATTTGGAAAGGAAGAAGATGAACCTTGATGAAAGTTAGAGGCCGAAACAGAGTTCACCTGATTCGTACTACTCGATGAGAAATTGGACTCTGGCGTTGAATTAGGGTTAGGATTGGGATTAGTTTGTGCTAGATTTGCCGAGAAAACCTCTGTAGCTGCAGTTTTAGACTTCAATCTTTCCAACCGAGATTCATGTGAGAGAAAGAGAGATTCGATTTCAGGAATCGAATAGGGTTCGATACGGCTTTCAATTGTAGGGAAGAGTATGTGATACTCATCCGGTAATCCTTCCAAGATCGCATCCACGTGTTCCTGACGAGTGATTGGATTCCCAATCGAGATCAACGCATCTACTAGCGCCTTGATGCGCAATAGATATTCACTGATAGTACGATCTCCATTCTAAATATGACGAAGCTCGACATGGAGCTGTGTGATTCGAGCCTTCGTTTGAGAGTTGAAGTAGCCGTGCAACTCATCCCAGAGCTGCCATGCTTGCATACAACCTACAACACGTGCATGAATAGATTCGGAGATTGAGTTCAGAAGCCAGATGAAGAGGTATTGATCTTGAGCTTCCCAAGCTTGATACTCTGGATTCACCGTATCATTCCTTCGATCTTCATCAGTAAGATACCGTAATGGAACCCTAGGACACGCCACATAATTTTCGAGATGATTAGCTCGAATTACAGCTTCAGCAATTTGTCGCCAATGAAGAAAATTCTTTTTGGTTAACTTCGTCGTGACAACAGAGTTGAGGTTTGGAGGTTGCGCCCCCGCTACAGGTGGTGACGGTGGCGGCGGCGGCCGAGGAGGAAGGTGGAGGCGGTGGATTACCGTCTAAATTGGATGCGGAAGCCATGACCGAGACCGAAGCTCTCTGATACCATGTAAGAACCAAACAGAAACTAAGAGTGGAGAGAGAAGAGAGAAAAGATAGGGAGAAGAGGAATCACGATAGATTCAGAATCTGAATTGTATTTCTTAAAGTGTAGATACAATGAATTGTTCTATATATAGAGGGCACTGATAACTGCCTCTAACAGAATATGACTCAGCAGTGAGCTGAGATCAGATGTGGCACATACACAGTAAGCCTAGCTTACTCTAACAAATGTCACAATCAGCGACACTCCCCCTCAATCTGTGTGATAGATGTCTATCATTCCCATATTGGATCTGAGATTGTCATATGTGTGTCTTGGAAGTGTTTTAGTTAGAATGTCTGCTGTTTGGTGGCATGATGGAACATGATTAACACTTATAATGCCATGATCAATCTTTTCCTTTATGAAGTGTCTGTCAATCTCCACGTGTTTTGTTCTATCATGTTGGACCGGGTTCTTTGCCATACTGATGGTAGCTTTATTGTCACATATTATCCTCATTGTATAGTTAGTGGGAATTCTGAGTTCTTCTAACATTCTTTTCAGCCAAATTCCTTCACAAATGCCATGTGCCATGGCTCTAAGTTCTGCTTCTGCACTGCTCCTTGCCACCACGGACCGTTTCTTTCTCCTCCAAGTAACCATGTTTCCCCATACAAAAGAGCAATAGCCAGAAGTTGACTTTCGGTCTGATGTGCAACCTGCCCAATCCGAGTCTGTATAGACTTCAATGCCTTTGTTTGAATTTTTCTTAAAGTATAGACCCATGCCTGGTGTGCTTTTGAGATATTGTAGGACCCTCCTCACTGCTTTCATATGAGTATCATTGGGGTTTGACATATGGCGGCTTGCCATACTTACAGCAAACCCAATGTCGGGCCTAGTGTGTGCAAGATAGATTAATTTTCCCACTAGGCTTTGGTACCTGTCTTTATCAGTTGGAGGGCTTTCATCTTCTGAGCTGCCACATTTTACTGCTTCTATAGGGGTGTTCGAAGCCTTGCACCCAAGCATCCCGGTTTCTTGAAGGAGGTCCAGGGTGTACTTCCTTTGGGAAACATAGATCCCATTTTTTGTCCGGGTTATTTTCATCCCTAGGAAGTACTTGAGTTGTCCTAAGTCTTTGACTTCAAATTCTCTAGCCAGAAAATTCTTTAGGTGCTCAATTTGATCATGATCATCTCCTGTGATGACAATGTCATCAACATAGACAATGAACAATGTTACCTTTCCTTCCAAGGAGTGTTTGATAAACATAGTATGGTCCGATTGGCATTGAGTGAACCCATCTTCCTTGACAACACAAGTCAGCCTATCAAACCAAGCTCTCGGTGACTGTTTAAGGCCATACAACGACTTCCGAAGCTTTCATACTTTTTTTGAGGTGCTGTCTGATTCAAGTCCGGGGGAATTTGCATATACGCTTCCTTTTCCAACTTGCCATTTAAGAAGGCATTTTTTATGTCCAACTGGTGTAGCGACCAGTCTAAGTTTGCAGCCAAAGATAATATTACTCGAACTGAGTTTAGTTTAGCCACTGGTGCAAATGTTTCTTCGTAGTCCACACCATATGATTGGGTGAACCCCTTTGCCACCAACCTTGCTTTGTACCGATTTATACTATCATCGGCATTGTATTTAATGGAGAATATCCACTTGCATCCGACTGGTTTCTTCCCCTTCGGTAAGGTAGTTATCTCCCAGGTGTCATTCTTTGCCAAAGCTTGAATCTCTTCAGTTACAGCTTTGGTCCATTCAGGATGTTGGAAGGCTTCTTGGATATTCCTTGGGATATGAGTTCCATCAAGAGATGTTACAAATGCCTTGTATTCCTGTGACAATTTACCATAGGACATATGTTTTTCAATGGGGTGTTGAGTGCAAGTTCTCACCCCTTTTCTTAAGGCAACAGGAATATCAAGATTACTTGTACTAGTGTGATCAAATTCAGAGATAGGAGCAGAGTTACCTGAGGGAATTTCAATTTCTGGAATCTGGTTGGACTCATGGTAATAGAGTGTATCATAGAGTGAGAGAGAGGAGAATCTAAAAATATGAAAATCTGATATTTGTATTCTGTTTTGATTCAATGAACAGAGGGGGCTTTATATAGCCTTACAATGTAACTGCTTAGAGCAGTTAAACTATAACTGACATAACTGAATGTTGCTGACTCAGCACATTCAGTTATGTGTGTACAACTAAGCTACAGCTATGCGTATACTCTAATATCCTCCCCTCAAGGTCAAGGTGGTTACTGAGATGAAACCACATTGAGCTTGACTCTTAATTCAGTGAATTTGGATGAGGAGAGTGGCTTGGTCAGGCAATCTGCTAGCTGATCCGAGCTTGGAACATGGATGATTGACAATGACTTTGAGAGGACCTTCTCACAGACAAAATGAATATCCAGCTCCATGTGTTTAGTTCGAGCATGGAGAATTGGGTTATGAGCTAGGTTAACTGCACTGAGGTTGTCACACAAGCTTTGGAGCAGTAAAAGGGACTCTGAGTTCAGTGAGCAAAGTCTGAATCCAAAGAGTCTCAGCAGTGGTGTTGGCCATGCTGCGATACTCGGCCTCTGTGCTGGATCGGGCTACCAACTGCTGTTTCTTAGAGCACCAAGAGACAAGATTAGGCCCAAAGAAAATGTAGGATCCAGAGGTGGATCTTCTGTCATCCGGGCCACTAGCCCAGTCAGCATCTCAATAGGCTAGCAATGGAAAGGCAGTAGCTGAAGCAGCAGGGAGTAGAAGCAGACCATGATGAATTGAGCCTTTGAGATATGAGGATACGTTTCACAGCTTACCAATGAGTATCAAGAGGATTAGCCATGAATTGGCAAACCTTGTTGACACTGAAAGCAATGTCTGGCCGAGTAAGGGTGGCATACTGAAGAGCTCCAACAATTGATCTGTACAAGTGGGGGTCTGCCATAGTATCTGTGCCATGCTTGGTGAGCTTGCTGTTGCTAATCATGGGAGAGGAGATTCCCTTTGCATCAGACATTTGTGCCTTGGACAGCAAGTCTCTGATGTACTTGTTTTGGGTGAGTAGCAGAGCACCATTGGAGAAATGGGACGCCTCAAGGAAGTAGTCTTGGTTGCCAAGCTCCTTGAGAGCAAACTGTTAGTTCAACTTCTGAATTAGATCAGTGATTAAAGAAGGTGATGAACTAGTGATGATGATATCATCTACATACACCAACACATATAGGGAAATACAATTCTTGGAGTAGATAAAGAGGGAAGGGTCACACTTGCTAGTGACAAACCTATAGTGTAAGAGGGAAGAGGCAAGGCTTTCATACCAAGCCCGAGGTGCCTCCTTGAGTCCATACAGGACTTTATGCAGTTTGCATACCAGATTTCTGTCAGTGTGTTCAAAGCCAGGAGGCTGAACCATGTATACTTCTTCATCGAGAACCCCATTCAAAAACGCATTATTAACATCAACTTGTTTGATGGTCCATTTGTGAGTGATAGCCAAAGATAAAATGATCCTGATAGTTACGGGTTTAACAACTGGGGAGAAAGTTTCATAAAAATCAAACCCGTGTTGCTGATGAAACCCCTGGGCCACTAATCTGGCCTTGAACTTGTTCACAGTCCCATCCGGGTATTCCTTGACTCGGAAGACCCAGTTGCAGCCAATTGCTGTTCTGTTTGGTGGAAGAGGTACTAAAGACCAAGTGTTGTTCTTAAGGAGAGCATTGTGCTCATCCTTCATGGCTGCTAGCCAAGGAGGACTAGAGACAGCCTCTTTGACAGTCCTGGGTTCAACATGACTGAGAAACAGTTTGGGAGGTAAATGTCCAGTTTTGGACCTTGTAGCCATAGGGTGAGTATTAGCAGGCTGAGTGGGAGAGGGACTTGGGGAAGAGTCAGACTGTGGCAACTGAGTAGAAGAGGGTGAAGGTGGAGATGATTGGACAGAGTGAGTAGAGTTGTGGGATCAGTGTGGACATCAGAGGGTGAAGGTGATTGGACAGAGTGAGGAACACCAGGAGATGACTGAAACAGTGGGCTTGGAGAAGAAGAGGAAGGAGAATGGGTGAGAAGGCTTATATGGCTGAGATGGGTATGTGCTACGGGTATGTTTGGACAATTGCACACTTCACATTTAAAATTCCTTGGATTTTTATTGAATAATGATGAGTATCAACAGAAACTGTGGGTATAATGCTCAGATAGAGAGAAAGAGAGAAAGGGATTTGTGACTTACAAGACAGAAAGAGAGTAGAAAGGCCACAATTGGAGACTAAGCTTTCGAGAGGCTTAGTTCTCTCCCAAGGGTTCTTCCAACTCCAATTCCAGCCTCCTTTTCCTCTGCTGCCAGCCCTCCTATATTACCCCCCATCCACTCTAACAGAAAGCACTCCCTCCCCTCCCTCACGCATGACTACTGCCTAGCTGGCAGTAGTTAGTTACAATTCCCTCTCTCTTAGGGGTGATCCAGTGCTTTATGCACTTTTTAGCCACTTGGTAGACCTCCATTTTCCCCTCTCATATACCATATTCTCTGTGGGCCTAATGTCCGCATCAATACCTTCCCCTTCAGGATTCACCTTGTCCTCAAGGTGAAATTCTGGAAACAGTTCTTGTAGTATTGTTACTTTCTCCCATGAGTTCTCACAACTGGGCAAACCCTTCCACTTCATTAGGACTTCCATATCTGCAATCTTGGTTCCCCTTACTGCTAACACTTCTTCTGGTTGAGCTTGTAATTCCCATTCTTCGGATACAAACGGTGGAAGTGGCTGCACCACTGTGTCCGCAGAGATTGATTTCTTCAATAAGGAAGAATGGAAAACTGGGTGCACTCTACTTCCCTCGGGTAGCTGGAGCTTGTATGCGACTGCCCCAATTTTTTCAGTGATAGGATACGGACCATAATACCTAGGACTTAACTTCTGGTTTACTCTTTTAGCTAGGTTCTTCAATTTGTAAGGCTGGATCTTCAAATAGACCATATCCCCCACTTGATGCTCAACCTCTCTTCTCTGTTTGTTGGCTTGTTGCTTCATTCGGTTCTGTGCTTGGGCCAATTGTTTCTTCAATTCTGCCAGCAGCTCATTCCTTTCTGAGGTCAATTTATCCACCTCCTCCAATGCAGTCCCTCCTACATCACCCCTGATTACAGCAGGGGGATCCCTTCCATACAGAGCCTTGAAAGGGGTCGTTCTGATTGCTGAATGGTAGTTGGTATTGTACCAGAATTCAGCCCAACTAAGCCATTTGTGCCACTGCTTTGGCCTCATGCCAGTCATACATCTTAAATAGGTCTCCAAGCAACGATTAACCACTTCTGTTTGTCCATCGGTTTGGGGATGGTACGCTGAGCTGAATTTCAGTTTGGTTCCAGCCAGCTTGAAGAGTTCAGTCCAGAATGAGCTAATGAATATGCGATCCCGGTCCGATACTATTGAAGTGGGGAATCCATGAAGCCGAACCACCTCTTTGAGAAAAACTTCAGCTACCTCCTTTGCAGTGTATGGATGAGCTAAAGCCAAGAAATGAGCATATTTCGTTAACCTATCCACCACTACAAGGATGGCGTCCATTCCGCTGGACTTTGGGAGCCCTCCAATGAAATCCATAGAAACATCTGACCATTGTTGAGAAGGAATTGGAAGTGGTTGTAACAGTCCGGAAGGTTTCAATGCCTCATACTTGTTCCTCTGGCAAGTTCCACAAGCCTGCACATAGTCTTGAATCTCCCTCCTCATCCCTTCCCAAAAAAACAGCCCTGCAACCCTTTTGAAAGTTCTGAAATACCCTGAATGTCCACCCTACAACCGAGTCATGGAATTCCTTCAAAATCAAGGAAATTTTTGGAGAACTTTTGGGAATGACCAACCTGCTCTTGTAGTACAATCTGCCCTTGATGAGGGAATACCCTTTGTGAGAGTTGCTGTCTAGTAGGAGGCTCTGCACTATCTTCTTCAATTTGTCATCCTTTGATACTTCTTCCTCTAAGTCATCCC
This sequence comes from Sophora flavescens, assembly GCA_030762895.1. Lineage (NCBI taxonomy): Eukaryota > Viridiplantae > Streptophyta > Magnoliopsida > Fabales > Fabaceae > Sophora > Sophora flavescens. Next base: position 142,193,952 of record CM061065.1, read on the forward strand.
ATTCCACAAATTGCACTGTAGATAGGGCTGCAAATTGCAGCTTCCTGGATAGAGCATCCGCCGCTTTATTCTCTGTTCCTGGTTTGTATTTGATCTCAAAATCAAATCCTAACAGTTTGGAGACCCATCTCTGCTGTTCCTCTCCCATCAACCTCTGCTCGGCTAAGAACCTCAAGCTTTTCTGGTCAGTATGCACCACAAAGTGCCTGCCTAACAGATAGTGTCTCCATTTTTGGATTGCTAGCACCACTGCCATTAACTCCTTCTCATATACTGACTTGCCCTGAGCTCGGTCTGAGATGGTTTGACTCATGTAAGCCACTGGCCTCCCTTCTTGCATCAAAACAGCCCCTATTCCTTTCCCTGAAGCGTCAGTCTCCACCACAAAAGTCTTTTCAAAATCCGGGACAGCAAGCACCGGAATGGAAGTCATGGCTCTTTTCAATTCTTCAAAGGCAATTTGAGCTTCTGCCCCCCAATTGAACTTATCTTTTTTGAGTTGTTGAGTGAGGGGCCAAGCTATCTTCCCATAATTCTTTACAAACTTTCGGTAGTATCCAGTAAGTCCTAGGAATCCTCTCAACCCTTTGACATCTTTAGGAGCTGGCCAATCTATCATATCTTTGATCTTGTTGGGGTCTGCAGCCACCCCTCGACCTGAGACAATATGCCCCAAGTATTCTAATTGCTTCTGGCCGAAGGAACACTTCTTCTTATTGACCAATAACCTGTTTTGCCTCAGCACCTGCAGTACCTTTCCCAATTGCTCCTTATGACTCTCTTCACTTTTACTATAGACAAGAATGTCATCAAAAAACACCAATGCAAACTTCCTGAGAAAAGGCTTCAGAATCTGATTCATAAGAGCTTGGAAGGTGGAGGGAGCATTAGACAACCCAAAGGGCATGACCAGGAACTCATAGTGTCCCTCGTGGGTTCTAAATGCAGTTTTGGGGATGTCTTCCTCCTTCATCCTTATTTGGTGATAACCAGACTTTAGATCCAACTTAGAAAAGACTCTAGCCCCCCCTAACTCATCCAACAATTCATCAATGACAGGGATGGGGAATTTATCCGGAATAGTGAGTTTGTTTAAGGCCCTGTAGTCAACACAGAATCTCCATCCTCCATCCTTCTTCTTTACTAAAATTACTGGATCTTTGAAAGGACTAGTCTTTGGGTCTAATAACTCCAGCTAACAACATCTCCTTTACTATCCTTTCTATTTCATTTTTCTGATAATAGGGGTACCTGTAGGGTCTAATGTTTGGGATTGTTGCTCCTTCTGTCAAGGTGATGGCATGGTCATGCTCCCTGTGAGGTGGTAGGCCTTTTGGCTCTTGAAACACATCTTCAAACACCATTAAGACTTCTTCCAGACCATTAGGAACAGCCGTCCACTCGTCCCTCTCTCCATTCGATCCTTCTTGATAAGCCACATAGTATCCCTCCCCCTCATCTTGAAGAGCCTTGAGCATTGCTCTCCAAGAAGCCTGTGACTTGCAAAGGGAAGGATCTCCCCTCAGCTCCTTCTTCTCACCTTTCTTTCCCCACTTCAAAATCAGGTTGTTGAAGTTAGCTTCTATGTTCCCCAGGCTTGCAAGCCAATCCATCCCTAGCACCACCTCTGTCTCTCCTAACTCCATTAAGAAGAAATGTTGTTGTATTGGAACTCCTTGCACTATCACACTCAGATTCTTACAAATGCCTCTGTTCTTCACCTTGTCTCCATTGCCAATTTCAACCACAAACTCAGGGGTGTCACTCACTGCTAGTTTCAGCTCCTCTACTATTTTTGTTGAAATGAAATTACTAGTGGCCCCACAATCCACTAGCACCAGCACCTTTTTGTCCCTAATTTTCCCCCAAGTTTTGAAGGACCTATTTGTAGTAAGTCCCTCTTTACTGTTCAAGGACAACTGCAGTGTTTTGACCTCCAACACAGGTTCCTCTTCCTCTGGGGATTGCTCTTCTTCATCCTCTCCCGAACCTTCTACCAACACAAACTGATAGTGTTTCAGTTTACAAAGATGTTCGGGTCCCCATTTCTCCCCACATTTGAAACACAATCCTTTTCTACTTCTCTCCCTCAACTCATTTTGGCTCAACCTATTTCCTCCCAACAGTTTCTTTTCAAAATGCCCTCCATCTGAGGATCTACCTTCCCCTGCCTCCTTCCCACTGGGTTCGACCTTAGCAACTACGGTTCTGGGCTTATAAAAATCTTTCGGGCCCTTTCCCATGGATCCCTCCTTGTCTTTCCATCCCTTCTTCTCCTCCGCAGCCATCCCTCCTTTTCGCAGAGCAGCGTTCTTCTCTTCTAATAACAGAGCCCGATCCATTAGTTCATCCAGGGATTCAGATGCGTGGAGTTTCAGCTCAGCCTGTATCTCTTCCTTAAGGCCATTGAGGAAGATTCCCTTCAGCATTACTCTTTCCGTTCCTTTCATCGGGGCTGACACAAGTTCAAATCTGTCTCGGAACTCCATGACTGACCCAGTTTGCTTAATACTCAGTAACGGACCAAACGGGTTCTGGGCTAACCCTGGTTGGAACCGCCTGAGTACCGCCTCCTTAAATTCCTCCCAGCTCGTCGATGGTGTCTCTTCCTCCCACCATTGGTACCAGTTCAGAGCTCGGTCTTCCAACGCTATCACTACGGCGCTGAGCTTGTTTTCATCTCTCACAGCGTTCATTTTGAAATATCGCTCAATCTTCACAATCCACCCGTACGCTTCGTCTCCATTGAACACTGGCATCTCCAGCTTCCTTCCTCCGTGGTCGAGTGTTGGTACTCGATTCTCGCCTTTGATGCGGGAGCGAGATCGCGAGCCAGAGCTCTGACTTTCCTCACCTTCGCCATCCTCCTCAGCACTCGCTGGCGTCCTTCGATGTCGGGTTCGCCCTCGGCGATACCGATTCTTCTTCAGCAAGAGCTGACGCATCTCTTCCATGCCTCGCGTCAGCTCACCCATCCCTTGCTTCAACTCCTCGACTCCTCGCTCCACGTTATCCACTCGAGCATCCATTCCAGAACGCGTGATAACCATAAGCTCCAGGAAGGTGAGCTTTGATACCACTTGATGAGTATCAACAGAAACTGTGGGTATAATGCTCAGAAAGAGAGAAAGAGAGAAAGGGATTTGTGACTTACAAGACAGAAAGAGAGTAGAAATTGGAGACTAAGCTTTCGAGAGGCTTAGTTCTCTCCCAAGGGTTCTTCCAACTCCAATTCCAGCCTCCTTTTCCTCTGCTGCCAGCCCTCCTATATTACCCCCCATCCACTCTAACAGAAAGCACTCCCTCCCCTCCCTCACGCATGACTACTGCCTAGCTGGCAGTAGTTAGTTACAATTCCCTCTCTCTTAGGGGTGATCCAGTGCTTTATGCACTTTTTAGCCACTTGGTAGACCTCCATTTTCCCCTCTCATATACCATATTCTCTGTGGGCCTAATGTCCGCATCAAATAATGATGGGAATATTTTTTCCAAGTACATAAAATTGGGGTGGCCTAAACGATAATGCCACACCATTACAGAATTCTCATTATTTGAAGGAACTACAGCACACTAGTTGGCCTTTGATTTACTGTTGGAATCTTCAACCTGAAGGAGATTGCCAATCGTTTTCCCCGACCCCAAAATCCGAATTTCACATAGGTTAGGAAATAATTTAGTGATACAGTTCAAATCCCTTGTTAATTTGCTGATAGACAGTAAATTACAGTCAGGTTTTGGTACATAAAGTACTGAATTCAGAGTGATATTCTTTGAAATAACAACTGAACCTTTACCAATCACTTTTGAAAGTGTACCATCAGCTATCCGAACTGTTGAGTGATTGTGACATGGAGAATAGCTATCAAATACAGTAATGTCTCCAGTCATATGATCTGAGGCTCCTGAGTCTACAATCCAAGAGTTTGATTTCCCTTTGCTAGTATTTAAAGCATGTAAAAAATTACTTTTATGGGCTACTGTTGCAGTACCCACATTTTTTCCTGCACTTGACAAGGTTTGTTGGAGGAGTCTTTGTAGAGCTTCCATTTGTTCCTTATTAAAGGGTGCTAGATCATGTTAGAATCTGAGAGCAGAGAGAGAGAGAGAGAGAAAGAGAGAGAGAGAATCGTGTAACTGAAAGAGTGAATCTATCATTCATGGAGTCTAGATACATTGGGAACCATCTACTTATAGCAGATGAAGGGTAACCACCCTAACTAACTCGGCTGAGTCAGCATAACAGAAATGGCTGGATACAGCTGTACACTAGTTCTACTGTACTGATACACTACTATACACATTCACTTACATACCCCCTTATGAACCTAGGGTGTATGTTCACTTACATACCCCCTTACAATTGGAGGATTACAAAGGTATTCCTGTCAACTACTCCCAGATTGCCCGAGTTCCTCAAATCTGGACTGAGTGAGTGGTTTGGTGAGCGCATCATCCACCTGATCAAGTCCAGGAATGTGGTAGATGGCTAGAAACTTGTCTATGACCTTCTCTCGGACAAAAAATAGGTCAAGCTCCATGTGCTTGGTCCTGGAATGTAGAACTGGATTATGTGACAAGGCAACAGTACTTAGGTTGTCACAGTAGATAGCTGGATGCAGTGTAGGAACCTGCAGCTCCTTGAGCAGAGATTGCAGCCAAAGAATTTCAGCTGTTGTGGCTGCTAGGCTTCTGTACTCAGCCTCTGTGCTGGACCGAGCCACAAGTGTTTGTTTTCTGGACCACCATGACACTAAATTGGGACCAAAATAAACACAGGAGCCTGAGATAGACCTTCTGTCATCTGTGTCTGCTGCCCAATCAGCATCGCTAAAGGCTTGAATGCTGAAAGGGTGACTTTGGGAAGCTGGCTTCAATAGGAGACCATGACTGAGAGTACCCTTTAGGTATCTTAGAATCCGTTTGACCACCTTCCAATGCTCTTCTAAGGGTTGGGAAAGGAATTGACAAACCTTCCCAACACTGTAACAGATCTCTGGTCTAGTGATTGTAGCATATTGTAGAGCACCTACAATGGATCTGTACATAGATGGGTCAGGGAGATAGTTTGCACCATGTTTGGTGAGTTTGCAGCTTCTAGTCATGGGTGTGGGGAGAGCTTTGGCTTCAGCCATGTGAGCTTTGGCAAGCAAGTCTTTGAGATATTTGGTTTGGGACAATAGGAGGCTCCCATCAGGGTTCTTCTTACTTCTACCCCCAGGAAATAATCCAAATCCCCCGGTTGTTTAAGTGAAAACTCAGAATTCAACCTCTTGATCAACTCTGTGATTCTCTTGTGCATTGAGCCAGTGACAATTATGTCATCAACATATACAAGGACATAGGTGCAGTGGCCTTCATGACTATGAATGAATAGTGAGGGATCACATTTAATAGGCTTAAAACCAAGGTGCAGGAGAGCTTGTGTGAGTCTCTCAAACCAGGCCCTTGGGGCCTGTTTTAAGCCATAAATGGCTTTGTTCAGTTTGCAAACTTGTGCAGGGTTAGCACTGACAAACCCCACTGGTTGCTGCATGTATACTTCCTCAGCCAATAGCCCATTAAGGAAGGCATTATTGACATCCAACTGTTGGATTGTCCAGCCTCTTGTGATAGCCAATGTGAGAATTACTCTAACTGTGACTAGCTTGACAACAGGAGAAAATGTTTGTGTAGTCAAAACCTTGCTTTTGATGAAAACCCTTGGCAACTAATCGAGCTTTAAACTTGTTAAGTGTCCCATCAGGGTTCTCCTTAACCCAGAAGACCCACTTGCAACCAATGGCCTGCCTATGAGAAGGCAGGTCTACCAAAGTCCAAGTATTGTTCTTAACTAATGCATCATATTCAGCTTGCATAGCCTCTTTCCAATGGGGTAAGGTCAAGGCCTCCTTGGGATTGGTAGGTTCAGTATGGGTTAGGAGAATGGTTGATGTTCTGGCCTTGTTTCTGGTTAACATAGGGTGAATATTATAGGGTTGTGGAGAGGGTTCTGTAGTGGGCTGAAGAATATTTTCATTAGGAAATGAGGGAGATGCTGGATATTGAGGGGTTAAACCCGAGTGCAAGGAGGGGAGAGTAGAGGAATCTGAAGGAGAAGTGGGGGAGGGTGTTGGTGGCTGGCTACAGCTGTACACTAGTTCTACTGTACTGATACACTACTATACACATTCACTTACATACCCCCTTATGAACCTAGGGTGTATGTTCACTTACAGATCAGAATTTGTTCTCCATATTGAGTGCTACTATGGGCTATGTTGCCTCTGGTCTCCTTGTTTCGGAAGGGCTTTGCATCTAATGGTTTCCCATGGATGACCCAACAAGTATCCTTAGTGTGACCTGGTTTCTTGCAATGATCACACCAGGGACGGTTCTTCCTCTGTGTTGGACGGAGCTGGATTCCTTTTGCTGCCAAAGCGGAGCTTTCCAAGAGTGGAGTGGTGTTTCCTAGCATGAGTTTTCTTCTGCTCTCTTCTCTTCTTACTTCCGAAAATACTTCTCGTATTTTTGGAAGTTGTTTGGTTCCAAGAATCCTTCCTCGTACTTCATCAAGATCTTTGTTGAGTCCCAATAGAAACTTGTAGATTCTATCCTTTTCCAGCAGCCCATTGTACTGTTTCTTGTCATCTGGACATTTCCACTCTATGGTTGGTTTCATAAGTGTCCAGTTGCTGCCAGTGTCGGTTGAGGGTATTAAAATACTCTGTGACTGCGTATTCACCGTCTCATGTCATGGAGTAGACTCTTGATTTCGAAGATGGCTGAGGTATTATCCACGTTGGAATATGTCTCCTTCACTGCATCCCACATCTCTGGCGGTGTCATAATACAGGAAGTTCTCCCCAATTTCATTTGTCATAGTATTGAGGAGCCAAGACATTACCAGACTGTTTTCTGGTTGCCATTTTTGTAGGTTGGGATCTCCTTCATCTGGTTGTTTGGAGTTTCCCGTGATGTACCTGTCCTTTCCTTTTCCTTGGAGGAAGATGCGAACTGACCTTTCCCATTGGGTGAAGTTTTGGCCATTTAATTTATGGCCGGTGATGGGCAGAACTGTCCCTTCGATAGGGCTGGTCAGATTTGTACCAGTCTCTACCTTGGGCGACTGCTCTTGTTTTTCACTCTCCATGGTAGGGCCGGCGCTGGAACTTAGAGATGGTTCAGATTTGAGCTCTGATACCATGGGGAAAAGTGAATTGTTTTATTCACTATATCAAACTGATACAAAGATAGGAAATAAATAGGCATACAGGGATTGATTCTGTACACTAATTAGGCTAAGAATCAGGGGAAATAAATGTCCCTATAAATGGAAATAAATGACTGTATAACAGCTATGACTAGAAAAGGAAATTGAATAAAACAGATCCTAATTCTAGCTGTACAAATCAGAATAATATGATTCTGATTTAATGTCACAATCAGCGACAGACTGTATGGGCCATATGGCAGACTGAATTTTCTTTCACAAATATTTCAAGATCACATAGATTTACATCTGAACCTTGAGTGAAGTTCATTATTTTGGGCAGCTTCCCCATTCCAATCATATTATTTTATCCTCTTCACTTTTGCATGTTCATAGAGTTTCCTAAGAACTAAGTTTTACCCTACTAAGTGCAATTGGATACAAGGATCAATTGATGCCATCAAAAACCAAAATTTTAGTAAAATTCTGACCCACCTTAGGTGACTGTTGGTCTTCTTCCCAAATGAGTCGTGACCAAACCACCTTAGGAAGTTTCTGTTGGGCCCATAACTCAAACTTACTCTAGGAAAATGAAGCATGGCACTAGGAAAGAGAAAAAAAGGGGAATGAAGGATCCATTAATGACATGGGGACTGACAAAGTATTAATTGCAGATCAATCTGGGAATAATGAGAATATTGAATTCAAGGAAAGTGGAAGAGAAGACAAAAAAGGCAGAATGGGAGGAGAAATACTTTTGGAAAAGGATTGTAGGAGTGAAAAAGAGTAAAGAAAAATTGTGAAAACTGGTTCTGAGTTTTAGGGTAGGCTTCTCCTAAGGCTGGGGGCTCAATGCTACATGGAGTCACTTTCATTTCCTAATGACCAAATTTCTGTTCTGTTATTTCCTTTTCTTGTGTTTTGAATTCCAACAAATCCAGAATATACAAGTCTAGACAGAATTATACAAAATTATTTTCATCAGTCTGCTTTTCTTGTTCTTACATTTATCCAGTTTATCTTCTCCTTACTAGATTCTATTCCAACTTTATCTCATACATTTGCTTCGTATCTTATCTTTTTTCTAATATTCACTCATTTGCCTTAGCAGTCTTATTTCTACTACACTTTTTTTTGGCTCTTGTTCGCACTTACAACCTGACATTCACTACCACAGAGCATGGCTGGTCTTACAGCTGTCTGGTAGAATTTCCAGAGTTTGATAGACACCTTGCATTCACAAATTACACCTAAAGCATTTTTCCATTTTTTCCACTGATCTTGAATTCCATCCCATGATCACTATCATAAAAGATTTTGATTCAGATTTTCTTCTTTCCGAATCTTTTACTTCACCATCTTAGAAAAGGTCCTGTTATGAAGTACTTCAACTTACAGTCCTGTTCTGTGTATATTCATGCAATCAAATGATATTTCTCATTTCCTCTGTATTGTGTTTGTACTTTTCTTGGTTAAATAGTGTCTGAACTCTGGATTTTATATGATTTCATTTGTTGCAGTTATGTAACAAGGTTATATATTATTACTTTTCTAATGCAGCCAAACTGAAGAAAATGCTTGGTCTGATGTTGAAGTTCTGAGGTTAGCAGCTGGGGTTGAATCAAATTCAGTACATCCAGTTGGAAAAGCGATTGTGGATGCTGCTCAGGAACTTAATTGTCATAATGCTAAGGTGCTCAATTTTTTGCTTATAATGTTTTTGTTAGATATGGGCCCTAATTAGGCCACGAATAATAGTAATGGGCCTCTGTTAGTCAGGATTTGTTAATAAAGTACTATAGTTAGTGAATTAGACTTTTATAATTAGAGGAATTTCTGTATATTCTGGAATTGGGAAGGGAGGTTAGAGGGAGATTCCTAAGTCTCTCGAATACTTGGGGAATTACTGTACTATTCACTATATTTTCCTGTATAGTATAATCAGTTCTATCAGTTTGTTTTCTGTATCTGGGGTTTTCTCTTTGTTTTATTCATCCTTTCCCTGTTAACATTAAGAACACTACACGATCAGTTATTCTGTTTTGGCAATTGATTTTCTATCTTTCTTGAAGACATGTCCATGGGTTCTACACTTTGTGTTTTCTACCCTATTACAGTCAGTATATGCTACCAGTAGTAGACTGACACTGTATATAATATTTGGTAGTCTGAAATGGGCTTTGCATAATAGAACCTATTGGCAGTAATGGTGCATTTTATATTTCAAGTGCATCAACTTCTCCTAAAATTGATGAAGATACAACTGTCAGCATATGCCTTACAGCAAAATTTGCAGGTAGTTGATGGAACGTTCCTCGAAGAACCTGGATCTGGTGCAGTGGCAACCATTGATAACAAAAAGGTTTCTGTTGGGACACTGGAATGGATCACCAGGTACTTCTGAGTATTTGATTCTTTTTTCGTAGTCTGAAGATACACAAGATAGGATGTACCTTGATTATTTTTAATATTTCTTATTAATTTATTGCAAAAGGGGATATTTCTCTCAATTGATTGCAAGCATCCCAGTGTGTTTACTTGCTTTAGACTCATCCATTTTACCAAGACACAGGAACATAACTTTGATTGTATTCTAACTAAGACATTATATTATTATGATATTATTTTTTCAGAGAATTTTTCCTTCTTTTTTCTTTATAAATTTCAAACCATCAGCAGGTCATTTCCTTTTTGCAGGCATGGAGTCAACAATAGTATTCATCAAGAAGTGGAGGAGTGTAAAAACCAATCTGTTGTCTATGTTGGAGTTGATGATACTCTAGCTGGCCTAATTTATTTTGAAGATGAGATAAGGGAAGATGCAAGACATGTCGTTGACGCATTGTCTAAGCAAGATATTGATGTATACATGCTGTCGGGAGATAAAAGGAATGCAGCTGAGTATGTTGCATCTCTTGTTGGAATTCCTAAAGAGAAGGTAAAACATTTTCAACATACCTTGACATAATCTTTATATAAACACAAGAGCACTTGTATGACTGAGATTTTGGTGCCGTACTCAAAAAAAAAAATTCGTAACTGTTGGGAAAACAACATTCTATGTAAGGTCATTATCATGTTGAAGATGTTATGTCACTCCATCGAAGACAGGCTGAGAACTAGGGGCTGCTTGTTCTACATAATCAAATGTCCCAGTTGTATATGATCATCTTCAGAAGCATTGAGTCATCGATTGCTTGATTAGTTTCCTATACAACTTTTTTGTTCATGGCATCAAGTCAATCGAAATAAGTATGGTTTGTATCTGAATGGGTGAGATGCCAGTTCTGTGAGTAGAGTCACCCATGATAATCCTTGGAAATTTATTTCTCAGAGTTTACCTTTTAATTCTCTCTTGTCCTTGCAGTTTATGATGGCTCAGAGTTAATGAGACTGCTATTTCGTCTATCTTCTTTGAAAAATGCCCTTGTTTGTCAATTCTATTCTTAGATACTTTCTCTTGGAATCTTCATTTATTCAGAAACTTGTATGATAGAGATGCTAATGAATTAGAGTCTCTTCTGTTTTTAATCGACTATATTCATCTTTCTTCTGTTCCTGATTCAAGAATTTGGGTTCTTTCTGTCAAAAAAAAAAAAAAAAGAATTTGGGTTCTTGATTCCTCAGGTGTATTCACTTGTAAATCTTATTTTCAGTTCTTGACCCATCTCCGTATACTGATAGATTTCTTTTGGATAAACCATCTAGAAGTCCAAAGCTCTTATCCAGTCTAGAAGTCCAAAGCTCCCTCAAAGGTCAAAGCTTTTATCTGGACTGCTGTTCTTAACAGGATTAACACTAATGACATGCTCAGATGCATAGACCTCTTACTGCTTCGTTTCCTAAAATGTGCATGATGTGTGGTTCAGATTGGGAAACCTGTTTTTGCGTTGCTTGATTTTCTTTGGAATAGGTTGTTTGGGATCTTTGCAAAGTATTGGATCTGCCCCTATGAATTTGCCTCAATTTCTCTTTACTGAGTTTACAGGATTTGGCTCTCATAAAGAGGCGTAAATTCTATGGCAGTACTCTCTTTACTAAGTTTGTTCCTCGCCTTGTCCTCTTCCTTTGTACTTCCTATTCTCTTCTAATAATATTTATTTTATTATAAAATAATTGCTTGACTAATCAGAAAATTTTACTTGTTCACTTTTGGGTAGATCAGAGATGGCTCTGTCAAATTTCATGACCTTCCCATGTGTTATATTTGGTTCTTTATAAGCTTGCAAATATTTGCCCTGGCAGTCATTTGAGTTAAATTTACCATATCAAACCCTCTCTCCGTGTATGTGTGACTGATGTTTCAGCAATTGCTTCCCATCTTGTGATATATCAGTCTTTTGTCGGATGTTTGGACTTTAGCTTAGGTGTTTGGATAGATGTCTTCGTTCTGAATCCTTTTGTACCAAAATAACTTTTGTGCTAGTTAATAATTTTTTTAGTACCTGGAAATTTTTTGTTTATTGGATGTCTTGCATAAGTTGCCAATTGCAGGTGCTATCTGGAGTGAAACCAGATGAGAAAAAGAAGTTCATAAATGAACTACAGAAAGATCAGAACATTGTAGCTATGGTTGGTGATGGAATTAATGATGCAGCTGCCCTAGCTTCATCACATATTGGTATTGCATTAGGTGGAGGTGTTGGAGCTGCTAGTGAGGTGTCTTCTATCGTATTGATGCGCAACCAGCTCTCACAGGTAATTGTTATTTGCCTTAATTTTGTTACTCCAATTTGCTTAAAACTTCTGAATAACTTAATAACTATCTTACTTCTATTTTCTTCAATTTATTGCAATTATTTTTTATTTTACTTCATCCATCAACCAAAAAATTATGTTTGAAACTGATAGGATCAAATCCTAACTGAAATATAGAGATGGAAATAAAACGCAGAAATGAAAGGAAAAACCGTTTTACTGATTGAAAATGAAAAGGAGTTACAGAATTGAAGAGTAAAGACAGAAATATAAGAGCAAGATGCTCCCGGCAATGAGCAAGGAGAAGACCCCTGGCCCCAAACTCAAAGCTGAAATCCCAAACGTCAAATCTCCCCTTTAATTGATTTAAGATCTGGTTTCTCTCTCCCCCCAACTAACTTTCCCCCTCCTAATTAGTATTTGGGCCCAGCCTTTACAACATTTGGGCTCACTATCCTATCAGAAACAAATCTACTGTTTGTGAAAATGGCAAGAGAAAAATAATCTCTTCAATACTGAAAAATAGGGCTTCTTTCACGTTGCCTCTGCATGTGCATGTCCTTTTGTTTATATATGGGTGGAGCCAGTGGCGGATCTAGGACCTTGAGCCAGTGGGGGCAATCTTTTTTTTAAAAAAATAAAATAATAATTATTATCCCATTTGATTACGCAGCCTATTATTTATAATCTTCATAGCAGAAAAGGCTTTTTCTACTATTGTTGTGGCAACAGGTAAAACCATTACTAACTTCAAAAGATAAACTAATGAATAAACAATATATCTTTTAATTTTCAACCAACTTCTCTGAAAGATTATTAATTCCTTCCAAAGATGCAAATTCAATATTGTTATGTTTATCAATGTTGTAAGTCTCAAGTACAATCGTTGAAATTTATCAATAATTTCAGAAACAATAATGAAATAGGGTGAATAAATATTTACATAAAATTATAAACACAAATTATGATAATCAAAAGTTTAAAGAATACACTATAAATTAAAATCAAAATGCTCTTTAAGTAAAAATAGGTTGTAAGTAAAAAATATAACTAAAATATGTTTATAATATTTATTTTACCACTTTAAATAAATAAAAAATTAAGCATTGTAAACCACGACACACTAATTACTATTAGTTAATAACCAAATAAAATAAAAGGCGAACCTTATCAATGTACATTCCTTATGAAGAAAGAGGGGAAAAAATCTCGATTATATATATAAAAAAAACCAAATAGTGCCTAAGACCATCTCCAATGGGAGGTGCTTATGTTACTTCTGCTTATTAAGCACCCTTCTTGTTAAGAACCAATCATTGGAGTATGGTTCTTGTTAGCCATCCAATTTTGTGAGGTGCTTGTATAAGCACCTATGCTTAAGTTGAAAAAGTGGAGAGACGATGGACCCTATTATGACTTACTAAATAACTTATTGATGAAATATAAGGATGTGGGTTACTGGTGGACCCTATTTAGTAAATTTTTTGAAGGTGCTGGGTTCGACAAATGGAGTGCTTAAGTTATAAAAAGTAAAAATGAGTGATGTGTAAGGGTGGGGCCCACTTAAGAACTCTTAAAAGTAAAAATGTGGGGTGTTGGGATGGAGATGTTGTCTAACAAAATTAGTTATACTAGCTGACTAAGCTGCAGTACAGTGTACAGTACTGTACTATATTACATGCAATCTAACTGTACTCTAACAATTTAGTATGCAGCAATATGACGCACTTTGACCTCCTCTTCAATGCTTCACCATTCTCCTCATCGCTTTCTCTGCCCTTTTCCTCCTCTTCCTTTTCTTTTTCTTTTTCTTCTTCTCCATCTCCATCCTCCTTTCTTTAGCTTCATCCAAATTCTCGTCAAAATCGCAGCTATCTTCCTCAGACTCATCTGGTCTTCTTTAACATTTCGAAGCAACCTTCAACTGGTTTTTGGACAGTTGCTTCAGATGGGTGACGAAGAGAGGCTGAGTGAGGTAGGACTAATGGCATGGGTGCAACTTTTTTAACTCTGGGGGGCAAAAAAAAAAAAAAAAGATAATCATAAAAAAAAATTAAAGATTGAGAGGCTACATGTGCACACCCTCAATTATACATGCGTCCGCCCCTGGGTGGAGCTTTATTAGAGTAAGTAGTAGCTTAGCTTATATAGCTTGTAAAATGTGCTGACGTGTCAACAGACAGTTAGTGCCAGCTCATTGTTAGTTAAGATTCTTCATGATCTAGCTGCTCTAGAAGCATCTATATGTACCGTTTCTCCCTAAATCTTCCTTCACTTTCTATCATTTTCTCACTAGTTTCTTTGCGTTCATGAATCCTAAAATGGTATCATGAGCTTATTTTGATCTTGACCCATGGCTACACCTTTGAATCCGTTCCAAACAACCACTGACAATCGACCCGAATCCTCTTTGATTCCATCATCAGTACCTGTCACCTTTTCTCATTCGACATGTTGAGAAAGATTTCCTGATTTGGAAGCATCATATCAAGGTGGTTTAGAGTTAAAAGGGGTAGAGAATTTTGGTGGTGGGACGAAAGTGTATGCAAGTTAAGGTTAGGGTTAAAAAGGAATGTTTTAAAGCTTGGTCTTTATGTAAAAATGCTGAAAATTGGGGAAAATATAAAGTAGTTAAAAAGGAGACCAAGAAGGTGGTGAGCAAAGCGAGAACTAAAGCTTTTGATGGGTTATACCAATCCTTAGGCACCAAAGATGGAGAAAAATCTATTTATAGGCTTGCTAGAATTAGGGAAAGAAAGACAAGAGACTTGAAATATATTAAGGATGAAGAAGGCAGAGTTTTGGTTAAGGAGCAGGATATTAAAGATAGATGGAAGAATTATTTCCACAAGTTATTTAATGAAGGTTATGAAGTTTTATCGTGCTCAAATGGACTTGACACCAGAGAGGAGAACCCAAATTACACCTATTATCATAGAATTCAAGAGCATGAGATAAAAGAAGCTTTGAGAAGGATGGATAATGGCAAGGCAGTTGGGCCAAACAATATACCTGTTGAGGTATGGAAGAGCCTAGGTGATAGAGGCATTAGTTGGCTCACAGTTTTTTAACAAGTTTATGAGGTCAAAGAAAATGTCGGACAAATGGAGGAGAAGCATCTTAGTTCCAATTTATAAGAGCAAGGGAGATATACAAAATTGTGTAAATTATAGGGGGGTCAAGCTTATGAGTCATACTATGAAGCTATGGGAAAGGGTGCTTGAACGGAGGCTAAGAAAAGAAACCCAAATTACTGATAATCAATTTGGTTTTATGTTGGGGAGGTCAACCATGGAAGCAATTTACTTGCTACGACGAGTGATGAAACAATATCGGAGGGATAAAAGAGAAGTACACATGGTTTTCATTGATTTGGAGAAAGCTTATGATCGGGTGCTAAGAGAGGTTTTGTGGAAAGCCCTAGAAAAGAAAGATGTCTGGATTGCCTATATTAGAGCTATTAAGGATATGTATGAGGGGGCTACAATTAGTGTTATAACGCAGGATTGTGCCACAAAAGATTTCCCAATAACTATAGGACTGCACCAAGGGTCTGCTTTAAGCCTATATCTTTTTACCGTGGTCTTGGATGTACCTACGGAGCACATTCATGAGCCAGCGCCGCGATGCTTGCTTTTCGCAGACGATATAGTCCTAGTTGGAGAGTCGAGAGAGGATATAAATTGGAGGTTAGAGACTTGGAGACAAACATTAGAAGCACATGACTTCCGTTTAAGTAGAAGCAGGATGGAGTATATGAAATGTAAGTTTAGAAAAAGGCGAAACACCTCTAACTTAGAGGTGAAAGTTGGAGATAACATACCACAAGTCACACGGTTTAAATAGTCTATTTTACAAAACGACGAAGAAATTGAGGGAGATGTAAACCATTAGATTCAATCAGGGTGGTTGAAATGGAGGAAAACTTCAGGTATTTTATGTGGTAAAAAGGTGCCGCTCAAGCTAAAAGGAAAATTTTACTGTACAACTATTAGACTGACAATGTTGTATGGGACAGAGTGTTGGGTGGTAAAAAGTTAACACGAGAATAAATTCAATGTAGCAGAGATGAGAATGCTATGTTGGATGAGTGAAAAAACTAGACAAGATAGGATTATGAGTGATATCATTAGAGAGATAGAGTTGTGGTAGCACCTATTGTAGAAAAGATGGTTGAATCTCGACTTAGATGGTTTGGGCATGTATCAAAGAGACCTGTAGATTCCGTAGTAAGGAGAGTAGACCAGATTGAGGACAATCCAATCGCTAGAGGCAGAGGAAGGCCAAGAAAAACTATAGGCGAAACTTTTAAGAAAGATTTAGAGGCCAATGGTCTAGCTATAAACATGATTCATGATAGAACATTATGTGCTTATGACGTTGATGCGGACATTAGGCCCACACAGAATAAGGTGTATGAGAGGGGGAAATGGAGGTCTACCAAGTGGCTAAAAAAGGGCTTGAAGCACTGAATCATTTCTAAGAGAGAAGTATTGTAACTAACTACTGCCAGCTAGGCAGTAGTCATGCGTAAGGTGAGGCTATATAGGAGGTTTGGATGCGAGGCATGAGGCGGTGGAATTGGAATTGGAAGAACCCTTGGGAGAGAACTAAGCCTCTCGAAAGCTTAGTTTCCAATTGTGGCCATTTTTCTTTCTTTCTGTTATGTAAGTTCACAATCCTTCAACACTGTTTTCTTTTCCTGAGCCATATCACTATAGTTTCTGCTTGATACTCATCAATTGGTATCAAAGCTCACTTTCCTGGAGCTAATGGTTAACACGCGACTGGGGATGGACAACCGAGTGGACAATTTGGAGCGTGGGGTCGAGAATCTGCTGACAGGGATGGGCTCGCTCGCTCGTGGAATGGCTGAGATGAGGAGACTCCTCCGAAGAAGGGAGCGGCACCATCGGGGACGAACTAGACGACGAAGGACCCCGGAGAGTGAGGAGGACGATGGAAGCGCGGAAAGCCAATCAAGCGGATCTCGATCGAGTTCGCGTTTCAGCTCTGCTAGCCGAGTACCATCGTACGATCGGAGTGGAAGAAAGCTAGAAATACCAGTGTTCAATGGGGACGAGGCTTATGGGTGGATTATGAAGACTGAAAGGTACTTCAAGATGAACGGAGTGCGGGAGAGAGAGAAGCTTGATGCGGTGGTAATCGCCTTGGAGGATCGAGCGCTGAACTGGTATCAATGGTGGGAGGAGCAAGCTTCGCACCCTAATTGGGAGGATTTCAAGGTGGCAGTGCTGAGAAGGTTCCAACCGGGGCTAGCTTAGAACCCGTTTGGGCCTCTGCTGAACGTGAAGCAAACCGGAACCGTGATGGAGTATAGGGATCGTTTTGAGTTAGTGACGGCTCCATTGAAAGGCGCGGAGAGAGTGATGCTCGAGGGAGTTTTCCTCAATGGCTTGAAGGAGG
This sequence comes from Sophora flavescens, assembly GCA_030762895.1. NCBI lineage: Eukaryota > Viridiplantae > Streptophyta > Magnoliopsida > Fabales > Fabaceae > Sophora > Sophora flavescens. Next base: position 142,211,266 of record CM061065.1, read on the forward strand.
AGATTCAGGCAGAACTCAAGTTGCATGCCTCAGAATCTCTAGGAGATCTGATGGACAGGGCTCTCTTGCGGGAAGAAAAAAATACTGCACTAAGGAGAGGGGGGCTGATGACGGATGAGAAGAAAGGGTGGCGTGAAAGAGAGGGAGCTGGGGCTTCAATGCCAAGGGACTTCTTCAAAGGCAAAACCATTGCTCATAGGGTTGAGCCTCAAAAAAAGGTGCCTATGGAGACCCCGAATTCAGAAGGAGCTGGGCAAGTGAAGAGGGTGTATGGAGGAGGAAAACTCAGCCAGAACGAGTTGAGGGAAAGGAGCCGAAAAGGGCTATGTTTCAAATGTGGAGACAAATGGGGGCCTGAGCACGTATGCAAACTGAAACACTACCAATTTTTGTTGGTGGAAGGATCTGAGAATGAAGAGGAGGAGACCCATATCGGGGAAGGAGGACGAACCTGTGATCTTGGAGGCTCAAACCTTACAATTGTCGTTGAACAGTAAGGAAGGGCTGACTTCCAACAGGTCATTTAAGGTGTGGGGCCAACTGAAGGAGCAGGAGGTGTTAATACTAATTGACTGTGGGGCTACTAGTAATTTCATATCCAAGAAGACAGCTACAGGGCTGAAATCGGAAGTAACTCGAGACCCCGAGTTTGTGGTTGAGGCTGCAGATCGGGCCCAAGTCAGGAACAAGGGGATTTGCAAAAATGTGGAGTTGAGCATCCAAGGGATTGAAATACAGCAACACTTATTTCTAATGGAGCTAGGAGGAACGGATGTAGTATTGGGAATGGATTGGCTTGCTAGCTTGGGGAACATAGAAGCTAACTTCAGGAATTTGGTGCTGAGATGGGGGAAAGGGGAGAAAAGAAGGAGCTAAGGGGTGACCCTTCCTTATGCAAAGCACAAGCCTCTTGGAAGGCTATGTTTAAGGCCTTGCAAGATGAAGGAGAGGGGTATTTTGTAGCTTATGAGGACCCTGCTGCTCAACCAACAAAAGTACAGACAGTGCTGTCCAGGGAGTTGAATGAAGTGCTCAAGAAGTATGAAGAGGTATTCCAAGCGCCTCAAGAGCTACCTCCACACAGAGAACAAGATCACGCAATCACCCTCAAGGAAGGAGCCTCAATACCTAACAGCCGACCCTACAGTGCCCTTATTATCGGGAAAAATGAGATTGAAAAGATAGTGAGAGAGATGTTGTATCTTTGGAATCATCAGGCCTAGTACTAGCCCCTACAAAGAGCCCGGTGATATTAGTGAAAAAAAAAGATGGGGGGTGGAGGTTCTCACGTAGATTATAGGGCCTTAAACAAACTAACCATCCCGATAAATTCCCAATTCCCATCATAGATGAACTATTGGATGAGTTAGGAGGTGCAAGGGTCTTTTCTAAGCTGGATCTGAAATCAGGGTACCACCAAATAAGCATGAAAGACTCTGATATTCCCAAAACAGCCTTTAGGACCCATGAAGGGCACTATGAATTTCTAGTCATGCCTTTTGGTTTGACTAACGCCCCTTCCACATTTCAAGCCCTCATGAACCAAATACTAAAGCCTTTTCTGAGAAAAATTCACTCTAGTCTTCTTTGATGACATTCTAGTATATAGCAAGGATGAGTTAAGCCACGAGAGACCACCTCGGGAAAGTCTTTGCAAATCACTGAAGGAGAATGCATTGGTGGTCAACAAAAAGAAATGTTCTTTTGGCCAAGAAAAGTTGGAATATTTGGGGCATATCATCTCGGGGCAGGGCGTGTCTGCAGACCCAAAAAAAATTCAAGATATGCTTGACTGGCCCTTACCTAAAGATGTTAAAGGGCTGAGGGGATTCCTTGGTTTAACAGGTTATTATAGAAAGTTTGTGCAGGGTTATGGGAAAATAGCTTGGCCATTAACTCAGCAACTTAAGAAAGATCAGTTCCAGTGGAATGAAGAAGCCCAGGCTGCCTTTGAACAATTGAAGCAAGCCATGGTTTCGGTTCCAGTGTTGGCAGTACCGGATTTTGGGAAAGCTTTTGTGGTTGAGACTGATGCCTCGGGCAAGGGAATTGGAGCTGTCTTGATGCAGGAAGGAAAGCCGGTTGCCTATATGAGCCAAACTCTTTCGGATAGAGCACAGAAGAAATCAGTGTATGAAAGGGAACTCATGGCAGTAGTGCTGGCAGTGCAGAAATGGAGGCACTACTTGCTAGGGAGGCGTTTTGAGATCCACACAGACCAGAAGAGTCTCCGGTTTTTAGCTGACCAAAGATTGATGGGTGAGGAACAGCAGAGGTGGGTATCTAAGCTCCTTGGGTTTGATTTTGAAATAAAATATAAACCTGGGAGTGAGAACAAGGCTGCAGATGCTCTCTCGAGGAAACTGCAGTTTGCAGCTATCTCTACTGTGCAGTTTTTTGAGTGGGATGATTTAGAGAAGGAGATTGCTCAAGATGAGAAGTTAAAGAAGGTGGTGCAGGAACTAATGACTGATGGCAGCACACGCAAGGGGTATAAGCTTAACAAAGGGAGATTGTACTACAAAGGAAGGTTGGTCATCCCTAAGAACTCTCCTAAAATTCCCCTGATTCTGAAAGAATTTCATGATTTAGCTTGGGGAGGCCACTCGGGATACTTTAGAACCTTCAAAAGATTGTCCGGGCTATTCTTTTGGGAAGGGATGAGGCAGGAAATTCAGCACTATGTACAAGCTTGTGAAGTTTGCCAGAGAAACAAATATGAAGCACTGTCACCTGCAGGTTTATTGCAACCATTGCCTATTCCAACTCAGCAATGGTCTGACATCTCTATGGACTTCATTGGAGGCTTGCCTAAATCAGGAGGGATGGATACCATATTTGTGGTGGTGGATAGATTTACCAAATATGCCCATTTCATTGCCATGGCTCATCCTTTTACTGCCAAGGAAGTGGCTGAGGTGTTTCTCAAAGAAGTGGTAAAACTTCATGGATTTCCAACCTCCATTGTGTCCGATAGAGATAGGATCTTCATCAGCTCTTTTTGGACAGAATTATTCAAGTTAGCTGGAACTAAATTGAGATTCAGTTCAGCATACCATCCTCAATCAGATGGTCAAAGTGAAGTGGTAAACAGGTGCTTGGAAACATACTTGAGGTGCATGACAGGAGTCGAGCCCAAACAAAGGGCATAAATGGCTCGGTTGGGCAGAGTTTTGGTATAATACCAACTACCATTCAGCAACAAAAATGACCCCTTTCGAGGCTTTGTATGGTAGAGACCCTCCAATGGTAGTTAGAGGTGACACTGGGAACACAGTGGTAGAGGAGGTGGACAGGTTGACTACAGAACGGAATGAGTTACTGGAAGAGCTTAAAAAACAGCTAGTGCAGGCCCAAAATTGCATGAAACAGCAAGCCGATAAACATAGGAGGGATGTTGAATATCAAGTAGGGGATAAGGTCTATTTAAAAATTCAGCCCTACAAACTAAGAAACCTGGCAAAGAGACTGAACCAGAAACTAAGCCCAAGGTTCTATGGCCCATATGAGATCATTGAAAGGATAGGAGCCGTGGCATACAAGCTGCTCTTACCAGAAGATAGCAGGGTGCACCCGGTTTTTCATTCTTCACTGCTGAAGAAGACAGTAGCATCGGATACAGTGGTGCAGCCACTCCCACCTTGTGTCTCGGAAGAATGGGAGTTGCAGGTACAACCAGAGAAGATCTTAGCTGTGAGAGGATCCCCTTCTACTGGGCAAGAGATCCTTGTACAATGGCAAGGGCTCCCAAGCTGTGAAAATTCCTGGGAAACAATAGCTGATGTGCAGGAGCAGTTTCCTAACTTTCACCTTGAGGACTAGGTGAGTTTCGAAGGGGAGGGTATTGATGCGGACATTAGGCCCACACAGAATAAGGTGTATGAGAGGGGGAAATGGAGGTCTACCAAGTGGCTAAAAAAGGGCTTGAAGCACTGAATCATTTCTAAGAGAGAAGTATTGTAACTAACTACTGCCAGCTAGGCAGTAGTCATGCGTAAGGTGAGGCTATATAGGAGGTTTGGATGCAGAGCATGAGGCAGGCTGGAATTGGAATTGGAAGAACCCTTGGGAGAGAACTAAGCCTCTCGAAAGCTTAGTTTCCAATTGTGGCCATTTTTCTTTCTTTCTGTTTTGTAAGTTCACAATCCTTCAACACTGTTTTCTTTTCCTGAGCCATATCACTATAGTTTCTGCTTGATACTCATCAGACGTCATCTGATCCATGTAGCCGACCCCACCTTGTGGGATAAGGCATAGTTGACTAGTTGTTGTCGTCGTATATCAAGGTGGTGATCGAAGGTCACTGGTTACAGTGTTTCGTTGTCAATCCTGAAATTCCTTTGCAGTTTGCTTCTGAAGAAGATTAAGATCTTTGAAGAGCTAGTGATGCCTGTCTCAACTGGGAACGACAAGACCAGCTACTATTTTCGTGGCTTCTATCTTCGCTCTTTGATTCTCTGTTAGAAGGCGTAGTTGGTTGTGTGCATTCATGGCAACTATGGGATGACATCCATAGTTTCTTCAACTTGTGGTTGGTTGTGTGCATTCATGGCAACTATGGGATGACATCCATAGTTTCTTCAACTTGCAGACTCGTGTGTAAGTGTGACAATTCAGATTGGATCTTCAAAACACAAAGAAGGGAGCTCACATGAACTCAGAGTATTTGCTGCGCATCAAGGCCTTGATTGTTTACTCATCTCAATTGGCTATCCTGTTTCCACACAGGAGCACTTTCCTTGATATGATTCTTGAAGGCTTTCTGGAGGAGTGTGATGCCTTCTTTACCGCCATGAACAGCTGTTTGGACTGATAAGTTATTTGGAAAATCTGAGTCTATGTTGCTTGCCCTTGATGATGAGCAGGGATAAGAACATAATCTGCTTACTTAATTGAAGTCTTGAGCTATTCGGTGTAGGAGTCAAAAACAGTGTTTAGTATCTCCAAGAGACATCAAGAGTGGATTCAAAGTAGTTAATTTAAATGAAATATATGAAAGAAGTGTTTACATCAATAGTGAATTAATGTTTTGGTCCTGGTCCCAACTACCGGGCTTTACTCTTGTTAGGATATTATATTATGTGGACCCTGAATTCTTTCTGAATGTGGATTCAGATAATGAAATGAATATTAAGTACCTAATCTGTTTGTGTCTATGCAGCTACTTGATGCCTTGGAGCTTAGCAGGCTAACCATGAATACTGTAAAACAAAATCTTTGGTGGGCTTTCATATACAACATTGTAAGTTCTTCTGTTCAAATGTAGAAATTGATCTGCATGGTTACATTGTAAAATGGGTTAGAAGGGGTGTATGTAGCTAAGAATTTTCCACGTGCTTATTTTGCTGCGATATTTTCCGCTTAATAACATTTTCTATTATGATGATCAATAGAACTTTTCATTTGAAGGAATACAACTCTCCATCTCAAAATGTGGAATACAGTCAATGTCTAAACTATTTCATTTCAGTATGCAATCCTTAACAACTAACACCCAGTACCATTAGGCATAATTGAGCAACTAAACCATATATGATTTCCCCTTGTTTACTTCTGTTAGCATTCCCCTGCTAACGTAGTGCTGATCTTGTTGGGAACTAGGAGTTAGGTCACGTGGGATAGTTCATTTCTTTCATATCAAATTCAACCCAGCACTCATTATTGTTTCTTTTGTTGTTTCAATGTTCTAATAGTTCTGATTTTAGAATATATGGAAAACTTCAATTTAGTTTTCTCATGATTCAACTGACGTTGTGTAATTATACTTCTATCCTTATACAGATAGGGATTCCAATCGCAGCTGGAGTGTTATTTCCTATAAATGGGACCATGCTGACTCCATCAATTGCAGGTGCTCTCATGGGGTTGAGTTCCATTGGCGTAATGACTAACTCGTTACTTTTGAGATTCAAATTTTCTTCGAAGCAGAAACAGATACACGGCACGTTGCCTAAGACCAAAATCCATGTGGATTCTGATCTGGCACACCAAAACCAGAAAATGAATTACCCGTATTAGATGTTAGATGGAGGCACACAATAACACAACAGAAACGAAGTTCCCCGTCCTGATGTTAGGTCAGCTAGAGCATGGCAGGTGTATGTATGCTTTGATCTTGCAGTGATCGTCTGAAAGATGAAAATAAATCACTCTTAATGAGAAATTTGATGTATAGAAATGAAGGAATCGCACTACCAATAAGATGGGGAACGCTGTCAACTAATTGATGTGATGTGATGTGATGGGACGAGAGAATATGAACACCAATTTTTCAGCGAACATATTTCCACTATAATACCCTGTTTTTCGTATGTTTCTTTATCAGTAAATACATGCTTTAATGTATTTATTTTTAATAAAATCCAGAGGATGATTTTATTTAAAATAAAATCATTTTCTTGTATTGTTTTACCGTATGAAGTCACAGTAAAATTTTCGGTTGAAAATTCAGACGAAAACCGGTCTGGGTTCTCACTGCCAGTACAAGTTTACCGAGCTAGAGACAAAATTTTAATTCGTGAACGAAACTGTTAGTGTTTTTATGATGTTTTGTGTAGGTTTGGAGTTTTTCGAAAAATCTTGTTCGGGGCCAAAATCTTGGGGATTTCCCAGGCGAAATCGTCGGGAAATACGATCGGGGAAGTCATCTGATACGCAATGGAGTAGAGTATCAAGAGGATGAAGTGACAAGGAGTGACTTGATGTGAAGGCTATGACACACCTAAGAAAAAGTGAATCTTGACTTTATTTCAAAATCTTACTTTTTCATCTTTCTCGAATCACATCACATCACCTTGACTCCTTATCCTCTCTACAAGCAACCCACCTTCTTTCTTCTTCTTTCTTCTCTTCTTTCTTCTTCTTTTCCCTCAAAACCGTGACCCCTCCCTCCATTCTCTATAAATACCCTTCATTTCCACCATTCATCGCTTTCCTCCATTTTCTCACATTTTCACTTTAATACCTTTCTTATTCTTCTTCTTTCTTACAAAGTTTACATTTTTATCAAGTTTTTTACTTTTAAGTTCTTCATCAAAGTTCTTCATATTGTTGAGAATAATGATCCTATGTTGTTTATTTTTCAAGTTATTGTCTTTATGTTCATAGTTTTGCTTTAAGTTTCATTTAAGCTTTCAAACTTCTAAAATCTCTTAAAAATGGTAGAAAACTCCTTTTGAGTTGAAACCACTTTCTATATTATTGTATTTACTCATACTATCACATACTAAAAGGTTGTATAAAACAAAGTTTCCTAACCTCTTCTTTCTAAGGAGGCCGAAACCATGTATATGGTTTACGTGGATCTTGTTTCAACTTTTACAAGTATGAGTTTGTATTTAAGATTTCATTTCCAAAATGATCATGGACCAAGGCTCCTTTATGTTAAAGGATGCTATGTCTAAGTGATTGGAAAGTTTAAAGATTTTTACTCTATTTTTATAAAGACCAAAACCAATGAGTTTTAAAGCAATTGTGTTTAAGTTTTGTTTTCCAAAATGATCATGGATTAAGACTCTTTGACATAGGAGGATGCTAGGTCCAAGAGATTGGAAAGTTTGAATATTTCTAACCCCTATTTCTTGTTAAGGCCGAAACCTTCAATGGTTATGGCAAAGATGTTGAGTTTTGTTTTTCAAAGTGATCATGGACTAAAAAGCTCCTTATGTTAAAGGATGCTATGTCTAAGTGATTGGAAAGTTTAAAATATTTTCTTGCTTTATTTTCCTATGTTGATCGAATGTAACAATTGGCCTAGGAGGTGTTATTTTATTTTGTTTTCCAAGATGATTATGGATTAAAGCTCTTTTATGTTAAAGGATGCTATGTCCAAAAGATTGGATGATTCAAAGATCTCTAACCTCACAAACTTGTTAAGGCCGAACCTAAGAGTTCATGGTCTAAGACATTTGATTTTTCCATTTTCCAAAATGATCATGGTTTCAAGCTCCTTACTATGTATGGATGCTAACCTAGAGAGATTGGAAAGTTTGGAAATTTCTAGCCTATTTATCTATGCTTGACCAAAACCCTAAGTCAAGTACTTGGTGGGATTTTAATTCAACTTTATTAAAAGATCATTGTTTATGAACTCCTAACACTTAAGGATCATAAATCCATGAGTTGTATAATTTTCGGGAATCTCTAACCCTAAGAACTAGTCTTGGCCGAACCTATACCTTGTGGTTTAGTGTTCTTGTTTGATTTTAACTTGTGATTTTGTGTTCATAACCTTAGACTTTCATCACGGTGGAAACAAGGACGTTTGTGGTTTACCTCTCCAAGCATCTAATCTCCTTACCTTCACGGAAGGTAAGAGGGGATTGCCTAGGGATATTCAATGACTATATGCATGTGTGTATGTGTTTACTTGAGTGATTTGAATATTATTGTGATATTAAGCCAATACTTGAATAACTTGTTTACTTGGACTATTGTCGTTATTACTTGAAGTTGAACATTACTTGCTTTAAAGTGTTATGAATTATATATATGTGATGAACTGACGTTAACTGAGATATTATTGTTGAGAATATATTACTGTTGATTGAAGTTTGAGAAGCCGGACTTGAGTCTGTGCATAATGATTATAAAGGATTAAAAGCCTTAATAAGCCTTGAATAAAACTTTGAAAATATTGGTTTCATTTATAAAAGTTCCTTGTTTAAAGCGCTTACTTCAAGAAAATGAGATTCTTATTTTGAAAAGAAACATTGAAGTGTTTTTAAGACGATAGAAACTACTCTTTTTATGATCTAAAGTTGGTACAAGAGAAAACCTTTTTCGAACTATGTGTTTTATGAAGGAAAAACCCTTTGAAAATATTTGACTTTATTCCATCGAGGAATTTCAAATACAAACGAATTTCCTAAATGTTTTAGAAAATATTTTGCAAAGGAAAAAGATTTTCTCCTAAATGATTTGGAAACATTCCGGTTACTTGGATAAGTGACCGAGGTTTTGTTTTGGATTTGATTTTCACTGAGCGAAAAATAAACACATCTGAATTGAATTTAGTTCACGAGATGTCGTTTCTAGGATATTCAAATAAGCGCCCCTTGTATGACTCTCATAGGATATTCAAATTTCGAAATTCAACCAAAAATCAATTAATAATATTTACATCAAGTAAGTACACACAGCATTGGGAGAAAGGTGTTATAGAGTAACCTGACGAAGGTCTTGAAATTTGCTCATCCTATTAGAAACAGCAAGAGAGCCAACAGGAATGATGAAAGCAGTGGAAGTCCCCACAACCACATGAAGTCGTGTTCGAAACCATGTATGTAATAGTGTATTAAGGGCCGCAACAAACATCATTGTTTGTATAATTTCTGCCCTTTCCACCTATGGTTTTTCCAAAAAGAATAATAAGAAATCATAAAAATAATTTGGGTTAAATAAGTTTTTAATTCCTCAAATTTGGGCAATGTTCAGTTTTAGCCCCTCATTTGAAAAAAATACTTTTTTAGTCTCCAAATTCTAAAACATGTCAGTTTTGGTCTTCAAACAGGACTAAAAAACACATTTGAATAATTCTAAAACGTACGTTAGAGGACAAAATATATACTTTTGAAGTCCAAAACTGACATGTTTTAAAAATTGGAGGGCTAAAAAAATACGTTTTATAAACAGAGGACTAAAATCGAACATTACTCAAATTTGAGGGACTAAAAATATATTTAACCTAGGTATCTCGTATAATGACTTCATTCATCAAGAATAAGCACCTACTGTTTATCGTATTTCCTACCATTTCTCCTAAGTTCTGTGCTTACAGTTTTAATTCTACAGTTAAAATTGAATTTGTATATTCGTATAGGGTTTTTTTCATACTAAATATCATTAATCATACTCAAGGTAGAGCTAGAAATTTAATACGAAGGGGTCAAGACCAAATATATATAACATGAAATAATAATAAAAAAAATTAAATAATATATAGAAGGAAACTATATAAAACAAATTTATAACAAATAAACTATTATCATATAATATATAATATTTAATTTACCAGATCAGTGCTAAGCACGGGTCTTTTTCCTAGTATTTGTTAAGCAAGGTGATCATCATACGAAATAAATTCAGCACCATTACCAATATCCATAAAGAAAAAAAGAGCAATGAGAAGTTTATATCAACATACCTTTGGAACTCCAAACGTAAAAAGTCCTAGGCCAATGAAAGAGAGAAGGGGACCCACGCTAATAGGGCTTACCGCTTAGGTATCTGCCATATCATATCAATATCAATAGTTAATATAAGCAAGTTCTTATCTACCAAAATCCAACATATTTTGTCAAATAATCAAAATGCAATGCACAATAGTGGTGAAAAGACATCCTACTTCTACCTTACAAAAATTCTCCACAATCTCGAAAAGCCAATACTAATTTGTAAAAGGGATGCAACAATAAGCACCCCTTGTATGGCTCTCATAGAATGTTCAAATTTTCGAAATTCAACCAAAAATCAATTAACAACATTTACATCAAGTAAGTACAGGCAGCATTGGGAGAATCAATGTATGTGTGTGTCATCTGACTTTTTTAAGTAATCACATTACCACCATCTAACTTATAACCCTAACAATCTATGAATGATTTAATGGTTCAAATTTGTTCCTCTCACTCTTACATAGATGCGGCAAAACGGACCTGCCCAAATAAACCCGGTGAATTGTAGGGTTTAGATTACAAAATTTGAGCCCGAATCAATTCCGGACCTTTTTTCCCAGCCTGATGAAGCCAGAACCCGCATAGGGCTCGGGTAGCCCAATTACTTTTAAATATTTTAATTTTATTTTATTTTTATTTTTATTTACTTCAAAAAATAAAACATATGATTTTTTTTTTAAAAAAAAAAACCAAAAGGCCCAAAAGTCAAAACGTAATTCTTCAAGTCATACGAGTTAGTGCCTGTTTGGTTTGCGTTGCAAACCACAGTTTGGCACCCAAGTTACTCCTCGGCTACTGCTTGACGCCTTTCCTCGCCAAGTTTTCTTTTTCTTTGAGCTACAGGCTTGGCTTCAGGACATATAGATAGCTTATGGCACATAAAATTGGGATCTATGCCAGGCATATCCGATGTCTTCCAAGCAAACAAATCAGCATTCTTTTTTAAGACCGCTTTAATCTGTTGTTTGAGCAAGGGGTCGAGCTGACTGCCGACCTTGGTGCACTGTTTAGCTTGGGCTCCTAATTGAAACTTCTCTAAAGACTTTGTTGGTTCAGCTCTGGACTCGTACATCTCCATCCTTGGGTCTAGTTCAAGCATGCTGACCGAGCTCGCTGAAGTTACCGAACTGACCGAGCTTATCACTTCTGCTTTATCATCTTCGGCATTCTTTGGGATATTCTGGTTTCGGCTAACCTTCAGACTATCCACATAGCATTGCCTGACCATCCTTTGGTCAGCTCGGACAACGACTATATCTCCAGACTCGACTGGGAATTTCATTGTGAGGTGTGGGGTAGAGACAATCGCTCCGAGTTCATTCAACATTGGTCTTCCAATAAGGATGTTGTACAACATGCTGGCATCCACAATAACATACCTGACTGATACGGTCCGAGAGAGTTTTCCCTCTCCAAACGTTGTTAAGAGGTCTATATAACCTCGGGTTTTTACTTGCTCTCCAGCGAACCCTACTAGCTTGTCTTCCTGCTCTTTGATCAGCTTTTCTGGAATTCCAAGTTTCTTGAAGGTCGCCAGGTATAAAATATCAGTCGAGCTTCCCTAATCAACAAGTGTTCGTTTGACCGAGAAGTTGGCTAATTCGACCGTTATCACCATTGGGTCATCTTGATTTGGATCTAGCCCTTGGAAATCATCATCTGAGAAAGTTATTGGAGGTCTCTTCCTTGTAGGTTTTCCAGACACTGTGTTTACAGATTGGATGCCTTTTACATGACGCCATCGAGTTGAACTCGTTGTTCCTCAACTGCAAACCCTCTTGAGATTGTATTGATGACCCCTCTGACTCCTCCTTCTTTTTCTTCATTTGAAGCCCTCTGATTATTCACCCGATCTCCGTTCTGATTATTTCCTTGCAGGTTTGCATCTTAGTTACGATTGTCATAACTGCGTCTCCCTCATCGTCGACCAGCTCGTCCGCCTCCATTATCATCTCGGAGAACGAACCGGTCAAGATGACCTGCCTGTATCAAATCCTCAATTTTTTCCTGGGATGCTTTACAATCCTCAATGGAGTGACCATAGTTTTGATGCCATTTTCACTCTTTACTTCTGTCTGCATTGGCCGGAGTTTTAGACAGTCGAGGTAAGGTGAGTAACTCGGTGTTGCACACCTCCAGGAGAATGGCTGCCCGATATCGGTTTAGCGGTGTATAGGACTGGTACCTGGGTTGCTTCTCCGAGAATCCCCTTTCATTGGTCTTTTGGGCCTTTTGCGAATTAGTCCCCCCTAGCTCTTTCTTTTCTTGGAGCCGAGCTCTTGTCTTCAAAACATCTTTCTCTCCTTTTGTATTCTACCATCTCTTCCGAGTTCATGAAACCAGTGGCTTTTTCCTGCAACTCTTCAAAATCGCTCGGTGGTTTTCGAGATAAATACTCAAAGAATGGCCCCGGCTTCAAACCACCCATGATGGTATGTAGACAGAGTTCTGAGCTCATGTTGGGAATTAAAATTTGTTTGGCACTAAAGCGAGCCATATAATCTCTAAGTGATTCATTCTTTTCTTGTTTAAAATTCACCAGCGAGACCGAGTGCCTTTTATAATTTCAGCTCGCTGTGAATTGTGAAGTGAACTTAGTTACAAGCACATCAAAGGAATCAATTGACCGATGTGGGAGATTCGTAAGCCAGGTTAAGGCAGGGCCTTGCAAAGTGGTTGGAAAAATTTTGCATATGACGGCTTCCGAATCGGTCACCAGGTAAACAGAAGAAATAAAGGATTCTACGTGCTCGGTTGGGTCAGTGGTACCATTGAGTTTATCAATGTTAAGAGGCTTAAAATGTCTAGGCATGATTACCTCATCGATGTCATCCGTGAACGGCAACCTCGATCGTCGGTCCGTTACCCTTTCTTTTTGGATCGTCCTTTCTGCACGATATTTAACTTCTGAATCCTCTGGGCGAGGTTTGGTCTTGGACGGTCGGCTCGTATCATGAGGAGAAGGTATGTACGATAGATCCTTCTGGCTACCCTCGGGTGAGGATTGCTCTTCCTCGGAAGGCAGCACCGATCTTTCTCTTTTCCGAGCTCTTAAAAGCCTTTGATTCTGAGCACGTATCTCCTCGTCCTCCTCACACAGCTGCCTTAACTGTGCCATAACCTCTCCCAGTTGAGGGTTATCTTCATTGATGGGAGGGGGCGGGGGATTGTCACGATTCTGGCTCGTGTTCAAAGCCTCATGATCTACATGGTTCGTGCTGTTCGCCCCTCCCCTTGGTCCATTCCGTGTAGTCACCATCAAGCTTTCTTGTGGAACTGGGGAAAGTTTTTCCTCGGCCCCACGGTGGATGCCAAATGTTCCTACCGAGATCTGACTTTCCGTAATCTCGCCGTAGAACGTCAAACCAAGAGTGAACACAGGGGTTGTTTTAGATTATGGCTTGATAGAATATTGTATTCCGGTCCTACGTATCCCAATGGGAATCAAAGCCAGACGTAGTTCTCGGTTCAACCCTTGGTCATATAGTGATCTCAATCCTCTAATCTTGTATCCGATGAATACCAGCGAGCAAGGACTCTTCAATAGTCTCTTGGTCGAGCTAGTTTCTCTAATACGCTTAAGGGAGTGTCACCTGGGTTAGTGAAAAGTGAGTCTCTCTTTTGGGTTCTCCTCATTTTATAATAGGATCCCCATATCTGTAAGAGATCTGGATTTATTTCCTTTTATCTCTTAAATCTTCTTTGAGATGTGATTTCCTTAATTTAAGGGATATTATCTCTTTTTATCGGATAAGGTTATTTGTGATAATATCAGGATTATTAAAGATAATATTATCAATATCTTAAAATGATCTCCTAACCGGATAAGATTATTTAAGATAATATCAGGATTATTAAAGATAATATCAATATCTTATCCTTCCCACCCTGATTGGATCGGATATCCAAGCTCGTTAGTCGGGTTTTACTCCTCGGCCAGTACACTACAGTAATTGGAGTGTTTGAGTACAAAATCCAGTTCAAAATAATTGATTCTTGAGTGGGTAGAATTGATTTTAGTGGAAGCAAAAATTTTTAGCTTTTCCATTAAAAATAATTTATTCCGGATGTAGGAGTCACAAAATTCTACATATTTACACCTCAAAAGTGATTTTACTTTATCATCCAAACAAAATCAATTCTTCTAAACCCACTTTTAAAATATTATTACCAAATACAAATAAATCTTTTTAACCTTGATTCTTTCAAAATCAATTCTACCAAAATCAATTCTATCAAAATCTAAAACAAACGGACCCTTAACTTATAGTACATTGCATGTTAAATTTGTTGATTGGTAAATGCATCGAGACAAAATTAAGCATTGAACTGCCCAGTTTGCTTAGCGTTTTACACTTTATATTTTTTTAATGGTTATACTTTATTCTAGTTTAGTATTTGGAGATTTTGGTTTTGATTTAAATTGTCGATACATTTTCTTCACATTAGCTCGAACCATATGGAAACTGAACTGATGCTTGCCCTGTTGCAACAAAAAAAAAGTTCGAGTCTTCTATCTTCAATCTTAAACACTAACTCTTTGTTTGGTTGTAAGAAAGAAAATGAGAGGAAAGAAAAGAAAAAGAATGGAAAATGATAAGATTGTTTAATTGTTTGGTTGAAATGAAAATGAGAGGAAATAAAACCAAAACTTTTCTCTTCTCTTATTTGGTAAAGGAGAAAGTGAGAGGAATTTTTTTTTTGTGAAATAACCAAAATACCCTTTAATAAAAATAAATTATAATAAATAGAATAAAAATAGGATGTATGTGCATGCTTTTTTTTTATCTTTTACTTAGGGTGTTTCAGGTGTTTTTTATCTTTTAAAAGAATTTAGTACATATTTGAAAATAAAATAATTTTTTTAAAACATTGAATAAGCTTGTACAGTAAACAAAAAAAAGAAATAGGAAACCAATATTAATGGGACAACAGGGGCATAAAAAACTTTCCTTCCTTCCTTCTTTTCAATGGAACCAAACAATGGAATTCTTACTTTTCCCTTCCTTTTCTTTCTCCTTCTTTTCTTTCCTGCTATTTTCCATACAACCAAACATTGTGTAAAATCCTGAACGCTAAACCTAAGTCACAGAGAGACTGAGAGTTCCCACTTTAGTTGATCATTGTTGGAACGTTTTTTATTTCAGTTTTTTTATTTGGTAAAAGAATGAGACATTAATTAATTGAATTAGAAGTAAAAAATATAATTTTAAGTATAATATCGGGAACCGGCATAGAATTGGGCTCAGACACCTTTATTTCAGCCCGAATGATATTCAGGACCTTTTTGATCTGGCCCGATTAAGCCCAAACCTGTATTGAGCTGGCCCGTCGCAGGTCGGGTATAAAAACTACATATCCAAAAAAACACTTTATCAAAATTATAAATTCAAAATAAATTATATTTATAAACAAGAGACGAAATATAAATTATTTTCATGATTATGATTATTAAATAAATTAATTTATCTTTAAAGTTTAATAAAAGAAATCACAGTGGCTGGATGCTCATCATGACTGTCACCTTTAACTGTGGCGCAAACAATGAAGGGGAAAAAGACATCGTCAATGATTTCCATCTAACCAGACTTGCATCAATGACCCATGAACAGGGAACTACGACCTGGCTCATGGATCTGGTGAAAATAAGACAACACGTTAATTTTAAACAGAAGAGAAAAGATGGCAACGAAAAAAAGCATATATAATCAACGAGAAAAGCAAGAAGATGTGGAATTACGTACACGTGACGAGGGATAGGTGTGGGTATCAATGTCCAAACTCTAATGTGTAAGACTACCTGCAATGGCTCGCGGCGGATCTGGTTCGACACGGACTCGGTACCTCGCGGTGGTCACGTGCAGCAGAGGAGAGTGTGGGTTGCTGCTATGTGTCCTCTTCCTTCCTCTCTCCTTCTTTTTCTATTTTTTTTTTTGGCTTTGATCTAGGTGCTTGGATGGTGGTTATTGTGTTTGCCTTGGTAGTTGAAAGTGGTTTTTGTTCCATCTTTTTTTTAATTTTTCTGATGGTTGAAGGAGATGTGTTTTATGGAATGAAGTGTGTGTGTATGATGGTGCAGATGGAGGTTTTTTTTTTTTTTGCTGCTCTCTGGGTTGTTGAAGGTGAAGTGTTGTTTTGGTAAAAAATTAAGAGGTTATGAAGCTTGAAGAAGAAGATGGTAGGAGGTGTTTGTGTTGTTGAAGGTGAAGTCACGAATTCTTATGAAGAAGAAAAAAATGGTCTAAGTTTTCCCACCATTTCGTCCCCTCTTTGCTTCTACTATCCAAAATTATATTCACCAACGAGGAGGGAAAATGACAAAAAAAAAAAAAAAAGCTTGTGTGGCCAGCTGTGAAGGAAACCTGATGGGGGTGTTGCTGACAAAATGATCCATTTGTCCATCATCCATCCAGTCCATCCATGAGAAAATCCATCCAATCCATCCATTTATAAAAAAATTATATAAATGGATTGGATGGATTGGATTATTTTTTTAGCGGATGGTTTATGATCCATCCAATATTTTTTAAAATCCATTGGACCAACAATAAAAAATGTAATGGATCAACTTTTATCCATTCCAAAACCAATTTATTTTTTTCATATTATTTTTCACCAAATAAAAAAAACCTCCATCTGTAAAAAAAAAATACTCCATCTAAATTTCTCTTCTGTTCCCTATTATTTTTTCTTCACTATTTTTAATTTTATTTATCTACTTTTTTATTTTTTGTCACATTAGGTATTAACTAATTAATTGTTCTCAAGCACCAGTTGTAGTCCACGTTATCACGTACGTTTTATTTTTTCGTTGCCTTTTTTTTTTGCTAAGAAACTTCAAAAAAAAAAAAAAAAACTAATTGAAAGCACAAAGTCGTAACAAATTTCGTAAAACAATATCATGGAACGTTGTGGCAAAACAACCTTTGTCGATACACATAATTAATAACTCCCATATAATAATAGAAAAATGACCATGATACAAAATAGTCGTGAGATAGAGTGGAGAGAGAGTAAAGAAAGAGAGTATGAAAAAAGGGAGAGAGAGAGGAAGTGTAGAACAAGAATGCAGAATTTCTGCCGTGCCAAGAATGCAGAAATACTGCTGTGAAAGAAATTGCAGAAGTGGGATTCTGCTGGTTTGCTTGTGGTGCAAGAAAACAGAAAAAAGAAGAGATAGAGAAGAAAGGAGACAGAAGAATTATCGTGGTTCAGGGCACAAAACAATAGCCCCTACATCCACACTGCAGTTGAGACTTTCATCCACCATTGCAAGGCTTTACAGTACAAGAAACTTCAAGGTATGAACTCACACACTCCTATACTTGCACTCACTTGTGATTTGTGAATCACTCAACTCACTCCTCTAGCACATATCACTCTTCTTAGAGAATTCTATGTGAGCTAAAGCCTAGCTATGACTTTATATAGGCAAAGATAGGCTAGGCAGTTACACTCAGTTTTCTAACTGTCAAAACAGAAAACAAACTCCTTGCTACACTTCCTATCACATAGCTAAATATGTACATGGCATAATTAACTAACTAACTTAGCCAATTGGAGATTCACCCGAATTCTACAATTCTCCACCTTGAATCTTCAATATCAGTTGTTAGAGATGCCATCAGACTTGAGACGAGAATCTTAGTCTTAGCTGCTGCAGGTTCCAACATTCACCAAATCTAGACAATGATAGAATTTGGTGTTTGGAACCACTTTGGTTAACATATCGGCTGGATTATCTTCAGTAGAGACCTTCTTTACTTCGACCATCCCTTGTGCAATTATGTCTCGGATGAAGTGCAGTCTTACATCAATGTGCTTTGTCCTCTCATGGAATACTTGATTCTTTGAGAGACAAATTGCACTTTGACTATCACACCAAACAGTTGAGGATATATCCAATCCTTCTAGCTCAGTTATAAACCCTTTCAACCATATTGCTTCTTTGATTGCTTCAGTGAGAGCAATGTTCTCGGATTCAGTGGTTGACAATGCAACAATGGATTGAAGATTTGCCTTCCAGCTTACTACATTCCCATATAGGGTGAAGATGTAGCCTTGTTAGAGACCTTCTTTTGTCAATATCCCCTGCAAAATCAGCATCTACAAACCCCGCAAGTTTCGGTTTGATGATTCTGTTTTTCCAAAGATCAATCCAAGGGATTTAGTACCCTTAAGGTATCTGAAAATCCATTTAACAATGAAGCCAATGCTCCTTGCCTGGATTTCCCATAAACCTGGCTGACTAAGTTGCGGCAAAGATATGCTAAGTCGGGGCCTTGAGCAAACCATAGCATACATTAGGCTACCTGTAGCATTAGAGTATGGTATGTTGCTCATGTATCTTAGTTCTTCATCACTCTTAGGTGATTGATCCGTTGACAATCAAAGTGTCCTGCTATAGGAGTCATAACTGTTTTTGCATCATGCATATTGAACTTGTGCAGAATCTTTTCAATGTAGGTGGACTGATTCAAGTAGAGAAGCTTTTCTGATCTTTTTTCACGATTTCCATGCCCAGAATCTTCCTTGCAGCTCCCAGATTTTTCATTTCAAACTCACTGTTTAAAAGATCCTTGAGCTTGCTTATTGCATTCATATCTGAACTTGCAATAAGCATATCATCTACATAGAGTAGAAGATATATGAAGCAACCAGATTCCAGCCTTTTGAAGTAAACACAACTATCAAATGAACTTCTGTCATAGTTGTTTAAGAGCATAAAGGAATCAAACCTCTTGTACCACTGCCTGGGAGATTGTTTCAAGCCATACAAAGACCTTTTCAGTAGACAAACCATATGCTCTTTCCCCTTTTCTTCAAATCCCTCAGGTTGCTTCATGTAGATCTTTTCTTCTAGCTGGCCATGTAAAAATGTTGTTTTCACATCCATTTGTTCCAATTCGAGATCATAAACAGCAACAAGAGATAGAATGACTCTTATGCTTGTATGCTTTACTACAGGAGAGAAGATTTCATTGAAATCTATCCCTTCTTTCTGTGTGTAGCCTTTAGCTACAAGTCTGGCCTTGTGTCTGCTGCTCTCTACTCCTGGAATTTCAGGTTTCTTCTTGTATATCCACTTGCAGCCAACAATTCTCTGCTTTGGAGGTTTTTCAACCAATTCCCAGGTGTTGTTCTTCCTCAAAGAGTCAATTTCTTCAGTCATGGCAGTCTTCCACATCTCATGATCAGGGCCTGAAATTGCTTCTTTGAAATTGCCAGGATCAGAATCCCGTTGTTCTGTTTCAACACTTAAGGCATATGCAATTAAATCAACATAACCAAACCTTTGAGGTGCTCAAACTTGCCTTCTTTCTCTGTCTCTAGCTAGATGGTAGGAAGGTGATGCTGCTGTGGACTGAGAGGCTTCAGCTTCTGGTTCGGTTCTGTTCGAGTGGGACTGCTAGCCTTTCTTTTTCAGTGTGCTCCACCTCCAACTAAACACTCTTGTCTGTCTTGTCATTATTCTGAGATTGGTTGGATTTATCTTCACCCTTTTCAAGCATAGCTTCTTCAAGGAACACAATGTCTCTGCTAATCACACACTTGCCTCCTCCTGGGCCAGTTAACCATACTTTGTAGCCTTTCACCCCATCAGGATATCCTAGAAAAACTCCTTTCTTTGATCTTGGCTCTAGCTTTCCTTGATTGACATGGATATATGCTGGAAAGCCAAATATTCTAATGTTATCATAGCTAGGTGCCTTTCCAGACCACACTTCTTTAGGTGTTTTAAAACCTATGGCAGAAGAGGGTGACCTATTGATCAAGTAAGTAGCTGTATGGACAGCTTCTCCCCAGAAGCTTTTGTTCAGATTTGCAAATGAGAGCATGCAC
The DNA here is from genome assembly GCA_030762895.1 of Sophora flavescens. Lineage (NCBI taxonomy): Eukaryota > Viridiplantae > Streptophyta > Magnoliopsida > Fabales > Fabaceae > Sophora > Sophora flavescens. The sequence continues at coordinate 142,231,284 of CM061065.1, forward strand.
CTGACCCTTTCTAGGATGGTTCTGCTCATCCTTTCTGCCAAGCCATTATGTTGTGGTGTATGCCTAACTGTCTTGTGCCTGATTATGCCATGATCCTTGCAAAATTCAGTGAATTCTTCACTTAGATATTCCAGACCATTGTCTGTCCTTAGGACTTTCACCTTCTTACCTGTTTGATTTTCAACAAGTACTTTCCATTGCTTGAAACACTTAAAAGCTTGGTTTTTATGTTTTAGCAAATAAACCCAAACCTTCCTTGAACAATCATCAATGAAAGATATGAAATAGCTAGCTCCTCCCAATGAGGGAACCTTAGCAGGTCCCCATATATCTGAGTGAACATATTCCACTATGGCCTTGGTGGTGTGTGATGCAGTTTGAAACTTGACCCTTTTCTGTTTGCCATAAAGGCAGTGTTCACAGAATTCGAGTTTTTCAAAAACTCCATTCCCAATTAAGCCTTGTTTGTATAACTCTTCAAGACCCTTACCACTTACATGAGCAAGTCTATAATGCCAAAGTGCAGTGGAGTTTATTCTTGACACAGAGACTAAGCTAGCAGGGCTTAAAATGGTTTTACCTTGGAGTCTGTACAGGCCATGCTTCCTGGTTCCTTTCATAATCAGCAATGATCCTTTGCTGATCTTTAAGGTTCCATTTTCACCAGTAAAACAGCATCCTGCTTGGTCTAGCATGCCTAGAGATATCAGGTTCCTTTTAAGCTCAGGTACATGTCTCACATCAGTGAGGACTTTGATGGTTCCATCACCTAGTTTGATCTTGACAGTACCAACTCCCATTACTTTGCAAGCAATGTTGTTACCCATCAAGACTTTTCCTGCATCAGCTTCCTTGTAAGAATCAAACCATTCCCTATTTGGAGTCATATGAAAGGAACATCCAGAGTCAAGAATCCACTCACCACTTCCCATTTCTTCAGTGATGGCCAAGACATCAGAGCTTTCATATCCATCTACCACAACAGCCATGTCATTGGAAGTGTGATTGCTGTTAGTGCTGCCTCCATTCTTTCTTTTCCGTTCAGGACAGTTTTTCCTGAAGTGACCTTCCTTTTGACAGTAGTAGCACCTCTTCTTGGTCCTGGACTTTGATCTTGATTTATTCTTGCCCTTTCCTTCCTTTTTCTCTGATCTTCCTCGAGCATACAGACCTTGAAAGATCACTTGTTTCTCCTCTATTCTCAGTGATCTTCCTCTTCATTTCTCTGGAATTTAAGGTTGCTTTAACCTCTTCCAGTGTGAGGGTATCTCTTCCATACAGCATTGTATCAACAAGGTTCTCAAAAGAAGGGGGTAGAGAACACAGAAGCATCACTGCTTGATATTCTTCACTTATCTCGACATCAATACTTTTCAGATCAAGAATGATTCTTGAAAAGGATGAGACATGATCCTTGATTGACATACCTTCTTCCATCTTGAGCTGATGAAGTTGCTTCTTCAAATATAGCTTGTTGGTTAAAGACTTGGTCATATAGAGACTTTCCAGTTTTAACCAAACACCTGCTGCAGTGGATTCTTGAGCCACTTCCCTGAGGATTGCATCACCGAGAGAGAGGATGATGGTGCTATGGGCCTTGCTAAGCATGTCTTTCTTGTCTTTTTCAGAAAGATCCTCCGGAAGCTTAGCTGCTCCTAGTAATGCATCCTCGAGTCCTTGATGAACCAAGAGTGCCTTCATCTTGATTCTCCACAAGCTGAAATCGTTTTCACCATTGAACTTGTCTATGTCAAACTTGGCTGACCCCATTGCGAAAAAACGCCTCCCAGAAGAGGCTCTTGATACCAGTTGTTGAACAAGAATACAGAATTTCTACCGTGCCAAGAATGCAGAAATACTACTGTGAAAGAAATTGCAGAAGTGGGATTCTGCTGGTTTGCTTGTGGTGCAAGAAAACAGAAAAAAGAAGAGATAGAGAAGAAAGGAGACAGAAGAATTATCGTGGTTCAGGGCACAAAACAATAGCCCCTACATCCACACTGCAGTTGAGACTTTCATCCACTATTGCAAGGCTTTACAGTACAAGAAACTTCAAGGTATGAACTCACACACTCCTATACTTGCACTCACTTGTGATTTGTGAATCACTCAACTCACTCCTCTAGCACATATCACTCTTCTTAGAGAATTCTATGTGAGCTAAAGCCTAGCTATGACTTTATATAGGCAGCATAGGCTAGGCAGTTACACTCAGTTTTCTAACTGTCAAAACAGAAAACAAACTCCTTGCTACACTTCCTATCACATAGCTAAATATGTACATGGCATAACTAACTAACTAACTTAGCCAAAGATTCACCCGAATTCTACAGGAAGAAAGAGGAGAGCGAGGGTGAGATAGAGATAATATTTTAATTTTTTTTACAAATTATTTTATTTTTAAAAATATTTTATGGATGGATAAAAGAGATATAAAATTATTTAATTTCTTAAAATAAATTTTAGTGGATGGATTGGATATCCATCCATGAAAAGTTGTTAATGGATGGATCGGATGGATTTTATTTAATGGATCATGGATGGATTGTATTTTTTTAATCAACTTTTAATGGATTATAATGGATTAATGGATTGTTTTTAATCCATCCGTTAAGATCCGAATAAAAATTTATCCGATCCATCCATTTGCCACCCTTAGTTGCTACAATGAGGAGTAAAACAGCTTTGTCCCCATATGGTGTAGTGTGGTGTAGGAGAGCAGTGTACCTTATTTACATGGAAAAAGTAAATAAAAATAAAAAAACAAGAAAGCCATAGAAAGATAGAAAAGAGACATTACTAAACCCAGAAACGTCTGTACCTGGTGGCTAGTGACTCCTTTTTTATTTTTAGTATTTAGTTTTCCTTTAAATTCTCCCTTTATGAAAAATGAAATGGACCATGGGCTCCAAAATCTAGCAACTAAAATGAACATGGGCTATATCTTTAGACCAAGAGCAATGACCAATTTTATTTCGTTTTTTTTTTTATGCATTTTTATTTTTTTATTTTCAAAATATTAACAATAAAAAAGACGTCCGAATAAAATTAGGTGTTCACACTATATGTGTCAAAATTAATTGTACAGAGCTCACTTAATATATAGGGCTGCTAATTTGACATAGAATTTGCGACATCATGCTACAGTAGCACACTATAGCGCTACTGTAGCACCATTTTTTTTTTAATTTTTAATTTTGATTTTTTTAAAAAATAAAAATTTTATTTCTAAAAAAAACTCATTCATCAGATAATGAACTGAATTCACCAGATATTTGTACATACTTAACCAAAAAATTTATTTATCAAAAAAACCCATTCACCAGATATTTACACATACTTAACCAAAAACTTTATTTATAAAAAAAAAACACATTCACCAGATAATGAACTGAATTCATCAGATATTTGTACATGATTCACCAGATATTTGTGTGGCACATACGATGTCGCCGTATTTGGTGTCGTGAAACTGTGTCAATTTATCATTTTTGGTGATCAGGGCTGCTAATTTGACACAGAATTTGCGACATCATACTACAGTAGCGCTACTGTAGCACCTTTTTTTTTTTTTTTAGTTTTGACTTTTTTAAAAAAATAAAAATTTTATTTCTAAAAAAACCCATTCACCAGATAATGAACTGAATTCACCAGATATTTGTACATACTTAACCAAAAAATTTATTTCTCAAAAAAACCCATTCACCGGATATTTACACATACTTAATCAAAAACTTTATTTATAAAAAAAAACACATTCACCAGATAATTAACTGAATTCACCATATATTTGTACATGATTCACCAGATATTTGCACATACTTAACCAAAAAATTTATTTCTCAAAAAAACCCATTCACCAGATATTTACACATACTTAACCAAAAATTTATTTATAAAAAAAAACACATTCACCAGATAATGAACTGAATTCACCAGATATTTATACCTGATTCACCATATATTTGCACATACTTAACCAAAAAATTTATTTCTCAAAAAAACCTATTCACCAGATAATGAACTGAACTCACTAGATATTTATATCGGATTCACCATATATTTGCACATACTTAACCAAAAAAATTATTTCTAAAAAAAACACATTCACCAGATAATGAACTGAATTCACCATATATTTGTACCCGATTCACCAGATATTTACACATACTTAATCAAAATAATTATTTATAAAAAAAATTTAAGTTTTTTTTTTAAAAAAGGACCCACTACAGTGCCGCACAGTACGACACATACTATTTCACCGTATCTGGTGTCGTGAAAATGAGGATGCCTATTCCATTTTTTGATGAACAGGACAGGATGCTTATTCCATAAAACAAAATCATTCTTTTTTGTTGCAAAAACTGAATCAATTTAAGAATCACAAAGATAGCAAATTGGAAACTAAAAATTAACTACTTAGCTTACCTTTACCAGAGGCAAGTTAATTCTAATACCTATAAGTCTCCTTAAACTCGATGCACTAATGCAGTCGCTCAATTGATTGCAGGTGTCACTGTGTAAGCATCTAAAGTTCAGATCTTGTTAGATTTTTTTATACTATAAATAGTAATAAAGTTAAGTTAATCAAAAAATAGTAATAAAGTTAAAGTGGAGTGCCAACTACGGTTCAACGTGCGACCATGATTTCGAGAATAAAAGGCGGGTTTGGTTTTGTACCCAAAAAAAAGAGGTCCCGACCCCTTGAAATACAATGTCTTCGGGATTTTTAATTTAAAAAAATGAACTGACAAGGTCTTGCATGCATTTTGCGTTCAAAAATGGCAATAGTTACTAAACAGCAAATGTAGGCACTTAGGAAGCCTCCTACTATTTTAGGCACTCACTAGTGTAGGATAACATAAACGCAATATCATTAAGTAAAACCATAATCATCAACACATCAAAAGAAAGGCTTTAAAGTTCTAAATCAGCACCACCAAAAGAAGTAAAACATTGTCTAAACCATCGACACACTAGTGCAGAAAAGGGATTCTACATCGGAGTTTACACATCGGTTCCTATTAAACCGATGTGTAAAAGGAGGCGGTGACATTTTTGAAATTAAAATCAAAGTATTACACATCGGTTGAAGAATAACCGATGTGTAAAACCTTTCCACATCGGTTATTCCTAACCGATGTTTAAAATTAAAATAAAAAAAACTTAAAGTCAGAAATTTTTAACATTTAACATCGGTTTTAATAGAACCGATGTGTAAAACAGTCATTAACCACATCGGTTTCTAATAACCGATGTATAAAACTAAAAAAAAAAAAATTAGAAATTAAAATTTTATTTTTAAACATCGGTTTTGTGATTAACCGATGTGTGAAAGTTTACCACATCGGTCCTATATTAACCGATGTGTATTATTACTTCCTCCCTTTTCATTTGGCGCTGAGAATTCATCTGAGCTCTCTCCCTCCCAAGTCTCATTCTTCTTTTCCCTTGCCCTAAGCATCAAATAGCTGCTATCAGTCTCCAACTCTCCCTTTCCCTTTTGTTGACCGCTCTCCACCGCTCTCCACTGCTCTCCACCGCTCTCCGTCGCTCTGCATTGTCTCTCCACAGCTCTCCACAGCTGACCCTCTCAACATCGAACAAAGGTAAGCTCCTGTCTCTCTTCCTTTCCAAACTTCCCTTCTCATTCTTCTCTTATTGTTTGTCATTTTCTCTAAAACTCAGCCCTCTCCTCTTCACAAGAACCACCAAGGAAGCCACCACCGTCCTCTCCTCCGGCGCCCTCGTGAGTGAACAAAAACCTCTGCCTTCTCTCTGTTTTGGTAAAAAACCCCTTCTCTTATCTTTTTTTTCTTTCTTTATTCTTCTCTGTGACCTATTTTTTTGTTGGTTGTTTAGGGTTTTGGTTGTAAGTGCTGAGGAAAAGAAGCATTGAGTTTAAGGTTTTGGTTCTCTGTGACCCATTCCTTTTTTTTTTGGGTATGCTTTCACTGTTAGACCGTAATCCCATGCTCCATGCTCCATGCTCCTTTTTTTTTTTTCTGCATTTTGCCCGTGAATGTTAAGTTTGACGAACAATGGACTTTTGCATTTGCCTTCTAATTTAGAATTGATGAGCTTAACTGATGCATTTAGCTACATTGGTTGGTCTTGAGTTTTTGGTTGGTCTTGGTTAGCTACATCTTCAGTACATGGAATACATATCATAGCCCAAAACTTCTGTTTGATGCTTTGTAGTGCCTTCTATTAATGCCCATTTTCCTTAGAACTGTTGGACATCTTCTAGTTGCTTCCACACACATCACCTTTATTTTAAATTTATGATTTTATACCTTTTTTTACTAAGAAATATTGCTTTTCTTTTCCTATTTCAATATGTATTCCGTGTTGATGAAAAGCTACAGAGATCTGATTGGATTCTTGGTGCCTCAAAAGTAGACTTTTGCAACACCCTTTTCTTTTGGCACGGGGTTCCCTGGAATTTTGACTATTTTATATTTTGAGTTTAACCATGAGTTCTGAGTTCTTACTATTTTTAGTGTAAACTTTGTAAGCCATAGTTTTGGTGATCCTCTTGAGGAACTTTGTGATTAGACATGAGTTCAAGAATCTCTCCAAACCCTCTAAGAACCTCTTATTCTCTTTTCACTTGTTTTCAAATTTTGCTTCAAAATATATTTTTGTTTGTTTGTTTGTTTTTATTTGTTAGGTTTTCTCTTTGTACATGGAGCAGCTTGTTACAGTTTTCTTTAACATTTAGACATATTTTGGTACTTATGTACAAGATGGTATAACTCTACTTTGTTTTACTATTATAATATAATTATAATTTACTATCTGGTGGCACCATTGATAAAGCTATAGAAGGATAAGGGATACTATGAATGTTGTTTCTTGTTGATATATCCTTTGATTCATATGGAGTGTCGATTAATGATATCAGGCCCGGGGTTGGATTTATCGTTTTCATGAGGTTAAACTTTGTCATGTTTTGTGATAGATCAATTTAAGTAAAGGCTATGAGGATTGACCACAAAAGCAGTCTGATTTCTTTTTAAAAATTTAAAGGATGATTTGTTTGTCTTTACTGTTACATTCATCACATAAATGTTTTCTTTCTCATAGCTGATGACAACCTCATGTCCAAGAGGACTGAATGCAACATGACTAATTGCATAATCTTTCTGAAATTGAAACAAGAAACAAGAGAATCAGACAAGTAGTAGTACACTCACACCTTTAGACAGAATAGAATTCCCAATATAAAAAAGCAATGAACTAACCTTAGATCTTGTTTTTACCCTTTTCCTCTCTGTGTTTTGGTAAGTGACTTTACAAAGACCTTATAGTGTCTGTCAATTTTATGGTTTTCATTAGAATTCTTAGATGTTCATTTTGTCACAGGGTGATCTACACTTCATTGCATAGTGCTACGCTTCCTCGCTTTGTTCACTTCTCTGCTGTCTTTGCATAATAACAACTAGGCGTGTCTGTCTCTCAGAAGGTACGTTTTGGCTGAAAAGCTTTCATTGGAGTTTTAATGTATTTTCTTGAAAATTTATTTGATTCGATAATATGCCCTCAATAATTAGTAAAGCCTTAGTTTCCCGTTTAAGATGCAATACTAATGAGCGTACGTGTACATGTACGTGCTAAATGTACCGCTCATTGTGTTGGATCTTGAATTGTCCAAAGTTGGACAGTTTGGGAAAAAACTTTTTCTTAATTCAGTTATAATAGTTATTCATTGATTCTAATGTTATATACTTGATGAAAGTTCGGATTGATACATTTCCTTTCGTTCTCCGGGTGCATACTTTATCGTGGTGGATGTCATCGCGTTCAAGTAGTGTGACGCTGAGACCGCGGGAAATGTCAAAAATTTTTGTCGAGTATGAGCATGAGAGTTAAGGACTAACTGTTAACCGAATGTTGAAAAAGTTTCTTCTCGAATGGGATAGGGCCATACCCTGTCATAAGAAGTGGTTGATGAATGTGTTGGACTAAGTACGAAGGTATTGGTTTAGTCATGGATCGCGGTTGGATGAATGCTAGACGGACAAGTGATGAGTATGAGAATGGAGTGGAAGATTTTCTACGGTTTGCAAAAACAAATGCTCCCGATAGTGGTAACGGAAGGTTTTATTGTCCTTGTGTTAACTGTTTGAATGAGAGACGACTAGAAGTCGAGGAGATACGTGATCATCTTATTTGTGAGGGGATTTGCAAGAGTTATACAACATGGATATGCCATGGTGAATCGTTAGACAGTCGAGGGTGTCGGATAGAGAGGAAGTTGATGACGTGGAAATGGACGATGGACTAGAGGACATGATCCGTGATGTTGGGCAAAGAGTCTTTTCGGCGCGCACATGTGTATGATACTTTGTGCAGTGATGCGCAAGTGGCTTTGTATCCGGGTGCACTAATTTCACACGGTTGTCAGCGGTGTTAAGATTGTTCAATGTGAAGGCGAGAAATGGGTGGAGCGATAAAAGCTTTACCGAATTGCTTGAGTTGTTGAAAGAAATGCTTCCGAAGGCAACACATTGCCATCTCAAAACTATGAGGCGAAGAAGATATTGTGTCCGATGGGTATGGAGTATAAGAAAATACACGCTTGCCCCAATGATTGCATATTGTACAGAAAGAGTTTGAAGAGATGCACGAGTGCCCCGGTGTGGGGTATCACGCTACAAAGTGAAGGATGGTGATTCTAGTTGTGATGTGGTCACCAAAGGTCCTCCCGCGAAGGTGTTATGGTATCTTCCCGTGATTCCGCGGTTCAAGCGATTGTTTGCTAATGTAAATGAAGCAAAGAACATTAGATGGCATGCAGATGAGAGGAAGTGTGATGGGCAGCTTCGCCATCCCACCGATTCTTTGCAATGGAAGAGAATTGATAGTTTGTTTCCTGGATTTCTAGAATGAGCCCAAAACCTCGGACTTGGACTTGCTACCGATGGAATGAATCCATATGGAAACTTAAGTAGTATTCATAGTTCATGGCCTGTTCTCCTTGTAATTTACAACCTGTCTCCTTGGTTGTGCATGAAGCGCAAATACATTATGTTAAGTATGATGATTTCGGTCCTAAACAGCCAGGAAATGATATTGATGTTTATCCGAGTCCCTTGATTGAAGACTTGAGAATGATGTGGGATGAAGGCGTTGATGTGATCGACGGTATTGCCGTGAGACATTCGGGATTACGTGCCATGTTATTTTGCACCATCAATGACTTTCCAAAGATAATGGAACCCGTGTGGGTATAGTGTTAAGGGGGCATAAAGCATGTCCAATATGTGAAGAAGGCACATGTTACCATCAACTGCAACATGGAAGGAAGACAGTCTACCTTGGGCATCGGAGATTTCTCCGACGTAATCATCCTTATCGTAGATTGAGGAAAGCTTTCAATGGACTTCCGGAGAATGAAATTGCTCCGGTGGCCTTGACTGGAGAGCAAGTTTATGAAAGGGTGAACAACACTAATGTTATCTATGGGAAGACCCAGAAGAAGGCTACAGAGAAGAAAATATGGAAGAAGAGGTCGATCTTCTTTGATCTTCCATACTGGTGCAAGCTTGATGTAAGACATTGTATTGATGTGATGCATGTAGAGAAAAATGTGTGTGACAGTTTAATCGGAACGCTTCTCAACATTCAAGGCAAGACAAAGGATGGTGTGAATGCTTGTCTGGATCTAGTTGCGATGGGTATACGAGAGCAGTTAGCTCCACTTAAAGTGGGGGATAAGAAGACTTATTTGCCCCCAACATGTCATACTTTATCAAAAAAAGAGAAAAGAAGTTTCTGTGAATGTCTACGGGGAGTCAAAGTGCCACAGGGTTACTCTTCAATTATCAGAAGACTTGTCTCAATGAAAGATCTCAAATTAGTTGGCTTAAAGTCTCATGATTGTCATGTCTTGATGCAACAACTACTATCGGTGGCCATTCGTGACATATTGCCTAAAAAAGTCAGACATGCCATTACTAGGTTATGCTTATTCTTCAATGCTATATGTAGCAAGGTCATTGACACTAAAAATTTGGATGAGTTGGAAAATGAGGCAGCCATTGTATTGTGCCAATTGGAGATGTATTTTCCACCTTCATTTTTTGACATCATGGTTCATTTGATTGTTCATCTAGTGAGGGAGATTAGATTGTGCGGTCCCGTTTATTTAAGGTGGATGTACCCGGTTGAGCGATACATGAAGATCCTGAAAGGATATATGAAAAATCCACACCGTCCCGAAGCATCTATTGTTGAAAGGTATGTTGCGTAAGAAGCTATTGAGTTTTGTACAGGACTACATGTCGGAAGCGGAACTCGTAGGGCTTCCGAAGTCTCGTCACGAAGGAAGATATGATGGTAAGGGTACACGAGGTATCACTGTTAAGAGCATGGATCGGGAGGAAGTGCTTCAAGCACATTTGTATATATTGAATAACACTGATGAGGTTGAACCATACTTATGTGAGCATAAAAGCATCATCAATGAAACTTACCCTAGAATGAATGAAAAATGGTGTTTGAACAAGCATAACAAGACTTTCTTGAACTGGTTTAAAGAAAAAATTGCAAAGGATGGTACTGCTTCTGCTACATTAAAATGGCTAGCACAGGGGCCTAACTTTGATGTCATATGCTGGAGTGGGTACGATATCAATAAGTTTTCCTTCTATACAAAGTCCCAGGATGACAAAAGTACTATGCAAAACAGAGGGGTTATGGTCGTCGCTGAGTCCATGCATTTCTCTAGTTCGAAAGATAAAAACCCTGTTATGGCATCAGTTTCATACTTTGGAATCATTGAAGAGATATGGGAGGTTGATTACACGAAGTTTAGAGTACCTGTTTTTAAATGTCAGTGGGTCGACAATAACAATGGTGTGCAAACTGATGAGTTAGGATTCAAATTGGTGGACCTTAGTAAGGTAGGTAATAAAGAGGAACCTTTCATCATGGCATCCCAAGCAAAACAAGTGTTTTATATCCGTGATCCTTCTAACAAAAGGTGGTCAAGTGGTTCTCCAGGGAAAAACATGTATAATCGGTAGTGAGGGAAATCACGATTCAACTCTTGATATTTCTGATACTCCTTCTTTCTCAACACGAGTGCCTAATTTCAATGAGGAAAATGAAGTGGATGATGTACATGCTACTCGTAATGATCACCAAGAAGGGTTATGGGAGAACTTTACTAATTGACCACAAAGTAAGTTTAGTTTGATATTACTATCAAGTTTGGCATATTATATGTTTACGTTGATATTTATAAGTTATGTTTATGTACGTTGATCGATATTTATAAGTTATGTTTGATATTTATCCCGACATACTAACAAGTTTTTTTTTTTTTTGTGTTTAAACAGGTATACATGGCTAATCATGAGGATACACCTCCTTCATGCAATGCGGTCGAGACCCCGCCTACCTGTAGAGAAAGGGTAGACGTGCCACACGGGATGAGGCATTTGACTGCCAACCGTGGGTCAAATCAGAGGATAAGAGTAGATTTTGATGATAACCTCAAACTTATTGGGCCAATGGAAGATCAGTTTACCAGTTTTGTGGCGACCCTTGCTAGGAACAGGCCTAGTATACTCATTGATAGGTGGAGAGATGTACCGCGGGGACGTGAAGGAGCAGATATGGGAGAGTATTCGGTATCTATACTTCTACGTCCTGTGTTTGTCTGTATATACTTTATTTTTATCTTAATAATATCTTACAGTAATTCATTGATTCTTTTGGTCTTAATGTAGTTGACATTTGACATTCCGGATACATACGCTATGAAGAAGCGTTTTTGAAGTATCTTGGAGAGCGTTGGAGGGGTTTTAAGGCCGACCAGGGCAGATACTATATATTCGGTCCAAAAAGTAAAAAGAACCCACTTGAGGTGTATCCGTTTCTTGACAAGGCGACGTGGGATCGCTTTGTTCAGAGCCGACGTGATCCCAAATTTCGAGTTAACTTATTTGATTTGTCTCTAAATTTATGTAATTGCATTAATTTCATTTACTTACGTAATTTAATTGTCTTTTATTTATAACAGGAGAAGAGGAAAAAGGGGCAGGAAAACCAAAGCAAGAATGTCTACCCCCATGTCATGTCTCGTGGGGATATAAAAAGCTTGTTAAGAAAATGGTTGAAGAGGAAAAGAAAGCACGTCGTGCAAGCATCTCAAAGGCGGATCCTAATGCTGAAAATCTTCCAGAGGTTGTTGATCCACCTCCACCCCCACGCCATCGTTCATGGAAGAGGGGCCGACAAAGAAAAACGGGACAATATACATCCGAGGAGGCCCGCCAAGTAGCTGAGAGGATTGTAAGTATAGTTTGTTGTAATTGTCATTTTAAGATTGTTACCGAATTGTAATGTGACCTGATATTTTTATGTGATAGGATGCCTTGGATGACCAGCTAACCCAAGGAACCTTTGTTCCTAGAGGACGCAATGATATCTTATCTACTGCCATCGGTAAACCAGACCACCCGGGCCGTGTCATTGGTGTTGGATGGGGAGTCGGCATTCGCCAATACCATGGTTCATCTTCACACCAATGCCACAGGGATTCGGTTGCAGATAGAGCACAACTAAAACAGGAGATTGCAGCTGAGCTTCGACAGGAGATGGCCGAGCAGTTTGCCCAGCAGATGTCAATATTTACTTCTTTGTCCTAGCAGATGACAATGTGTCCAACCCTCTCGTCCAACCCTCTCTCCCATGTGAGCACTAAGGGCTCATGTGATCCTCCTCATCATCCTGAAAATGATGATGATGGTGATCTTCTTCTTCTGCTTCTGCGATGATGATGATGATGATGATGATGATGATGATGACGACCCTGATAGGTGTGAGCTGTATGTTGATGATCATCATCATCATCGCCACTTAGTGGCATTGGGTAGGGCATATAATAAGTTAGGTAATACCATACACCATCGGTTATTACCGGATGATCATCTGAGGGTGTCTGTTGAGATTATTCGAGATGCTGATGCTCGAGTCCCTGTGCCCACTGAGGAGGTTCAAACAAAGGGGTCAGCCCCCAGAACTTCATCCTCTGGCCAAGAAGACTGGTCAGCTTTCTTGTTGCATCTGAGGTATTCGGTTAGTTGTGTTTTTCTATATTCATAGTTGAAATATATTTATTATTGTTTAAAGATAATGCTTTATTTGTATTTGTTATAGGATGTTGGAAATGATATAGTGCCTAAAAGGTCGGATCTAGGAAGACCAGAGATGTCTGCTCCTGTCAAGGTATTCATTTGACCATTTAGTTAATAACGAATTAAATAACTTAATTATCCGTGATTACTAATATATATCTATGTTGTTTAGGGGATCGACAAAGGGGCACCTGGCCATGGTGATGTTTTCAAAGATCTTGTTATACAGGTTGTCACCATGGAGGATGATGCAGCCTTTGGTAACGCTGGAACATGATGCCACCGTGAACTCAGATATACCAAAGAAAGAACTTATGGAGATGACACTCAATAAAGAAATGGCCAGTTCTGCACACATATCATTTTGGTGCACGTAAGTACATTTTATTTATAAGTTAAGTACGTAATTAATTTTTAAATACAATGATAATTAACATGTTTTTCCAATATATTAGGTATCTGCATCGTATGTTAGTCGATCAGGGTAACCTCGCCCTTTATGGGTTCATTGACCCCATGTTCATTCAGGGTGATGTTCTCGTAGCATCGGAAGACCCGGTCACTACCATACGTGATATACTTGCCCGAGACGATCATCAATTCTATCTTGCGCCTTATCTCAATAAGTAAGTACCGGTTATTTAAGTATAACTATATATGACTTAGTCACTAACTGTTCCGCAAATTTACAGCCGGCATTGGCAACTGTTGCTCTTGTACCCAAGAATGAACGTCGTGGTCTTCTTCTGCTCATTGGGACGCGAATGAACTGAAGACGATCATCGAAACGTAAGCGTTAAAATACTTTATAATCAGTAATGCAGTTGTTTTAATTATCTGAAATCTATTATATATACTTTAATTAATGTTTTTGTCATGATAGGTCTATTAATGCATCCCACATGCAGCGTGGTGAAAGGCGTACTCGGGCTATCAGATGGATTATTCCCAGCGTAAGATATTTATTAGTTCAAATGCATCAAATGCAGTGGGTACAATAATTGATTTCTATTTTATTTAATTCCTCATATTCTAATTGGGTTTCATTTGTACGTAGTCACGTATACAACGTGGGTCATGGGAATGTGGCTACTATGTGATGCAGTGGATGTTGGAAATTATCTCGTCCGGGATCACTGAAAGATGGAGTGAGGTAAATGTTAATTGACACAATTAGAAGTAATAGTATAGATTCGTTATATGTTTTATGTTAGTTTATTACTTAAAAGATATAATCTTTTGTCCAATTAAACTTGCAGATATTCAACAATCCAACTCCATTGTCTCATTCTGACATCAACATCATAAAGAGGCGTTGGGCAACTTTCTTTCTTGAAGTGTACCACCCATAGTTTGTATATATGTAGTTAGTTTAAAAACTTATCATATACTAGCTATAGTGTACCTTTGACTGATGATATGTATTAGCTATAGTTTAAAAACTTATCATATTGAATGAAGTATGTTTTGCTTTTGAATGATTGTGTCAAAACTGGTTTGGTGTTCTGTTGTTGTTTCTTGTTTGATCAGGGTACTGCTGGTTTGTTTATTGATCTGCAACCTGTGTCTCTGTCATTGGCATAAAATGATTCTTAATAATGTTTGATTCACTAAGGTAGTTCTCATGCTTCTTTCTTTGGCTGGAAATTTTGAGATTATACATTAAATTGAACAGATTTTTAGCACTTCAATTCGAGTATGGAGGAGCTGAGTCACTCTTGGTCATTCCTTTCATTTATACCTCTTCTTTTATGCAATCATTTAGTTCTACCAACTGAAATGATTTTTGTTGTAAGAGCTAATCAATGGTTTTGTTAATGCCCGGATGATGAGTGTAGAAGGGGGTTTGAAAAAAATTTGTATAGACTTGTAATTTGGAAAATTTTGTACAGACTTGTAATTGTTTACTGCACATGGAGCTTGAAGCATTTGATACATTTTTTAACCAATATTTTTAGTGAAACAGGGGAAAGGAATGATTGAAATGTAAATAACAGATTAAAAAAAAAGAGATTTTACACATCGGTTCTCAATAACCGATGTGTATATTTAACTTTCTACATCGGTTTTCCATAAAACCGATGTGTAAATTTAACTTTACACATCGGTTCTTTAAAAAACCGATGTAGAAAGTCAAATTTACACATCGGTTTAAAGAAAAACCGATGTAGAAAGTTAAATTTATAACTGCTTATTAATTGCTAATTTAATTTTCCACATCGGTTAATATAAAACCGATGTTTAAAATATACTTTACACATCGGTTTTATAACCGATGTGTAAAGTGGCAATAAACCACATCGGTCGTTTCCACATCAGTTTCAAAACCGATGTGGAAAGCCAAAAATAACCGACGTGGAATCCCTTTTCTGCACTAGTGACAACAGAATACTTAATAGTCTTGAGCAAAACACATAAAAGCTTAAAAATGTCATCATTGTCTGAAAACAGCTTTTTTTAAACTAAAACAAACTTTAATTAGCTGTTGGTTTTGACTAGGTTCTTCCTTGCAACCTCAAGATCCGTCCACCACTTAATTGCCCTTTTAGCGACCTCATCTTTGATTTTGTTGAAAGGATGCATAACCAAATCAATCGCAATCCTCATTCTAGAAGAAATATTATCTTGTCAATTGAAAACAGAAACTTACAACTTGTCTTTTCTTAATGAGAGTAAATCAACAACCATATTTACTAATTATGAGCTTACATGAACTTTGTCATAGTCATCAAGGTAAGTTGTGCATTCCATCATCCACTGGGGCACCCAAACTCCACAATTATTCCTACTAGTGAAACAACATTGTAGATTGTGATCAAACATTTTAAAGCTAAATAACAAAAATCTATAATAACTAATGAAAGAAACAGGGTGTTGACTTACGATCCAGAAAGTTGTTCCCCAATCCCCTTAGTCTCAACAATTTCAAACTGAGAGACTTTAGATTTTTCTATATTTCTCTGCTCATAAAATGACGAATGCAAAAACATTTCTTCTAAAAACAAGCTCTGCATACAAATGAACATATTAATTAAATTGGAGAAGTTTAAGAATGTCATTAAAGCTCATTACATTACCAGTCTTTTAACAAGTTGCTTCCTAATATCTGATCTTCTGGTACATGGAGAAGAGTCCAGAAGGATCAATTTGTTTATACGAAAGTCCACAACAAGGACAAACCCATGTGCATTGTCATCGTTCATACTTCATAGGAACAAAGATCTACAAACACAGATTTAAAAAACATATTATAAATATTATAATGTGCCATACTATAAATCCGTTTATGGATAAAGTTAGGTAAATAAAGAAGTTTTAGGTAACTACCTTGTGCAGGAGTTCAATGGTATTGGGTGGGTTCCCTCCTAAATGAGACCCATTAGATAAAAAGTAAAAACAAAGAAAAGAAAAAAAAAAAGGAGGAATGGTTGTTAATGGGCCAAGCCCATCTGATATTAAAAAAAAAAAAAAAAGAAACTTGAAAGTTTAAATAAAAAGGAAAGAAAGGGTTTCATAGAGGTGCCAGACGTGAGACAGAAAAGAAACAGCACCGCAAGAAGAAAAGAGAAGAAGAAAGGGGGTTCAGGTGGTACAACAAACTTGCTCCGTTTTTGCTGAAATTTCAGTATGTTATTCCTACCAATGATCTCGTCAGTTTGATATATTCTATTTATTGTTTTACCTTCTCTTTGAGCTGAGTTGTTATACCCATTGTTGTGGGGTTTCTCTCTTGTTGCTTGCTTGTATCCACCTTTTGGGTGATGTATTGCTGATTTGGTGTTCCCTAGTATTTCTAGGAAGACTTGGTGTACCCATTATTATTTATAGTGGAAGTTTTTGCTGGACTTGGTCCCGTGTTTTTTATCCCTACACTGGGGAGTTTTCCACGTTAAAATTGTGGTGTCATTGTTATTTATTTTCTGCCTTTGATATTATCCTGTGGAATAATATTTTTGTTGTGCCTATTTATTTGCACAGGTGAAGGGAAAAAATATTTGCTTCATTAGAGATTGTTATCTCTGGTTTTTTCCCAACAAAGTGGTATCCAAAGCTTAGGTTGTTATGTACTGTGCATTTAAATGGAGGAAAATCAAGGGCCAAATATGATTAAGCTGAACTCTACAAATTTTTATACACTTTGGAAGACCCTCATGGAAGATATGTTATACAAAGAAAGACTTGTATGATCCCATTGAGGGGGACACCTTGCCCACCCAAGGATAAAAATGAAAGTGATTGGAAGAAGATGAATAGAAAGGCAGTTGCTTTGATTAGGCAAGGGCTGGATTTGAGTGTATACCCTCATGTAGACACAAACAGATGCCCGTAAAATGTGGAAGAAGTTGGCCGAGCTGTATGAGCGGAAGAATGTGCAAAATAAAGCATTTATGATCCAAGGCTGGTGAATATGAAATACAAAGAAGGGGATTCGATGGCAGAGCATATGAGTATTTTTCAGAATAATGTGAATCAGTTGACAGCAACATATATTAAATTAGATGATGAGTTGCAAGCCTTGTTGTTGCTTAGTTCCTTGCCTGACACTTGGGAAGTTCTGGTTGTGACATTGACTAACTCAGCTCCTAATGGGAAGTTGACAATGTCAATGGTAAAAGAGAGCATTTTGAATGAAGAAGCTAGAAGAAAGGAGCGTTGTTTGAATGGTACCTCCACTCGATCGAAGCACTAGTTGCGAGTCATGGGGAGAAGTCAAACCAGACATTTCCATAAGCATGAAAAATCTGACAGTCGTAGCAAGTCAAGAAGCAAGTCCAGGACTAGAAAAGAAGTGAAATGTTATCATTGTGGCAAGGTGGGACACATCAAAAGACAATGCAGGTTCCTAAAGAGAGAGAAGTCAAGAGAAAGAGATGAAGACAAAGAGAAGAAAAATGATAAAGACACAACTGCAGTTGCATCTGATAGTGATGTTTACATTGTCTGTGATGATAATTCTATAAATCTAGCATGCCATGATTCTAGTTGGATTGTTGATTCTGGAGCCTCATACCATGTCACTCCTAGGCATGATTTCTTCTCATCTTATACTGCTGGTGATTTTGGCACAGTTAAAATGGGAAATGAAGGGGTATGTAAAATTGTTGGTATGGGAGATGTTTGGATTGAAACCAGCATTGGGTGCAAGCTGCAATTGAAGAATGTCAGACATGTTCCAGATATCCGTCTCAACTTGATTTCTGTTAAAGCCTTGGACATTGAGGGTTATCATACTTACTTTGGTGCTGGCATATGCAAGCTCACCAAAGGGTCACTAGTGGTGGCAAAAGAAGAAAGCCTCACTACTCTCTACAGGATGCCTGGAAAGTTAAGCAAGGAGGAAGTGGATGCAGTTGAAGATGCTTCTTCTGATTTGTGGCATATGCGCCTTGGTCACTTGAGTGAGAAAGGACTCAACATCCTTGCCAGGAAAAATTCTCTTCCTATGAAAGGTACACATTTAAATACTTGCTCTCATTGTTTTGTTGGAAAACAACATAGAATTTCATTTCGTAGTTCTGGTCCTCATAGGAGGCCAAATGTTCTTGATTTAGTTCATACTGATGTTTGCACTATGGATTGTAAGTCTCTTGGTGGTGCTTCATACTTTGTTACTTTTATTGATGATCACTCTAGAAAAGTGTGGGCTTTTGCTTTGAAATCTAAAGACCAGGTACTTGGTGTCTTCAAGCACTTTCATGCAAGTGTTGAAAGAGAAAAAGGAAGCAAGTTGAAATGTGTCCGAGCAGATAATGGTGGTGAATACAGGGGTCCGTTTGAAGAATATTGCAAAGATCATGGAATCAGGCTTGAGAAGACAGTTCTAAAGACACCTCAACATAATGGAGTTGCAGAGAGAATGAACCGTACCATTAATGACAGAGTCAGGTGTATGCTCTCTCATGCAAAATTACCCAAATCCTTTTGGGGTGAAGTAATGAGAACTGCAGTGGATTTGATCAACCTTTCTCCTTCTGTGCCACTAGATGGTGATGTTCCAAACAGAGTATGGACAGGGAAAGATGCCTCTTATAGTCATTTGAGAGTGTTTGGCTGCAGGACTTTAGTTCACATTCCAAGAGATGAGAGGTCCAAGCTCGATGGAAAATCCAAACAATGTGTCTTCTTGGGTTATGGTCATGAAGAGTTTGGTTATAGACTCTGAGATCCAGCTGACAGAAAAATTATCAGAAGACGGGATGTGATATTTCTTGAAGACCAAACCATTGAAGATTTTGAGAAAGCTGAGAAACTGAAACCGGTTGCCAGGAGTTATATTGATGTTGTGCCTAAACCCCCTACTGGAAATTTTGTTGAAGGGGGAGATATACAGGTAGATGATGGGAATGCAAATGACGACCCTACACCTCACCATGATGAACCAGTTGAAGAGGTTCCATTTGAGCCACCAGTTGAGCCTCATTTGAGAAGATCTACTAGAGAGCGTCATGCTTCCCAAAGATACACTCCACATGAGTATGTGATGATCACTGATGCTGGAGATCCAGAAAGTTATGAAGAGGCTATTGTAAATGTGTACAAGGAAGAGTGGTTGAAGGCCATGCAAGAAGAAATGAATTCCTTGCATGAGAATCACACATTTGAATTGGTGAAGTTGCCTAAGGGTAGGAAAGCACTCAAGAACAAGTGGGTGTTCAAGCTGAAATCAGAAGAGAATAGCTCCCAACCAAGGTACAAAGCAAGATTGGTTGTGAAAGGCATCAATCAGAGGAAAGGTATTGACTTTGAAGAAATGTTCTCACCCGTGGTGAAGATGTCCTCTATTCGAGTTGTGCTTGGATTAGCAGCTAGCTTGAACCTAGAGGTTGAACAACTTGATGTGAAGACAGCATTCCTTCATGGTGATTTGGAGGAGGAAATTTATATGGAGCAACCTGAAGGCTTCAAGGTCAAAGGAAAAGAACAGCTTGTGTGCAAGTTGAAGAAAAGTCTGTATGGATTCAAGCAAGCACCAAGGCAATGGTATAAGAAATTTGATTCTTTCATGGAGAAACATGGTTATAGTAAAACCACTTCAGATCATTGTGTGTTTGTGAAGAAATTCCCTGATGATGATTTTATTATCCTCTTGCTATATGTGGATGACATGTTGATTGTTGGTCATGACACAAAGAAGATTGATTGTCTGAAGAAAGATTTGAGCAAGGCCTTTGCTATGAAGGATTTGGGTCCTGCAAAGCAAATCCTTGGCATGAGAATTACTCGTGATAGGAAGAATGGTAAATTGTGGTTGTCTCAACATAAGTATATTGAGAAGGTATTAGAGAGGTTTAACATGAGCAATTCCAAACCTGTTAGTACTCCACTTGCATGTCATTTCAAGTTGAGCTCTCAACAATGCCCTACAAGTGAGAAAGACAAAGAAGAGATGAAGAAGGTTCCTTATGCATCCGCGGTTGGTAGTTTGATGTATGCTATGGTATGCACAAGGCTGGATATTGCCCATGCTGTTGGAGTAGTTAGTCGTTTTCTCTATAATCCTGGTAGAGACCACTGGCAAGCAGTGAAGTGGATTTTCAGGTATCTTAGAGGCACTTCCAGAGTATGTTTATGCTTTTGGGGTGGTCAACCTGTGTTAGACGGCTACACAGATTCGGATATGGCCGGTGATGTTGATTCTAGAAAATCTACTTCTGGATATTTGATGACTTTTGCAGGGGGAGCGGTGTCTTGGCAATCAAGATTACAAAAATGTGTTGCTTTGTCTACCACTGAGGCTGAGTATATTGCCATTACTGAAGCTTCTAAAGAACTTTTGTGGATGCAGAAATTCCTACAAGAGTTGGGCCTCAAGCAAGAGAAGTTTATGTTATTTTGTGACAGTCAGAGTGCTATCCATCTCAGCAAGAATCCAACTTTTCACTCCAGGTCAAAGCACATTGAGGTGCGGTATCATTGGATACGAGATGCGCTAGAGATGAAGACATTTTCACTTGAAAAGATCCATACTGATGAAAATGGTTCAGATATGATGACAAAGACCTTGCTATGACAAAGTTGATTTGTTGCAGAAAGATAACAGGCATGGTTGAGCAGTATCTTCCCACTTAGTCGGGAAGGGGGAGATTTGTTGGGTGGGTTCCCTCCTAAATGGGACCCACTAGATAAAAAGTAAAAACAAAGAAAAGAAAAAAAAAAGGAGGAATGGTTGTTAATGGGCCAAGCCCATGTGGCATTAAAAAAAAAAGAAAAAAAAAAGAAACTTGAAAGTTCAAATAAAAAGGAAAGAAAGGGTTTCATAGAGGTGCCAGACGTGAGACAGAAAAGAAACAGCGCCGCAAGAAGAAAAGAGAAGAAGAAAGGGGGTTCAGGTGGTGGAAGGTGGTACAGCAAACTTGCTCCATTTTTGATGAAATTTCAGTATGTTATTCCTACCAATGAGCTCGTCAGTTTGATATATTCTATTTATTGTTTTACCTTCTCTTTGAGCTGAGTTGTTATACCCATTGTTGTGGGGTTTCTCTCTTGTTGCTTGCTTGTATCCACCTTTTGGGTGATGTATTGCTGATTTGGTGTTCCCTAGTATTTCTAGGAAGACTTGGTGTACCCATTATTATTTATAGTGGAAGCTTTTGCCGGACTTGGTCCCGTGGTTTTTATCCCTACACTGGGGAGTTTTCCACGTTAAAATTGTAGTGTCATTGTTATTTATTTTCTGCCTTTGATATTATCCCGTGGAAGAATATTTTTGTTGTGCCTATTTATTTGCACATGTGAAGGGAAAAATATTTGCTTCATTAGAGATTGTTATCTCTGGTTTTTTCCCAACAAATGGTACCCATATAAATTTTCTAATACCACCCCATCATTTGTTCGGGAGTCGTTCTCCAATCCAAAGCATATTGCTGCAAATAAAGACATGGCCAATAAACACAACTATACAACTATTATGTTAAAGAATAATAACCACTGAATTTGAGAACAGAGGTATACCGAGAAGAAAGCATATTATGCCAACTTCAATGCTCTGATCATTATCACCAGCATTAGCCTGGTAAAAACCATCGCAGGGACTCAGTGCTTGATATGTGACAATTGCAAGAAGAGCTGCAATTACCAATCCTGCATTGGCTTCATTTCCCTTACAAGAGTGGGAGTTGATTTGGTTAGTGATGAAGCAAGTGTTGCTCTAGCTTTCACTAGTTTAGCTTTCCTCTAGCAGGTCCGCTTATTGTAACACCCCGATTTTCGCTGTTTCAAAATAATCGAAATGCGGACGATTATTTGTATATATTTATATGAGTTTTAGAAAATTATTTTAAATAAATGGAGTTCATCACTCAATCTTATTTGAATTTAGGAAGCTACGATTAAAATTTAGGTTTGAAAGTCAGGTGAATCCCGGCCCGCGAATTTCATTGACAATATAATTATACTGCTCAAAAGACCTAATTTTAATTCATGAACGAAAGACTTAAGATTTTTATTTTATTTCCTACAATTCTGTATTTTTAGAATTATTTCATAAAAAATGAAATAATATACGTTTTACGGGCGAAATACGTAATCGGGTGAACGACAGAATGGATTTCGGAGTTTCCAAGAGCAGATAAAGAGGTTATCTTAGCATTTTGAGATGATTCATGGGGATGAATCACACTTTTGAGTCTAGAAGATTCTACAAGGTTAAAGTGACAATTTATGAAACGCTTAAGTCCTTGAACTTTCTCTTAATTACACTTTGGTCCCTAAGTTAGTTTCTATGTTTTTCCAAGTGAATTGGGCCAGAATCCTTGATCCAAATCTATTAGTGGACCGTGGCTTTGAGGCCCAAATCCTTGTCCATGGATTAAATTTCATGAAGCCCATTAGAAATTATGTAAGTTTCCTAGCTTAGGATTATGCCTTAAGCATTTTGGTGGGCCCAAAATAATTAAATCCAAGCCCAAATTTCAAGGCCCATGCGCAAGCCCAAGGAAGAGTGGGGGCTGCCCTTAAACTTGGATGAGCCAAGTTATTCTTGAACCTTCTACAAAGTTCTCAAATATTCTCCAAAATTCCACACAATTCTACAATGTTCTCAAGTGTTCTCCATTATTCTAGGTTCTTCCCAAAAAGTCTCAAGAAAACTCAACAAGATGAGTCAAAATGTGAACACATTTAATGTTGCACATGGTCATCATTTCAAACTATTGGCAATTTGCAAAATAGTCCTTATACTTTTGGAATTTTACAAAATGGTCCCTATGAGTTATTTGCACCTAAATCCTTGGAAAAGCCATCTCCTTTCCACTTGATCCCTAAAAAGTGGCGCAGCCACACCCCTATAAATACCCTCCCTCACATTTCATTTTCTTCCTATTGCCTTTTTGTTTCATAAACTCATAAGTTCATAAGCTTTTTTAGCATCATTTTGTGAAGCAAGTCCTTGGATCTTCACTTGTCTTTGATCTTCAAGAGGTGAATCCTATTCTTCTTCCCTAATCATGTCTATGTTCTTCAATAAGTTTCACGATTCAAAGTCTATTTCATCTATGTTCATCACTTTTAAGTTTCTAGATCTAGAACTTTGAAAATTCATAACAAATTCTAGAAAAATCTTATGATGTTGAAACCACTTCCTATGTTCTTATAATCATGTATACTGTATGTATCTAAGAGCATATGATGATAAAAAATTTTCTTCCCTTGAAACCCATCTTGGCCGAATCCTAGAGGAAAGGATGGATGGAGTTTTTGTTCTTGCTTTTGATGTATGATCATGTCTTTCATCATATATACTTGTATACTTGTTGAATCCTAGTTGGTTCATTAAACTAAAAACCCTAACCCTATGTCCTTGTGTTGGCCGAATCTACGCCACCATTTAGAGGATTAGGATGGTTTTGATTCTTAACTTTGTTGTTTAGCCTTAATCCATTTTCTTAAGTATATTAGGATGATTAATCCATGACTTAAGCAAATTTGGAGATTTTGAACCACAAAAACCCTAAGAGGCCGTGACCAACATAGGAGGATTTTGATGTTTTGTTATTGTTTATTTATGTGGTGTCTGGTTGTATTGTTGAAGGTTAAGTATAAAGCGGTGTACGTGAGTTTCCGGCTTCCGACGAATTAAATTCAACTTGTTGTGAATCTTTAAGAGGTAAGGGGAGCTTACCTGAGGGATTTATATCAATAACTATTTGCTTTTAGTGTGGTTGATATGATTTATATGTGGTTGTGGTTATTTGTTTATGTTGTTT
The DNA here is from genome assembly GCA_030762895.1 of Sophora flavescens. Lineage (NCBI taxonomy): Eukaryota > Viridiplantae > Streptophyta > Magnoliopsida > Fabales > Fabaceae > Sophora > Sophora flavescens. The sequence continues at coordinate 142,255,642 of CM061065.1, forward strand.
ACGTTGTGTTGTTTATCTGTGTATCGGTGATTGATCTGCTTTTAATTTATTTAATTATCTGCAGTAGTATATTATATTGCTATGATGCATGATCTGCTTGGTGATATAATTTTGATGATGATGTTGAATGTTGTTTGAGAGACCTGACAGTGGTCAGTGCACAACCGATTAATCAGATAAAAACTTTAATAAGTTGTGAAAAATTATATTCAACGTTCTATGGGGAATGTTGGAATATAATAGTGGTGGAAAATATTATTTTGGAAAAATAATGAGTTTTGAGAAATATTATTATTTTAATGATTTATTAGTGTAAAAGTAATTTATGAGCCATGGTGAAAGCGTAACCGTGAAATTTTTTTTGTATTGCTAATTTTTACGCAAGAAATTCCGAAATATTATAAAAATTTATTTTGTGAAATTAATATTCGAAAATACTTTATAATAAAAAATAATAAAAAAAAAGTCAAAGTTTGACTTTAAAAACATTTTCTTGGAAAATGATAAACGACGGCAAGTTTCGAAAATTATTTACGGTGAAAGTTTAAAAACAGCAGTACTTATTTTGAGAAGAGGTTTAATCTGAATTGATTTATTTTTAAGAGTTGAAGTTTCAGTAAAAGAGTTCTTGATGATTTGACGTTATTTCGGGAAAAAAATGAGTTTCCAAAGGAAAGTGGATTTGCTATGATTTGACGTTTTACAAACGAATTTCAAGTAGAAAGGATTTTCTGTAAATGAGTTTACTCAATGACGTTATCCTATTTTGGATTTGTTTTTCACAAGACAAAAACGATGTAAAACGACGATATGGAACTTAGTAACCGAGACGTCGGGGTACTAGTGTTCTTATGACGTTATAGACTTGGTGTCTAGTAGGTAGACGATGTGTCTACTTCACGATGTAATAATCGACGGTAAAAGATTTATGATGTTTTCTATTACCACGAACCTAAGACTGATTGCAAGGTCTAGGGGCTTCGTGATTGAGCACTCGGACTTTGAGGTCCTGTGTTGTTAATAAAAGTTGTAAAGATGTTTAAAACGATGAGAGGTCATAAGCTTTTGAGTGCTTTGACAAATAAAGATATAACACAAAGAAAAGTGTTGAGAATAAAATGTTTTTCTTGCATGCATTTTGGCAGACGTGCCTACGAGGTTAATCATGATATCTTGATGATGTTCATGTCTCGATGTATTTGTTAATCATGGTATCTTTATGATATTCATGTAATCGACGTATTCATTGTGCCCTTGGGCAATCGACGTACAATGAAAAATCCATAAATCGACGTACAATGAAAAATCCATAAATCGACGTTCTCACTGTTCCGGACAGTGGGCTGTTGGAAAAATCGACGTGCCTCTTTTGGCAATCGAGCTTGATCAGCTCATTTTAAATGACGTTGGGGGTCTCCGGAGATTTAGTGTGAATGTTTAGATGATGTATTGAAGTGTTCATGCATAGTTTTCCAACGTTGATGTTTGGGGTGTGGAACCCATTGATAAACGGTATGCTATAATATTGATTGCTTATGTTGTTATAAACATGTATATGTGTATGTGTCTTCTTTTGTGCCGAGCATTTAGTTGTTGGGTTAAATCCATATATTGGCGTCTCACCCTTACAAATATATCAGAGTCGCACAAGGGGCATGATGTCTACAAGGAGAAGAGGGCTGTCTAGTTCGGGGCATGCTGATGCTGCTTCTATCGGTTGTAGTGTCAGTTAGTTATGACCAGCTTAGGTCCTATTGTGTTATATTATGTTTTGGGAATAAACTAAACTGATAATGATCTAGGTGTGAAAACATATGAGGCAGTATAGTTGTATGACTTATATACCTTTTGTATTTAAGTGTGATTTGATTACGTTGTTGATGTTATGAGGTTAAAAAGAAAAAAAAATTTATCACCATATTTTGAAAAGATGAACGTTGAGAAAACATTATTTTCCGAAAGCAACCAGCAAATTAAGTTTTATTTTCCGCAAACGGGTAACCATGTGATGACCCGAGTTAGGGTGTCACACTTATTGTGCCAAAAAGCCACATAGGAGAGATCCTATACCCTCTGGCATCATCAAAATAGAGCATATAAGTCTAATTAAAACGAAGAAAACAATATGTAAGTTTTTTTTTTGATCGGACAATATGTAAGTTAGTAATGAAATAAATGTAACCAAATTGGACAAAAAAAAGATACTTTGAAATGCTATGATAAACTACTATATATATTAAAAAAAAGTATCAAGCAAGAGCCGTTAGATCATATAATTGAATAAAAAACATATTTTTTTAAAAAAATAAAAAAAGGTTAAAAATTAAAAATTCAAAAAAATTAATTATATTTACAAATAAAAGATAAATTAAATATAAATTATTTTTATAAATATAATTACCAAATAAATTAATTTACCTTCAAAAGTTTAATCAAAGAAATCATAGTCGTTGCATAGTCATCTTCACCGTCACATTTAATTAACAGTAGCGCTAACAATGAAGGTGAAGAAATATAACACATCAATGATTTCCATCTACCCAAATCTTCATCAATGATCCATGAACACGGACCTATGACGTCGCTCATGAATCTGCTAAAGACAAGACTGTCAGAATTTTTTCTAATGATGTGGGCTACATTAATCAAATGTGGTTTTTGGTTTGCGATAAACGGGCTAATGTTATGATCTATTTGATGATGCTTAAGCCTGCTAATATGGTGATCTATTCTTAAGCCTGCTAATGTTAATAATGTGTGTGACAGTGTAGGCCTTAACCTATAGGCCCGTAATGGGAGGTGCCTAGGGTTATTATTATTATATATAGTTGGCTAGGTCCCCTCTGCCATCACAGATATCATAATCATTACTCTATGGCTTGCCCCATTGACGGCTGTGACTTGGGAGTGCGTGAATAGGCAGGGGAAGGCTTGGCCTTTTGTTTCAGGAACTTAATGTTGTAGAAGCAATTCTTATTTATCTTCTAGTGATCATGTCTTTAACGAGGTAAATATAAAATTGGTGTTCTAATTTTCATATAATGTTATCCATGAGGTTTCAATTTTCATCTTACATTTGGTATCAGAGCCTTCATTATATGATTTAGGACCTGATTATTAAACATGATCATTATCATTTATGATTGTTAATTTTCTGGTTCCATAATTTAATTTAATTTTATTTTAATGATTTTTGGATTTTTATTATATATTTTTCGGAATTTTTTTTTCGAAAAATTGGGACCAAATACCATGGGGGTTTTGTAGAGCATGATTTTACGAATCCATTGACACAAGAATCACGAATTCTCGTTACCTATGGAAGGAGAATTGCGAAAAATACAATGATGTTAGGGTTCATGTAAATCGTGTTTTGAAGCTCCAAATTGCATTTTTTTTGTTGATAAAAATTGGGGCTTTTGTTCTAAAATGATCACAAATATGTTTATGAGTTTTCCATGTGAAATCGCGGCGAAACGAGGCCAAAATCGGAGTAAGAGGACGCGTGAACAGTACCAACGTTTATTTTTCACGTTTCTGCATATTTGGCGAGCGGTTGAAGATGATATATAGCAGCCAGGAGAAGCCCACTTGCGGGTTACGGAGAGTGAGAGAGAATGCGCTCTCTACGGGCATCTTTTTTTTTTATGCCGTTTGTAACACCCTGATTTCTACTGTTTTCTGTATCGATAAACAAATATCTATTTATATTTTTTTCCGAGACCTAGAAAATGATTTTGGTTGAAACAAAATCATATTTAGACTCGACTTCATGGTGAAAGCCTACGGTTAAATTTTGGGTTGAAAATTCAGACAAAACCCGATCTGCGTTTTCACTGACGGTAAGATTTTACTGGTCAGAAAACCTAATTTTGACCTGATAACAAAACAATAAATTTTCTTATCACTTTTTAGGTGATGTAGGACTTTTAAAAAGTTTCACTCTAAAATAAAATATTATATTTTGTTCTGGCAAAGTTTCGAATTAAATTGGTTGCGGAAAACCTAAATCGGGAGAATAACGGAGTCGGAATCGAAACTACGGAGACTGAACCGGGGGCCAGGGAGGGACAAGTGTCACAGGGCTGTGGTGAGAATGGTGAGTCACCACCCATGACTCACCACTAGTCATGATGAACTTTCTAAATATCTTAGATATTTTGGTAGGAAAAGACTAAAATGCCCCCACTACAAGAAAAGGCAGGATTTCCGACGAATTGTTACCGACGACCGCGATTTCAGTCGGAAACTAACGAATTACCGATGGAATCCTCCGTCGAAAATCTTGGAAAGCAAAAGTTACAAGAATTACCTTACCGACGGCTTTTCCGTCGATAATTCCGACGGTATCGATGGCGGGAAATGCGAATTTTTTGGCGGGTATCTGTACCGATGGTATTTCCGTCGAAAATGTAGATTACCTGTTACCGACGGATTTTCCATCGGAAAATCATATCTCAGTTACCAATGGAATTTTTCGTCGGTAATCGTTTTTTTGAATTAAGATCTCAGTTACCAACGGAATTTTTCGTCGGTAATCATTTTTTTGAATTACCGACGGCTTCAGAAATCTTGGGAGACCGTCTAAAATTTCTATTAAAATGGAAATGGCTGTCCCCTCCTCCCTCACTTTATTTTCTCTCTTCTTCTCCCATCTCTCTCACTTAGACCACCGCGCCTCCTTCCTTCGTCTGCGAACAGCCGCACCTTCGCGCACAACCACCACGCACTGCCCCCTTCTCTCCCTTGCTCTCTCTCTACTCCCTACTCTCTGTTTAGCTTTTGTTATTGTTCATATTCTTCATCCCATTTGTGGTTTCTAAATGGATGAACCAGAGTTCAGAAGGTGCACCAGAAAGGGTACAAGCGGGTGGAGGAGCAAGGAGAGGGCTCTGAATGGAAGAGCATTTTGTGAGAATCATTACCAATATATCCTGAAGAGAAGTAAGAAGAACAATGGAGGTGCTTCTTCTAGGGGTGTTGATGTAACCCAGAAAAGAAGAAAAGGGAAACAGAGAAAAATGTAGGTAATTCAGAAGATGGGGTTGTGAATCGTGTTGTTGATGATGTAATTGTGGGTCCTAATGATGTTGTTGAGAATTTGAAGGGCGTTTTGATGAAGCTGAAGGGAATGGTGGGTGAATCTTGCTTCTGGTGGTAAACGTTTAAGTTTTTTGTTTGGTGGAGAGGGTCAACAAGTTCAAGAATGTGGAAATATGGGTCAGGTTCTTAGGGATGAGGTTGAAATTGAAGATGGGTATGCTGAGAATGGGAATGGAGTTGCTAGTTTGAGTCAAACATTGAGTAGTGAAGATGCTTGTGGAAATGTTGCTGAGAATTAATAATTTATATTTAAAATAAAAAAAATAAAAAATAAATAATAATTAAAAAAACAAACCTAATTACCGACGGACTTGACTGTCGGTAACGTTTGCGACGGCTTTGTCCGTGGGTAACTTTTCCGACGGCTTTGTCCGTCAGTAACTTTTTCGATGGTTTTGTTCGTCCGTAATTTCCGACAGATCTGGCCGGTTAGTCGGAAACCGTTTCCTACGCGCCTAGTACCAACGGAACTTGGTCCGTCGGAAACACGCTTTTCTGACGGGTTTTTGGCGTTTCAGACGGTTTTTGGCCGTCGGTAATCGCGCTTTTTTTTGTAGTGCCCTAAGATTAATTAGAAACCTCAAAATTGCCCTCATGACTCACTCACCTTCCCCCTCACTCTCTTCTTGTCACGGCGATAACCCCCCCCCCCCCCCCCACACAGTCTCATTTGTTCATCCAGTCATATGAACACTCAGAGAAAACCAAAGAAAAACCTAAGTTCTTAAGTGATTTCTTTGCAAATTGGACCAATCTCTTCATCTCTTCTCCATCTTCAAGAGGATTGTGTTAGTAGTTGTTATTCGGAGTCTTGTGAAGGAAGCTGAGAACTACGAGATCATTTCCGAAAGAAAAATCCACACGTTAAGGTAAGGGGAGTTTGCCTGAGGAGCTTTGATAACTATGTGTATAAATTGTTTGGTGTGTCTGTAACTATTTGTGGTAGTTTGTAGTGTTTGTTTTAAATTATTGCGTATATTCTTTGATGCATGATTTATCCGTGAAAGCAGGCTATAAATTGTGATGTATGAATTTCTTGTTGATTGTGAAAGCATGTGATAAATTGTGTTGTATGAAATGTCTGTTGACTTTGTTATCGGCTGGAAGCCTGACATCGGCCAATGCTTATTGGAAATTAAGGATAAAATGTTAAGAAAGTTTAAGGAAAACTTTATGTTTTTGAAAATTAATGGATTTAATTTAAGGTAAAAATAATAATATTTTAATGAGTTTTAACGAAAGAATAAGTTAACGAGTGACAGTGAGGACGTAACCATGACAAAAGTTCACATTCACATTTTTTTTTGAAAACGATAGGAAAATGGAAATAAATATTAATTTTAATAAAATGGATTTTAAAAATTGTTTTAAGGTTGATGATATGAAATTTTTCGAGAAATAAGGGTTTTTGCTTGCCCAATGGCAGTATGATGAAAAATGATCTTTTTACGTGAGAAAAATAAATTTATGTGTAAGAAATGATTTTCAAAGGGTTAACGGATTTTTAGAAATAAAGGAATTTGAGAAAAAATGATTTTCGTTACGTTTTAAAATGAATTTCATCAGAAAAGGGTTTTTAGAAAAGAATTTAAGAACAACGGAAATTTTCCGACAAACTTGGATAAGTTTTCAGAGTTTTTGTTTTGGTATTTGTTTTTCAGTGAACGAAAATTCTTTTGGAAAACAATGGAAAGGATAAGGACCTAGATTGCCGAGACGTCGGGCTAGTGTTCCTAAGAGAAAATTGTGTTAAGTCTCTAAAATGCCTGATGTACATTTCCCTAAGTTTTGATGAGAACTAAACATTGGTTAATGATCTAATTATCCTTTGTGTTGGTTGCTAACCTGTATACTTAGTATGCAGATCAAAACAGTAAGAATCACCCGTCTGCTCACGTAGATGATTACCTGTCTGGATAAGCGAAAGTCAACCTGTTTGCTGACTAGGATTATTGACTCTCTTCAAGAAAAGCTCTCAACCAGTCTTCCGATAAGTTCCTACACTCGTCTGAGGTTCCTTGATGAAGAACCAAAGACCAAAAAAAGCTTTTGGAAGCTGTCCCTTCATACAGAAGACTTGTTGGAGCTTCTTCTCTCACCTTGTTTCACTCTTATCAAGAAAAGCCACAAGTCACTCTCACAAGCAACCTCCGAAATCAGAACTGAAGTCCAATTGAAGAATGTTTCCAACTTGCTTTATTCCCTAGTACTGGTTATTACACAAAAAGGGAAAAGTACTCAACAAAGTACATAAAGCACTCTGCACAACTCTGATATGGCTAGTTCACGATGCACAAAGCCATGATCCTTCATGTTAGAGTACAACCAACATTCCTATTGCATTAATGGCTGCCCAGAACGACTTTATTGCATTTAATGAAGTTCTGTCTGAAGCCAACATTTGAAGAAATGTCTCTAACGGATCTTAAATGCTTGAAGGCTATAAATACAAAAGTCATTGAAGATGAAGATATAGAACACACAACATTAAAGCCATTACTCTGCGCATTTATTTCCTTCATTCTTTCAATATGTATTCTTCAATCACTTGAAGTTATTATGCAGTCTTTCCTAAGCTTATATTTAAACCACTCTTTGAGTGTTAGTGAAAGATCTGTCTGTCTGATGGTATTTATTACAAAGAAACTTCTTAACCAAACCTGAGTGAGCCTAAAGAGGCTAGATGTTCAAAGAATACTTGTCTTTGAGCTTCAAGAGGCTAGGTGTGCAAACAATACTTGGAGTCTGTAACCTGATCAGTTATAGTGGATAAAACTTGGTGCTGCCAAGGACTGGACGTAGCTCTTTGTGTTGAAGAGTGAACCAGGATAAATAGCTGTGTTAATCTTTCTTCCCTTAAACTCTTTAGTTACTTTGATTATTATATCTTCTCTCTAACTAAGGGGTTAAAGTGTGAATATTGGATCTGTTTTCAAATTGTATGCTTGTGTGCTTATTCTGTTGAAATCTCATCAGACAAGTCACCTGTTTGTACTGTGCTTTCCCACTCATCTGAACTTTGCTTTTGTGTGCGAAAAGTTTTCAACTTTGTCTTAAATTCTGATAAACACAATTCAACCCCGCTTCTTGTGTTTATAGTTGTCTATTTCAGTTGGTATCAGAGCTCAGCCTCTGGGTTGAGCATCTAACAATGTAGAGGTAAAGGTCTTGAAGAATAGACATGACTGCTGGAGCAAGTTCAAGTGGAAGTCACCAGACTGAAGGAGCTTCCCTAACCAGACCTCCATTGTTCAATAGAGAGAATTACAACTATTGGAAAGACAGATTTCAATGGTTCATTCTATCTACAAACTCTGATCTCTGGGATGTCATCACAGATGGTCCATTCATTCCCAATAATGATGACAACACTGACATGCCAAAAGCTCAGTGGACTGTTGCATAAAAGACAAAATGGGAGCTGAACCACAAAGCTAGATACAACATTATTTATGCTCTCAGTCCTGAGGACTTTGAGAATGTCTGTGCTTGTGATTCTGCCAAAGATTTATTGGATACGTTACCTGTCACATATGAAGGAACAACCAAAGTCAAGGAATCAAAAATTACTATACTTGTCAAAGTATGAACTGTTTGTCATGGAGGAAGGAGAATCTGTTACTCAGATGATGGGAAGATTCCAAACTATAGTCAACAGTTTGAAATCTCTTGACAAAGTTTACACCAATGCTGAGAATGTTGGAAAGATTCTAAGAAGTCTACCTAAGCAGTGGAGACTTTTGGTCACTGCTATCTCTCAAACCAAGGATCTCACTACCTTAATTATGGATGAACTTCTTGGAACACTCACTGTTAAGGAGCAAGAACTTGGAGATGAAGTTGCACCAAAAAAGGGCAAGTCAATTACTCTGAAGGCTGACCAAAAGTCAGTAAAAGCTTTAAAGGCCTTGAAGGCAGATGAGTCATCCAGTGATGCTGACCTGTCTGAACCAGAGAATTCTGAAAGTGACGAAGAATTGTCTCTCCTAACCAGGAAGATAAAGCTTCTACTACAAAAAAATAAGTTCAGAATGGATAAGCCATTCAGAAGGTTCAACAAGGACAGGAACTTTGAAGAATCCACTTGTCGCGACCGTCCCGTCCGGGAGCCGCGAAAAAGATGAGCGATAAAAAACAGAGGAGTCGCCACTAAAATTTTTATTGGGAAAATCTTAGAAAACCTAATTATTTAAAGGTAAACTGGTCTTAAAAAAATAGAGAGGTGAGTCCGGGAGTCGGTTACGAGTAGGGAAGGTATTAGCACCCCACATCGCCCATTTAAAAACGGTACCTCAAGTTAATTGTGCAAAATAACCTTTTAAATATTTATTTTACCCCAAAAATTATTTACAAGAAAGAAATATTTTTATATTTTATATTTTAAATTTTTTATTAATTTTTATATTTTAAAATTTATTGTTTGTAAAAATTAAACGAGGTTGAACATGGCACATGAGTTCACAGGGCAACCTCAAATCTAAGGGACTGAACATGGCACCGTGTCCATAGAACATCCCTAAAAATAGAAAAGTTTAATTTTTGATTAATTATTTTAACATAAAAAGGGGATACAAAAAAATGGAAAATTTAGTTTCGGCTTGACAAGATGATTTATCTTGCACCTACGTATTCCCCGGTGCGATGGGAAACTCAAAGCCACGTAGTTCTCTTAAAAAAATTGATTGGTTGGTTGATTTTAATTTTGATAAAGATTTGATTTTTTTTGATTTTTTGTTAAAGAAAGGGATTTTATTTTAAAAATAAATTCACTTTTGCTTAGAGTCCAAGATAACAGTGCTATACGATAAACCCTTACAATTCACACGACACTTGAGGATGAATAAGTCCATACATCAACGTCGTAGATTGCTGTCTGAATTAAAAAATATTTTATTTAGGAGATTTTTGTTTTAACATAAATCTTTTAATTTTTATGTTAATTAATTTTTACAAAAGCATTTTTTTTAAGAAAAAGGAAGAATCTGACCCGAATCTGGAAAAGGCCCATATCAGTAAAAAAAAGAGACCTAGTAGTTAGCCCACAACTTGTATTTCATGCTGATGGGTCTAACTACATCCCTGGTCCAATCACAAAATTTTGAAGACCAGATTTCAGGCCTACTAGATAAAGCCCAAAACATTTTATAAACAAAATACTCTTTTTGTTTTCTGTTTGGCCCAAAATTCTAAAAATGATAAAAAGACAACATAGATAGAAACAAACAAATGGGCCACATGCTACTAACCCAAACCCAACCAAATATCAAACCCTAGTGATTTATCAGCATAAGTCAAGCAAACATAAAAGGGTTAGAAGAATAAAAAGGGGAAAATGGAGGGGAGGCAGCAGAGGCTCCCAAGCCTCCTTATTACCAACAATGGAGCTCAAGGAGGTGTTGATGGAGGTGACTGGAACCAGCGGCAGGAGGGAGCGGCGGCGCGGACGACGAGGGTGGACGGCCGTTAGTACGGCGGCTTCTGGTTGCGGTGTGGTGGCGGTTCTGCACACGGTGATGACGAGCAGCGGCTCCGGGCAACGACCAGAGGTCTTCTATCAGGGTCGGTTCGTGGCAGGGATGGACAGATCTGATTCGTGGTCCAAGGAAGAAGAGGATATGGTGGTGGCTGCAGTTGGCGTGGCTTCACGGTGGAGGAGGCGTGGACAGGGGCGGAGCTCGCAGCAGGGATGGTGGTGGTGTCTGAGGGTGGCGCCGGATTTGAGAGAGGGAGGAGATGTGTGGGTTTGAGATGAGAAGTGATGTTAGGATGAAAGAAGAAGAAAGAAACAGGTTCTGGAACGTGTGAGAAGAGAGGAACAAGAAAAGAGAAAGAGAAAGAAAAAGAAGAAAAAAAAAAGAAAAACAGTCAAGGGGGGAGTCACGCGTACTGGGCATACAGGAAGGGATGAGTTTTTTGAATTTTTTGTTGGTTCAGAGAGTATTTGGGTATTTTTGTGTTGATTTGTAATTTGGGAGTGATGGTGTCTAGAGGTTGGAGAGGAGAGTATTGAGTATTTTGTTTTCTGCTGTTCCCCCCCTCTCCCCCTTGGTCACTGTTCAATATATAGCACCAGAGGGAAGAAGATGACAAACCTTCCTGTTGGGCAGCTGGTGGGTACAAGTAGTGGGGAGCAAATCAGCCTTTGCTCCACCACCTTGCAGGGGCATCAATGGGTGAGGATGGCTTGTACCATTGTCCCCCTTTTTCAGAAAAAGGAAGAAGAAGACAAAGGGGGGTACAAGCATGGGAGCTGATTTTTAAAATTTTTACTTTTTTTTATTTTTAACAAATCAGAATAGTAACAATTTTTTGTTGCGTTTGGGATAATGGGCCCAAAAGATAACTTGGAACAAAAACGAAAATGGGCTCCATTTGATGATGTAATGGGCCAAGAATAAAAACATTTTTGCAAATTTTGTGTTATCAGTCTTGTATTTTTTTTTCTTCAAAACATTGATTAAAAAAATCCGGGCAAAATTAGGTGTTCACAGCTGCCCCTCTTTACTTGTTTCTTATTAGATAGTAGGTGTAACCGTAGTTATCCTATTATCGTTATAAGAAACGAGTAAAGGCATGAACTCCAATTTTGACCGGAGTTCACTGACAAGTAAACGGATGCATAATCAAAAGCTTACGGGATGGACTGCCCGTAGAAGCTAGAACAGAAAGATAAAAAGCTTGCGGAGTCATTTGTCCGCTGAAGCTTGAACAAGTAGAGCTTACGAGGTACGGTACCCGTCGAAGCTTGACAGAAAGGTTAAAATCTTGCGGAGTCGGTTATCCGCTGAAGCTTTCAAGGAAAGGTAAAAAGCTTACGATGTCAGTTATTCGCGGAAGCTTGACAGCAAAAGGATAAAAAGCTTGTGGAGTCGGTTATCCACTGAAGCTTGGCAAGAAAGGTAAAAAGCTTGTGGAGTCTGTTATCCACTGAAGCTTGACAGCAAAAGGATTAAAAGCTTGCGGTGTCGGTTGTCCAATGAAGCTTGACAGAAAAGGTAAAAAGCTCGTGGAGTCGGTTATCCACTGAAGCTTGACAGCAGAAGGATAAAAAGCTTGAAAAGAAAAGTTGAAAGCTTGCGGAGTCGGTTATCCGCTGAAGCTTGAAAAGAAATGTTAAAAGCTTGCGGAGTCGGTTATCCGCTGAAGCTTGACTGAAAAGGTAAGAAGCTTGTGGAGTCGGTTATCCACTGAAGCTTGATAGAAAAGGTAAAAAGCTTGTGGAGTCGGTTATCCACTGAAGCTTGACAGCAGAAGGATAAAAAGCTTGTGGAGTCGGTTATCCACTGAAGCTTGAAAAGAAAAGTTGAAAGCTTGCGGAGTCGGTTATCCGCTGAAGCTTGAAAAGAAATGTTAAAAGCTTGTGGAGTTGGTTATCCACTGAAGCTTGACAGCAAAAGGTAAAAAGCTTGTGGAGTCGGTTATCCACTGAAGCTTGAAAAGAAAAGTTGAAAGCTTGCGGAGTCGGTTATCCGCTGAAGCTTGAAAAGAAAGGTAAAAAGCTTGTGGAGTTGGTTATCCACTGAAGCTTGATAGCCAAAGGTAAAAATCTTGTGGAGTCGGTTATCCACTAAAGCTTGAAAGAAAAATAAAAGTGGAGTCGGTTATCCGCTGAAGCTTGAAAGGAAATGCGAAAAGCTTGCGGAGTCGATTATTCGCTGAAGCTTGACATGAAAGGTAAAAACCTACGATGTTTGTGCAATTTAACTGGGTTTTGTGCTCACAAGAGATAAACAATTGCAATGCATGATGTCAAAAATGTCCTATATGCTTGATGAAGACCTCAAATGATTTCAACGCAACACAAGGAAAGCCTGTAATATATTATTATTTTTATTTTTTCATTGCTTAGGTGGTTTTTATTATCACCCTTGACCCCTTAAGGTGTCGATCACAGACAAGCCCCGAGATGAACTAAAACAAGTCCTGTCTTCATGGAGAAAAAAGGTCGAGCACTTTTGAAAGGGTACGCTTCCTTTGCAATGATCGTCCTCGTAATTCTTGTCAGTAGACCGCGGTGTCCTTTGTCGGGAGGTCATCTTGTTCTTTACGAACTTTTGAGACTTTGAAAGAAATTCTAAATGCTTTTGAAGACACCAATACATGTTTCACATTCCAGTATATACTTATCATGATGAATGCACACACACATTTGACAAAAGTTAAGAGAAAGGGATAAGGGTAAAAGAATTGGGAGTCAATGTCATTACATTTGGACCGAAAAGGTATACAAAGCAGATATTACAATGGAGTATGGAATTGTAAAAGGTTGTGGAGTGGAATCACATCTCCTCAAGTGACACCTCTTTCCATGACTAGTGTTAGTATCCCTCATATTATCTTGACTGCTTACTAATCAACATCTGAGAATGCTATCTGCCCTGATCTTCATGCATCTAGCCCACTGATTGCCCCAGTTCATCGGCTTGACGACACTTCCCTTGTTTATTTTATTTTTTGAACCCTAACTTTTGCCTAGACCGCCTTTTCAGGTTTTTAGCCTAGCGGGTTGCTCTAACTTTTGCCTAGACCGTCTTTTCAGATTTTCAGCCTAGCGAGCTTTTCTTCTTTTCATTTATTCACTTTTTTTTTCTTGGGAAGTGCGTTCAAGCATAATACTTTTTGACTGCATCTGAGTTTACAGGGAGTGGAAGATCTTCCCCATCCATCTTGGTGAGAATTAAAGCTCCTCCCGAGAAGGCCTTTTTTACAACGTAAGGTCCTTCATAGTTCGGGGTCCACTTCCCACGATGATCCTTTTGGATTGGTAGGATCTTTTTGAGAACCAGATCACCCTCCCGAAACTGCCGGGGGCGTACTTTCTTCTCGTAAGCTCTCATCAACCTTTTCTGGTACAATTGGCCATGACACAGTGCTGCTAATCTTTTCTCTTCAATGAGGTTCAATTGGTCTAGTCGATCCTGGACCCACTCAGCTTCTTCCAATTCAGCTTCTCTCAGTACCCTTAATGAAGGGATCTCTACTTCAATCGGGAGCACTGCCTCCATCCCATAAACTAAAGAATATGGCGTTGCCCCTGTCGAGGTGCGAACAGAGGTACGGTAGCCATGTAAAGCAAAAGGTAACATCTCGTGCCAATCCTTGTACGTCACCACCATCTTTTGGACAATCTTCTTGATATTTTTATTAGCGGCCTCAACCGCTCCGTTCATCTTTGGGCGATACGGGGAGGAATTGTGATGCTTTATCTTGAAGTTTTCACACATCTCTTTCATCATCTTGTTGTTCAAGTGAGTCGCATTATCAGTGATAATCTCACTTGGCAACCCATAACGACAAATTAATTCTCTTTTTACAAATTTGATCACGACATTCCTGGTCACATTGGCATACGATGCAGCCTCAACCCACTTTGTGAAATAATCAATGGCAACGAGAATGAAGCGATGCCCATTTGAGGCTTTTGGTTCAATTGGACCGATCACATCCATTCCCCACATTGAGAATGGCCAGGGTGCCGTCATGACATTCAAGGGAGCTGGCGGCGCATGAACCCTATCGGCATATATTTGACACTTATGGCACCTCTTCGCATAATTAAAACAATCTGCCTCCATTGTCAACCAGTATTGGCCAGCCCTCAAGATTTTTCTTGCCATTGCATGACCGCTCGCGTGTGTTCCGAAAGATCCTTCATGGACCTCCTCAATTATCCGTTTAGCTTCTTTCGCGTCAACGCACCTCAACAACACCATGTCATGATTTCTTTTGTAGAGAATACCTCCATCTAAATAGAAACCCATTGCAAGTCTCCTTAGAGTTCTTTTGTCGTTTTCTGAAATGCCCGAAGGATATTCCCTTCATGGTTAAGCATTTGATGTCATGGTACCACGGTTTTTGATCAGACTCCTCCTCTATCACTTGACAATATGCAGGATGATCACGACTTTCCATTTTGATGAGTGGTAAGTTCCTCTCGTCACTTACTTTGAACATCGAGGACAAGGTAGACAGCGCGTCAGCTAATTGGTTATCTTCTCGGGGCATATGGTGGAATGTGACTTCATCAAACTGCTCAATCAAACCTTTGATGTAATCATGGTACGGGATTAACTTGGCATCTCGGGTTTCCCATTACCCTTTTAGCTGGTGGATGACTAATGCAGAGTCCCCATATACCTCTAATATCCTTGCCTTTGATTCTATCGCTGCCAGGATCCCAAGCGCATAAGCTTCATATTCGGCTATATTGTTTGTACAATCAAAGCAAAGCCTTGCAGTGACAGGGAAATAATCATTTTCCGATGAGATTAGTATTGCCCCAATTCCGTGTCCCAATGCATTAGAAGCTCCATCAAATAACAAGGTCCATTTTTCTTTTTCTGGTGATTGTTCACGATCAAACAAAGCCATTATATCTTCATCCGAGAAATCGCATTGCATCAATCCATAATCTTCCACTGGCTGATTGACTAGATATTCTGCGAGAGCACTCCCTGTTATTGCTTTTTGGGTGACATAGACAATGTCATATTCTGATAGCAGGACTTGCCAGCGAGCAATTCTTCCGGTCAGAGCAGGCTTGTCAAAGATATACTTGATCGGATCCATTTTGGATACCAACCAGGTAGTGTAACACAACATGTAATGCCTCAAACGACGAGCCGCCCAAGTCAAGGCACAGCAAGTGCGTTCTAGCAGTGAGTAGTTGGCTTCGCAACTGGTGAACTTATTGCTTAGATAATAGATGGCATGTTCTTTTCTTCCTGACTCATCGTGTTGCCCCAACACGTAACCCATCGATTCATCTAGCACAGTCAAATACATGATGAGAGGTCTTCCCGGCATTGGGGGAACCAAGACCGGAGGCTCCTGTAGGTATTGTTTGATCTTCTCAAAGGCTTTTTGACAATCTTCATTCCATGTCACAGCCTGATTTTTGCGCAGCAATTTAAAGATTGGTTCACATGTCGCGGTTAGTTGGGAAATGAACCGGGCAATGTAGTTCAATCTTCCTAAAAACCCGCGGACTTCTTTCTCCGTTCAAGGTGCTGGCATATCGATGATTGCTCGAACTTTTTCAGGATCAACCTCTATTCCTCTTTGACTAACAATGAACCCTAGAAGTTTGCCTGATTTCATTCCAAAAGTGCATTTGGATGGATTCAGTCGGAGCTTAAACTTTCTTAACCGCTCAAAAAGTTTATGCAGATTGTCAACATGGTCATCTTCGGATCTGGACTTGGCAATCATGCCATCTACATAAACTTCTATCTCCTTATGCATCATGTCATGGAATAAAGCTACCATAGCCCGCTGATATGTTGCCCCAGCATTCTTCAAGCCAAAGGGCATAACCTTGTAGCAAAAGGTTCCCCATAAAGTGACAAATGTAGTTTTCTCCATGTCTTCAGGGGCCATCTTAATCTGATTATATCCTGAGAATCCATCCATGAAGGAGAATAATGCATGTTGGGCAGTATTATCTACAAGAACATCAATATGAGGCATAGGAAAATCATCTTTGGGGCTAGCTCTGTTCATATCTCGATAGTCGACACACATTCGAACCTTTCCATCTTTCTTGGGGACAGGAACGATGTTAGCAACCCATTGAGGATATTTTACCACTTCTAGGAAACCCGCATCCAGCTGCTTTTTGACCTCCTCCTTGATCTTTAAAGACATTTTCGCTTTCATCCTTCGTAGCTTCTGCTTTACTGGAGGGCACTCTGGCTTTAAAGGCAGTTTGTGTTTCGCTACACTGGGGTCTAACCCTGGCATGTCTTGGTACGACCATGCGAAAACATCTTTATAATCCATTAACAACTTGATCAACCTACTTCGCTCCTTTTCTTTCAGGGAAAGGCCGATCTTGACCTCTTTTTTATCATCTTTGGTTCCCAAATTGATTAGTTCACTCGGCTCTTCATGGGGTCGAATTTCCCTGGCTTCTTGTTCTACCAACCTCAATAATTCAGGAGGAACTTCCCCGTCATCATCAACAACCTCATCAGCATGATCAATAGGATAGTCAAAATTGTATGCTGAGTTATTAACACTGTCATTTTCAAGAGAGTCACTTTTAGATCTGCATTTTGGGTAGTTAACAGGGTAAGATGAATGAATAACGGTTAAAGATGGGAAATTGCATTTATTGGTGAGGAACGATGAATAAAGAGAAAGTAAAAAGAAAAGAAGGATAAGAACATAAAGATATTGAATGCATGCATTTATTGATAAGTCATCCTGAAACGGAAACAAGTATGCCCGTTACAAAAAAATCCTAAAGCCTTGGGCAGAGCTAAAGGATAAGCATTACAGAATTACTTTGAAAAAAACTCTACGGTCCTGGGGAACTCAATGACCTCTCAATTGTTGAGCTCTGTATCCGGAGGGCATGGATACACCAAATTGACACCATGATCGGCGAGATAATCATCTTCAATAGCTGCTGCTTGGTCCAGGAAGGTGAACCCTACACTTCGGAAGCTCTGTCGAATGTCACAGATGGGAACCCTTTCAGCCTCGTATTCACGATTTTCCAGCCGAGCCAACCTCTTTCTCTTCCTCTCTTCCATAACCCTCATCCTGTCGGCCTTGGTGGGTTCATATCCCAACCCAAACCTGTCCTTGTTCTCGGTGAGCATGAGGATGTCAGTGACTCCTTGGCTATTCTTCCCCAAACCGCTTCCAGGTCGGTATCCTCCTTCGAGCATAACCCTAGCCATCATAACGGACACTTTAGATGACTGAGGTTTCAAGAGTGGAGCACCGTCCCCAACATAGGTGGCATTGGCAATTTCAAGCGACTGGAAAACAGTCTTGAGAGCTTCTTCTGCAGCTTCAATGTAAGGGGTTGTTGATGGCTTACTCACCAACATATCCTCTTCTCCAGAAACAATTGTCAATTTACTATCGACAATGAACTTCACCTTTTGGTGCAATGTGGAAGGTACATCTCCAGACGAATGGATCCATGGTCGTCCCAGGAGACAACTGTAAGTTGGTGTGATGTCCATTACTTAGAAGAGTATTTCAAAGATGCAAGGGCCAATCTGAATAGGCAGTTCAATTTCTCCCATAACTTCCCTTCGGGTGCCATCGAAAGCTCTTACAATCATCGTGCTTGGCTTCATATGAGTTCCATCGAAAGGCAACTTTGCCAGTGTCGACTTTGGCATTACACTCAAAGAAGAACCATTATCAATGAGAACCCTAGCCATGACATGATCTTGACACTTCACCGAGATGTGTAACACCTTGTTGTGCCCCATTCCTTCAGCTGGAATTTCGTCATCAGTGAAAGTGATATAATTATCAGCGACGATGTTACCCACGATGTTATCAAGCTTATCAATCGTGATGTCATGAGAGACATGAGCTTGATTCAACACCTTCATCAGTACTCTCCTATGTGGCTCAGAATTCATCAACAAAGACAAAAGAGATATCCGAGCTGGAGTTTGATTTAGTTGATCTACAACCCTGTATTCACTTTGCTTGATGAACTTCAAGAATTCGCTGACTTCTTCATCAGATACCTCCTTTTTATTATCACCCCTTCTGGTATCCTTTTCACCCGGTGTTCCTTCCACCTTCTCTTTCCCCTTGCGATCTTTCCCTTCGTTTTCTGTTCCCTCCCTTCGCAATACCTCTGGAGTATAAATGCGGCCATTCCTAGTCATTCCGCCAATTCCCGAAATGTTGGTAATCACAGTGGTCCCATTGGGAGGACTTTGTTGAACCTGCCCATCATATTTCCATGGTACCGCTTTGGTCTCCTTGTAAGGGAAAGGACCTAGGACTCGGATGACAACTGGTGTTGGCCCACTCGAAACTGGCATAGGCTCCTTCTCAGTATAGTGTATCACCACTGGCTTCGGAGTGACTTCCTCAAGAACCGGTTGAGGATTAATCACAACAGTAAAAGGAGTTATCTTATCTGGAGTTGGGGAAATTGTAGATTCAGCGACCATGTTAATGCCACACTCATTCGGTTCACAACCAATTAGGATAATCTTCATATCTATTAGCTGTTGCACAACCTGTCGAAATTCTGCACAGTCTTCAATTAAATGCCCCACATTCCCATCGAAGTCACACCTTATTTCTTCATCAAAAGTCTTTTCTTCAACCATTGAGGTTTGCACCAATCCATGTTTTTGCATCTCCCTTAAAATAACCCTCATGGGAGTTTTGACATCAGCCACTCGGCTCTTAAGAATAGGTCCCATAAAGCTATCAACGGCATTGACTCCCAAACCCCCATGATTTGGCATAGGACCTTGTGCCCCATTCGGAGCATCTTTCTGAAAGCTCAACCACTTAGCATCGATAAGATCTTGTACCTTAAATTTGAAAGCCCTGCAGTTCTTAGTGGAACGACCTATTGCCCCCGCATGATACTCACATTTAGCGTTCGGGTCAAACCACTTCGGATAAAGAGGCCCTAATGGTTTCATTGGGATAGGAGTCAATACGGACTTGCCTATAAGCTGATGCAGTAGCTCAGTGTAGGTCATGGGTATCAGGTCGAAATGTACTGGCTTTCTTTCCGAGTTGTACGGTGGTCTTGTTTGGCTGGTGTTTGGGTTTGGACCTAGGGGCTGAACGATTTGAGGGGGTATGGTAGGATGTGTTTGAGGCTGAGAAGGGTATGATGGTCGGTAAGGGGCCATTTGTTGAGGATTTGGAAATTGTGAGGCGGCGGCGATGTATGGCTGGTTGGCTTGGTGATACGGAGGTGGTTGGTAATATGGGGCGTATTGGGCTTGGAAGGTGGGTGTTTGGTTTGGTCTATATTGGTTTGGTTTCTTTTGTTCAAAGGTCACTGTGTGTGCTTCTCCTTCTTTCTTTTTCAGAAACGAGGCTCTCTTTGGGCCGTTCATTACTGAAGTCTCAGTGATCTTGCCATTCCTCATTCCACTTTCAATTCTCTCACCGATGATGACCCTGTCAGAAAAGTTCGATGACACCCTCCCAATCATCCTATCATAGAAGGGCGACTGGAGTGTATCAATGAACATTGCCACAATTTCTTTCTCGGCCAATGGAGGCTCCACCTGAGCAGCCAGTTCCCTCCATCGTTGTGCATACTCCTTGAAAGTCTCTGTGTCTCTCTTCGCCATATTTTGGAGTTGCATCCTATCGGGAGCCATGTCAATATTGTACTTGTATTGCTTCAGGAATGAATCTGCTAGATCTTTGAAGGATCGGACGTGGGCCCGTTCGAGATGCGTGTACCAATTTGAAGCTGCCCCAGTTAAACTGTCTTGGAAGAAGTGAATCAAGATCTTGTCATCTTGAGCGTATGATGCCATCTTCCTTACATACATGGTTAGATGGTTTTTGGGACAAGTGGTTCCCCGATATTTGTCGAAATCGGGTACCTTAAACTTTGGTGGAATTACAACATTTGGCACCAGACAAAGTTCCGAAGCATCCCGCAGACCATAACTATTTACTCCTTCAATGGCCCGTAGTCTTTCTTCTAGTACTTCCAACTTTTCTTTGGATTGGGAATTCCCTCCTGACTGATTCAGTGGAGTTTCACCATACATATTCTGAGGGAATGAGTATGGCATTTAGGAGGATCTGAAGTTCGGCATCATTTGAGTCCCCTGGGGTCCATAATGTAGGGTGTATTGTGGATTTTTTGGATTGGCGAAAAGTGTCACTGTCGGGGTGTTACCATCTGTAGGGTTGACGTTTGTGTTTGTGGCATTTCGACAACATCAGTGGTGGTTTGTGCTTGAGTGATATGCTCGGAGTTTTGAATGCCATCTTGTGGGCTGGGGGCCGTTGGTGGCACAAATCCGCGAGGCAAACCGTATGGGGGATTGTTCGGGTCAAATGAAAAGTGAGTTTGGCTGCTTGGATAAATAGGGAGAGGCATCATGGCCCCTGGTTGGTTGAAGCCTTG
The DNA here is from genome assembly GCA_030762895.1 of Sophora flavescens. Classification (NCBI taxonomy): domain Eukaryota; kingdom Viridiplantae; phylum Streptophyta; class Magnoliopsida; order Fabales; family Fabaceae; genus Sophora; species Sophora flavescens. The sequence goes on from CM061065.1 coordinate 142,276,628, forward strand.
AATAGGAATCTGAGCAAAACCCGGGGGAATGAGAGGTGTGGCCGGAGGTCCCTCGTTTGAGGCTGGAGGGTTCTCCTCTGTGTTCTTTTCCTTCTGCATTGCTTGTAGGATTTCCATCATCTTAGTCATCTGATCCTTGATTTGACTGACTTCATCCCCGATCTCTTGGACTTCTTCTAGTTCTTCCTCCATGGCTCTTGTCTGTGATCGAGTGCGATAAGGGTGTCTTGGAGCAATTGTTCAAAAACCACACTGTTTTATTTAATAAAAGAAAGAATGTATGAATAAAAATCAAAAGAAAGAGTAGAAACCAATTAAACTCCATTTTTGACAGGAAGACCGTCACATACACTAATAGCAAGAATACTCATCCTGCAATTAAATCTAGTGGTATAATTCCCTCTAGCTTGACTGCAGTTGATGTCAAGTCCAAGGGAGAATTCACTCCTCGATAGACCACATCAGTACTAGCAATGTCATTGTTTGACGATACCCATATTTTTACGCATAAAACACATCGTTTTTAGGGTAAAAATATAGTTGATGAAGTATCTTAGGGAGAATTCACTCCTCGACAGATATCATCTAGAAAAGGAGAGAGCATTCCACAAAAAATGGATGAAAACTTCCATTTCATTAGATGAATATTGCAATACAAACAAGAGTCTTTGATCAAATAGAAAAACAATACATCGAGAGTTTTCATATTTCTAAATCCATCTTCGGGGATCGCAAAATACTATGTCAAGAGCTTCATCTTCTTTTTCCTGAATCCCTTTGCAAGCTTCCCAAAATGCTTGAAGAACTCAGTCACCTCTGGTGGTATCTGGAGGAAAGGGTTCTTATAAACCTGAATTGATACTTCTTCAAATCGGTCCACCAACTGGGAAGTATGATATTGAATTCTACCAATCATCTCTTCATATTTCCTTCTCCATGCTTCCTTTTCATAGATCATATCCCTTACAACCAATTTCCATCCCTTTACCCATTCTGCGTGACGTTGAGCTTCTCCTCTTTCATTTTCTTGCATTTTGGCCCTGAGCCAATTTTCCCTTTCATTAGCTTCTGCTAATAATTGACGATATCTGGCAGCTTCGTTCCATCCTCGATCAGAGTAAAGTTCGGTTTGGGCCAAGGATTCTTGTAGATTCAACTCTCTCCTTTAGTATTTGTATTGCCTCGACATGAATCCCTACGTCCCACTCAAGCTCTTCTTTCTTCTTCAGAGTTCTGGCTAGTGTGTTTTCTTGACACTCCACCTTTGCTTGCAACTCTTGAATCACTGCTTCTTTTTCCTTTCTTGCCCTTTTCATGCGACTTGGGGCTTCGTAGGAATCGGCATACTCATTTCTCGAATTCTCGATCTGTAAATTCAGTTTTTGCACTTGGCTTTGGAGTTTGACAATAGTTATTTCTGCAACTTGGTTCTTTTCATCCAAAACCTCCATCTGAGCTTTTAAAACTTCAATTTTTTTCAGCATTTGATATTCTGTAAGAGGATTGTTTTCAGCACTGGGTGGAGGTCCCAGTTTTGAAGGACAACCCCTTCTTACCTCTCTCCATGCTTCATATCTTTTTGTTCGAGCTATGATCCGCCTTCCTAACTCATCACGCCCTTTTATGTGAATATTGTCCCATGCTGACCTTATTGCCATTGTCTGACTCTTGATGCTTTCACATTCTTGATATAGGAAATACGCTCCGCCAAGCAGCTCTTTTGGGGGTTCATCTTGTGTCCACCTGAGTTGGCACATTACTAGAGCTGGTGAATATGACACACATCCTCTGGGTCCCATCAATGGGACATTCGGGAAACTTCCACAACTGAATATAACTGAATCTCCATTGTACCATGGGCACATCCATCTAAATGAACGTGAGTCGACTTGATCAAACTCTTGTTTCCATTCACATAGCTTGCGTAACTTTAGCGGCATGTGAATGAATCCTTTTAATGGATCATTTGTTCTATCGATTTTCTTACCAGCATATAAGTGAGTCATAATCCAAACGTATAACATTGGTGCACAACATCGCAACTTTCCTTGTCGATTATGATGACAAACTTGTAGTGAGAGAAAAGTTTCAGCTAAGATAGCAGGGACTAAATTCACCCCACATTCCTCAACTTTGTAGAAGATGTTCATAGCTGATCGTTCAATCACATCCGGAATAAAGGGAAAAAGCACCAGTCCGTAGATTAGGAGAGCCAACAACCTATTAAAAAGAACCCATCGTTGTTGTTGAGCCAACTCCCTAAGGTAACCTTCCAAGAAATGCCTCTTCAAGCCCGTAGTGTTTCCTTTTTCCACTTTATCCAATTGTTCCGGTTTAAGTTCCAACAGACTTGCTATCTTCCCATATGCCACATATTGTCCATAATACAAATAGACACGTGATTCCTTTTGGATAGGCAATCTCAGCATGTAAGCATACTCCTCTATGGTGGGAGTTACATCTAGGTCAGGAAATTCAAAACATCTCAAAGTTGAGTTCCAATACTGAGCAAATGCACTTAGAGCGGGGGCATCCACCGGAATAAGTAATAGATCTAGTATCCTCCCGTACTTGTTGTTAAAGTTTGAACGTGCCTTTTCTGACATTTGTTGAGTAATTTTCCATAGGCTTTGAACATCATTGAGTGTCACGTCGATCTTGATGCTCTTCTTGGAATTGTTTTCTTTGCTAGTACTCTTTCCGATGCTAGGTCCTTCCATTCTTTGCTATAAGGTTAATACTAAGGTCTTCCTGTCAAGAAACACAAATAAAGAAAAAAAAATTAGAAATGGAACACACAAACAAAATGCCCTACATGTGTGATGTTGCATGAGCCCTGGTAGGGTTGGGAACCCTATGTCGGGTATGCTGTCAATGCACTACCTTCACTATGACACGCCGCTTATTAGAAGTGCAATAATATTCGAACATGTCATTCGGGCTTGGAACGACGATGTGTCGCCCCTTTTTTTAATTTTTAGAAAACTTCATAATAAATATGTATGTGCATGGCAATATATGTTTATGATGCCAGGAAAAAAATGGAGAGAGAGAAAGAGTATGCTCCCTTTGTCCTAAATTAGGTAAAACTTAGGGTTGGACAAACCTGAGGTAATGACTCTAAACATGTTGGATACTAAGTTTGCTCTATCAGTGAAAATTAGGTAGGGTCTAGACTTCTAAAAGCCATGGTTCCTAGATTGCCCCTATCCCGAAAGATAAGGATCCGATTCATGAATCTAGTCACAAGTAGGGATAAACCCTCTCAATATGACCATCCCATGATATCGGGTACAACCTGAGTGGTGAATCAACAAATATCAGGGAGGTACGAGACCTCTTCAATGACAATGTCGAGACACCGCCTAATCCTTGAGTTTTGAGCAAGCTCGGGTATAGAGCCAAAAGTGTGTGCAAGTTGTGATAGTGATGTGTGTGATGGGAGCACACAAACCTTCACAAAAACCTACTAAAATAAAACTACCCCAAACCTGCAAAAGGAATAAACAACACAATTACAAAAGTTCTCTACCCTAAGGTTGTAAGAATATATAAAAACAGTTATGAAAGCATTAAAAAAAAGAAATAAAACAAAAAGGGTAAAACAAATAATTTCAAAGCTGCTAAAAAAAAATGCACAACCAACTATGATAGGTCTGACTCTCAAAAGTCCCCAGTGGAGTCGCCAGCTGTCGCGACCATCCCGTCCGGGAGCCGCGAAAAGATGAGCGATAAAAAACAGAGGAGTCGCCACTAAAATTTTTATTGGGAAAATCTTAGAAAATCCAATTATTTAAAGGTAAACTGATCTTAAAAAAAGAGAGAGGTGAGTCCGGGAGTCGGTTATGAGTAGGGAAGGTATTAGCACCCCACATCGCCCGTTTAAAAACGGTACCTCAAGTTAATTGTGCAAAATAACCTTTTAAATATTTATTTTACCCCAAAAATTATTTACAAGAAAGAAATATTTTTATATTTTATATTTTAAATTTTTATTAATTTTTATATTTTAAAATTTATTGTTTGTAAAAATTAAATGAGGTTGAACATGGCACATGAGTCCACAGGGCAACCTCAAATCTAAGGGACTGAACATGGCACCGTGTCCATAGAGCATCCCTAAAAATAGAAAAGTTTAATTTTTGCTTAATTATTTTAACATAAAAAGGGGATACAAAAAAAAGGAAAATTTAGTTTCGGCTTGACAAGATGATTTATCTTGCTCCTACGTATTCTCCGGTGCGATGGGAAACTCAAAGCCACGTAGTTCTCTTAAAAAAATTGATTGGTTGGTTGATTTTAATTTTGATAAAGATTTGATTTTTTTTGATTTTTTGTTAAAGAAAGGGATTTTATTTTAAAAATAAATTCACTTTTGCTTAGAGTCCAAGATAGCAGTGCTATACGATAAACCCTTACAATTCACACGACACTTGAGGATGAATAAGTCCATACATCAACGTCGTAGATTGTTACGTGAATTAAAAAATATTTTATTTAGGAGATTTTTGTTTTAACATAAATCTTTTAATTTTTATGTTAATTAATTTTTACTAAAGCATTTTTTTTAAGAAAAAGGAAGAATCTGACCCAAATCTGGAAAAGGCCCATATCAGTAAAAAGAGAGACCTAGTAGTTAGCCCACAGCTTATATTTCATGCTGATGGGTCTAACTACATCCCTGGTCCAATCACAAAATTTTGAAGACAAGATTTCAGGCCTACTAGATAAAGCCCAAAACATTTTATAAACAAAATACTCTTTTTGTTTTTTGTTTGGCCCAAAATTCTAAAAATGATAAAAAGACAACATAGATAGAAACAAACAAATGGGCCACATGCTACTAACCCAAACCCAACCAAATATCAAACCCAAGTGATTTATCAGCATAAGTCAAGCAAACATAAAAGGGTTAGAAGAATAAAAAGGGGAAAATGGAGGGGAGGCAGCAGAGGCTCCCAAGCCTCCTTATTACCAACAATGGAGCTCAAGGAGGTGTTGATGGAGGTGACTGGAACCAGCGGCAGGAGGGAGCGGCGGCGCGGACGACGAGGGTGGACGGCCGTTCGTACGGCGGCTTCTGGTTGCGGTGTGGTGGCGGTTCTGCACACGGTGATGACGAGCAGCGGCTCCGGGCAACGACCAGAGGTCTTCTATCAGGGGCGGTTCGTGGCAGGGATGGACATATCCGGTTCGTGGTCCAAGGAAGAAGAGGATATGGTGGTGGCTGCAGTTGGCGTGGCTTCACGGTGGAGGAGGCGTGGACAGATGCGGAGCTCGCAGCAGGGATGGTGGTGGTGTCTAAGGGTGGCACCAGATTTGAGAGAGGGAGGAGATGTGTGGGTTTGAGATGAGAAGTGATGTTAGGATGAAAGAAGAAGAAAGAAACAGGGTCTGGAACGTGTGAGAAGAGAGGAACAGGAAAAGAGAAAGAGAAAGAAAAAGAAGAAAAAAAAGAAAAAAAGTCAGGGGGGAGTCACGCGTACTGGGCGTACAGGAAGGGATGAGTTTTTTGATTTTTTTGTTGGTTCAGAGAGTATTTGGGTATTTTTGTGTTGATTTGTAATTTGGGAGTGATGGTGGCTAGAGGTTGGAGAGGAGAGTATTGAGTATTTTGTTTTCTGCTGTTCCCCCCCTCTCCCCCTTGGTCACTGTTCAATATATAGCACCAGAGGGAAGAAGATGACAAACCTTCCTATTGGGCAGCTGGTGGGTACAAGTAGTGGGGAGCAAATCAGCCTTTGCTCCACCACCTTGCAGGGGCAGCATTGGGTGAGGATGGCTTGTACCATTGTCCCCCTTTTTCAGAAAAAGGAAGAAGAAGACAAAGGAGGGTACAAGCATGGGAGCTGATTTTTTTAAATTTTTACTTTTATTATTATTTTTTATTATTTTTAACAAATTAGAATAGTAACAATTTTTTGTTGGGTTTGGGATAATGGGCCCAAAAGATAACTTGGAACAAAAACGAAAATGGGCTCCATTTGATGATGTAATGGGCCAAGAATAAAAACATTTTTGCCAATTTTGTGTTATCAGTCTTGTTTTTTTTTTCTTTTCAAAACATTGATTAAAAAAATCCGGGCAAAATTAGGTGTTCACACCACTTCAACAGACAAAAGTTCAATTGCCTGCTATTAGTGCAAGAAGCCTGGTCACATCAAAGCTGAATGTCCTCAACTTAAGAAAGCCCCTTTTAAGAAGTTCTTCAAAAAGAATAAGAAAGGAATGTTGGCTACTTGGGATGATCTGGAGTCAACATCTTCTGATGAAGAAACATGAGAAGAAGCTAATATCTGTTTAATGGCCAACACTGACTCAGATTCAAACGATAAGGTACATCCTGACTATGAGGAATTACTTGATGCCTATGAGGAGTTACTGGAGGAATCCAACTGCTTATCTAAGGCCTTCAAATCCCTCAAGAGAGAGTATGTAACGCTCATCAGTGAGCATAAATAGAAATCTCATGAATGTGAGAAGCTGGATAAAGAGAACAGTGAGCTGAGGACTGGAAAGTCTGATGAAGCTAAGATCACAAGTGAAACATGACCATCTGAGGAAGTTGAGAAACTTCAACAGAAAGTGGAAGAGCTCACTTCTGATCTTGCCAAATTTGTTAATGGAAGAAACAATCTGACTAAGCTGCTTGGCTGTCAGAGGCACTCTCTTAACAAAGAAGGTATTGGATATGTCCATCAGACACATAATAAAGTATCAACTAAAGCCTCTAATGTGTCTAATAAGTCAATAGTAATTAAATCTACACCTGTCTGTAACTTCTGTGGAAAAACTGGACATGTTATGTCTAAGTGTATCCATAAGAAGAAAAGGACGTCTTCACAGACTCCTAGAACTAACAGAAAAGGACCCAGAAAAATATGGGTACCTAAAGATCAAATAATTTCTGTTGCAAATGTCCTCAATAGGATAAAGAAAACACCACTACTGGTACCTGGACAGTGGTTGCTCCCGACACATGACAGGAGAAAGGTCTATGTTCCTAGACCTCCAACTTAAGAAAGGAGGACATGTCGCCTTCGGAGGCAATCAAAAAGGGAAAGTTATAGGAGTGTGTACTATTGGTGGTAAACATCCTCTTCCCTATATATCTAATGTTCTTATGGTTAAAGGATTAAGACACAATTTGCTTAGCATAAGTCAATTATGTGACAGTGGATTTGATATTTCCTTTACCAATGATGTATGCATAGTTAAAGACTGTAGTGGCAAAACCCTCTTTTCAGCTAAAAGGCAACAAAATCTGTATAAGATTGAACTGTCTAATCTCTCAGATCAAAGTGTAACCTGTCTGATGTCTAAAGAGGATGAGAGATGATTATGGCATAAGAAACTAGGACATGCTAGTATGAAACTAATTTCTAAATTAAAAAGAAATAACCTTGTGAGAAGATTACCTGATATTAGTTTTAAGAAAGATGTCTTGTGTGATGCATGTCAAGGAGGTAAACAGATAAAATCAAGTTTCAAATCTAAAAATCAAGTATCAACCTCTAGACCTCTTCAGTTGTTGCACATGGATCTGTTTGGACCAGTTAGTGTTGCCAGCCCGCCTAGAAGAAAATATGGATTTGTCATAGTTGATGACTATTCTAGATTTACATGGGTACTCTTCTTAACCTACAAGGATGAGTCTTTTAAGGCTTTCTCAGTATTCTGCAAAAGAGTACAAAATGAACAGGGTTTCTGTATTTCTACTCTTAAAAGTGATCATGGGAGAGAATTTGAAAATGAGCAGTTTAGACTGTTCTGTGTGGAGAATGGGATCTCTCACAATTTCTATCAACCAAGAACTCCACAACAAAATGGAGTGGTTGAGAGAAAGAACAGATCTCTATAAGAGATGGCTAGATCTATGCTCAATAAGAATAATCTCCCTAAGTACTTATGGGCAGAAGCTGTAAACACTGGTTGTTATGTACAAAACAGAATACTTATTAGACCTTTTCTAAAGAAGACTCCTTATGAATTATGGAAAGGAAAAAACCCCAACATATCTTATTTTCATGCATTTGGATGTGAATGTTTTATTCTAATTACTAAAGATCAACTTGGAAAGTTTGATTCAAAGGTAGATAAAGGTATTTTCTTAGGCTATTCTGAAATGTCTAAAGCTTTTAGAGTTTATAATTCCAGAATCTTTGATATTGAAGAGTCTATTCATGTTAAATTTAATGATGGATTAAAGACTGATTGTGACACCCATTCCCAGGATATCACATTTAAAGAACCTCTATTGCGGAAAAGTACTCAAGTGAACTTAAAATCATATTTCCTGGTTCCTTTCGGAAAATTAGTTTCAATAACTCACTGAAAAATGGTGATAATTTTTTTTCCTTGTTACACTAAGTTATAAGACTACATCCCAAATAGTCACACACCTGTACATATATACATACCATATGCGTCGATTAATTTCATACATCATCACCCGACCTTTATCCTATTAGGTCATCAGTTACAGTCATTACAGTCTAACATTAGTAAAGTAAAGAAAACCACGCTAAATATAGAAACTTAGACAAACATAGTGGGAGTCCGAACTACTACAACCTAAAAGAAGGCTCACCGCAGCCATATTTCAGACTAACAAAAGTCCCACTATCCTATAGTTACGTCACTACCCTAAAGCTGGTCAATCTACAGAAAACCATTAGGAAGTCCGATATAGACTTCCTCACCAGGAGGAGGTGAATTCGGAGAAAACACCTCCACATCTGCCCCCATGCTAGGTACCACTGCATCCTCCGGGGAAGGATGGACTGGGTCCTCAACTGGATCCTTTTTCAGGATCCTCCTCTTCAACATCATGGATCCCTCCAGGTACTAAGTGGATAGGAGTCGGAGGTCCATTCGGCATCACTTCTGGTAAAGGTTCAACATAATGGGGAAAAAAGTGCTCAAGATCTCCCTGCTGCACAAGATACCGTAGAATCATCCAGATAGGTGGGAATGACACTTGGATAGTCTCCATACTATGTACTCGGTGTTGCGGTCCATCTGCAACAGTCCCTGATAAAGTCCTCACTGGACCTGTATAGACAGCGCTCTTGGCTCCATGGTTGATCTCCCAGGCGATGCACTCATCAGATTCCTCGAAGACTAGGGCTCGGATCCCCGTGAAAGCCAAGTCCGGCTCGTTTGGATCCATCTGTACTCAACATATATATATTCCATATAGGAAACGTACAACAGAAAATGTAAAAGAGTGAGCCACCAATATAAGAGTTCAAAAAGACAACTATATGCTCGACACACAGAGACATATACAAAGCATTCACAGTGTATAAACAATAACAATAGTATAATAATTCAGTCCACAGGGTCTCATACCCAGCATTCATTGAAGTTTTGGAAGAATGCATGACACTTCAATAATTCCAATCTCACTCACAGCTCCACTAAACTCTATTTTTCGTTTCCGCAGATCAGATGTTTTAAATGGGCCATTGACAACAAAAAGAATTCAATGTCCAACAGTTTTCAACTGATTGGAATACCCCAGGCATCACCAGTAGTTGATCTTGCGCAATATATGACACCTTAGCCAACCTAGGACTCAATTGTCATCACGATAAATGGGAAACATCTGTCCACACATTGCCCATCCCTTATGGCACAATGGTTATTGTGGTTATTGGGCTTTATACCATCAGATACATTGATCAGAATATATGATTCAATGATCACCAAACGTAAAATATGACCCGTCGGCCAGGAATATGCATGAGAAATACATTTGTTATCGATACTTTTCTTTGTCGCATAATTATTTCCTTGTCGAGGCTCCAAGCACACGATCATGCTTAATTTCATTATTAAGACTTAAAACTTTAAGCATACACGGAACACTTAAGTTCACATGCTCAAGTTCAACACAGGACACACTAGTCCGAGTGCTCAGTCGCAAAACCTTTACACCAATGCACCAGTTAAAGGTTTGCAGATTTGGAAGACAACGCTTAACCACATCAATTTAGGGACACACAGTTCGCAATTTTACAGGACACTCATGTCCAATGACACGGATCCCAGATCCTCATGCCAAATAGAACCCTAGAAACTCGACGTCTCGGTAACTAGGTTCGCTTGTCTTCTTTAAAACAATTCGCTCAGTGAAATAACAAATTCAAAATGAAATCTCCGAAAAACTTATCCAAGTTCAACGGAATCTTTTTCGTTGAAAAATCACTTTTTCCGAAATTATTTTCCTTTAAAATCATTTTATAAATCATTTCAAATACATTTGAGTCAAGAATAAATTGTTTTCCTTTTCTAAAGTAATTTCACCCTTTAAATATTTCTTTTGAAGAAAATAATATCAATTCTCTAATAATATTTTCTTAATTCATCTTAAAAATAATTAAAATATTTTTCTCATTTTCTTCATAAAAGTACCAAAAATGGCTTTTTAATTGAAATTATTTATTTAAAATTATAATTAAATTATTTTTGTCACTTTATTATTCCAAATATTATTTTCCATTATTATGAAATATATTTTACTAAAACTAGCACCTGTGAAATATTTTCACGGTTACGTCCTCTCTAACACTCATCAACTCATTAATTGCCATAAAAATCAATAAAATATTGTTTTTCCACTTTTACACTATTAAATCACTTAGATTATTTGTGTAAGATTAACAAACTTTTAATCCTTTGAATCAAATAAACTATGACCACTGTCGGGTTTCACATTCCATCAATCAATATCAGATATATCACATGGTATAGTCTTGGCATACTATCACAGATATGGCATATATCCCCAAAACAATTCTAAACAACTTACAGTCATATAGGCAAATTACCACAACACAGCAGATAATTAACTCAAGCAGTAAAACAAAGTAGTAAACAGTTTAAAACGACTAAACACCACATATTATACAAACAACTAGATATCACATATCTATCTCAATGAAACTCCTCAGGTACACTCTTCTTACCAGTTGAAGTTTCAAGTCTGACTTCCACAAAGAATCTGGTTCCCGTAGCACCGCTTCATAACTCAGCTACCGATTTGATCCTTCAAGCGAATTACAACCAAAATAAACAAAATCAAACAAAACACAGTAGTTCTAGAGGGTTGGGGTTTCGGCCCTCTCAAGAACAATAGGCTAGGAATTTTAAAATTTATACAACTTATGGATCAATGATCCCTAAGTGAGATTAAGACATAAACAAAGTTCATTTAACACAAAGTGAATCAAAATTATCTTAACCACAAAGTTAAGATTTTCGGCCTTAACAATAAAAATAGTTTAGGATAGGATTTGATCTTCTAAACACTTGAATCAATAACTAAATGGATTTGAGATCATGAATCCATCATCTTTTAAACAAAGTTGAAGCAAATATCTTTCCTTACCCATATATATATATATATATATATATATATATATATAGGTTCGGTCAAGCATTGATAAGGGGGGAAGAAATTTTTGTTGATCACATGCTCTTGGATAATCAAAGTATACATGATTCTACAATTTATGAGAATTTTTGAAAGAATGGATCTAGAAACTTGAAACTTAAAGATTCATGGCATAAACATGTAAAAGTTGTGAAGAGAAAGTGCTGAAGGATTAAGGAAAGAAGAGATCACCTCTTGGAACTAGGAGAACTGATCAAACTTGACATGGTTCTTCACAAATTGCTCTTGAAGTTCTTATGTGTTCTTAAGAAAAAGCTTAAGAACTTAGATGATGGCAAGCTAAATGAAATCAAATCAAATCATCCAAGGTGCCAAGTTTGTGGTGCTAGCCACGACCAAGTAAGGCGAATGGGGGGTGTTTTGGTCATTTTGATACAATGACAAACTTGTAATTAAGCAAATGGTAAAATAAAATAGTAATATAGTTTTATAAAAATCTAAAATCATTATGACATGGATTTGATCGCCATAAATACTCATCGCGTCGCCATAAATGCCAGTCACTTCAAGTATCTAAAATATCTCGATGCATGTCTTTGCCCCGTTCGAACTTGTCTCAAGTCCCCGAATGCGATTCTCGACATTTGGCCCCGCACCAAAACAATAAAATATTTTTTCCCATTTTTTAAAAAATATCCAACATTCCTGCAAATATTGTAAGAACACTAATGGCTTCAGTCTCGAGTCAAGATTAGGTATTTGATCAGTAAATTCTTACTGTTAGCGAAATCTCAGATCAGGCTCCGTCTGATTTTTCAACCACAAATCTCCCCGAAACTTTCAGTTTTCAAGCAAAGCATGAAAATAACTTTGACTAAACCAAAATCATCATTTAAGACTTAGGTCATAAATATATTAATTTATATATTTGTTTCTGATATCGGAAAATAGAAAAAATCGGGGTGTTACACTCTACCCCACTAAAAATAAATTTCGTCCTCGAAATTTCGTACCTGAAAACAAATTAGGATACTGAGATCTCATTTTGTCCTCAGCTTCCCATGTTGCTTCTCCAGTTGCATAATTCCAAATAACATTGACCAAGGGGATTTGTTTACCCATGAGTTGCTTAATCATCTTATTCGCAATTCGCACAGGTAAAGTCTCATAAGACAGGTTCTCCTTTAATTGTACGACATCGGGTTCAATTACATGAGATGGATCAGGAATATATTTCCTTAATTGTGAAACATGGAAAATATCATGTATGTTCGAAAGAAAAAGGAGGTAAAGAGATTTGATAGGCTACAGGACCCACACGACGAAGAATTTGGTAAGATCCAATAAACTTAGGAGTGAGTTTTCTGGACTTAAGGACCCTGCCAACCCCAGTCATAGGTGTGACTCTCAAAAATACATGTTCGCCTTCTTCAAACTCAAGAGGTCGTCGTCTCTTATCAGCGTAACTCTTCTGTCGACTCTGAGTCGTTCGTATTTTATCCCGAATCATTTTTACCTTATCGGTCGTTTCCTGCACAAAATCTGGTCCTAGCAAAATACTTTCACCGTCTTGGTACCAACATAAAGGCGTTATGCACTGTCGACCATATAAAGCTTCACAGGGTGCCATCCCTATGCTTGAGTGGAAACTATTGTTGTATGTGAATTCTATCAAAGGTAGAAATTCATCCCAACTCCCCATATGTTCCAGTACACAGCTCTTAGTAGATCCTTAAGTGACTGAATTGTTCTCTCAGATTGTCCATCTGTTTGCGGATGATAAGCAAAACTTAATATGAGTTTTGTTCCAAAAGAATTTTGTAGACTCTGCCAAAACCTTGAAGTAAACCTCGGATCACGGTCCGAAATAATACTCGTAGGTACACCGTGTAATCTGACAATTTTGTCAATATTCAACCGTGTTAACTTTTCAAAAGAATATTTTATACTAATGGGTAAAAAGTGAGCTGACTTAGTCAGTTGATCAAGATTACCCAGATAGCATCATATCCTTATTGAGTCTTTGGCAAACTTGTCACAAAATCCATCGCGATACCATCCCATTTCCATTCCGGGATGTCTAGAGATTATAACATTCCTACCGGTCTTTGATGTTCCACCTTGGCCTTCTGACACACCAAGCATGAAGCAACATATACCATGACATCCCTCTTCATTCCATACCACCAGTATAACTGTTTAAGGTCTTGATACATGTTGGTGGCTCCCGGATGTAAACTCAACTTACTTTTATGAGCTTCCTCCAAAATTAACTTCCTGAGCTCAGCATCATTTGGTATACAGATTCTTATTCCGAACCTTAAGATTCCATCTGATCCCTCATTAAATTCAGATATAGCTCCTTGTTTTATTAACTCTATTTCTCCTTGTAAGTATTGATCACTTTCTTGTTTTTCCCTTATCTGCTCCATTAAATTGTTTGAAATAGTGATCATACTTAAACAGAGTCTTCCTGGTGACATCCTGATTGTCAAACGTATATCTCGAAAACGTTCTAACAGTTCTTGTTCTTTAACCATCATCGTCGAAACATGCATTGATTTTCTACTCAACGCTTCTACCACAACATTTGCTTTTCCGGGGTGATACTGCAATTGGAAATCATAATCCTTTAGAAATTCCAACCAGCGTCTTTGTCTCATATTAAGTTCATTCTGATCAAGCAAGCACTTTAGACTTTTATGATCACTGAAAACATTAAAGATGGCTCCATACAGATAATGTCTCCAGATCTTCAACGCAAAAACCACTGCTGCTAACTCCAAGTCATGCGTAGGATAGTTCTTCTCACGAGTCTTCAATTGTCTTGAAGCATAGGCCACAACTTTCCGGTTTTGCATAAGTACACATCCCAATCCCTGATGTGAAGCATCATAGTATACCTCAAAAGGTTCCTTAGGATCAGGTAATACTAACACAGGTGAAGTTGTTAACCTTCTCTTTAACTCTTGAAAACTTTCTTCACATGCCTCAGTCCAAACGAACTCTTGATCCTTCCGAGTTAATTGGGTAAGAGGTCCTACTATTTTGGAGAATCCCTCAATGAATCTCCTATAGTATCCAGCTAAACCCACGAAACTACAGATCTCGGTTACCGCCTTGGGTTTCTCCCATTCCAAAACAACTTCAACCTTCGATGGATCCACAGCGATTCCCTCACTCGAGATGACATGTCCCAAAAATTGAACTTGGTCTAACCAAAATTCACACTTTTCCGGTTTCGCATACAGTTGTTTCTCCTTTAAAATTTGAAGAACCAAACTGAGATGTTCCGCATCTTTTCCTTATTCGGAGAATAGATTAGAATGTCATCTATGAAAACAACAAACTGATCTAAATAAGGACAAAAAATCCTATTCATATAATCCATGAATATAGAAGGAGCATTCGTCACTCCGAATGGCATCACAAAATATTCATAATGTCCATAGCGCGTACGAAATGCTGTCTTCGGAATATCCTCCGCCTTTACCCGGATCTGGTGATAACCCGATTGTAAATTGATCTTTGAGAAAATGGCAGTGCCGTGCAACTGGTCCATTAAGTCGTCTATACTTGGAAGCGGATATTTGATGTTAATCGTCACTTTGTTCAACTGGCGATAATCCACACATAACCGAGAGGTTCTGTCTTTCTTCTTCACCAACAAAACTGGAGCTCCCCAAGGTGACACACTTGGTCTAATGAATCTCTTTCTCATCAACTCCACTATATGTTCTTTCAAGTCCTCAAGCTCTGATGGTGACATACGATAAGGTGTTATAGAAATTGGTCTCGTGCCCGGTACCAGATCAACCGCGAACTCTATGTCCTGAACAGGAGGTAATCGAGGTACATCTCAGGGAAAACTTCGAGAAACTCATTGACAACAGGTATGGAGTTCAAGTCTAACTGGTTCTCAACATCTAAAGAAAACAACAACACGTATCCCATAGCTCCCTCTTTCAAAGAAGCACTTACTTGGTTAGCAGTCAAAAATCCAGAAATCTCATCTCTAGGGAAAACTAAGGTTTTACGTGCACAGTCTATCAGAATATGGTTGGTAGATAACCAATCCATACCTAGTATTACATCTAACTGTACTAGAGGTAAACATATCAGATCAACCATAAAATGTCTATCCTGAATAACAATAGGATAGTTCAAGCAAATAGAATTAACCATAACAGGTTCAGCAGTTGGGGTCGAAACAATCAAGTTATATGATAAGGAAGAAATAGGAAATTTCAAATGTTTCACACAATCCATCGAGATAAAAGAATGAGTCGTGCCCGAATCGAAAACTCTTCCTTTGGCTATGTCACACATACCTTGTACGAGATCGTTGGAATTCGAAACTTCAGCTCCACTCATTGTGTAAACTCTTCCTTTGGCTGTCAGCTTATTTGTCCTTGCCACATTCACAGCTGGTGCAGATTTCCTTATACCATAGTCTCTGGCAAAATGCCCCATCTGACCACAGTTAAAACATTTCACATTTATGACTGGGCAAGTATCAGCTAGATGATTTGGGTCTCCACACTTGAAACAATTCCTTACCGAGTCTTGGTTCTGGTTCCTTTGACCCCCCATTACTGGATGCAGTTGCCACATTACGGTTGGGTTGTTGATTTCTGTTATTTCTCGGTGATCGATAATAAGGCTTATTCTGTACGTATCTTCCTTTCTGGTTCTGAAACTGGTTCCTTGGTCTCACTGATCCCACTACAGCTCCTTTGTTGTCTCTTCCTTTTCTCATTTGTTCCACTTTCCTGCATTTCTCGACCAACTCTTAAAAATTCCTGATTTCCAACGGTAGAACTGATTCTTTGATCTCAAAACGTAGCCCTCCTTCAAACAGCTCACATTTCCAGTCTTCATTCGGATCGTTCTGGAAAAATCGGAAATACTTGGCAAGTCACTCAAATTTTGCCGCGTACTCCCTAACAGTCAAATCCCTCTGTTGAAGTCGTAAAAATTCTTGTTCCTTCTTAGCTCTTGCACTTTGTGGAAAATACTTATTCAAAAATACAGTCTTGAATAGTCGCCAATTAATCCCTTGATTTTCAGCTTCCAGCAGTTGTCTGGTTCCCTTCCACCAGTACTCAGCATCGCCAACTAGCATGTAAACAACATAAGGAACTTTCACATCCTCAGGAATATGTATCAACTCAAAATCTTTTCAAGTTCCTGAATCCATAGATCAGCTTTTGTAGGGTCCACATCTCCCTGAAATTGTGATGGATTCTGATGTCTAAAAGCAGTTAGACCTCGACCCTCAGCAGCCTGTTCCGCTCTCGCTTGCTCCCGTTGGTTCTGAGTAGCCATGGTAGCAGTTTGGGCAGTAATTGCAGCAGCAACATCAACCATTGCCTGAGTTGTATAATCCATGCCTCCGGCTTCCTCGTAGTTCTCTTCGAATTACCACGTCCGTCAACACGACCACCTCAACGACCTCTTGTACGACCGCGTCCACGTCCGCGTCCACGTCCACCTACTGGTTCCATAACTGGCCTACAATACAAGTCAGTTCAATGGCAACCATAAAATGAAACGTAAACTCGCTTATTCGCCCTCATTACTTCTAAGAAGTAATTCAAACAATTTCTTAATCAGAGAATACAAACAACAACAACACAACAAACCTATTCCCAAGATTCTCGAAAGACTCGACTAGCTCTGATATCAACTAATGCGACACCCATTCCCAGGATATCACATTTAAAGAACCTCTATTGCGGAAAAGTACTCAAGTGAACTTAAAATCATATTTGCTTTGGTTACTTTCGGGAAATTAGTTTCAATAACTCACTGAAAAATGGTGATAATTTTTTTTCCTTGTTACGCTAAGTTATAAGACTACATCCCAAATAGTTACACACCTGTACATATATACATACCATATGCGTAAGTTAATATCATACATCATCACCCGACCTTTATCCTACTAGGTCATCAGTTACAGTCATTACAGTCCTACATTGGTAAAGTAAAGAAAACCACGCTAAATATGGAAACTTAGACAAACATAGTGGGAGTCTAAACTACTACAACCTAAAAGAAGGCTCACCGCAGCCATATTTCAGACTAACAATAGTCCCACTATCCTATAGTTAGGTCACTATCCTAAAGCTGGTCAATCTACAGAAAACTGTAAGGAAGTCCGGTATAGACTTCCTCACCAGGAGGAGGTGAATCCGGAGAGAACACCTCCACATCTGCCCCCATGTTAGGTACCACTGCATCCTTCGGGGAAGGATGGACTGGGTCCTCAACTAGATCCTCTTCAGGATCCTCCTCATCAACATCATGGATCCCTCCAGGTACTAAGTGGATAGGAGTCGGAGGTCCACTCGGCATCACTTCTGGTAAAGGTTCAACATAATGGGGAGGAAAGTGCTCAAGATCTCCCTGCTGCACGAGATACCGTAGAATCATCCACATAGGTGGGAGTGACACTTGGATAGTCTCCATACTATGTACTCGGTGTTGCGGTCCATCTGCAACAGTCCCTGATAAAGTACTCACTGGACCTGTATAGACAGCGCTCCTGGCTCCATGGTTGATCTCCCAGGCACTGCACTCATCAGATTCCTCAAAGACTAGGGCTCGGATCCCCGAGAAAGCCAAGTCCGGCTCGTTCGGATCTATCTGTACTCAACATATATATATATATATATATATTCCATATAGGAAACGCACAACAGAAAATGTAAAAGAGTGAGCCGCCAATATATGAGTTCAAAAAGACAACTATATGCTCGACACACAGAGACATATACAAAGCATTCAGTGTATAAACAATAACAATAGTATAATAATCTAGTCCCCAGGGTCTCATACCTGGCATTCATTGAAGTTTTGGAAGAATGCATGACATTTTAATAATTACACTCTCACTCACATCTCAACTAAACTCTATTTTTTGTTTCCGTTGATCAGGCGTTTTAAATGGGCCATTGACAACGAAAAGAATTCAATGTCCAACAATTTTCAACTAATTGGAATACCCCAAGCATCACCAGTAGTTGATCTTGTGCAATATATGACACCTAAGCCAACCTAGGACTCAATTATCATCACGATAAACGGGAAACATCTGTCCACACATTGCCCGTCACTTATGGCATAATGGTTATCGCGGTTAATGGGCTTTATACCATCAGATACATTGATCGGAATATATGATTCAATGATCTCCAAACTGAAAATATGACCTGTCGGCCAGGAATATGCACGAGAAATACTTTTGTTCTCGATACTTTTCTTTGTCGCATAATTATTTCCTTGTCGAGGCTCCAAGCACACGACCATGCTTAATTTCATTATTAAGACTTAAAACTTTAAGCATACACGGAACTCATAAGTTCACATGCTCAAGTTCAACACAGGACACACTAGTCCGAGTGCTCAGTCGCAAAACCTTTACACCGATGCACCAGTTAAAGGTTCGCGGATATGGAAGACAACGCTTAACCACATCAATTTAGGGACACACAGTCCGCAATTTTACAGGACACTCATGTCCAATGACACGGATCCCAGATCCTCATGCCAAATAGAACCCTAGAAACTCGACGTCTCCAGTAACTAGGTTTTGCTTGTCTTCTTTAAAACAGTTCTCTCAGTGATATAACAAATTTAAATCGAATTCTCCGTAAATCTTATCCAAGTTCAACGGAATATTTTTCGTTGAAAAATCCCTTTTTCCGAAATTCTTTTCCTTTAAAATCATTTTATAAATCATTTCAAATACGTTTGAGTCAAGAATAAATTGTTTTCCTTTTCTAACGTAATTTCACCCTTTAAATAATTCTTTTGAAGAAAATAATATCAATTCTCTAATAATGTTTTCTTAATTCATCTTAAAAATAATTAAAACATTTTTCTTATTTTCTTCATAAAAGTACCAAAAATGGCTTTTTAATTGAAAATATTTTTAAAATTTTAATTAAATTATTTTTGTCACTTTATTATTCCAAATATTATTTTCCATTATTGTGAAATATATTTTGCTAAAACTATCACCTGTGGAAATATTTTTGCTAAAACTAACACCTATGAAATATTTTAACGGTTACGCCCTCTCTGACACTCATCAACTCATTAATTGCCGGAAAAATCAATAAAATATTATTTTTTCCACTTTTACACTATTAAATCACTTAGATTATTTGTGTAAGATTAACAAACTTTTAATCCTTCGAATCAAATAAACTCCGACCACAGTCAGGTTTCACATTCCATCAATCAATATCAGATATATCACATGGTATAGTCATGGCATACTATCACGTATATAGCATGGATCCCCAAAACAATTCTAAACAACTTACAATCATATAGGCAAATTACCACAACACAACAGATAATTAACTCAAGCAAGAAAAACAAAGCAAGAAATGATTTTAAAACAACTAAACACCACATATTATACAGACAACTAGATAGCACATTGCTATCTCAATGAAACTCCTCAGGTACACTCCTCTTACCAGTTGAAGTTTTAAGTCTGGTTCCCATAAAGAATCTGGTTCCCGTAGCACCGCTTCGTAACTCAGCTACCGATTTGATCCTTCAAGCGAATTACAACCAAAATAAACAAAATCAAACAAAACACAATAGTTCAACAGGGTTGGGGTTTCGGCCCTCTCTAGAACAATAGGCTAGGAATTTTAAAATTTATACAACTTATGGATCAACGATCCCTAAGTGAGATTAAGACATAAACAAAGTTCATTTAACACAAAGTGAGTCAAAATTATCTTAACCACAAAGTTAAGATTTTCGGCCTTAACAACAAAAATAGTTTAGGATATGATTTGAACTTCTAAACACTTGAATCAATAACTAAATGGATTCGAGATCATGAATCCATCATCTTTTAAACAAAGTTGAAGCAAAAATCTTTCCTTACCTATATATATATATATATATATATATATATATATATATATATATATATATATAGGTTCGACCAAGCATAGATAAGGGGGAAAGAAATTTTTGTTGATCACTGGATAATCAAAGTATACATGATTCTAAGATCATAGAAATTGGTTTCAAGTTCATGGGATTTTTCTACAATTTATGAGAATTTTTGAAAGAAAGGATCTAGAAACTTGAAACTTAAAGATTCATGGCATAAACATGTAAAAGTGGTAAAGAGAAAGTGTTGAGGGATTAAGGAAAGAAGAGATTACCTCTTGGAACTAGGAGAATTGATCAAACTTGACAAGGTTCTTCACAAATTGCTCTTGAAGTTCTTATGTGTTCTTAAGAAAAAGCTTAAGAACTTAAATGATGGCAAGCTAAATAAAATGAAATCAAGTCACCCAAGGTGCCAAGTTTGTGGTGCTAGCCACGACCAAGTAAGGCGAATGGGGGGTGTTTTGGTCATTTTGATACAATGACAAACTTGTAATTAAGCAAATGGTAAAATAAAATAGTAATATAGTTTTATAAAAATCTAAAATCATTATGACATGGATAGGATCGCCATAAATGCCAGTCACTTCAAGCATCTAAAATATCTCGAGGCATGTCTCTGCCCCGTTCGACCTTGTCTCAGGTCCCCGCACGCGATTCTCGACATTTGACCCCGCACCAAAACAATAAAATATTTTTTTTTTAGAAAATTTTTAAAATAGCTAGCATTCTTGCAAATGTTGTAAGAACACTAATGGCTTCAGTCTCGAGTCAAGATTAGGTCTTCTAATCAGTAAATTCTTACTATTAGCGAAATCTCAGATCAGGCTCCGTCTGAGTTTTCAACCACAAATCTCCCCGAAACTTCCAGTTTTCAAGCAAAGCATGAAAATAACTTTTGTAACACCCCGATTTTCACTGTTTCAAAATAATCGAAATGCGGACGATTATTTGTATATATTTATATGAGTATTAGAAAATTATTTTAAATAAATGGAGTTCATCACTCAATCCTACTTGAATGTAGGAAGCTACGATTAAAATTTAGGTTTGAAAGTCAGGCGAATCCCGGCCCGCGAATTTCATTGACAGTATAATTATATTGCTCAAAAGACCTAATTTTTACTCGTGAACGAAAAACTTAAGGTTTTTATTTAATTTCCTACGATTTTGGTTATTTTGAAATATTTCACTAAAAAGTGAAATATTATATTTTATCCTGGCATCATGTTGAATCGGGGAAGCAACGGAGCAGATTACGGGATTTTCGGGAGCCGCTAACGGATGATACCAATGAGTCAAATATGGTGAGTCACCCATGTGAACACATTAACGGTGCACATGGCCTCATGATGACAATTTCTATGGAAATTGCATTTTGGTCCTTGAACTTTCTCTTAATTGCACTTTGGGCCCTAAGTTAGTTCCTATGTTTTTCAAAGTGAATTGGGCCAGAATCCTTGCTTCAAATCCATTAGTGGACCGTGGCCTTGAGGCCTAAATCCTTGTCCATGAATTTAATTTCATGAAGCCCATCAGAAATCATATAAGTTTCCTATGTCATGTTTAAGCTTTAAGCCTTTTGGCGGGCCCCACAATAATTAAATTCAAGCCCAAGTTTTCAAGGCCATGCGCAAGCCCAAGAAGGAGTGGGGGCTGCCTTAGTTTGGAAGGGTCAAGTTGATTCTTGAAGCTTCCACCATGTTCCACAATGTTCCACCATGTTCTCCTAAGTTGTACACTTTTCTAGCAAGATCCAAAGTGTTCTAGGTTCTTCCCAATTAGCTCCAAGATAATTCAAAAGATGAGTCACTTTGTGTGGCCCAAAATCAACCTCACCTCCATCAAATGTGAGCCACATATTGATTAACCATAGTTAAGCAAAGTAACCCTAGTTAAGTTAATTATTAACTATGGTTAAGCTTATATTAATTAAATAATCACAAAAACCCATTAATCTAAAAGTTAAAAACCAAACAAGGCCTAAGATTTTTCCTATAAAAGCCCTCCAAACCGTGGCCTCCCTCACCATTTCACTCATTTTCTTCATTCTCTTCATCTTCCTCACCAACTAAGTTGCAAAACTCATAAGAACACCGAATCCCCACCAAAAATATGACCCTCTTCCTTTCTGAAACTCGGAAAACTCTCAACATAAAAGTTGTTCCCATATCTCTCTTCTTTCCAACAAGATAAAGATAATCAAAAACGGATAAGTGGATTGGGAGATAGGATCAAAATACCGAAACTGCCCAGAATTCTCAGCAATCCACGAAACATCAGAAAGAAGGCCCTTTTAACCCCTGTTATGATCCGAACAAAATGAAACCTTAAACACCAAAGTTGTTCCTTTTCTTCTTATCTTTCTATCAAGCCAAAGTTCGTGATTTTTGGATGAGTATATTGTGAGATACACTCACAATACCATCACACCCTCAAGCTGTCCAGTTTTCAACTTAGTGAAGGTTGATCATTTTCTTCATTTCTTCAATCTTCAAGAGGTAAAAGCTCTTCTCATTAATCATCTAAGTCTTCTCCTTCATTTATTTTGTAAGATGAAGCCATGATCATCAAGTTTTCATAAATTTCCATTCCTAGATCTAGAACTTCAAATAATTCTAGAAAATTGTAGAAAAATCCTTTTAATGTGAAACCAATTTCTATGATCTTGTGATGTCTTCCACTTTCATTATCCAAGAGCATGTAATCAAAAACATTTTCCTTCCCTATTTTCTTTAAGTGGCAGAATCTCACTCAAAGGAGGGTTTGATGATTTTGTTTTCATTTTTGAAATCTAATGCTTGATTTGAGCACTCTAGTACTTATATGATCTAAATCCAAGAGCTTGAATCCAACTAAATTTCCTAGTCTATTTTTCTAATATAGGACGAAACCCTAACCTTTGGTGTTAGAGGATTTTGTTTCAATTCTTTTAGTTATGATCATTGGTTTTATAATTATAAATGCTTAAGGATCATTGATCTAAGAGTTTGTGAAGTTTTGAAATCCCTAGCCTTATTTTGGGTTGTCATAGCCGAACCTAGCCTTTTGTGGTTAAGGATGAATTTTGTTTGATTAATTCATTCTTATGTTGATTGGTTGAAGGTTGATTTAATAACCGTAGGGTCGTGACGAGGAGTGGGAAGTTCGTGTTTCCGGAGATAAGCTCAGGTGGGAGAAAGAACCATTCCATCGTCGGAACCGATAAGTAGTATATAATTTATAATAATGGTGTAGGGCGACCTAAACCCTACTAGTAGTCGAGTAATCGACAAGACCAAAATCCCATTGGAAACCTTTTCTGTAAAACCAATGGTGATTCGGGGATTGTAGGTTTATCGACATTAAGCTGATTTTAAGTATTTGAGGATGTTTGATTTTATGTTATTAACTTTTCTGTGATACGCTGGTTGAGGTATTCCATCTGCATGTGACATATTATTGCGGTGTTTGAATATTTATGATATTGAGGATGTTCAGTGTCTGTCACGGCCGTGATGGTTGTCATGGCCAGGCCGTGACATGTTCTGTTTTGTGGAATTCTTGCCTTTGTTGTCTGTCACGGCCGTGATGGCTATCACAGCCAGGCCGTGACAGAGTCTGACTTTGTTATTTTTTTGGTTGGACTATTATGAGTTGGTTGTGATAAATTGTCTTATATTTTGTTGATTAATGTGTTATGCATGATCTTCCTGGGTTTAATACTATGCTTAGATGATTTTAAGGAAAGATATATATTGCTCGGAGCTATTTTATTTGGGTGAGAGTTTTGAATATGAATTATAGGTGCCTCGCTATTATTTTATAGAAGTGATGTGATATAGAATGTAAGTGGAGGTTGTGAGGAAAAGATTGAGGTACTAGGTTGTTATTGATAAAAGTCAGTGAGAATCATATGTTGCATTGTTGTTCATAACCGTGTATTTGAGATACACGAGGTCCGAAGTTCTCGTGGACCGTTCCAAATTAGAATTTAAGTTGTGCGACTATAGTGTCATTGCTATGCATGAGCACCCTTGACTGAGTTGAGAGAGAGAAAATAAGGGTGTGCACCGACGGTACTGTGCAGCTATTGTGTCATTGTTTTGCATGAGCATTCTCACCATGGATGAGAATGTGCACCGGCGTTGGGAACGTGTCACTTGGACGACTGACTGACATTCCTAACGAGGGATGTGTGACAGGATTAGTAGTGGCCACGTTAGCATAAAGGTTTAGTTGCATGAGTTGGAGGGTAGAGGATGATGTTATAAAGTATGGATGATTGTAAATTGTGAGTGATGCATGTTTGTGACTATTATTGTATTATATGCTATGAATCTTTTCCGCTTATGATGATAGAACTGTTTCTTATCTCCCTATTTCTGTATTTTTGTGTATGTCTACTTTGTTACGTTAGAAGACCAGATGGACGATTATGTTACTGAGGAGATGGGTGGAACCCTATACGAGACGGAGGTTGTTGAGGAGTTGAATGACGTTCCGTATGAAGTTGATGCCGAAGAACAACCTACTGATCCTAATAATGTAGCATAGTAAGTTTAGGGTCAGTGGGTCATATAAGACGTTTTTATTTTCCGTTAGTTATAAGCAGTTTGTGTAAATAAGTACCCGTGTGGGATCCTACTGCGAGGATACACTAAACAGTGTTGTGTAAAATAAATGATAATTATGTGTGTATTTATGTAATATAGTTTTGGTGTGTTTTATATCTGCAGAAGTTATATAATTATTAATTAAGTTTTAATTTTTACGTATTTTCAACAGTAAGCACGTCATTAAGTAAATAAATATTAAGGTTTTAATGTAATAATACAATGGGGCACAACGGGGTGTCTCATTTGGTGGTATCAGAGTAGTTCGATTCTTATCGGACTGTGAGGTCTAGGATGTTGTTACTGGCCGTGTCTAGTTGAATCCACATCGGATATTGACTATACTTAGAAGTTGGGTAGTGAGTCCCGGAGTGATAGTTAATAGTTATATGGCATATATATACCAGTTTTATGTAGCATTATATGTCGTATACCAGTGTACAGAGAGGTGGAGCTGGAAAAAGAGTTCTAGCAGTAGGACAATAGATGGTCAGACCTCAGGCCACTGAAAGAGTGCTTACCGTGAGGGGGGATGAATTCTCAATCTAGGATCTTATACAAGGTTTGTATTTGATATCTGGTAGACTTTGTTTGTTTGTCTAAGTAGCATGATAGACAAGAAAGTGATGAGAGTTTTGTTGAGGTATAGTTGTGACTGGTAGGATGTGAACCCTTAAGATCAATATCAGCGAGTGAGACAATTACTATACGTCAAATGTTGATTGAGGCATAGTATTACCAAGAGTATCTAAGGTAATGATCAAATACTTGTAGTTAGTATGGATGGTATGAATTTAGAAAATTAAAGGAAAAGTACCTATAGTAGTTTTACCTAAGATGAATATGAGCAGGAAAGATGACTTCTTTTGGTTTTAATTCCATTAAGAGGTGCAATTATGTTCTTTTGAGGATTAAGATGTGTGACTTTGATATAATATAGAATAGTGGAATACGCTACAAGGATCTCGGACTATGAATGGATATAGTAAGTAGGAAGTTAGGGTAGTATTGATTGCGGTGTTAATTGTAGAAGTTAGATGTTGAAATTGATTGTGGTGTTAATTGCGGGTAATTGTAGAAGTTAGATGTTGGAATTGATTATGGTGTTAATTGCGGGAGTTAGATGTTGAAATAAGGTTCTCTAGTGGATCAGTAGTAAGAAGAATGAAATGATTAAGTCTTAATTATGTGCTTCAAGGATGATAGATCAAGGTGAAATGTTAAGGACAATGAATATAATGTAGTGATGGATTGTTTTGAGGATAAATAGAACGATATAAGGATGAATTTTGTTATGAACTTACCGCTGTCACCTAGGGGAAAAACAGCGATGAGAAATATATTGTTGGAGCTTTAGATTAAGATAAGATTACAAGATGATGTCTAGTGTTGAGTTAAGAAATTCCGAGGACGGAATTTTTTTCTTAGAGGGGTAGTAATGTAACACCCCGATTTTCACTGTTTCAAAATAATCGAAATGATGACGATTATTTGTATATATTTATATGAGTATTATAAAATTATTTTAAATAAACGGAGTTCATCACTCAATCCTACTTGAATGTAGGAAGCTACGATTAAAATTTAGGTTTGAAAGTTAGGCGAATCCCGGCCCGCGAATTTCATTGACAGTATAATTATACTGCTCAAAAGAACTAATTTTTACTCGTGAACGAAAAGCTTAAGGTTTTTATTTAATTTCCTACGATTTTTGTTATTTTGAAATATTTGACTAAAAAGGAACTATCAGATCTAGAAGATGATCTTGCAGGTCTTGATATAAACAGGCTAGAAAGCCAACAACCTGATCGACCAAGACAGACCCTATGCTTGAGCCAGATAGACAAGTGGAGCGAGACAAGTCTGCAGACAAGTTCAACAAACCAGTCAGCAGACAAGTCAAGATCTTCCTGATGATCTCAAAAGGGATTGGAAGTTCAACCCTCATCATCCTAAGGATCTTATTACTAGAAATCCCTCTGAAGGAGTAAGAACCAGATCTACTCTAAGAGAATCAAGGAATGTCGCCTTTATCTCGAAAAAAGAGCCAAAGTACATTGAAGAAGCTCTTGAGGATGAAAGCTGGATTCTTGCTATGCAAGAAGAACTCAACCAGTTCACTAGAAATGATATCTGGACACTTGTCTCTAAGCCCAAAAACAAGTCTATTATTGGAACTGGATGGGTCTTCAGAAACAAATTGGATGAAGATGGTAAAGTTGTCAGAAATAAGGCAAGATTAGTAGCTCAAGGCTATATCCAACAAGAAGGTATTGATTATAATGAAACATTTGCACCTGTAGCTAGAATAGAAGCTATACACATTTTAATGTCATATGCTGCACAACACCAAATCACTCTTTTTCAAATGGATGTAAAAAGTGCTTTCCTAAATGGTATAATTGAAGAAGAAGTGTATGTTAAACAGCCCCCTGTTTTTCAGGATACTGATAAACCAAATCATGTTTTCAAACTTAAAAAGGCATTATATGGTTTGAAACAAACACCTAAATCATGGTATGATAGACTTAGTTCTTTTCTCATGCAAAATGGTTTTACTAGAGGACAAGTAGATACTACTTTGTTTAAGAAAAGCTCTAAAGAGAACTTTATTATAGTTCAAATATATGTTGATGATATTATTTTTGGAGCAAATAATGAAAATCCGTGCAAGGAATTTTCCAAGCTAATGCAAGCAGAATTTGAGATGAGCATGATGGGAGAATTGAAGTTCTTCCTTGGATTACAAATTAAGCAGACAAGTGATGGAATTTACATTCATCAACAAAAGTATACCAAAGAGATACTCAAGAAGTACAAAATGGAAAATGGCAAACTCATGAAAACTCCCATGCAACCGAATGCAAAACTAAGCAAAGATGATGAAATTAAAGAGGTAGACCAAACTATCTACAGAGGTATGATTGGCTCTCTAATGTACCTAACTTCAAGTAGACCTGACATTCAGTTCAGTGTCTGTATATGTGCCAGATTCCAATCCGACCCTAGAGAATCTCATCTTAAAGCTGTTAAAAGAATATTTAGATATTTGCTTGGAACTACTAATCTTGGTTTACTGTATCTAAGATCAAAAGAATACGGATTAGTGTGATTTTGTGATGCTGATTTTGCTGGAGACATAATAGAAAGAAAAAGCACCATTCATTGGAGCAAGCTTAGTCTCATGGTCAATCAAGAGGCAGACAACAATTGCCCTGTCTACTGCTGAAGCAGAATACATCTCAGCAGCTAGCTGCTGCTCTCAACTCTTATGGGTAAAACATCAACTTGAGGATTACTCTATTTTTTAGCATAACATATCTGTATGCTGTGATAATTCCAGTGCTATATGCTTAACTAAAAATCCAATTCAGCATTCTAAGGCAAAGCATATTGAAATCAAACATCATTTTATAAGGGATTCTGTTCAAAAAAGGTATATTTGATATAAAGTTTGTTAAAACTGAAAATCAATGGGCTGATATTTTCACTAAACCTTTAGCAGAAGAAAGGTTCTTATTTATTATAGATAATCTAAACATGCATTGCATTGTTGAATGACATGTCTGTGTGTTAACCTGTCTGTGCTATATCACCTGTCTATGCTTACCTGTCTGACTCTGCTGAGTCACTATGCTAGAACTCAATAGTTTTGTTGAAATGGTTATTAAGTATTTAATGCCATTCTTTTATCTGAAGCTAATCATGTGCACGACACTTTTAAATCTCGAAACCATGATTTCATTATGTCTAAAGTGGACGCTACAATTTCCCATACAAATCGTGCCGCTTTGAATTAAATGTCGTTTTTCTCTCTTGCCTTTTTGTCTATAAAAGGCAAAGTATCAGAAATGTTAAACCTTTACGTTTTCAAATCTCTAAAACTATCTTTGTCTTCGTCTTCTCATTTTTCAAATCCTTTTCTCTACCGAAACCCTAGAACCTTTTCTCTCAGAAATGGCACCATCCAAGCGTCTCTCTACAAAAGAAATAGCGGGCCAATACAATATGAAAGTTTGAGGTAGAAAAGATAATCCCTGGAAAGACTGTTGATCTTCAACATATGAAGAAGTTTGGTATGGATGTCACTGAGGAGTTGGAATACTCCAAGTGGATTCCCTTCTTTAATATCAAGGAGCTGATTCATCCCAAGCTTGTCCAAGCCTTCTGGAGAAATGATGTGGTCATCACCAACAGGATCGATGGAACCAAGAGCTTTAGGACTCAAATGGGGGATAAAACCCTTCACTTCCCCATTAGCTCTCTGGAGTTGGTTACAAAGTGTCCGAGGATCGGAGCTGCCTTCATGTTGGACTGGGAAGATGAAGTTGGAGTTGAAAATGTCAAGATCGCCATCTATGGCGTCCCCAACCCTGAAAATCCTAAACCAGTCAACATGGTGGTCAAATGTAGATTCTTGCACAAACTGTTGCTGGAATGCGTGTTGCCTAGGAAAGGCTCGTGAGACAGTGTGACCAAGATGGATAGATTTGCTCTGTACCACTTGATCCACAAGATCAAGGTGGACATCAATGATCTCATCTACATGTACCTTGAGACTCTAATCAAGAGGACAAACATGCAGACCTATCCGTATGGGATGCTGTTAACATGGGTATTCAGGAACAAGCTGTTTGTTCCTAGTGATGTTCACTTCGTGGACATGTCACTTCCCATAGACAGGAATATACTGTCTATGATGGATATCAAGGGAATCCCTCTGGCTAATGAGGATGAGGACAAGAAGAAGAAGAAGCCTGCTGCTGAGCAGAAGAAGAAGGAAGAACCAGTGGTTTCCACTGATGAATCAGAGGTCCTTATCTCTGAAAGGTTTTTAAAGCCATCTGGAAAGGTGGCCAGATAGGACCAGAGACCTGAGTTGCAACAACCTTCAATCTCTGAAGAAACAGCTGAAATAGTTGAGCCACTAAGGTTCAAGCTGAAGAAACCCTCTCCCAAGAGGAAGGCACGTGCAGCTAAGGAATCAGTTGTTGCATCTGTACAACCCAGCAAGAAAAGAAGGCTGGTGAAAACCTTTGAAAGGTCAGACAACTGGAGTCTGAACCTAGCAAAGATGAAGTATCTGCTCAGGGGGAGCAGACAACTCTACCCTTAGAGGAACCTAAGGAGATGGAGCCTCTTGATTTGGGAATCATTCCAAGAAAAAGAAGGTCAGGCTACCCAGTACCCATGGTGGTTTATGCTGGAAAGGAAGAAATTCCTGCAGAGGGACCCCTCTGCAGAAGTTGAAGTTACTGCTGCAATTGTTGCTGATCTGTCTAAAAAGACTCAGACAATTGTTCAACCAGAGGATGACATTATGTTTCCTTTCAAAAAGAAGTTGAAGATATCTGAAAATCAAATAACTACTTCAATCCCGTCTCCTTCTCATCAAGGTACCCTCACCCCTTCTGTTTCTTCTCCATCCGCTTTGTTTGTTCAACCTTTATCAGTTGTCTCTCCCTTTCCCTCACCTGTCTCCTCTCACCAAACTCAAACATCATCATATGATGTTGTGTCTGATATATGTCAGTACACAGTTGTTCACACGGACTCAAATCCCAAAGAACAAACTGGCATATCATCAAGTTTGTTTGCGTGTGATCTGCAATCTCTGATGATTACAAGTGTTTCTCATCTAACTATCATCCCTTCTCCTCCACCTCATATTCTTGACTCTTGTAGGGAGATTTTATTTTACCCCCTATTGTTTTGTTCATTAGAACATTGGCTGGAACTCACTATCCTGCCTCTATTGTAATGGTACCTAATGGGTCTAGGTATTTCTTTCTTTTAGTAACAGGATCAAACTCTTTCTTTTGTCATATTGATTCCTTGTTACCCCTACCTCCCTATGTTTTAGCCCAACAACCTCTTCCTCCACCTATACAGATAACCATCACCCGTTTGTCTCTATCTGAGAGATTCTCATGTATCTTCTCATCTCATGATACTGACTTTGTCAAAATCAGTCCCTTGTTTAAATTAGTTTTCTTTCATTCTTTTATTATCAAACCCTACATCAACTCACCTTTCCTCGCATTACCTCACCCTTCTCTGTACCCAAGGCACACCTAATTTTAGTTCTGACCTGGTACTCAGACACGTCTGTTTCCTCAACCAGTCGGCTTCAGGTTCAGCTGGCAGAACCCATAAGACAACTGGATGAAGAAAGGCATGTGAGACTACTGCTGCAACAAAGAGTTTACTCTCTATTTTTACTGCTTAGTCAGCCTAGGTAGTCTATGTTGTAAAAATCTACCTTGTGCCTGAAAAAGCTTATGATGAATAAAAATCAGTGCTCTTTTATTATTTTCTTTACTTTCCTGTTTATTCCTTTTTGTTGTTGACAAAAGGGGGAGAAAGTATGAAAGGATATGATTTTCAAAAACGTATAATGAAGTATGATAATGCATATGTTTTGATAATTCTCTGATAGAACTGAAAGTAAGATAACTGGGAGAACCAGTGAACTTGTCTTTAACCTTAATCTCTAATCAAACATCTTACTTAATTGCACTTGTCTGAAAAACCCGTCCAATGTAACAAAATTTCAACTTGTTTGATATGTGCTCGTCTTGTGTTGATATTTTCTGAGGTTCATTAAATCATCT
The DNA here is from genome assembly GCA_030762895.1 of Sophora flavescens. Taxonomy (NCBI): domain Eukaryota; kingdom Viridiplantae; phylum Streptophyta; class Magnoliopsida; order Fabales; family Fabaceae; genus Sophora; species Sophora flavescens. The sequence continues at coordinate 142,308,166 of CM061065.1, forward strand.
CAATGTTTGTCATCATAAAAAAGGAGGAGATTGTTAAGTCTCTAAAATGTCTGATGTGCATTTCCCTAAGTTTTGATGAGAACTAAACATTGGTTAATGATTTAATTAACCTTTGTGCTTGTTGCTAACCTATCTACTTAGTATGCAGATCAAAACAGTAAGAATCACCTGTCTTCTCACGTAGATGACTACCTGTCTGGATAAGCGAAAGTCAACCTGTCTGCTGACTAGGATTATTGGCTCTATTCAAGAAAAGCTCTCAACCAGTCTTCCGATAAGTTCCTACACTTGTCTGAGGTTCCTTGATGAAAAACCAAAGACCAAAACAAGCTTTTGGAAGCTGTCCCTTCATATAGAAGACTTGGAGCTTCTTCTCTCACCTTGTTTCATGCTTATCAAGAAAAGTCACAAGTCACTCTCACAAGCTAACTCCGAAATCACAACTGAAGTCCAGTTAAAGAATGTTTTCGACATGTTGTATTCCCTAGTACTTCTGGTTATTACACAAAAAGGGAAAAGTACTCATCAAAGTACATAAAGCACTCTGCACAACTCTGATATGGCTAGTTCACGATGCACAAAGCCATGATCCTTCATATTAGAGTACAACCAACGTTCCTATTGCATTAATGGCTGCCCATAATGACTCTATTGCAGTTAATGAAGTTCTGTCTGAAGTCAACATTTGAAGGAATGTCTCTATCGGATCTTAAATGCTTGAAGGCTATAAATACAGAAGTCATTGAAGATGAAGATACATAACACACAACATTAAAGCCATTACTCTGTGCATTTATTTCCTTCATTCTTTCAATCTGTATTCTTCAATCATTTAAAGTTATTACGTGGTCTTTCCTAAGCTTATATTTAAACCACTCTTTGAGTGTTAGTGAAAGACACATGCATGTCGATTGTATTTATTACAAACAAACTTCTTAACCAAACCTGAGTGAGCCCGAAGAGGTCGGGTGTGCAAATAATACTTGTCTTTGAGCCTGAAGAGGCTAGGTGTGCAAACAATACTTGGAGTCTGTAACCTGATCAGTTATAGTGGATAAAACTTGGTGCTGCCAAGGATTGGACGTAGCTCTTTGTGTTGACGAGTGAACCAGGATAAATAGGTGTGTTAATCTTTCTTCCCTTAAACTCTTTAGTTACTTTGATTATTATATCTTCTCTCTAACTAAGAGGTTAAAGTGTGAATATTGAATCTGTTTTCAAATTGTATGCTTGTGTGTTTATTCTGTTGAAATCTCATCTGATAGGTCACCTGTCTGTACTGTGCTTTCCCACTCGTCTGAACTTAGCTTCTATGTGTGAAAAGTTTTCAACTTTTGTCTTAAATTCTGATAAACACAATTCAACCCCCTTCTTGTGTTTATAGTTGTCTATTTCAAATTGTACTTTGGAGGTGTAAAGAATTATAATACCTGAGAAAGGGTAGTCGGGAGCTTTAAGACTCAACAAAGGAAAAAACAAACGAAAAAGAACAGTTACGATAACAGCGGGTTTTACATGCATACTCTGGCAGATATGCCATTTTGGGCAGACGTGCCTTGTGTATCGAGCTACAATTTAACAAAGGGTGAATTGGGTAAATTGGTTATTTAGGGACATTCGGGGTTCACAAATCCAGCGAATGCTTGGGGCTTAGCAACCTCGGGTCGTGGAATTCGGTTACCCGGCACGAATGTACTCAGTAGGGAACTATTCCAATATTATTTTAGGTGCTCCATCGTGGTATCCTTGAACAATTGGAGCCGGACCTAAACTTAGAGGCCGATCTCATGAGACAATTGTGCTAAAGGGTATCGCAGCCTAATCATTGCTCTAAGGAGGGAAGTTATTATTTCCGGAGAATAAAGGTCAAGACTCATAGGACGGATTTTGAAGTGCCATGCATTTTTGAAAAATCACGATTTGATTGTCGGGTATAAATCCCACCGGTAGGAAATATTTACAGTATGAATATATGATGATTGTTGGGTGTCGTGCATATAGTTATCATAATGAAACTCAACATTGGTATCTCATCCTTGCTTTATTTATTTCATGTTAGGTTTCTACTGTGCTTATATCGTATTCGGGGATACGTTCCCTTCACTTTGACGATGTTGAGGATGAAAGCGTGTAGGTGATTAACCCGGGCGCCCGCAGCGCTACATACATCGGGCCGATATGTAACACTACTGGTACATTAGCGACGGGACCACAGACCCGTACTCACATCTTTGAGACAGTCGAGATGCCACTTCCCTCGATGTAGCTACTACTAGGAGCTTTGGTGGATGCAGGAGATTTGGTGCATCAGCCACCACTGGATCAACCACTGCACGTTGCAACTCCACAGTCACCTCCAGCGCTGATCATTATTGTTCCGGAGGAGGACGAGGGGATGGATGAGGACCCCATGGAGGACGAGGAGGAGGTACCCGAGTATCATCCTCAGGTAGACGACGTTGTTCCAGAGGTTGAGGCAGAGGCGGATGTATCCTCACCGGATACTCCTGCGGCCAGGGAGGACTATGGAGGCCTTCCCAATGGTTTCCACTAGATGTGACCAGCTTTAGGATGTTTTTGGGTTTACGTTTTGGGAAGTAGTGGTATTGTCACAGTCTGTATATCTTGGCTACTGAGAGCCATCTTTTTGATGTCGTGGTTCCAGACTACCGCTACTATATAGGTTTAGTTTATGTGTGTTTTCCTTATGTTATGACTTTATTAAATAACCTGTAAAAATAAAGGTCCTTATGTAAAAAGTGATGATGCACACACGCGCGCGCGCGCGCACACACACACACACACACACACATACATACATACATACATACATACATACATACATACATACATACATATATATATATATATATATATATATATACGATTGTTAGTTATCAATGTTTGGTTTGTGTGGATCGAGGAAAAAAAGGAGGAAAAATTTTTACAACTAATTTCAAGTTAAGAAATAGAGAAAATTATATTTTCCGAAAGTAACCAGCGTATTTATTTTCAGTCTTTTTGTTTCAACATGTAGCGCCAAGGGGGTGTTACACCGTTTTTTGCATTGTGCTCTATTCTCTGTGCTTGTTTTTACTATATGTTTTTCATAATTTTTTCACTGTGATAAATATTTTTTTATGAAAAATAATGCATTATATTGCTTATTTAATTATTTTTCGGGTGAAAGTTAAATGAAAAATTGTTGGAAAAATGATTGACCATATTTTGGATTTTATGGTGATGGTCACTCTCCCTATATGTTATTATGAGATTACATGCTCTTAACTTTTGATATATGCTTTAATTTTGTTTACTTATTGAGCTGTATATTGTCATTAAGACTGTTTAAGTGCAAAACATGTAAGGAACGTTGTTAATATTGATATGTGACCAGTATGGGTGCTATTTTGATAAAGTACCTCCTTGTGTACTGTGTCATGATTTGGGCAAGAGGAAAGTGATTCTTGTGCAAGAGTTTTCATTACTTGTTATGGGTCGTCACCGCCAAAGTGGGATCACCTATTTCAATTGATGGAAATTTCTTTGTAATTAGAGGAATGCTTTTAATCATTACATGTAGTTACCTGCCCAAAAGGGGTTATTGCGTGTTATCATTTGAAGTTCACTGTGGATGGAGTTAATGGGGAATGCACTAGGCTAAGGAATTTGTCTGCCCAAAGGTGACAACTTTCTGAACTCAGTGTGTGCTCATTGATTAACTCATCTGAGGTTTTGACCTTGGTTGTGACCTTGGTTTGTGCATTCTGCCCAAAGGGGAATGTACTATTATATCACCTCGTTGTGATAGCATCTTTTATTTGGGCTATATCTTGCCATATTATTTGTTCTAATGCATTCGTGTTTTGTCTTAGCAGTGACTTTTTCCTGTGAACAATTGTTTTGCTTCAATCGAATATATATATATATATATATATATATATATATATATATATATATATATATATATATATATATTATTGGCTCCAACTATAACAAGTGGAAGCAAGACTTGATTTTCTCCTTGGGAATTCTTGATATTTTATATGAGTATTATTATTGTCATCTAACGTTTGATTTTAGGAGCCATTTGAAAAGTTATATAAAGTTGATGATACCATTAAATTGGCTTTCGCTTTTGTTGGCTCTACACACAAGACTGAGCGACACGGTCTCAGAGGTTAGTTATAAAATAATTTTTTTCCCTTCTTGTCATTGATGTATTGTATATGTATTCATATATAAGAGTGTGACATTCTTTTAGAATGTTGTGACATGGAAATTATTGGGCTCCTTTATTGGCATAATTTTGGAAAAATATTTTCGGTGCACAATCATATTATTTTTCATTGATGGTGATTATTGTCACTATAATTATTATAAGAATTTGGAAAAATAATATTTGATATATGTGTAATTAAGCTCTCTTTGAGTGATACAAATTATTTAAATTTGGAAATATTCTTTGCATGATTAAGTTGGTGATGAGTGTGATTTCACCTCATATTTCATGTACATTTTGCATGCATTTTCGTATAGTTTAAGCATATTTAATTTGATTTTTTGTTAGTTTTTATCTTGGAACAGGTGAGGCGGTTTTGTGTGTTGTTTTGCAGGAATTTATGATTTAATGCCCAAGATTTAGCCATGATGGAGCTTGGATGAAGATAGAGCCTGAAAAGAGAAGAAATTGATCCAAGCAGAGCCCATCACGGCCTAGCCGTGATTACCATCACGGTCGTGATGGAGCAATAACTGAAGAGAAAGAAGCCAAAAGTCAGAAGCTGTCACGGCCTAGCTGTGATGGCTATCACGGCCGTGACAGGCCAGTTGAACCAGACCCCCAAAAGTCAGAATTGGTCACGGCCTAGCTGTCATGCCCATCACGTCCGTGACCTGCTAGATGAACCAAATAGAAGCGATCACGGCCTAGCCGTGATGAGCATCACGATCGTGATGCTCCAGAATTTGAAAGAACGCCCTTGGCAGAACACGTCACGGCCTGGCCGTGATGGCCATCACGGCCGTAACGCGCACCTAAGTTATAAATACGAATCTGGGCAGAACAGAAAGGCATGCTGGAACCCTAAATCATTCTCTCTGGCTGCTGTGGCTATTGTGGATCCTCTCATGGAGTTCTTTCCTTCTCTTTTTCTTATTTCTTTTCATTTGGTTTGCTATATGATTATGTGTAGCTAAACCCCTCTTGTTGGGGTTAGATATGGCTTTTTTGAACTTGGTTGTAACATGATTTGATTGTAATACAATTTCCTCTTTCTTTATGAGTATTTGATTCCATGCTTAATGCTTTCCTTGGTTTGATCATCCTAGGAATGATTAGTTGCTTTGATAGACAATTGAAAGATTGATATTAAGGCATGCTCATGAATCAAATGCCAAGTAGTTCATGAACCTAGACATAGGTCTTGGGGTGCTTGCAATCTTATAAATCTTGATTCCTTATGCAAAATCTCATATTAATCCACCTTCATTAGGGTTTAATTTGGGGTTTTAGGCTCATTCCACCTAAGACATTAGGGTTTGAGTATTTCATAAGATTTGATTGTCATAATTGAATTAGGAATTGTGTTATTAATCATGTCATTGCAATCAAGGGAGGATTAGTGTAGTCTAACCCTAACAATTCTATCCATTTGTTGATCACATCTCTGTTTGCCTGTCAAGTGTTTGATAAAATACCTAAAAGACCAAAAACATTTTATTCTTGTCTGTTTTGTTTTGTTTACTTTTGATGGGCTTGGTACTTAGTATTGAGCTCCCTTCCATCCAAACGATCATCTAGAAAGTAGTCCAATTTTCGAAGTGGTACTTGTCCACGATCCCTGAGAACGATATCCGGTCTCACCACCGTATTACTTGTTTGCGACTAGGTATACTTGCCGAAATCGTAACAGTTGGCAAGTTGGTTTATATGATATCCTAAATGATATAATATCCATTTTAGAAAGCCTTGAATAATTATGCCTCGAATTTTCATTGGATGGTTAAATTGGTACTTATGCACATTTTTTGTTTCCTTTTGAGAATTGAATTATTTATATTATGTTACAACCTTTCATGGTTATTACTATAATTAATTTGGAGATTGTGGGGAGCATGTGAGAGCTATTTTAAGTGCTTCCTCTTGAATTATTTATTTTTCTGCTGCATGAATATCTCCATTGAAAACGAGATCTAGTTTCCAGCTGATATTAAGAAAAATAATATACTGGAAAGAGAATATACCAAAATCTTAATATATGTTTGCATGATATGTATGTGCTTGGATGATGCTATGAAAGTTAATACTTTTAGCATATATCATATGTTTTAAAGTGCCAATTTATTTAATTATGAGCTCCTATTTGGATTGTTGTACGTGCAAAACTTGCGGAATGCTATTGGATTTAAATTCATGATCAGTAGAGGTGTTTATTGCTGATGCACCTTCTTATGGACTGTGTCATGGTTGAGGGCAAGATAAATTGATTCCTGGGTAAAAGTATTTCCTTGATTATAATGGGTAATTACTGCTAAAGTGGGATTACTCATTATTAATTGGTGGAGTTTCTTTTTATCATTATAGGAATGCTTCCGGTTTTACATGCAATTACCTGCCCAAAGGGGGTTATTGTATGTCATTATTAGAAGCTTATTTGCGATAAAGTTATTGGAGGTGCATTGATCTAGGAGATCTGTCTGCCCAAAGGGGATAGATTTCTAAAACTGGTGTATGCTCATTGAGTAACTTATTATCGATGATTGTGGATAAAGTTATTGGAGGTGCACTGGTCTAGGAGGTTTGTCTGCCAAAGGGGATGGATTTCTAAACCTAGTGTATGCTCATTGAGTAACTGATCATTATCAAAGATCATGGATGAAGTTAATGGAGGTGCATGCATTGGTCTAGGGGATTTGTCAGTCCAAAGGAGACAATTTTCCGAACCTAGTGTATGCTCATTGATTAACTCATCTGAGGTTCTGACTATGGTTACGACCTTGGTTGCACATTCTTCCCAAAGGGGAATGTGATTATGTTGGTCTCAAAATAGCTTGACTTAAGCTGAAGTTATGTCTTGCCTTGTTGCTTTGCTTAACGCATTTCAAGTTTTGCTTGACAATCATTTTTCAATAACAACTGTGTTGCTTATTTTGTTATGGAGCAAGAACATTTCTATTTTTTGAAAGATGTGTGTCTGAGAAAAATGTATTTTGCTGTCATAAATTTTGAAAAGAAAGAAATAACAGTTTCAAGTGTTTATTGTTTTTTGCCATGAAAGAGACGTGTTTTTTTTAAACCTTCTCTTTTGGTTAGGTTATTACCTAATGGATTTTATTAATGATGCACATCATAATGTATCAAGCTTACCGTCACTATGTATCTATGATAATTTTGATCAAGGATATTTGAATGATACATGTGATTGTGATTTAATTATTAAGGCACATATTGTGTAGCTATATTATTTTTATTGATTAGTGGCATATGTTTGCTATCATATATGTTGGGCTCTTTATGTTTTGGGCATGATATATCTTGGTATGAATTAAGTTTTGGAAGTCTAAGTGAATATTTGGTCATGAAAGTTATTTGTTTACAGAGCTTGGAAGGACATTTAGTCATTGTTTTACAAGATATATTTTCTGAATTATCATATATGATCGAGCACCCAAACGGGGGCCACCATATGTTATAATCCTGGTGAATTTCATGAAGTACGCTTGCAAAGACACGATGATCTTAGACTTATTGTGTTCTATTCTGTTAGCCACAACGACTTGGATATATGTTTGCCTAAAGGAGACATTATTTGAGTTGGGTTGTAGTCTAATGTGTTAGCTTCATGGTTAAGAGATTTTTTGATATTTGTCTATGTTGCCCAAATGAGAGTACTTAGTGGATGATAATATCCTCAAATGGCTTGTGTTGTTAATGGTTGGATTTTATGTTACCTTTGAGGATCTTATCAACTGATATATTTGTTTGAAAATATATGAATTGGTGGACTTTATTATATATCTTATATCGGTTGGTTTCCTACTTGAAATCATGATTTTACTATCAAACTTATTTATTGAAGATTTATGATAAATATTTAGATACTCATGTTATTTTACTATGAGTTTTATAAATCTAACATGGCTGGATCTTGACATCAGTGGGAGGATTTTGACTTTTGTCATTATTTGATGTCAAGAATGATAGTAAAAATATTTGATGAAATATATAATTTTGGGATATTTTTGATACTGAAATACTTTTGAATATCATAGATCCATTATGATGCCTATTGATCTAGAAATTATATGATATCATAATCATGATATGAAATGTATTCTAATATTTGATGCTTTGACAAAATAGCTTCAAGTTTCTTTGACCAAAATAATTTTGTGCATTTTGTTGCATGCTATGTTGTTATATACCACATAAAGTGTTTGGTTAAGAAACTTGTGACATGGCTTTACATTGAAAATTATTGTGTTAATAATGATACGTTAAAATGGCGTTAAACATTTGGAAGTGAAGCAATTGATGTCAAATATGTTTTGAAATAAAAATATGATTAAACACGTTTGTGTTGATTTTGTGTTAGTTGTTCCATTAGCCAAGGGACTCAGGCCTCAAAGTTTAAAAATCATATTGAGATGATTGGCATTGTGAGTTTGTATAATGGGCTTGGTTAGTGGGAGCTTGAGTTTTATGTGATTCTTCTCTATGATATCATATTTTTATTTTGAATACTTTGGTGTTTCTCGTGACATTTTCCATTTGATTTGAGAAATTAATGATAAGTTGAATATTGTTTTATATACTTTTGTATATGTATATCAAATGTGAAAATTTGAAGCTCGGTGTCATTAGGACCACTATGCCCGTGGTTAACACCATGTTGGAGCTGAGGCATTATTATTTTAATAGCTCGGCATCATTAGGACCACTATGCCCGTGGTCGATGCCATGTTGGAGTTGGGGCATTATGAAAATTGAAAGCTCGGTGTCATTAGGACCACTATGCCCGTGGTTGACACCATGTTGGAGCTGAGGCATTATTATTTTGAAAGCTCGGCGTCTTTGGGACCACTATGCCCATGGTCGATGCCATGTTGAAGCTAGAGCATAAGAATTTTTAAGCTCGATGTCGTTGGGACCACTGTGTCTATGGTCGATGCCATGTTTGAGCTGATGCATTATGTATTTTAAAGGCTCGGTGTCGTTTGGACTATTATGCCTGTGGTCGATGCCATGTTTGAGCTGAGACATTATGTATTTTGAAGCTTGGTGTTGTTGGGACCATTGTGCACGTGGTCGACACCTTGTTGGAGTCGAGGCATGATGGTTATTTTATTAACCATGTAGTTTCTTTGGCCTTCTGTCATTTGAGAGAAACTGAGGACTGACAAAGAAAATGACAGTATGGCTGTTGGATTACATTGGCATGTCATTTTCTTGCTACACTCCACACTGATGACTAGTCGGCGGAGTCAATAATATTTGTAACTATGGAAGGTCCCATATCAATAATGGATATGACTACTGCCATAATTCGATATTACTTGACTTTTGTTGGATGGAGTCTTAATTAGGTGTTGCATCTTGGGATCATTTATTTTGTGGCCACATTAAATATATGTTATTAGCCCGATAGGCGTTTCCGAAAATGTTTTCTACAAATTAAAATTACACAATTGATTTTGCCCAAGTGGAAGAATGTTAGAATTTTTTCTAATGATGTGTGCTACAATCAATTGTGATTTTTGGTTTGCGAAAAACGGACTAATGTTATGATCCATTTGATGATATTTAAGCCCACTAATATAGTGATCTATTCGTAATGGGTTATTGACACCTAATATTGATCTGTGTGGACGACAGTGTAGGCCTTAACCTATAGGCCCGTAATGGGAGGTACCTAGGATTATTATTATTATATATAATTGGTTAGGTCCCCTCTGCCGTCACGGTCACGGATATCATAATCATTACTCTACGACTTGTCCCATTAACGACTGTGACTTGGGAGTACGTGAACTGACAGGGGAAGATTTGACCTTTTGTTTCATTGTAGAAGCAATTCTTATTTCTCTTCTAGTGATCATGTCTTTAACGAGGTAAATATAAAATCGGTATTCTAATTTTCATATAATGTTATCTATTATGTTTCAATTTTCATCTTATATAGACAACACAACAATTTAAAACAGCATAAAAAAGGCCAAAAAAGGCATATATAATCAACGATGAAAGCAAGATGATATGAAATTAGAAGTATATACCGATCTGAGTAGAATGGAGCACCAAGAGAACCAATCTTCCCTAGCATCGTCATCATCTTACAACAAAAAGGAAAAAAAGAAAGAAAAGAAAATAGAATCCCAGCCCTGAAGTGAGGTGATGAGCCTCTGTTTGACTGGTTTTATAACTAGTCAAGACCTTGGCTTTGTGCTTATTTTATACCATTTTTACCCAAATTAGACTTGATTGTTCCTAAGTAGTATTTTAAGTCTGTAAATTGTTTTAAAGTTAATTTAGTTGATTTAGAGTGAATAAATTATTTACTTTTATTTTCTATTTTCAGGTTAATAAAAAGTAATAAATCTGGAGCCGCTCGCCCCGCGAATGATCTCTCGCCACGCGAGTATTGCAACCATGAAAAAGTCAGAGATGATCACGGCTTGCCCGTGTTGAAGATCACAGCCGTGGCAATTCTGAAGTTGAAGCGTTCGCCCCGCGAGCATTCCTTCGCCTCGCGAGTATTGGAAGATCAGAAGCCATCACGGTTTGGGCGTGTTGAATGCCACGGGCGTAACAGTTGGAAGCTGAAGAGTTCGCCTCACGAAGGATGTGCTCGCCTCGCGAGAAGACAAAGAGTTGCAGACCTTTCATGTAATTCGCCTCGCGAGCAGTGATTCGCCTCGCGAGTACTCTGACTCCAGAAACGTGTATATAAGCAGTCTTAGGCAGAAATGAAGGGGTGGTCAGAATTAGCCAGTTTTGGCTAGTTTCTGAACTTGTTAGCTATTGTTTTCCTTTTAGTTTGTTGTCTTTCTTTTGTAATGGAGAATTAGTCTCCTAGATTAATCTACTGTGATTGGTTTCTATTACATTTGAGGTTATGTATTTCCTGTTTAGTTTGCTATTCTCTTTTCAATGCAATGCTATATGTTTCTGTTTGTTATTTCAGGAATGTATAGTGTTGTATTGATTCATTTCGGTGATGTTATGTTTCTATATATAATCGCGTTTGTTATTTCGCGTGTGTTCATTCATGTTCGTTTGTTCATGAGGGCTTAACCCCGTTTGTTATTTCGGGAATAGAAACATGCATCCGTAGTAGTGATTGCGTTGTTAATTGTTGCTACAACCGGGAGGGGTTTAGAATCCGCTTAGGGCTTGGATTTATTTGAACCAATGATAGTGGGAAACCAAGAACAGTAGGTTAATCGTTTTTAGCTTATTTGTTAGTCTCTTAAACTGCCTGTTTTTATTGTTTTGTTTTCTTAATTTAGTTTTCAAATCCAAAACCCCCATTTCTAACTTTTACTAATTTTCTGTTAATAATAACAACAACTAAGGAGTCCTTGAGAGACGATCCGAGTTGTCGTACTATACTGCATTATTTTATAATCGCTCGTTCTTTTTGCCGCGTGGCGACAGCGCGGTCAAAAATTGGCGCCGTTGCCGGGGACTCTGGTTTGTTGTTATTAGCAGAAAATAATTTAAAAAAAAAAAAAAAAAAAAAAAAATAAATAAATAAATTTTGCTGAATTTGTCTGGTTATGGATCTTACTGATAAGCTCACTTATTTGAAGCAATTGTTTCAGCAGACACAGTTTTGTGGCATGTGCGGCTCTCCTGAGCACCTGTATGAGGCATGCCCCATTCTGACAAATACTACTTATTGGCCTCGAGCTTATACATTCCATCCTGACAATCAAGGCAAAAAGCTTGAGGATAATGAAGAACCTACAGAGGCACAATTTATTCTTGAAAATACCTCCGAGGATGAGTCCGATCATCGATATTCATTCTTCAATTGTGTGTTGAATCCCCGATGATTGTTATTGTGATGGCAATGCTTTGTGTGTAGATTGCTATTTTGAAAGGTATGTTAAGCAAAGCATCCATATGGATCAGGAGAACATTTGCTCCACCGTGCTTGAGGATAAAGAAGACTCTTTGGTCTTAGATGCACGTGTTGAGAGTAGAGGGGTGGATGATGAACTAATTGCAGAATTTCCAGACATTGTAGATTTTTCTGATTCATTTTCTTGTAATATATGTACTAACTCTAACCTTTGTTTGGTGTGTGCTGAAATTTCTGCGTGTATAGCAGGTGAAAAATTTGTTAATGCAGTGGATGAAGACATTGCAGAAGTTGAAGCAGCACCGGTAACCGTTTCTAACTGTTTGCCACCTCCCCCTGAGGAACCAGCTCTGGATTTTGCACCCTTGGATTTGGCACCCTGGCCAGTCCAAGAGGTTGAGCCCCACTTCTATTGGGGAGACTTTGTTGAGAAGGAGGTCATCTGTGACCCGAAGGGGAGTGAGAAGTCCGCCGCACTGGGTGGAGTTACTATAATTGTCAAGCACTCACTTCCGCATCAAAGCTGCAAGTTAGGGAGGCTTGGAACAAATTTCAGTCCTTTGGCTACCATGTGGGACTTATGTTACAGGCAGTGGGATCCTGGTGGAACCGCCCTGCAATGAGTTTTCTTTACCTTTCTTCTTTTTAATTTTCTTTTCCTTATTTTAATTCTGTTTTATTGTCAATAAAGCTCCTGAATAATTTGAGAAGCTCAGGAGTATTTGTGTGTTGAGTCTTTTATTGGCAAGTTTATTGGATTTGATTGATTTTGCATAGATGGATTGCATGATAGTGTTGACTGTTTTCCCCCAAGATATGAAAATTTTAGAAAATATGATCCCCATATGATTGAAAACTGAACTTTGAGATTTTATTATGATGGCATGATTTATGATAAGTTTGGGGTGATAGGAAGCACACACTAGGGATAGAATCTCTGTCAAATAATTTGCATAAATGTCCAGGTGAGGTTTTTGAGCCTCCAACATGTTTTAAATTGTGTGAAAATCACTTTTTAAGTTGCACTTTCCTGAATTTGATTGAATCTCTTTTTGGTTTGCATGATTATGTGTTTGCTTCAGATGATTTAGGCATTTTCTTTGTAAATAGCTACTTAGCCTAAAATAACCAAATCCTAATGCATGTTCCCTAGTTAGCCCCATTGAGCCTATTAGCCTGTTAATTCTTGATAACCTAATGTTATAAGCCCAAAAATCTGGAAAACCATGTTAACCCGATCTTAGGATTAGGAGAGCATGTAATCTTAGAATGGGTGCAAGAAATTAAGTTTGGGGTGGCTACAGAAAATCTGTTTTAGGGATTGAGAAAAAAAAAAACAGAAATGAAAATGGAAAAAAAAAAGAAAAAAAAAAGAAAAAAAAAAAGAAAAAAAAGGAAAGTGTAAAAATGAAAAAAAAAAGTATTAGAAAATAAAAAGGCTGTAGTCACCCATGACAATTGGAAATGAAAAATGAAAAAGGAACTTGAGTGAATTTCAAAGTGTAAAAATGTTTCATGCTCTCTTAGTTCCTAGGGTCTTCAGCCTAGTTCCTTTGTATATCCTACCCTTAGCCAGGCCCCATTACAACCCATAAAAGACCTTTTGATGTTGCATGCATGTTTTCTGTGGGAATCATTTTGAGATGAAAATCAAATTTATGGGAAGTGCTCTTAAAAGTGAAAATTGAGTGAAAATGTTAGCCTGACAAAAATTGAGTGATTAAGTGAACATAAATTTCCCTTGTGAGGAAGGCAGTTGTTTGATTTTGGTGATCTCTCTTTTGTGTGTAACTTAGATCCCCTGCTTAGATTTCTGATTGTCCGAATAATTAATTTCTCAATTGTTTAGAATAAATGAATGTGGGGATTCGATTACTTTGCTTGTAAGGGGGGAACATTGAAAGAAAAATTCTTTTGAAAAATTGCTTGAAATCTATGGAAAGTTGATTGAATTCTTAAGCTTGCCAGGTCTTGAGTCTTTTTAAGTTTTTGAGTGTAGTTTGCTTGGGGACAAGCAAAGTTTAAGTTTGGGGTATTTGATGAGCCTCTGTTTGACTGATTTTATAACTAGTCAAGACCTTGGCTTTGTGCTTATTTTATACCATTTTTACCCAAATTAGACTTGATTGTTCCTAAGTAGTATTTTAAGTCTGTAAATTGTTTTAAAGTTAATTTAGTTGATTTAGAGTGAATAAATTATTTACTTTTATTTTCTATTTTCAGGTTAATAAAAAGTAATAAATCTGGAGCCGCTCGCCCCGCGAATGATCTCTCGCCACGCGAGTATTGCAACCATGAAAAAGTCAGAGATGATCACGGCTTGCCGTGTTGAAGATCACAGTAGTGGCAATTCGAGGTTGAAGCGTTCGCCCGCGAGCATTCCTTCGCCTCGCGAGTATTGGAAGATCGAAAGCCATCACGGTTTGGGCGTGTTGAATGCCACGGGCGTAACAGGTTGGAAGGCAAAGAGTTCGCCTCACGAAGGATGTGCTCGCCTCGCGAGAAGACAAAGAGTTGCGAGACCTTTCATGTAATTCGCCTCGCGGCGGTGGTGATTCGCCTCGCGAGTACTCGACTCGAGAAACGTGTATATAAGCGATCTTAGGCGAAAATGAAGGGGTGGTCGAAATTAGCCGGTTTTGGCTAGTTTACGAACTTGTTAGCTATTGTTTTCCTTTTAGTTTGTTGTCTTTCTTTTGTAATGGAGAATTAGTCTCCTGATTAATCTACTTGTGATTGGTTTATTACATTTGAGGTTATGTATTTCTGTTTAGTTTGCTATTCTCTTTTCAATGCAATGCTATATGTTTCTTTTGTTATTTCGGGAATGTATAGTGTTGTATTGATTCATTTCGTGATGTTATGTTTATATATAATCGCGTTTGTTATTTCGCGTGTGTTCATTCATGTTCGTTTGTTCATGAGGGCTTAACCCCGTTTGTTATTTCGGGAATAGAAACATGCATCCGTAGTAGTGATTGCGTTGTTAATTGTTGCTACAACCGGGAGGGGTTTAGAATCCGCTTAGGGCTTGGATTTATTTGAACCAATGATAGTGGGAAACCAAGAACAGTAGGTTAATCGTTTTTAGCTTATTTGTTAGTCTCTTAAACTGCCTGTTTTTATTGTTTTGTTTTCTTAATTTAGTTTTCAAATCCAAAACCCCCATTTCTAACTTTTACTAATTTTCTGTTAATAATAACAACAACTAAGGAGTCCTTGAGAGACGATCCGAGTTGTCGTACTATACTGCATTATTTTATAATCGCTCGTTCTTTTTGCCGCGTGGCGACAGCGCGGTCATGAGGTAAGCAAGTTCTTCACACACAGAAAGTAGACATCCAAATCGAAAACCCAGCGTCGACCTTGCTCGGACACAGCGCGAGGGATGACGCAAATCTGGAGGCTATTGGTGAATGTTGAGAGTACAAACCGTGTTGATAAATTTTTGAGTAGTTGGAACTTTGGAAGGAACACTGACAAGTGATAATACTTTCGGATATTTTGGTTCCCTTTACGAGTGTTCTCTCAATTTGGTGGGTGGGGTAAGGAAATCTCAAGTGACAAATTAACGCGTGACATGTGACACGTGACAGGCTTATCCAAAAGTTATCCACGAGATGCTTTTGTTTTTTAAGTTTTTTTTTAAGGAAGCAAACTTAACTCATATTATTGACAACTAGAATCGATGTCTGTGCATCGCATGGGATATTACAATAATTTGAATTAATATTTTTATTAATTTTTATTGTATTTGAAAATATATTTATGTAATAAAACGATTAAGTAGTTAGGTATTATATAATGCCTATAACGATTATGTAGAAAAAGTTGTTGAAGAAAGATGTATCGGTAGAATTTAGAATTAGTAGTAGTTGTATTCGAATGTTTGAGACAGTTATCATGACATGAATTTAGAAAATCATACTGTTAAAAAGGAAAACCTTCTGAACAATTTCCATTTGACATGTAACATAGGTTTGTGAAGTCCCTTTAAGAGTGAAAAAGCAAACTAATAAGATCGTATGATTTACATATAAAAAACTTATAAATATAATAATTTTTGGGTAACTAACCTATATTAAATTCTGATAGACTTCTTTATACACCACATTTGTAGTAGTGTTTGTATTTTGTCATTCGTGGTCACATATTAGTATCTTCAATCCACAAAGATAACTCTTGACATTGCGATATAGAGCTGTCCATGTGAGAAATTACCCTATGTTGGAAGAATGTTGTGTCACTCATGTTTTCCAATAATAATGGATAACTGATGGTTGCAATAGAGGCAAGCAGGTCACCTGTATTTTTATGAGTTTTATTTGATGTAGGAATTGGAGAAATTTATTCTTTTTATTGTTTTGACTAAATTGACAACATTTAAAATTTTAAATTATCATTTTAAGAAATTCTAATGTGGAAAACCAAGTTGAAAATCCTGAAAAAGATGAAGAGAAAAAGATGTAGGTGTTGAACCGCTTTGAACCGTTTGAAATTAATTTTTTACGTTTACCCCAAATTTAGTAATGTTTTATTTATTTATAATTTATTAATCATATGGGTTGAACCTGTTGAAGTAATTAAACCATGATCCGGATGTCTCATCAATTCGATCTCCGATTTGATTTTTAAAATATTGATTTTTTTAGTCTCATAATCTACAACAAACGCACCCAAAACTGAATTAATCTTTATCACATGTTCCTGTACTTTCTTTTGTTGATTGAGGTAATAAAAAATTAAAATTGAATAGAGTAAACACATGTGGATTACTTATTTATATATATATATATATATATATATATATATATATATATATATATATATTATGAACAAATGAATTGGATATATATAGAGTAAACACATGTGGACTACTTCTCTATATCCATAAAAACAATCAGCATATACACATACAACCTTAGTTTGTTGGCGTCTATCTCATTTCTTCCTTCCTGTAAGCTTGTTTCATTTTTGTTGGCAGGCAGAATTTGTCTTTCATCTATTTGGCTAGTATAATGCAGGATACAAAACACAATGGTCGAATTGGCTTGAACAGCTTGTTGATGTAATTTTTAAGTAGCTGAAAAAATAGAGGCTTTTTATGGTTGTACCTGATTTTGTTTGTGGGGGAGAATTTATTCTGTTCTTGTTTGTTACTTATAACTTAGAAAAGTCCTGACACCTATGCTTAAATTTTTTTTATTAATATTGCTTAATAAATATGCAGTAATAATATGATAACTGTCGTGACTATAAAAATTTGTGCTACTTAAACGTTGGAATATTAATAATCATAATATAAATATATTATATAAATTTTCACCTACTTTTAATTCTTTATACAAATTTATTAGTAATAATTATTATTTATTTTACCAACAAATTAGTTATTAGTAATTACTATTCTACTAATAAGAGTATTCTTTCTTCTACCAAAAGAATTGTACCTGATAGAAATAATTACTAATTGCTATTATTCAATATTATTATTTATTATTCAATATTCTGGTTTTAAATCATTCATGGAAATTTGGTAAAAAAAAAAAAACAATCACGAAAAGGAAAAGAAGATTAAGGTTTTTCACAAACCTTATCATTTGGGAAATGATCAGAAGCATATTGGCCATTGACATCCAACAACCTCCATCTCTTTCAATCTTTTCTCAATAGAAGATATTTGATAATGTTAAGGCAATTTGGTACCTAGTGGTGAAACTTGTGATTCTTAATTTAGCGGGTAGTGTCCTATTCATGGTATGATGGTTCATTATATAAGATTCACTTTAGGGTAGTACATGTTCATGCGAGATATTATTTACTATTTTTTTATATGAGAGATAGTATTTAAATACTTTGAGCTATATATATTGATTATGTTACATTTTTTCTATCTATGAAAATGATGACACAGTTTGTTAGTCAAGAAATGTGATGGATGTGGGATCTCCATTCTATATAAAACCTTTATATTTATTTTGTTGCTATATGGTTGATTTAAAACCTATCCGCCATTCTTTCAATCTTTTCTGAACTTCATAAGGTTGGAGAGTTGATGAGTGTCGTTGATTCAAAAAACACACACACACATATGATTCAAATATATTACATCCTTATGAAGAAAACGAAATTATTAGTAATTGCTGGAGAAGAAAGGCAACATTTTACAAATTACATTAGTGGAAGGAAGCCAACATCTTTATATATGATTGTATGAAAGAAAATATCATACCAATATTAGTGCTTGAGAACATTTTGTCCATTGGAAGCTACACCAGTGTTATGTAGTGCGCACTCAACCATTACATATAGTATACCCATAGACGAAAATGAAATATTGCACAACAGAACATTATATTAATCAGAAAAATTATACAAATAAGAGTGATTACACCATAGCCTTGGCAAATAGAAAATTAGCTCATGGTTAATTGAAAGAAAATAGCTAAGAATTAAAAAACTGCTATTCTAGCCACTGGAACTCTTTTATAGAGGGCCTTCCAAACCTCTTCCTCTCTTCTCATGAATGAGGCATTTAGTCCCTTCTCTGCAGTTGCAAATTAAAGCTCCTTGATTAAGAGTTATGGGCTTCAATGAGGAGGCTTTTCTCATTCTTCCATGTTTTTGACACAGTCTCTTCATGTTCTTTTAAGTTTTGTTTTCCTTTCCTACTCCATACCATACTCTTGAAACATATTTCCACTTATTTTCTTATTTGTAATATTATTAAATCCACTTGGTACCTTTCCACTTTTCCCTTTACGTTTTGGTTTTCTTTTAAAGTTCAGTTTTTTTTTTATAAAAAAATAACTTATTTTTATGATAATAAATATTATTAAATCTACTTATTAATAAATCCACCATATTACTTCTAATGCAATTTACCAAATTACCCCTATGAAACCCTAAAAAAACCCTAGACCTACTTCCAAAGTTCAGTTTTTTTTTATAAAAAAATAACTTATTTTTATGATAATAAATATTATTAAATCTACTTATTAATAAATCCACCATATTACTTCTAATGCAATTTACCAAATTATCCCTATGAAACCCTAAAAAAACCCTAGACCTACTTCCTTTTATATATATAAAGATGAAAGATTCAATACAAGCTGGGTAAGAATTATAAACTTGAAGACTAGCATTAAATCTACTTATTAATAAATCTCTTAGCCTTCTTACAATTTTCGCGATAAGCAGGTACATTCCACTTCTCGCACAATTGATTCCAAACATCAGGTCCCATCCAAGGGGGCTTTTTTCCCGCATTCCGAGCATCACTGAGCTACTCGGATAGTCTTTTAGAGGCTTTCGTGTGAAAGGTCTTCTTGATAATCTTTTAAGTGTGCCAATTTTGTTTTCAATTAATTCACTTAGTCTATAATATCTTAAAATCATGACTACATGAGCATCAGATTGCAGTAACAAAGCAAGAACAGAAAGTGAGAAAACAAGGCGATGGCTAGGAAATATTTGAAATTACCCTCGTACGGAAAGAAACAATGATATGACAAAATTGAGCGTACTAAAAATGTCGTAACAGAAACCAAACAGCAAATACAAATTACAAACTTTCTAGCAGAACCACATGCTAGAAAGATAGTTTTATGCTCTAACCTCTGTACTTCCTATAAATTCAAGACTGATGTCTTTGGCAATTTAACAGATGAACACAATTGACATTAATTAACCTAAACACTGAATTATCCCCAAATTAATTAACCCAAAATGGTAAAAGGACTAATACAAGCCAAAGAGATTCTTGTGTACACAATATAACAATTTGTCAAATAGAAAAGTATGCAATCACTGGTTTAATTTCATTAATATTAGCTGTAATTATCTTTTACCACTTCCAGTTGAGAAATGAAGTTATCAAATGAAATAAGAAGGAACCAGGCCAAATGGTAGTCTAGAAACAGCAAAACTAAACCAGATTCAATGCCAGAAAAAGCTATTTCCTAAGCCCTTTATCATATAAAAAAACTAGTAAAAACCAGCGGCGTTGAAATGCAGAAGCAATGCCTATAAACTAGAATGGAAAACTAGACCAGCCTTCATTAGGGTAAAAAAAGAGAGAGGAAAGAATTCAAATCATGATTTTATATCATCTTGTTAAAAGCAAAATGTGACGGAAAAAAATTAAGAATAAAAATTAAGAATAAACTAAACCAGAATAAACAGCTTCGGCCAAAATGCAATTAATTAACCTAAACACTAAATTAACCCCAAATTAGTTAACCCAAAATGGTAGAAAATTGGGTTTGAAGTATGGTAGGGATAAATTGAAAACAAATCAAAAAATTAAACCAAAAACTAAAATAACTTGAACCTAGAAACAATGGTAGATCAAGTTGCCACGACAGCCGTCCTCATTGCCAGTGGAGTTGTGGTTCAATGCCGGCCTGAGTCGATTCGTGGGTGGGTCGTGCACCTCCTCCTTGGTTAGCACGGCCTGAGCCGTTTCATGGATAAGGAAGAGCGGTGATGACGAATGTGGGTAGGTCGTGTGGCGCTGTTGGTGACGAACGCCAGAGGTACAACGGCGCCGGAGGTCGCTGTCAATGTCTGGTTCGCGCGACCACTACTGGTGAGAGGCTGAAGAGTGTGGTGCGGTATTGTACTGGTGTGAGTGGCTGCTGAATGAAAATAATTAGGGTTAAGGAGACCAGTTTTAAAATTAAAATGGGTTTTCCAACGGATTTTATTACAGTTACCGACGGATATATTTACCGACGGATATATTTACCGACGGATATATCTTTTTTTCTGACGGATTTAACATATCGTTTCCGACGCATGTTTTCACTATTTCCAATGGATTTTTATCTTACTTCCATCCGTAATTCAATAGCAGTTACTTTAAAATTTTCCGACAATAATCTTACCATTTCCGACGGATTTTTTTTTCCGACAAATCAGTCCGTCTGTAATTTTCCTTCGCAAAGTTTCCCCAAAAAAGACGGGAGTTTTTCCATCCGACTTACCGATGAAATTTCCCTTGGTAATACTATTTTACGCATACCGACCACCATTTTTTTTTCGATGGATTTTTCCATCGGTGCAGAAAAATTACCGACGATTTAAATCCGTCGGTAAAATTCCGTCGTTAATAAGCAAAATTCTTGTAGTGAATAAGCTACTACATTAGCTTGCCTCCAAAAAAACTTAACTTGGAAGTTTTGATTAGAAGAAAGTAAAGCCTTGCAACTAGAAATGATGCCTCCATACTCATAAATATTTGCTCGTAGGGGTGTTCGCAGATTGGATTGGATCGGTTTTGAGCCAAAAAGTCATATGATCCAATGATACAAACACCATGCGGTTTGGATTGGATTGAATGACATTCTTAAAAAAATCCGATCCAATCCAATCCAATCAAATGCGGTTTGGATTGGATTGGACATTCAGTTTTTGCCTTTAGATTTTTACATAGTTAACTTATGCCGTGTTATCACAATATCCAACATATAATTTACATCATTAGCACTAAATGAGGAAAATAAATACGAGGATCACAATCTACTACCATATTAAAATATCTAGCATACAATATCAAGTTATCAACTATCCAACACATTACAATAGCAACACAAAATCAAGTTCATTAATAGAATGTCTACTATAAGAAATATAAATAACATCACCAAATTACTACATAAGAAATAAGAATAACATCCTTATCAAAACAATAACATCCTTGAAACACAACTTGAAAACATCTTCCTTCAAGAGTAGCAAAGTCAAATTCACTAAGCTCCAAATAATCTGTAGGAATTCTCTACGTATCTCATATTCACCTAAAGCATATTCAAAGAAAAAAAAAATCAGATTCAGACACATGATCATATTCCCAATCCTGCATTATTATCAAACTTCAAAGTTTAGATATTACAATTGTCTAATCCTCTGATCCACAACCAGTGACCAAAAAGAAACTAAAAGTATAACCTAACAAATATCCAAATAGATACAGTACATGAAACCCACAAGTAAAGAAGCCAAAACATGATCAAGCGAGCTGGGCTAAAAAACTGATACCCAATGCAGTAGGCAGATCTGAGAAAACAGAGAAGCAATGCAAATTAATCAGCTCAATACCTTTAGGCGATGGACACCAAGACTGGTAACAATAGTCTTTTGTGCTAGCTGTGGACCTTCAAAGAAGGCCAGTACCAAGCTTAATTTTCAAAAGCATAAGGAAAGTTGGTGATGCTATTTGCGAAAGCTAATTGACTTTTAGAAGGAGTCTTGTTATAATTTTTTACATAAAGAATACATATATATGTTACGATTTCCTACACTTTCCACTCTATGCTCTTCAGTACTCAAATTATTATTCCTACGTTTTGTAGCATAGAATAATTGTTACAACTAAGTCACACAAAGCCACAAAAAATTGTAGAAACCAGAGGAACCAGGGAAACGAAAATAAGGGACTTCCTTGCTCCTCTCCTCCTCAAGCATTATATGAAAATGAAAATAATTAATACTTTAAAGACTCCAATGCATCAAACATCAGTTTGTTTGTCTGTGAAAAGTATATGAATACACAATCTGTGAAATTAGTTTAGAAACGAAAAACAACTAAGATGATAAGAAGAAGAAAAGAGATAAGCATAAGAAGAAGAAATAAGGGTTACGCACTAGATGCAGATGGCTCCACGCACCAGACGACATCGACCAGGCAGGGAACGGCAGTGCTCGACGGTCTTCACTGTACTCGGCTGCTGGGAGAGACCAGAACGATGAAAATGGACCAGGGGTGGGAGAGAATGCGTAGTCGCAGAGACGCAGACCAGGGGAGGGAACAAAGGATCAAAGGAAATTAGGTCAGGAAAGGGAATATAGGGTTAAATGACTCAAGGATATAATAGGAAGTATAATTTAAGTGTAAGGGCACCATCTTAAATACAACAGGATAATATGTATATGTATAGGAAAGTTCGGTTTGGATTGGATTGGATCGATTTTGCAAATTGGAACCGAAAACCGATCCATTCCAATTTAAAAACTGGTTTTTTGCCGTTTTCGGTTATTTCGGTTATCAGTTATTCGGTTCGGTCACTACGGTTGCCATTGGATTGGATCGGTTGATGAACACCCCTATTTGCTAGGTTGCCTTTGATAGAATCCACCACCATCTTATTAGATGAGCAAAGATAGACCTCCCATTTCTATCTCTTATGCACATTCTATGTCCAGTTAGTCCTTGAGAATCCCAAAACGAAGCATCCACATTGCATTTAAGGAACCCAGGGGGGGTCCCCATGCAGTAACATTACCACCCACGTCGTTTCCATGATCATGAACATCATAATTCTTCCTTGCCCATTTCAAGTTAAAGAAGTAAAATAAAAACAAAAGGCAAGGGAAAAATAAACCACCACCCAAAAGAAGAGAGCCCAGTAGCTGTATCCAATTATCTATATCTATATCTATCTATAATCTATAAATAATATATTTAAGAATCATTTGTGTGGAAACTTTGTCTAGGTGTCATATGTAACACCCTGTTTTTCACAAATAAACTTATTGCGTTTATATATGTTATATATATATATATATATATATATATATATATATATATATATATATATATATATATATATATATATATATATTTGTATAAGCTTGTTATGTTTGTTTTTTATGTCTAAGTTTATGTTTGGGGAAATTTAGTCTTTGAAAGGTTCAATCATTTTAGAGTCCTAGTAACCTGTTTCATCGTTTTGGTGGTTGAGGTTATCTTTGTTGCGTTGGAAAGCTAAGAGAATTATCTACAAGCCTTATTTTATGTGTTCTGGATAATTCGATCGTTTAGTTAGCTTCGCACTACAATCTTTGTGCGCCCGGTGTTCAGGAATTAAGCACGACCGTGCTCAGGTCATAGAGACTATAAATAGAACAATTCAGTGAATGTTGCAAGCAAAACCCTGTTTTGGCACTCTGGGCAATCCTAGTGTGACAGAAACCTCTTCCCTTTCCCTTCCTTTGAACCCTTTGAAGTCCTTGGAGTCTGTGAGTCCGTTTGGGAAAGAAGTCACGCGCGCTAGTGTCTCTAAAGGTAAACTGGTTATCCCTCTCTTTAATCTCCTTTCCATTTTCTTAAATTGGAGATTAATTGGTTATCCGTTTCATGTTTGACCGAGTCTTGAGGAACTCGTCGAGCCGTTCGAGGGAACGAGGATAGTTTGCTTGCGTTGTCGTAGTGGGAATCTTCATACCAGGTATGGGGAGAGGGAATAGTATTAACATGTAGGCGTTGGGGGTAGCATAAGATGAAGGGTTAACCCATGGCCCTGTTGTTTGTTAATTGTTTATTTGTTTGCTATCATGTTTATGATGATATATGCTTAATTGATGATTGGTATGACTTTTAGTGATTTGTGGTTGATGATTGGTATGCCTATTGTTGCTATAATTGATAATGATGTTTATGCCATGATTATGTTTGGATTGATGACGATATGAATGAATGTTCATTATGATGATGATGTTGTTATGATGATGATGCTGTTATGATGATGATGATGTCGTGCTCTGAATGAGTGTTTGCTTGTTGAGGATGTTAATGCCAACAATAATGTTAATAAGATTCTAACCAATTAATAGGGCTTATTAATGATGTTAAGACATTAAAAGATGTTAACAATGATAAAATAGAATTAAGGGGTGTTTTCCCAGTTTGTTCATAAGACATGAATATAGTATGAGAGGCAAGATTATGTTCAAAGGTTTAGTTAAAGACCTTAGGATTGATTCGTGAGTATTTCAGGGACGTTAATAATGAAACTGGAATTAAAGGATTAATTCCCCATAATGATAAGACATGGGAATTAATTAAGAATAATGAAACTGAGGATTGATGGTGTAGTTTAAGCCAATATGTTCGATCTTTGCTAGGAAACATAGTAAGGGTTTCCAACCCTTTCTTCCCAGATCAGTATAGCCATGCTCCAACGAGAACGGTTGTGCTTGTTAGGCAGCACGCCCGTGCTCAACTTAGAGTTCAGCACGCCCGTGTTAAGGGTGAGCACGCCTGTGGTCACCTGTCCAGAACAGAAAGCAGAACAGGGGTGGTTCACCCTAGTTGTTCCTAATAATGAAAGAAGACACCAAACGAAGTAAACACAAGTTAGACAACTTAAAGATAATAATGTACCTTGGTAGTCGAGTGGCCAAGGGGGTCTTGATGCTTAATGGTCAAGGTGTTGAGTTCTAGAGCTGATCGGCTAGAGTGTTAATAATTAAAGTGAAAAGATGATGTTGTACCATGGTAGCTGAGTGGCCAAGGGGACCTTGATAGCTGAGTGGTCGAGGTGTTGTTGTTAATGTTGTACCTTGGTAGCCGAGTGGCCAAGGGGGCCTCAATAGCCTAGTGGTCGAGGTGTTGACCTCTGGTGCTTATTCGCCAGAGTGTTAAAAGATTAAATATTAAAGATAATGTTGAGCCTCGATAGCCAAGTGGTCGAGGTGTTGATGGTGATAAAAATTGGGTAGCCAAGTGGCCCAAGCGGAGGTGGTGGTTGTCGTTGTGTGTTGTGTTGTTCATGCATTCACGCATCGGAGATGTTAGTGGAGGATGTTCAACATAGGGGAGGTCGTCCGGGAGTAAGGCGATCTGGCCATCCGTGGTGATCTAAGTGATCTAGTCCCCCCGTGGTGGCGCATTCGAGAGTAAGGTGTGTCTGCTACCCTACGGGTCCACCCATGGTTTGGTGGATTGCCCCGGCGTTGGTGCTTATTGGCCAATGTGGATATGTAACTCTGAAGTTGACATTCTGAGGTAGATTGGATCCAAGTGTATAGTGGAGTAGTGGAGTAGCGCTGCATCGCATAGCATACATTGTTGATATGATGGATATGATATGAATGTAATATGTTGGATGATGTTATGATGTTTGATATGCTATGTTTATATGATGCATGATCGTCTTACTAACTGCTTCCGTGCCATTATGTTGATATATATGTTTCTTACTCCCTATCTTTTGTTGTTTACTTTGCATGTATCGTTTGGGTTATGCAGAGGACGGTGAGAAGCTTGCTGAGGAGTGACTCCGAGGAGCCGCTACTCGTAGTTTAGGATTTGTTTAGTTATGTTGTTTATCCGAGGTGTTTCGGGTTATGGTTATACCAGCTCTGTAATGTGACATCGGAGTTGAGTTTCGTTTATTTTTCAGTTATGTTATGTTTTCTTTTTATAAACATGTTTTGGTTTTTCTGCGTTTGAAGTTATGTTACAATGCGGTAGCCTCTGCCTGATTTTTATTATTATGATATAATATGCATGTGTTCCATTCTTTATATCTTTTACGCTTTATGAATACATGCGGGGTAGAGGGTGTTTCATCATCTTGTGATACAATGGCTTCTCTGACACTATTCTTTTACCTTTTTATTTTGGGTAAAATTTCGAATTTTATTCAACTTGTGGATGACATCTATAAATAATATATTTAGGAATCATTTGTGTGGAAACTTGATCTAGGTGTCATCTTATGATGCAATGGCTTCTTTGACACTATTCTTTTAACTTTATTTTAAGTTTTTGTATTTTTATATTCTTCACCCAATTAACTCAATCCTTCATTCTCTCTCGAATTAACTGTACATAATCTGCCACATCTTATATATCTCACTCTTTATTATAAGTTTTTATATTTTTAAATTCTTCACCCAATAAACTTAATCCTTCATTCTCTCTCTAATTAACTGCTACAGTAATCTACCACAACAAATCTTTTATTTTCGTTTTTATTTTTATTTTTTTGACAGCTGCTTAACATAAACCTAACCTCCTTTCTCTTTCTTTATCTTAAATCGTCTCTGCTACCGAATCAATTGATGAACCATTTTCTGCTCTCTTTATCATTATCTTCTCTCTCTCTCTTTCTTCCATAATCTTGGTCCATTATTGCGAAGGTTGTTTGGACTTTGCCAAGTTCATGATATCAATAACCCAATGGATCCCTACTGTATGGAGTTTGTGTCCTCATAGACCAAAAGGTGCTTTCTTACATCTGTTGGAGATAATTCAAATTAGTTAGTATTTGCTAGTGTTTAGTTAGTTTGTTAAAGTATGATTAGTTTGTTATAATTAAAGTGATTAGTTAGAAGCTATTAAGAGAGTTAGTTAGTATATGTGTAATTAAGTCTATAAATAGACATAGTGTGTGATGTGAATTAGCACAAGTAGAGAAGTGAAAGTGTAGTGTAAGTGCAAGTGAAGTGCAAGTGTATGAATAAAAGTTTTTTAGTGTATCTCTTTCTCTCATCTTTCTCAATCTTTCTATGTGTGTGCACCACGAGTGATAGTGAGTGCTTGTATTCCAACATGGTATCTAGAGTCACAAGACTAGGGACTTGTGAGGAGAGTGTAGAAATTGAAGAGATTGTGAGTGTGGATTTATCAATCCCATTACCGGTTCTTGATGTCAAGAACTTCCATCAATGGGTGGTGAAGATGGAAAACATTTTCAATTTCTATGAGGTGCTTGAGGTAGTGCAAGAAGGTGTTCAAGGTGTGGAAGATTGTGCTTCCAAAAGGAGAGATTACAAAGCTCTCTTGATTCTTCATCAATGTGTGGATGAAGGAAATCTTGAGAAAATTATTGCTGCCAACACAGCCAAAGGAGCATGGGATATCTTGCACAAAGCCTATGGAGGTGATAAGAAAGATGTGTGCAAGGAGGAGGCAAAGAAGGGTGCAGAGATGGAGAAGTTGTCGACTAAGGAAGAGGAGCAAAAGCAGAAGCAGAATACTGATGATGATGGTGATGCAAGAGGAGGGAAAGATGTGGAAAATACAAAAGGTGGCAGTGAAGAATATGATGTTATGTTTAGTGGATCATTCCATCAAACACTTTGTAAGCAACCTCTGTCCCAATCCAAAGATCAAAAGAAAGAAGAACCATAACCAGATAAGAAGGAGATCCGGGAGCACCTTCGCAAGAATGACAGCGAAAGAGGAGAAGCCGCTGTAGCTGCAGCAGCGCAAGGTGTACCAGAGATGGCGGACGAGACAGGTCCGCATCGTATTGAAGAAAACGCCGCTACGAAGAAGAGAAGGAACATGTTCAAGAATGAGGCCGCTGCAAAGATGGGAAGAACCATGTCGGAGCCGGCGAACATAGTGCCGCCGCTAATGGTGTGGATGACGAGAGATGGTGTGACGGAAAGGGATGTGACGACATCGCCGCCATCAACAGAGTTGCAGTGTCGGTGAGATGAAGCCGCCGGTCACGAGTTCCTTGACAGAAGGTGATGGACCATTGACAAAGTGTACAACAACAATGGCGAAGACGAATGCTGAATGGGTTTTCAAAAATCCAGAACTTGCTCGACGAAAAGGAGAAGACGAAGTGAACAGTTTGTCGAAAAGGAAGAATTATGGATATGTCAAATACATTTTGCAGTTGATGAATTGCATCAACAGTTGCTGCACGATCCAAGTCTTCTACATGTGTGTAGTTTTATTTTTGATAAAAGTGTTGAAAGGTTTAAAATCCGATAATGTGGTAGTAGCGTGGATTCGAGCTGTGGGCCTTGAGGATGAAAGGCCAAGCTGGTGACCACTAGACTAGCGAGTTAGTTGCGTCATTGTGTTGTTTTTGGAAATACATAGGTGTTCTGAAATTCTGGGATCCTGGTGGCTATGAAAGTATTTCTATAGAGGTTAGATCATTATGCTTCAAAGTATGGGATCCTGGAAAATTATGTTTAGAGATGTATTAGCTTTTGTATTTTGTGTTTTGTGTTTTTAGCTAATTTGAATTAAGGGAATGTGTTGGAGATAATTCAAATTAGTTAGTGTTTGTTAGTGTTTAGTTAGTTTGTTAAAGTGTGATTAGTTTATTTTAATTAAAGTGATTAGTTAGAAGCTATTAAGAGAGTTAGTTAGTGTATGTGTAAGTTTATAAATAGACATAGTGTGTGATGTGAATTAACACAGGTAGAGAAGTGAAAGTGTAGTGTAAGTGCAAGTGTATGAATAAAAGTTTTTTAGTATATCTCTTTCTCTCATCTTTCTCAATCTTTCTATGTGTGTGCATCATGAGTGATAGTGAGTGCTTGTATTCCAACAACATCGATCAATTTCTACGTTTTTTTTTTGTTTTTTTTTCATCTTTTTATTGAATCAATTTTTAAAATTTTCTCAATTATTTTTTCATTTTATGGAGACAAAATTCATGCTTCTATGTATAATTTCTGTAATTTTGGGGTTAGTGCTAATGGTGGTCATTACAAGTTGAACTTTCAGTTTCATACCAAGGCTATGATAATGGATAGTGGTGCTATTCAAAATACTTTTCCTGCCACGAGTTTTTCATTTGTTGCTCTGGGTGAGATAAGTGGAGGATATTATGAGCAAGATTATTTAGTTGATGAGTTCATTTTAACACTTTGTATGTTTACTTTGAGGTGTATTTATTTTTTAGTGATTCGCTGATGCTTTATTGGTCGATACATTGATTCAGATGTCATAGGGATGTTGACCGGCTGATCCAGTCCAGAGAACACTGTATAAACTAAATGGAAGATAGCCTAATGAATTAAAGAAATTATCATTGACAGTGCAAAAGGTTCAACACCCCAACACAATCGCCTATCGCCTCCTAAAATAATATTTAACCAATTATTTGATTAAGCTATTAACAGAGTCCTCTATTTGATGCATGGTGAGCATGGTCCATTGCCAACAGTAACGGAGCAAAAATATTTTTATCAAAGAGACTATGGATACTTTATTTATATATAGGATTCAAGTTAAAAACTTTTAATTTCTTTTTATTTTAAAAATATATGCAAAAAAATTAACTTCTATTATTTTCAAGCTAACCTTAACTACAACACTAACACACACTATACATACGCCGCCCCTGAATGTCAGCATCTCAAACATTGAGTGCATCATTCAGGTTCTAAATGAGATCCTTGATGCCTTGGCTTATTACATCATCGATCTTGCATCTTTCACAGCACAAGAAGGACACAAGTAAAATTTCAACGCCACGTGTTCTTAGGTCTTTCCATTGGGGGAACAGCTCCATCTAAATTATCGATAACTAGAATGATTGACAAATTAAACTTAGCTTATATTTTTCTTCTGATTTTCAACTTTTTTGTACTCGTACAATGTTGAGCATAATTTAGTGAATAGTAATAGTTTTACTATTTGTCCAGTCAATTTTTTTTTTTTTTTTACTATTGTAACTTTTTATTGAAAGTTTTAAGATAGGTTGTCCAGCTTGTAGTTGTAGGATTCTGTTATATCCTTCTAAAAGAATTTTTTAAGTAATTATTAATTTTCTTATTAATTTTTTTTGATAAAATTAATTTTCTTATTTTATTATCATACTAATTTTCTAAATTTTTAAACGAAAATAGTATTAAATTAATATTCTTAGTACATTGAATGCATTTATTTTTTATTTAATATATACATTTAAAATTCCGTTTTCACTTTATATTACCGTAAAAAGAATTTCTAAATAAGAAAATATTGAATAAAAAAATTAATTTGTTCAATGTACTAAGAAAATAAATTAATAAAATTAGTAATTACTTAAAAAATATTTCAGGAAGATATAACAAATCATCAAATTTAATGAAAAAGAATAACAACCAAGTATTTCATTTTATTTTGTTTTTTGGTTTATCAGGGTATCGAACGTACCCTGAACACTTGCGTAAAAAGCCTCGGCCTATTATCACTTAGACCAATCACATGCATGTTGGTAAACATGTATTTCATTAAGAAAATAGAAAAGAAAAACTTAATTTTAATGAAAAGAAATATTTTGATTATTGACTAATTAAATGTCTTCAATGTATTCGACTGTAATTATTAATTTAAAACTGAAAATATACGAGTCATTGACTCAAATATTAAATCCTATGCATATTAAAAAACTTTCTCAATCCAATTATTTGTAATTTTAATTTATCAGAGTTATAGTGCCATTCATTAATTCACATACTCGTAATATACTGTAGTAGTTATTTTTTTGACAAAATAATATGAATGGAGTTTACATAATTTTAAAAATAATTTAGCTATGTAATATACTTAATTTTGAATATATTATATCCATAGCAAAATTCTAAATGTAAAAGAATATAATGTAGTAAGTGTTTAAGATATCAAATTTAATGAAAAATAATAATAAAAAAATATTTCAATAAGAAAAGAGAAATAAAAAACTTAACTTTGATGAAAAGAAGTATTTTGATTATTTACTAATTAAATCTAAGTACTCGTACCCGCAATTGAAAAAACAATAAATAGCAAAAAAAACATTATAATAATTAAAAAAAATCAAAGGTCTTTTAAATCTATTCATAAAACATTACAAATCAAAATATTTAACTAAATAAAAACATCCAAAAGGAAGTATAAATACCGATCAATATGTTTAGAAATTTAAGAATCTTTAGATTAATTTTGGTTTTAAAATTTTTATTATAGTTAAATAATATATATAAGTAATATAAATAAGGCTAAATCCCTATTTTGGCCCCTTATCTTTATTTTAGTTTTCACTTTGGTTCCTTATCTTTTTTTTGTTCTGTTTTGGTCCCATATCTTTCAACTGTTAGCCTATTTTGGTCCCTTCCGTCAGTCCGCCGCCGTCAGTCGCCGAAAATCGCTGCAGTCGCTGGAACCACCGCTATCGCCGAAATCTGAGTTTTAGATAGAGAAAATCTTGTTTTCCTCTCTCTCTCTTCCTTATTCCTCGTTCCTCCCCTTCCTTATTCCTCTTTCCTCTCCCTTTCCTTAAATCTCATTGATGTTGTCACTGTTTCGTGGAGGAAGAAGGAAGAAGGAGGAAAAAGGAAGAAGGAGGAAGGATGAAGAAGGAAGAAGGAGGAAGAAGGGGGAAGAGAAAACCTAGATTCTGGCAGCGGTTTTCGGCGACTCACGACGGATACCTAACGCCGTCAGTGCAAAACCGACGAAAGGGACCAAAATGAAACCTAAAAAAAATATAAGGGACCAAAACGGAACCAAAAAAAAGATAAGGGACCAAAATGAAAACTAAAATAAAGATAAGGGACCAAAACACTAATTTAGCCTATAAATAATTATATATAGCGTGTGTGTACAGGTACGAAGCAGGGTGGATACCGTAGTACCCGCACCCATGCACATTCATATTTGCGGGTAATTATCCGTACCCGGACCCTTACTCATTGTGCAAGTAATTACCTGCACATCATGAGTAATTTTTGCGGGTACCCAATGGGTAGTGTACAAGTTGTCATCCTTATCAACATCTTAAACATTGAGAACATTGAATGCTTCATATTTAACGCTAATCATGCTTCATTCATTAGGTTCTAAAATAGTGAAAACAAGAAAAAAAAAGTGTCTTCAGTTTCATGTACAAATTTCTGAAAAATAGAAAATAGAATAAAAACAAGGTGGTAGATTTGTAATTATTTATGAAAACAGAAAATAAAAAGAAATCAAACATACCCTAAAATTTTGATGCCACGCGTCCTTTTATTTTTTCATTGTGTGGAACATCTCCATCTAAAAGATCGATGAGTAGAATGATTGACAAATTAAACTTAGTCTATATTTTTCTTTTGATTTTCAAGTGTTTTGTACTCCTTGTGTAATGTTGACCAAAATTTAGTGAATAGTAATAGTTTTACCATTGTAATAATTGAAAGTGCTAAGATAGGTTGTCGAGGCTGTAGGATTTTGTTATATCCTCCTAAAAGTTTTTTTAAAAATTTATAAATATCCTTGTAAGACCCCAATTTTCACTACTTTCTAATATTGTTAATAAATATATAAATGTTTATATTTTTATCCGAGACTTAGAAAATGATTTTGGGAAAACCAAAGTCATCCATATTATACTTATTTTTATAAGGTGACAATTGAAAACCAAAGCCAAGAGAAAGGCTCAATTAGAAAAGTGGAAAGAAATAAATGATTGGATTGTTGATCCAATTTCATAATCTGTTAGGACTTGTAAGCAAGTGTCTTAAAACATCTTTACACAAACACGACAAGTCTGTTTAAGAACCGTGGATCAGTGAAGGGCCGATGATTTGTAACCAAGAATATCGTCCGTCAGAGATTGACAGCAAGTGGATTCTAGTGGAATCACGAGGTTATCCGATGGATAGACCAATTGGACGTATTCCAGAAATTTTGCCCAGATACATAATTGATACTATGTTCGGTGAGGCCGTGGTGCCTAGGAAGCCGAGTTTCGATTGTAGAGGTTTCATAAAGAGCCTGATGTGTTACAGAGAGTTTGAGATCACATGTGATTATGATTGTATGTACGTTATGAGTTAAGCCTTGTGTGCATAACACGAAAGCCACAATGGTGCCTGAGGTGGGCGGATGTGAAACCTATACTGACCATTTTCTTCCAAAATATCAAATTAGCTCCGATGTTAGAATCGGATATTCCTTGAGGCTGTGTAGGTATGGGACTATACGGTTTCAATCAATTTCTCTCTATTCCTGTCCCTCAATGGACAAACCGTGTCCGGTATGCTTGATGAGCTTATTGTTGAGTTTGGTATAGTATATTCTTGGAGTTTTGAGTTGCAGAATTAAAATAGGATATAAAAGGAATATATTACTGTTGTATTATGTACCCGTGAGTCGTACCACTGCATGTCTACCTTATGTGTAAGATAAATGGAAATCTCACCTCCCTATTTTTTATATTGCCTACGTCGGCTGGCTATGTGCATTCCGTATTCTTTTGAGAAGATTGAGATGTCAAGATGTCCCTTGACCGACGCATCGTAGAGATTGAGGTTCGAGCATGCAGACGATATATTGGAGTTTCTAGTGGACGTCTTCCAGACTGTTGATGGGTTCGTAGACCATGTTTTTCCTCTTGGAAGAGGAAAGGGCTTAGTCCAAGAGTTACTTTTGTAGTGACTCTAGTAGTGTCATTTGTGATGACGTCGGTAGTCGACTCAAATAGAGTTTCCATTAGATCTCGTCAGTTGGGTTTATCCTTCTCACGTTGTATGAGAAAGGATTGTTTTTTCTATTTTAGTTTGGCCAGCTGGGTATGTTTGGGAGTTAATGTTAACGTTTATGGAGCTGCGACTGCAAGTATCTTATATTTTAGGAGCTGCGTCTCCATATCTTTATGTTGAGTCTGTACATTTCTATGATTTTTGTTTATGAGTCGGGTTGGGTATTTTGTAAATGATTTTCGAACTCATGACCTTAATTATGATAATGGAATATTTTATTGTCCATTCCTTTAAATCAAAGTAGTTATATTTATGGCTTAAGAAAAAGAAAAATATTACCTCATTCTTTTATAGCCAATTTTAATTAACCTACTCTTCAGCCTTAAAATGTCACGTACGATGTAGCACTCGAGAAGGGTGTTACATTTTTGGTATCAAAGCTGGCTGAGTCTTTTGGGTTTGGGGTTTAGGTCTGTTGTCTTTTTGTTGTGTCTTCTCTAGTTGTGTTTTGTGTTTTTGGTTCAATAATGAACCAATGTTTGGAAGGATAATGACGTTAGTCTATCCTTGGCTAAGTTTATGTTCTTCATGACGTTTTTCCGATAGGATACAACATTGTTTGTTGATCTTTTCATTATTATTCCTAAGGAGGAATAATATTGGACAGATTTTGATGTATTGTTTTCTTCCTAGTTCTGACTACCTTGCTTTGATTAGAAAATTATGGTTAGTCCGAGAATGAGCAGACCTGGTTCTGCAATCAAGGATCCCAAAGATGGTTGCGACTGTACAAGTCCTGAGGGAGCTAGCAGAAACCGTGGCACGTCAGAATGAGGAAATTGCTGAGAGGCGAGGACTAGCCGAGTTCTGCTGTAGTAATCTATCTCAATTTGATGGTGAGCTTAACCCGGAGGAAGCTGAATCCTAGATTAAGGAGATGGGGAAAGTATTTGGAACTATGGAATATCCTGATCATTGGAAGGTAGCTTGTGGGACAATTCTGATGGTAGGAGATGTTGGGTTTTGGTGGGAAGAAATCCACCAGCTATTTGTGGGAAAACAGAGAGTGATTATTTGGGATATGTTTCGGAGTAAGTTTCTGGAGAAGTATATGTTCCACTGAAATGGGTCATAAGAAGGAGATTGAGTTCATGCAGCAAGGACAAGGTGACATGATGATTAGCACGTGTGCTGCTAAGTTTGAAGAACTTATTAAGTTTAAGGAGTTGTATTTGGAGGATTCCAATGATGAACGAAAATATAAAGAAATAGAGGAAGGTCTAAAGTTCGAAATAAGGAAAGCAATCTTGTAAGTGATAAGTGTCGATCTTCTCAAGATCTGAATGTGTGGGTAAAGGGTTATAAATTTTCTTGTAGATGAAACTTTTGTCAATTCATTTTGTTGTTGTGACAAACGAGTTGGAGTTACTTCAAGTGAGGAAACTCGTATATTCTTTTACTGTGGTTTTCTTAAAAACCAAGAGTAATTTTGACTTGAGTCTCAGACTCTTGGAAAGAAAGAGAATCACTGCCTTCAAAGATTTTTCCATCATTGGTAGTGGACTCAAATAGAGTTTCCATTAGATCTCGTCAGTTGGGTTTATCCTTCTCACGATGTATGAGAAAGGATTGTCTTTTCTATTTTAGTTTGGCCAGCTGGGTATGTTTGGGAGTTAATGATAACGGTTATGGAGCTGCGACTCCAAGTATCTTATATTTTAGGAGCTGTGTCTCCATATCTTTATGTTGAGCCTGTACATTTCTATGATTTTAGTTTATGAGTTAGGTTGGGTATTTTGTAAATGATTTTTGAACTCATGACCTAAAT
Source organism: Sophora flavescens (assembly GCA_030762895.1). Taxonomy (NCBI): domain Eukaryota; kingdom Viridiplantae; phylum Streptophyta; class Magnoliopsida; order Fabales; family Fabaceae; genus Sophora; species Sophora flavescens. The sequence continues at coordinate 142,344,055 of CM061065.1, forward strand.
TATGATAATGGAATATTTTATTGTCCATTCCTTTCAATCAAAGTAGTTATATTTATGACTTAAGAAAAAGAAAAAAATTACCTCATTCTTTTATAGCCAATTTAAATTAACCTACTCTTCGACCTTAAAATGTCACGTACGATGTAGCACTCGAGAATGGTGTTACAGATGACACACCAAGCATTTATGACAACTCCATCAAAATATCTAGAGATTTAACCGCGTAAAACCTAAATCGGGTAAAACGTCGGAAACGAAAACGGAGCTGCAGAGGTGTACTGGAGGATAAGAGCGATGAGTCATCCATGATGACTCATGGAAGTGAGTCACCATGGTGAGTCATGGTGTGACTCACCATGTCACGATAACTTTATGTGTGAAATGTCCTAAATGTCCTTAGACTTTAAAGGAATTACAAGCTTGTCCCTATGTGCTTTTACCATTTTGTCCCTAAGGCAATTTTGAAGTACAAAATTACTCCTCACTTCACCCTTATATGCGCAGCCCACACCACACCTAGCTATTTTTTTTCCTTCATCTTCTACACTAAGAAAGCTTAGAACTCCATTAATGTTCCTGAAGAAAACTTGCAAAGTTGATCGTTTCTCTTCATTTATTCAATCTACAAGAGGTATAACTTCATCTCCATGATCAATGATGTCTTCTTCTTCATTGATTTCACTTGTTTCATGCCATGATCATCATTTGAAATTCTTAGATCTAGATCTTCAAAAATTTCTAGAAAATCATAGAAAAATCCTTTTGATGTGAGATCAATTTCTATGAACTCTATATGATGTATATATTGACTATCCAAGAGCATGAATCAAAAGAAAATTTCCTCCTTATTTTCTATTGATGGCCGAATTTATGCTCTAGAGGAGTTGAATGATTTTGTCTCCATTTTCAAATCATGATAATTTTCCTTAACTCTATACTACTCTAAGATCATGAATCTAAGAGTATGTGAAATTTTAAGATTCCTAGCCTAATTTGCTAGTCTTGGCCGAATCCAGAGTCATGATGAGTTAGATGACTTGATTTTAATTTTTGAGTTATGATCATAGATCTTGCCTTTCTAATAGTTAAGGATCATTAATCCAAGAGTTTGTGAAAATTAGAAATCTCTAGCCTAATTAATCCATCATGACTGAAACCTAGCCATAGGAATTAGGTGACTTTAGTTGTTTTATGTTGCTAATTTTGTTGTGGTTTGTTGAAGGATAAATTGTTGTGTGACCGTTGTACGTTGCGAAAAGGAAATCGGGAGATCGATGAGAAAGTTCGACAAAGAGAACTGGAAACTTCAAGAGGTAAGGGGAGTTTACCTGAGTGATTTTCTGATAGCTGTATGCCTTCAGTGAGTAGTCTGTAAAATTTATTTGAGCTTTGTTGTGATTGTTTGGATTTATTTTAAGTGGTTGTTTTATCTGCTTTTAATTATCTGCTTTTGAGTAATTATCTGCTTTTGAGTAATTATCTGCAGACATGTGGTATAGCTTTGATGCATGTTATAAACTGTATTATATGCTATAACGTTGACGTGCCAATTTTATTGATGTTGATTGTTGATTGAGAAGCTTGACAGTGGTCAATGCTCAATTAATTAATAAGATAAAAGGTTTAAAAAGCTTGATGAGGAATATCAATTATTTAATTGATGAAATATTGGAAAATAATATTATTTAAATATTTGATTTATTGAAAATAAGAAATAGTTGAAAATACTATTATTTTAATGACCTATCGTTGTAGGGGTGAACTACGAGTAATAGTGAGGACGTAATCGTGAAAAATTTTTAGTGATGCTAATTTTTACGAAGGAAATTCAAAAATAAAATAAAAAGTTATTATAAAAAGATAATTTTCAAAAATAACTTAATTATTATGTTGAGAAAATTATTTAAGGGAAAAAGTCAAATTTTGACTTAAAACGTTTTTAAAATGCTAAATAACGGTGAATTCCGAAAATATTTACGGAAAACATTTTAAAAAAAATAGCAGTATTTATTTGGACAAAGAGTTAGTCTCAAATGATTTTTTAGAACTTAAGGTGTCAGAAAAAGATTTTCAGAGGAAAATGAACTTCTTGGTAATTTGACGGTTTTATAAATGAATTTCAAACGGAAAGGATTTTTTTTTGTAAATGAACTTTACTCAACGGTGTTATTTCTGACAACTTGGATAAGTTGTGGGGATTTTGTTTTGGATTTGTGTTTCACATAATGAAAATGATGTAAACGTTGAAACATAAACTTAGTAACCGAGACATTGTGATACTAGTGTTATGTAATAAAAGCACGTAGATCTTTGATCAGTGTTACTGTGTTATGGACTTGTGTCCTATTTACGGTGTAATGAACGTTGTTAAAAGTGAATGTTGTTTTCTATCACCATGAATAGGGATGTAAATTTTACCCGCACCCACAGATATCCGTGTATAATATCCGCAAATGGTAGAAAATGGATACCTTAATGGGTATCCGTGGATAAATTAAATGGATATTTTCTCTACCCACTTATTAATGGGACGGGGGCGGATACTGTAGTATCCATACCCGCGGGTACCCGCTAAGATGAAATTACTAAAATACCTTTACATATATAAATCAAATGCCCTATTTTTTTTTCACTATCCTTATTTTGTTTGTTAAATTTGACAGTCACAACACCCAAACCATATCATACCCAAGCCATATGGATCACTGTGTTACGTATTATTGCTTTTGTTCAATTATTGTGTTATGAATTAATGCTTATGGATTATTGCTTATGGATTAATGCTCGGGGATTAATGTTTATGTGTGAATGATGTCAACATAGGGGTGTTTGAATAAAAAATGTAGTATAATATTCAATAATTTCGTGAGGTGTTTGAATATCCATGGATATCCATGGATACCCGCAAATATCAATAAATTTATTAAAAACCCGCAAGATGGATACCCACACGGATATAGGTCGGGGACAGGTATGAAATCCATCTAATGGGGCAGGTAGGGGGGCTACTACCCATACCCACCCCGCTCCATTTACATCCCTAGCCATGAACCTAAGACTGATTCATCAGTCCAGGGCTTCGTGATTAAGCACTCGGACTTCGTGTCCTGTGTTGACGGTGAAAATCTTAAAACGTTGAAAATCACGAATGGCCGTGAGCCTTTGAGCTTCGACAAGGAAAGAATAAACAAAAAGAAAAATGATGAGAAATAAAATGTTTTACATGCATTATTTGGCAGACATGCCTACGGTGTTAATTCATGGTATCTTGGTGGACAAGGTATTCATGTTACGATGTATCATTGTGCCTTGATGGACAATGAAAACCATATACGGTGATCACCGTGCCTTGTGTTGGACAATGTGCTAAGGTAAATACGGTGTGCCTTATTTGACAATCAAGCTTGATAAGCTCATTTATACAATGTAGGGATATCCGGAGATTAAGTACAAAATTTTAGACGGTGAATATTGAAGTGTCATGCATTCATTTTTAAATGACGATGATTGTCAGATATGAAATCCCTTGATAAACTATCTTGTTTATTTATGAGAATTTTATGTGGTTGTTGCGACACCCTTTCTTGGGACCTCACATGGTAACTCGTTGCTGAAAACAAAACCTTAATTTGCTGGTTACTTTCGGAAAATAACACCTTTTAAGTAGTTATCTTATCTCGAAAATAGTGATATTGTTTTTTTGTTTTCCTTTCCATACAAACAACATTGTCAAACATATATGTATATATACATATGCATCAGAAGTTTTATACATACAACATCACAACCCATTTTTACACAGGGCCTTTATCAAGACAGGCCAGTCTCAAAGTAACAAAGTAAGATAAATAAAAACATAACTAACACGTAGCGAATCATCCGGAACCATATCTCAAAAATCATGGCTCTCAGTAGCTAGAAACAGACTGACGAAAACACTACCCCAAAAATGAACTCATCCTACAGCTGGTCAGGGCTAATGGTAACCATTGGGAAGACCGTGATGATCATCCCCACTCATAGCAGGAGTGTCCGGTGGAGACACTACCACTCCCTCTCCCTCGTCGGGAGAATCATCATCATCAAGCGGCATGTAATCAAGTTCCTCCTCTATAAACTCCTCAGGATCCTCCTTAAACTCTGGATCCAAAACAACCGGCGCAGGAGGTGATGCAGGTGCTGCCACATCCAAAGGTTGCACTAACGGAGGATGAATATCCAGCTTTCCCTGGTCCATTAGATGCTGTAGTAAAATCCACATCGGAGGTAATGATACCTCGATAGTCTCCACTGTATGGATTTCTCGCTGAGGTCCCGTTGCTAGCGTGCCTTCGATCGTACGTATGGGGCCAGTATAGGTGGCGCTATATGCCCCTGGGTTTATCACCCATGCACCACTGACAAGCCTCTGACTCATCTAGTTTTATAACTAGAAAAACCATGGTTTTGTGCTAATTGTATCTCGTTTTCGCCCAAATTGGATTTAACTGTCCTCAAGCAACACTTTGAGTCTCTTAAGTAGTTTTTAGGATATTTTAGTTAATTTTGAGTTAAATAAAGAATTTAATGCTATCTTACATTTTCAGGTTAAAAGGGAAGGAAGAGCAAAGGGAAGGACAATAAAGCAGAAGCCATCACGCCCTAGTGCGGTGAAGTGTGATCACGACGTGTGATCAGCATAATGGGAAGATCAGAAGTCATCACGACCCAGCCGTGATATCCATCACGGGCGTGATGAGAAGGACCCTGAAGAACAGAGAGCATCACGGCCTAGCCGTGATGGAGGTCACGGCCGTGACAGGCCAACTCCTATGGACATAATTGATCACGGCCTGCCCGTGATGAGCATCACGGCCGTGACAGACCAGAATTTGAATATGCGCCCTTGCCAAAACCCGTCACGACCTGGCCGTGATGGCCATCACGGCCGTGACGCGCACTTTTTAGGTCCAGACTGCTCTCATCTATAAATAGAGCATCAGCTTTTTTTAAGAGCTGTACTTGGAGGCTGACGGCTGGAAGAGGGTTCCAACCCTAAAAAGGGATGTTTTCCTTGCTCTGGGAATGGAAGCAGATTGGAGGATTCTTCATAGAGTTTTCTTCATCCACTAGTGCAATAAGTGCTTTTTACGTCAGTTAAAATTGATTTTTTACGTCAGAATACTGACTGACCTAAATAACGTCAGTTGAGAACTGACGTTAAATATAACACTATTAACGTCGGTTCTTTAACACAACTGACGTTGATTTTGTCAAAATGAACGTCAGTTCTTTAAAAAAACTGACGTTAATTTTGTTAAAACTAACGTCAATTGTTATCAAGAACTGACGTTAAAGGTCTTAATTTTAACGTCAGTTGTAATAAATAACTGACGTTAATAGTGTACTGTATATTTTATAAAATACTATTAACGTCAGTTGTATGATAAAACTGACGTTAATAGTATTTTTTTTTTAAAATTCAGTTTTAAAATATCACTCCCCTCAGCCATCCATGCATTCAGTATATATCCCAGTAACACAGAATATCACACACATTACAGAATTGCAAAGGAAAAATGGAATAATGATCCATATGTATTCATAAACAATATATATTTATTAACATAGGTTATAACTCAAAATAAATACATAAATATAAATAAAAATAAATGTATACTAAGTTTAAACTACCTATATCAATATCCCTTCGTGATGATCACCACGAGTGGCATGTATATCGTCCACCTGTGTCTCCTCGATTATAGTAGGCATGTTTGTTGAAAAAGAAGGAGTCTCAGGAATATCAAGATTTGAATCTTCATTTTCATCACTACCATTATACATGCTTTTTCCTTGGAGAACCACGGACAACCTTTTGTTAGAAGGATCAGTGATGTAGAACACTTGTTTTGCTTGGGAAGCCATTATGAAAGGCTCATTTATATGACCTAACTTGTTGAGGTCTACCAATGTGAACCCCAATTCGTCGGTTTGTACACCACCGTTACTATCAACCCACTTACATTTAAATACCGGCACCGTAAGCTTAGTGTAATCGAGCACCCAAATATCTTCAATATATCCAAAGTAAGGTCTCGGTGCTGTAACGTGTTTTGTGTCCTTTGCACTAGAGAAGTGCATTGCTTCGGCCACGATCATAACCCCACTATTTTGCATGGTACTCTTGTTATCTTGTTCCTTTGTATAAAAGGAAAAGTTATTTATGTCGTATCCGCTCCAACATATGACGTTGAAGTTAGGCCCACGTGCTAGCCATTTTACGTCATCAGAAGCAGTACTACCATCCTTAAGCATTTCTTCCTTGAACCATGGTAAGAAAGTCTTGTTATGCTTGTTCAACAACCACTTTCGCTCATTCGAGGGTTTTCTTGATTGACTTTTCTTTTATGTTCAAATAAGAAAGGCTGAACACATTCGATGTTGTTCAATACATACAAATGTGCTTGAAGCACTTCCTCCCGATCCTTCCTATTAATTCTTAAGCCATGTGTACCCTTACCTTGACATCTGATCTCATCATGCCGAGGCTTAGGAACCCCTATAGGATCCGTGTTATGAAGGTAGTCCGAACAAAACTCAATAGCTTCTTATGCAACATACCTTTGAACAATAGATGCTTCCGGACGATGAGGATTCTTCACGTACCCTTTCAAGATCTTCATGTAGCGCTCAACTGGGTACATCCATCTTAGAAAAACCGGCCCACATAATCTAATCCCCCTCACCAAATGAACAATTAAGTGAACCATTATGTCAAAAAAGGAAGGAGGAAAATACATCTCCAATTGGCACAAGATTGTAGCAGCCTCAACTTCCAAGTCATCCAACATACGGGGGTCAACGACTTTGCTACATATAGAAATGAAGAATGAGCACAACCGAGTAATGGCATGTCTCACATTTTTTGTAGCAATACCATGAATAGCAACGGGCAGAAGTTGTTGCATCAAGATGTGACAATCATGAGACTTCAAGCCAACCAATTTAAGATCACTAGAGACAAGCCTCTTCATATTTGAAGAGTAACCATGTGGAACTTTGATGCCCTGAAGACACCCACAGAAACTTTGTCTCTCTTTTTTTAACAAAGTATGACATGCTGGCGGCAAATAAGTCCGCTTACCATCCTCAACAACTGGAGCTAACTGCTCTCGTATACCCATAGCAACGAGGTCGAGACGAGCATTCACACCATCCTTTGTCTTGCCCTGAATGTTGAGAAGCGTCCTGATCACACTATCACACACATTTTTCTCCACATGCATCACATCAATGCAGTGTCTGACATCAAGCTTGCGCCAGTATGGAAGATCAAAGAATATTGATAAGCCTCTGGCTCATCTAGTTTTATAGCTAGTATGACCAGGGTTTTGTGCAAATTATATCGTATTTTCACCCAAATTAGACTAGATTGTCCTCAAGCAAGGTTTTGAGTCTCTAGAATAGTTTTAAGTTAATTTAGCTAGTTTTAAGTCAAAATAATACACTTATGGTTATTTCCTTACTTTCAGGATAAGTAGAAGTTGAGAAAATAAAGAACAGGGGATTCGCCCCGCGAAGGACACGCTCGCCACACGACCTCGAAGCCTGACTGTTCCAAGAAATTGCTAAGTCTCTGGGTCGCCTCGCGAAGAAGGTCTCGCCCCGCGAATCTTGCAAACCTGAAAAAGTCAGAGACGATCACGGCTTGCCCGTGTTGAAGGTCATGGCCGTGGCAGTTTTGAAGCTGAAGAGTCTCGCCTCGCGAGTATTCCTTCGCCTCGCGAATCAAGAAGTCAGAGAGCATCACGGTTAGGCCCTGATGGCCAGAACGGGTGTAAGGAGAAAACTCTTCATATCCTCGCCTCGCGAGAGTCACTTCGCCTCGCGAGAATGCCAAAGGTTGCTGACTCTTCATGAAATTCGCCTCGCGAATGGGTGCTCGCCTCGCGAGCCATCTGAATTCTGAATTTGTATAAAAGGCTATTCTGCACATTTTGTAGAGACTTTTGCTTCTCCATTTTCTGTTTTACACTTTTCTCTGTGATTTCGTTTGTGTTATGGAGAACTAAATTCTTAGGATTGATCTATTGTAACTGATTTCCACATACTTGAGGTTCTTATACTTTCCTGTTTTGTATGCTTTTCCCTCTTCAATGCCATGCCTTGTATTTCTGTTTGTTTAATTCAGGAGTATAATGCATTGTATTGATTTATTTCCGGTGATATCATGTTCCTATAATCAATCGCGTTTGTTTAATTCGCGTGTGTACGTTCATGTTCGTTTAGTTCATGAGGGCTTAACCCCGTTTGTTTAATTCGGGAATAGGGACATGTATCTCAGAGCGAGTAGTTTCGTTTGTAAATTGTTGCTACAACCGGGAGGGGATAAGAATTTGCTTAGGGCTTGGAAATTGTATGAACCTATGATAGTGGGAAATCAAGAACAATAGATTAATCTGTTTTTGACTATTGATAACCTCCTTGAACTGTTTGTTTTCAATCACTCTGTCTTTAATATTTTGTTTGTTTCTTATTTGCACTCCAACCCAAACCCCCCCCCCAAAAACTTATTTTTGTGAAAGATAATATTCTCATAGTCCGTGAGAGACGACATCCGAGTTGTCGTACTAAACTACACGTATAAACCCCCTCGTCCTTATTCGCGCGTGCTTGACAAAATACGACCAAAAATTGGCGCCGTTGCCGGGGACTCTGAGTTGTTATTTTTCTCAATTTGTTTTTATTTTATTTTCGTTTCTTTCTTTTATTTTCTGTTCTGTTTTGAATTGGTCTGGCTACTAGGTCTCATTGCCCCGAATCGTGTGATTTTGACCCGGAAATTGAAAGAACATTGCACACACTCCGTAGGGAATTTCGGGCTAGCACTAGTAGTAATTCCAATTTTAAAACTGCTTTTGAAAACATGGGAGACCAGAGGACATTAAGGCAGCTTGCTGCCCCTGATGTCAACTATAATGGATTATGTATTTCTTATCCTGGTGCTGACACCCCTTTTGAACTAAAATCTGGTTTTATTCACCTGTTGCCCAAGTTTAATGGTCTTGCAGGTGAGGATCCTCACAAGCACTTGAAAGAATTCCAAGTTGTATGCTCCACAACCTCGAGAGCAGAGGAGTCACCGAGGACAGATCAAGTCAAGGCTTTTCCATTTTCACTCCAAGGAGCTGCAAAGGATTGGCTATTGTACCTTGAGCCTAACTCCATCACAACTTGGAATGATTTGAAGAGGGTGTTCCTAGAAAGGTATTTTCCTGCTTCAAGAGCTGCTTCAATAAGGAAAGAGATATGTGGCATAAGGCAAGGGAACGAGTCACTAGATGAGTACTGGGAAAGGTTTAAACATTTGGTCTCTAGTTGCCCCCAGCATCAAATTTCTGAACAACTCCTGATCCAATACTTTTATGAAGGATTGTTGCCTATGGATAGGAATCTGTTGGATGCTGCTAGTGGGGGAGCATTAGTTGATAAGACCCCAGCTGCTGCTAAGCAACTTATTGAGAACATGTCGTTGAATTCCCAGCAGTTTTCTACAAGAAGAAATTCAGTTGAGCCAAGAGGTGTGCATGAGATTCATAGCTCATCTTCTAACCAGGCCGCCCTTGAGAATAGATTGGATGAGCTGACTTCCTTTGTGAGACAATTGGCAATAGACAAGGTTCAACCGGCAAAGTTATGTAGCATGTGCAATGCACCTGAGCATCCATTTGATCCATGCCCGATCCAGAGAGAAGAATTTGTCAGTGAAGTTCCTCAGGCTTTTGCAGTGAACCCCTATAATCAAGGAGGCAGTCATAATCGGTACAGCATTCCAGACCTCTCTACTAATAGGTACCATCCTAGCTGGAGAAATCACCCTAATCTGCGGTATGGGAACTCTTCCCAACAACACCAATGGCACCTCGTAATCATCCTCCGGTGACCACTTCTGCACCTTCGGACCATCATTAGAAGACTTGGTAAAGCAAATGGCTGCATCTAGTGTACGGTTTAAGCAGAGGACGGATGCGAGTATTCGAGCATTGCATACACAGATTGGACAGATTGGCTACATCCATGAATAGTATACAACAAGGTCAAGGGACAAACCAGCTGCCCGCACAGCCCGGTGATAAATCCTAATGCCTCCAACCCTAATGTGAGTGTCATCTCTCCGAGATCCGGAAAGGTTGTTGAGGCCACTTCGGAAAGGATGAAGAAACCGTTAAGGCTACTCCCGAGCCTACCGATGAGGCTACTCCCGAGCCTCGTGGTTGAAGTTGAAACGAGAGAGTGTATAGACCACCCATTCCATTCCCACACGGAATTCAGAAAAATTTGAAGATGGGTGGTGAGAATAAAGAGAAGGAGATTCTTGATGTTTTCGAGAAAAGTAGTCATTAATATTCCACCGTTGGATGTGATCAAGCAAGTGCCCAGATATGCTAAATTTCTGAAGGACCTATGCACTAACAAGAGGAAGATGAAGATTAATGAGAGGGTTGACTTGGGAATGAATGTCTCAGCGCTTATCCAGTCAAAGATAGAGAGAGTTGCTTCTATAGGCCCTAATCAAGTACTGCCACAAAAGTGCAAGGATCCAGGCACCTTCACTATCCCATGCACTATTGGGGACAAGAAGTTTGAAAACTGTATGTTGGACTTGGGAGCATCAATCAATGTCATGCCTACCTCCATCTTTAATAACCTTGATCTGGGGCCATTGCAGTTTACAGGTCTTACCATTCAGTTGGCTAACAGGACCAGTGCCCGACCCATGGGGATGGTAGAGGATGTCCTAGTGTAAGTTGATGATTTGATATTCCCTGCAGACTTCTATATCCTAGACATGGCAGGAGAGACTCAGTCCAGTAGATCACCTATAATCTTGGGGAGACCGTTCATGATGACATCCAAAACCAAGATTGATGTTTATGATGGGACTATGTCGATGGAGTTTGGTGGTATTGTGGCCAAATTCAAGATTTTTGATGCTATGAAGCACCCGAAGAGAGGAGCACTCGTATTCCACTTAGAGTTGCTTTCTCCGAGCTCATTGAGGACACTCATGATGACCTTATTTCTGATTTTCCTGTTATTTCTGGTTTTGATGATGTATATACTTGTACTAACTGCACTAACACTAACCCATGTTCTGTTTGTTCTGAGTTTTTGGATTTAACATTGCAGGGTGAGGATGATAGTGAAAGTGATAATGAGAGTGAAGCTGTTTACTCAGCAAAAGTCCTTGACCCTATGGCTGCTCCCAATGCACCATCTGTTGAGCAGCCGCCTCCTTTGGAACTCAAACCACTTCCTGAGAACTTAAAGTATGCCTATTTGGGGAGGTATGCAACATTACCAGTCATCATTTCCTCCAGCCTCAACTCTGATCAGGAAGACAAGCTTTTAGAAGTTCTGAGGAAGAACAAGAAGGCCATTGGGTGGACATTGGCCGATATTCCAGGAATTAGCCCCTCCAGATGCATGCACAGAATTTTACTGGAGGATGGGGCTAAGCCAGTCAGACAGGCCCAAAGGCGACTTAACCCACTGATTCTGGATGTGGTAAAGAAAGAGGTGACCAAGCTTCTACAGGCAGGTATTATCTATCCCATATCTGATAGTTCTTGGGTAAGTCCGGTTCAAGTTGTACCAAAGAAGTCTGGTCTAACAGTAATTAGGAATGAGAATAATGAACTTGTGCCTACTAGAGTCCAGAATAGCTGGAGAGTTTGTATAGACTATAGGAAGCTAAACCAGGCCACCCGAAAGGATCATTTTCCTTTGCCGTTCATAGATCAGATGCTAGATCGGCTGGCTGGTCAGTCCCATTATTGTTTTCTAGATGGCTTTTCCGGGTATTTCCAGATTCATATTGCCCTTGAGGATCAGGAAAAGACCACCTTCACGTGCCCCTTCGGTACGTTTGCTTATAGGAGGATGCCATTTGGCCTCTGTAATGCTCCTGGCACCTTTCAAAGATGCATGCTTAGTATTTTCTCTGATTTTATTGAAAACTGCATAGAGGTGTTTATGGATGATTTTACTGTGTATGGCTCCTCTTTTGATGCTTGTTTGCATAGTCTAGATCTAGTTCTTCAGAGATGCATTGATACTGATTTGATTCTGAATTATGAGAAATGTCATTTCATGGTAGAACAGGGGATAGTATTGGGTCATGTAATTTCCAAAGAGGGTATTTCTGTGGATCCTGCAAAAATAAATGTAATTGCTTCATTGCCTTACCCATCTTGCGTGCGCGAGATACGTTCCTTTCTTGGACATGCAGGTTTCTACAGCGCTTTATAAAGGACTTCAAAGAAGATAGCACCGCCATCACAAATCTGCTGAAAAATGATGCCTGTTTCGAGTTTGATGAAAAGTGCAAAGAGTCGTTTGACTATTTTAATAAGGCGTTGACTTCTACCCCCGTCCACCAGCCCCCCCACTGACACACTCCCGTTTGAACCGATGTGTGATGCCTCAAATTTTCTTTGTGGGGGCAGTTACGGCACAAAGGGTGGGCAAAGTTGCCCATGTAATTCACTATGCTTCTAGGACCCTAGATGCCGCACAGAGCAAATTACACCACCACCGAGAAAGAGCTGCTAGCTATTGTATTTGCACTTGACAAGTTTAGGTCTTATTTGCTAGGTTCTAGGGTGACTGTTTTTTTCCGACCATGCAGCTTTGAAATATCTGTTTGAAGAAGCCGAAGCTAAGCCCAGACTGATCAGGTGGATGCTTTTGCTTCAGGAATTCAATGTGGAGATAAAGGATAAAAGTGGAGCCGAAAATCTGGTAGCAGATCATTTGAGTAGGATAGCAAGGGATGAGGATATTTTTCCCATCCAAGATGATTTCCCTGATGAGAGATCATTACATATGTATGGGGTAACCCCCTGGTTTGCTGACATTGTAAATTTTCTAGTTGCTGGTGTTGTTCCTGCAGGTACAAGTAGACAGAAGTTCCATAAGCTGAAGAGCGATGCAAAGTATTATGTGTGGGATGACCCCTATCTGTGGAAGTTTTGCAGTGACCAGGTCATTCGGAGGTGTGTACCCGAGCATGAGACAGAGTCCATCCTGCATTTCTCACATGCATCTCCAGTTGGAGGACACTTTGGACCTCAAAGGACAGCAAGAAAAGTCCTAGACTCCGGGTTCTATTGGCCCACAATTTTCAGGGATTCATATGAAGTGTATAAGAGTTGTAAGGAATGTTAAATAACAGGCCCGGCAATCACTCGTAGGAGTGAGATGCCCCAGCAGCCAATGCTTTATTGTGAGGTCTTTGATGTGTGGGGGATGGACTTCATGGGTCCTTTTCCCCCTTCTTTTGGTTTTGTATGTATTTTGTTGGCTGTAGATTATGTTTCAAAGTGGGTGGAAGCAATCCCCACTAGGACTAACGATGCTCAGATTGTGTCAAAATTTGTTAGGTCCAACATCTTTTGCAGGTTTGGCATACCCAAGGCCATCATCAGTGACCAGGGCACACATTTTTGTAACAGAACCTTGGAGGCCTTACTCAGAAAATATGGGGTTGTACATAAAGTGTCTACTGCTTACCATCCCCAAACCAATGGCCAGGCAGAAATATCAAACAGGGAGATTAAGCAAATCCTAGAGAAGATGGTGCAGCCAAACAGAAGGGAATGGAGCCGCCGTCTGGAAGACGCACTGTGGGCCCAGAGGACTGCTTTTAAGACACCTATAGGGATGTCCCCCTTCCGGCTAGTTTTTGGCAAGGCATGTCACCTCCCGGTGGAAGTTGAGCATAGAGCATATTGGGCAATAAAGTGTTGCAACATGGACATGAAGAAATCCGGTGTTGAGAGAAAAACTGCATTCAGCAACTTGAGGAGCTTAGGCTTGAAGCCTATGAGAGCTCCAGGATGTATAAAGAGAAAACAAAATTTTTTCATGATAGAATGATTGTTAGGAAATAATTTTTTGTGGGTCAGAAAGTCTTATTGTTTAATTCCCGCCTAAGATTGATGGCTGGGAAACTTAGGTCCAGGTGGATAGGACCATTTGTTGTTACTAATGTGTTTCCATATGGTACAGTTGAGATCAAGGATGCAGGTACCAACAAAACCTTCAAGGTTAATGGACAAAGGTTGAAGCCATTCCATGGTGTGGAGGCTGCTGACCCTGCGGATGTTAATGTTGAGGAGTTATCTTTAGATGCTCCAACCTACACTGATACTTGATCAGGGAGTTTCTTTTCCTTTTCCCCTCACTCTGATTGTATAATTTTGTTGTTCATTGGGGACAATGCATGTTTTAAGTGTGGGGGAGGGAACTAGTTGTAGTTTTTCTTTTCTTTGAATAAAGCTCCTGAATAATTTGAGAAGCTCAGGAGCATTTGTGTGTTAAGTTTTTAGTTGGCAAGTTTGCTAGATTTTGATTGATGTTGCACAGATTGCTTGCATGATTGATAAGTGATGATTCCCCCTAGGCTGAAAAATTTTGAAAAATTTTGTGATTCCCATGTGAAATTGAAAACTGAACTTTGGGATTTTGTTATGATAGCATGATGAATGATAAGTTTGGGGTGATAGGGAGCACACACTAGGGATAGTATCTCTTTCAAACAATTTGCATGAATGTCCAGGTGAGGTTTTGAGCCTCCAACATGTTTCAAACTGTGTGAAAATCACTTTCAAGTTGCACTTCCCTGGGTTTGATTGAATCTCTTTTTGGTTTGCATGATTATATGTGTGTAGCAAATGATTTAGGCAGTTTCTTTGTAAATAGCTACTTGGCCTGAATAAACTAATTCCTATTGCATGTTCCCTAGTTAGCCCTTTTGAGCCTATTAGCCTATTAGTTCTTGATAACCTAATGTTATAAGCCCAAAAATCTGGAAAACCATGTTAACCCGATCTTAGGATTAGGAGAGCATGTAATCTTAGAATGGGTGCAAGAAACTAAAGTTTGGGGTGGCTGCAAGGTGTAATATGTTGTTGGGATTGAAAAGAAAAAAAAAAGAAAAAAAAAAGTTGGAGCCAAAAGCTTGTGAAAGAAAAAGTGTACATATATAAAAATAAAAAAAATACAAAAAAAATACAAAGATGCCAAAAAGAAATAAAAAGAGCTGTAGCCACCCAGAAGTGTAAAAAAATAAAAAAAATAAAGAAGGGAACTTGAGTGAATTTCAAGGTGTAAATATAGTTCATGCTCTCTTAGTTCCTAGGGTCTTCAGCTTAGTTCTTTTGTATATCCTACCCTTAGCCAGGCCCCATTACAACCCAATAAAGACCTTTTGATGTTGCTTGCATGTTTTCTGTGGGAGCCATTTTGAGGTGAAAATCAAACTTTTGGGAAGTGTACTTGAAAAGTGAATCTGAGTGCAAGTTGTTAGCCTGACATAAACTGAGTGACTGAGTGAACAAATAATGCCCTTGTGAGGAAGGCAGTTGTTTGGATTTGGTGATCTCCCTCTTGTGTGTGACTTAGATTCCCTGCTTAGATTTCTGATTGTTTTCATGATGAAACTCTCAATTGTTTAGAATAAATGAATTTGGGGATTGCTCTGTTTGAAAAGAGGGAAACAATGAAGAAAAACTGTTTTTGATGTATTGCTTGAATGTGTGCAATGTTGATTGAATCTTTTGAGCTTGCCAGGTCTTGAGTCTTTTTGTTTTTTTTTGAGTCTTAGTTTGCTTGGGGACAAGCAAAGTTTAAGTTTGGGGTATTTTGATAAGCCTCTGGCTCATCTAGTTTTATAGCTAGTATGACCAGGGTTTTGTGCAAATTATATCGTATTTTCACCCAAATTAGACTAGATTGTCCTCAAGCAAGGTTTTGAGTCTCTAGAATAGTTTTAAGTTAATTTAGCTAGTTTTAAGTCAAAATAATACACTTATGGTTATTTCCTTACTTTCAGGATAAGTAGAAGTTGAGAAAATAAAGAACAGGGGATTCGCCCCGCGAAGGACACGCTCGCCACGCGACCCCGAAGCCTGACTGTTCCAAGAAATTGCTGTCTCTGGGTCGCCTCGCGAAGAAGGTCTCGCCCCGCGAATCTTGCAAACCTGAAAAAGTCAGAGACGATCATGGCTTGCCCGTGTTGAAGGTCATGGCCGTGGCAGTTTTGAAGCTGAAGAGTCTCGCCTCGCGAGTATTCCTTCGCCTCACGAATCAAGAAGTCAGAGAGCATCACGGTTAGGCCCTGATGGCCAGAACGGGCGTAAGGAGAAAACTCTTCATATCCTCGCCTCGCGAGAGTCACTTCGCCTCGCGAGAATGCCAAATGTTGCTGACTCTTCATGAAATTCGCCTCGCGAATGGGTGCTCGCCTCGCGAGCCATCTGAATTTTGAATTTGTATAAAAGGCTATTCTGTACATTTTGTAGAGACTTTTGCTTCTCCATTTTCTGTTTTACACTTTTCTCTGTGATTTCATTTGTGTTATGGAGAACTAAATTCTTAGGATTGATCTATTGTAACTGATTTCCACATACTTGAGGCTCTTATACTTTCCTGTTTTGTATGCTTTTCCCTCTTCAATGCCATGCCTTGTATTTCTGTTTGTTTAATTCAGGAGTATAATGCATTGTATTGATTTATTTTCGGTGATATCATGTTCCTATAATCAATCGCGTTTGTTTAATTCGCGTGTGTACGTTCATGTTCGTTTAGTTCATGAGGGCTTAACCCCGTTTGTTTAATTCGGGAATAGGGACATGTATCTCAGAAGTGATAGTTTCGTTTGTAAATTGTTGCTACAACCGGGAGGGGATAAGAATTTGCTTAGGGCTTGGAAATTGTATGAACCTATGATAGTGGGAAATCAAGAACAATAGATTAATCTGTTTTTGACTATTGATAACCTCCTTGAACTGTTTGTTTTCAATCACTCTGTCTTTAATATTTTGTTTGTTTCTTATTTGCACTCCAACCCAACCCCCCCCCCCCCAAAAAAAAACTTATTTTTGTGAAAGATAATATTCTCAGAGTCCTTGAGAGACGACATCCGAGTTGTCGTACTATACTACAGTTTTAAACCCGCTCGTCCTTTTTGGCGCGTGCGCGACAGCGCGACCAATATCGACCTCTTCTTCCATATGTTTTTCTCAGTAGCTTTACCTTTCTTTTTGGACTTGCCGAATATAACATCGATGTCCTTTACCCTCTGATAAACCTGCTCTCCAAATAAGGCCGCCGGCACTTCTTCTGTCTCTTGGCATCCATTAAAAGCTTTTTTCATCTTACGATATGGGTGATCACGTCTAAGAAATCTCCGATGCCCAAGGTAAACCGTCTTCTTTCCATGATGCAACTGAGTGTAGCATGTGCCTTCTTCACATATAGGGCATGCTTTATGCCCTTTGACACTGTACTTATTGGGACAAGTTACCGTATCTTTGGAAAGTCGTTGATGGTGCAAAATAACATGGCACGAAGCTTGAAAGTCTCATGAGAATACCCATCAACTACATCAACACCTTCCACCCACAGCGTTTTCAAGTCTTCAATCAAGGGACCTAGATAAACATCTAAGTCATTTCCCGGTTGCTTTGGGCCCGAAATCATCATAGACAACATCATGTATTTGCGCTTCATGCACAACCAAGGGGGCATGTTGTAAATTACCAACAGAACAGGCCATGAACTATGAATACTACTCATGTTACCATAAGGATTCATTCCATCCGTAGCAAGTCCAAGCCTTAGGTTTCTTGGCTCATCGGCGAAATCCGGAAACATAGTATCGATATTCTTCCATTGAATAGAATCAGCAGGATGACGAACCTTTCCATCACGTTTCCTCTCATCATTATGCCATCTAAGATTCTTCGCATCTTTCGCATTGGCAAACAATCGCTTGAACCTTGGAATTATTGGAAGATACCACAACACCTTCGCAGGAGGACCCTTTTTTCTCACATCATCAAGATCATCATCATCATCACCACCCTTCACTTTGTATCGTGATAACCCACATTTGGGGCAATCGTGATTGTCTTCATGAACACCGGTGTACAATATGCAATCATTGGGGCATGCGTGTATCTTCTTATACTCCATACCCATAGGACACAATACCTTCTTGGCCTCATAGTTACGGTCAAGCAATGTGTTGTCCTCCGGAAGCAAGTCTTTCAACACTTCAAGCAATTCCGTGAAGCTTTTATCGGTCCAACCATTTCTCGCCTTCACACAAACCAATTTTAGCACCGCCGACAACCGTGTATGAGTAGTACACCCTGGATATAAAGGCTTATCCGCATCACCGCACAACCTATCATACACATGAGCTCGATGAAAAGATTCTTGTCCAATATCACGGATCATGTCCTCTACTCGATCATCCTCCATATCTACGTCAACGTCCTCACTTTGGGAGACACTCGCCGTACTACTCAACAACACATCACCATGCCATATCCATCTTGTATAACTCAAGCAAATCCCTTCACAAATCAAATGAGTACGTATATCCTTCACCGTACATTTCCTCGTATTCAAACACTTGACACAAGGACAACAGAACATTCCATTACTATTAGGAACATTCCTTTGAGCAAATTCTATAAATTCTCCTACCCCCTTCAAATACTCAGCACTAGTATGCTTACAAACCATCCAACTACGATCCATAACTAGATAGGTCCTGTAGATATACAAAACATATATCCAATATAAGGACAATACGGGAGATTGAAAACTATAGTTTTTGAAGATTGCCAAGAATCGTCACGGCCTGGCGGTGATGTCCATCACGGCCGTAACGTGCCAACTGAACCAGACCATGCCATCACAGGCAGAACTGATCACGGCCTAGCCGTGATGAGCATCACGGCCGTGACATATCAACCACCAGAGCAACATGCACTCAAAACCAAAAATAGAGACGTACATTCCAAACAACTCAAACTCACGGTTTCAAGTTTCAACTACTGAGACTATAGTTTCAACATACACTCAAAACCAAAAATACAAAAATGTGCCCTAAATACTCACCAGAAATAGGTGCTCGCGTGGTGGTTGGGAGGAATCGCTCGAGTGGTGGCCAACGTTCGATGTGGTTACTGAGAGCAGAGGGACAACGAGAGTTAGTGCGCGGGAAGGGGAGAGAGAGATGTCAAGTTATTGCAAAGAATGAATGGAAAGACAGAGTTAGAGTTAATAGTGTACCTCACGGTGGTGGCGAAGAAGCCCTCGCGGTGGTTGCAGTGGAGATGAGCTCGCGATTAGGGTTCTGTGCTGGGTGAGAGTGAGAGTGAGGGTTGAGAGTGATCTAGGGTTGAGCGTGATGAAAATAGAAAAGAGACGTACGTACAGAGCGAAGTGCAGAAGGCGCACGGGTGTAAACGTTATAATCAAAAAGCAAAAAATAAAACAACATTTAACGTCAGTTTTATTTAACAACTGACGTTAAAAGTAATTATTTAACGTCAGTTGTATTAAACAACTGACGTTAAATATTAATATATATATTTTTAAAATACTTTTAACTTCAGTTGTTGAATTCAACTGACGTTAAAAGTGTTGTGTAAAAATCATTCTCTATATAAAGTACCATTATTCTGTATCAGTCTGTAATAATGCCTCTTCTTTTCCTCTATATTTCTATTCCTTCACAAAATGGCTCTGAGACCTGTGTTAAGAGTGACAACAGGGCATATAGGGACATATGATTATTTACGTCAGCTATTTATTTAACTGAAGTAAAAATCACACTTTTAACGTCAATTGTTTAAACAACTGACGTTAAAAATAAATATTTTTTATTTTAAAAACACTTTTAGCGTCAGTTTTATTCAACAACTGACGTTAAAAGTGTATAAGTTTCTGCAAAAGCATTCATTCCTTTGACTACTCTGATACTAAATTACCCATTACTGCTGTGCTACTTACCCATGCACATTGTAACCTATAATCCTCTTTATGAGCACTAAGTTTATACCTAGACTTAAAGGTCTATTTCATCCTATTCCTTCGGGCGTTTTCTTTTCTGCACGTTTATAATATATGATTGCCAACTCCCGATGCGCCTTGGAACCTAATGCTCTTAATGATCAATTTAATTTTTTAGCAACTTACGACGCCTAGTAACTTCATCCCCTACTCCTATAAATAGCTACCTTCCTTCCTTTAATTTTTCTGCTTCACAATATGGCTCTGCCATGGAGATTAACTTCATTACTCTTTCTTCCTATACCTAGACTTAAAGGTCAAACAACTTCTGAGTTTGAGTAAATCACATTACATGGGTGATAAGGGTGTGTAAATCGCATTATGTGAATTGCACACACCATCATCCTTCTGGAGAATCAGCAGCTACAGTTTCAAAACCTCAGCTTTGGAACCAAGTGGCTGTTCCAAGAATATTGCTGAAACAGATCGAGTGCACCCTTCACTCTGCTTTGGCTCCAAATTGATTGTGGATTCAGATGGAGCATCAAGGACTTCAAGTAAGGGAGGAGATGCATTCAATATTGGAGTTTCTGAGGACAGGACTGAGAAGAAAATGATGTTGAAGCAGAAACTTTTTTATATTTTAGTGTTATCTTGCGGAAATTTTTTATCTTTTAATCATGTAATTGTAACTTATGAATCGCTTCAATGAGATACAATTTGATTATACATATATAACTTGTTTTATGTTAAGTGTTTATTTATTTTAATTTGCACAAGAATTTGTTTACTAATTCAATCTAATTAATTAAGATTAAAAATAAACTTTTTTAAAAAAAAGATTAGAAATAAACTACACTATATATGGAGTGATGATCTGCGTTAAGAATGACAACAGGGAGATGACAACGAAAGAAAGATAGGAATGAGTTGATTATTTACGTCAGTTTTAATCACACTTCTAAAGTAAAAATCACACTTCTAACGTCAGTTTTATAAACAACTGACGTTAAAAGTGTTAATAATTCTTGCAAAACACTTTTACCGTCAGTTCATTAAACAACTGACGCAAATAGTGATTTAATATTTACAAAACTGCCACCGCCTCATTTTTAATGTCAAACATATGGTCAACTGACGTAAAACGTTCCCGTATATTACATTATTTCCACTAGTGATCTCTTCTCTCTTTCTCTTTTGTATTGTCATTAATCATGAGTAGTTAAATCCCCTTGTTGTTGGGGTTAGATGATTACTTTTCTGAACTTTGTAGTATTTTGATTTGGTTGTTCTAATGCAAGTTCCTATTTCTTTATGATTATTTGATTCCATGCTTAATGCTGTCCTTGGTTTGGCCATCCTTGGAATGATTAGTTGCTTTGATAGACAATTGAGAGATTGATGTCAGAGCATGCTCATAAATCAAATGCCAAGTAGTTCATGAATCTAGACATAGATCTTGGGATGCTTGCAATCTTATAAGTCTTGGCTCTTCATGTAAAATCTCAGATTAATCCACCTAAGAGATTAGGGTTTAATTTGGGGTTTTAGGCTCATTCCACCTAAGACATTAGGGTTTGAGTATTTAAAAAGGCTTGATTGTCATAATTGAATTAGGACTTGTGTTAGTAACCATTTCATTGCAATTAAGGGAGGATTAGTGTAGTCTAACCCTGACAATCTTAACCACATTTCTGTTGCCCTCCAAGTGTTTGATTAAATATCCAAAAGACCAAAAATATTTTACTGCTTTTGTTGTTTTATGTTTTGATCTCTCATCATGCCATAGTTTAGTCTAGATAGTTGTTAGACTTGCGAATTGGTAATTGGCAACTGATCCCTGAGGACGATATCCGGTCTTACCACCGTATTACTTGTACGACTAGGTATACTTACCTATATTTTAAAAGCGTATCAACCACCATTCGCAACATGCTCAAACGTCAGGGAACGTATCCCCGTATGAGGCAATGGTATCCTCGACTCCATCTCTACTTAGATATAAATATATGCCACTAGGGGTGTTCATGGGTCGATTTGGTTCAGATTTGCATGAAATAAAATCCGAACCAATCAAAATCAATTGGCTTGGTCCGGTTTCGATTTGCAATTTTTTTATCAGGAAATCTGAACCAAACCAATAAAAAATGTTTGGTTCGGTTCGGGTCCAATCCGAAAAATATTAAAAATATATAAATATTAACTATATAAAATATTAAATTATATATATAAAATAAAAATAAAAATATTAAATACAAAAATATTAACTATTAAAAGATTAAAAAAATATATAAATATTAAAAATAATAAAGATTAAATATAAAAAATATTCATGTAAAAAAATATATTAAAAAATATAAATAAATATTAAAATATGGTAATTGGTTCGATTCAGATCCAGAATCCTTGAATTCGAGAACCGAACCATTTGCCATCCGATTTAGATTGGTTCGGTTCGGATCCGAACACCAAAAAAATCCTAACTAATTTAATTGGTTCGATTCAGATTCTCGAGTTCATAGGGTTGGTTCGAACCAATGAACACCCCTATATGCCACACAGAAGAGAAACCAACACAGAAACGCTCAAGGGTAAGATACCAATATATGGATTTAAACATGATAACTAAATGCGCGACACACGAAACAACATATAGGCATATATAGTTATAACAACGTAAAATACTCAGAAATAAACAAGTAGTTTATCAATGGGTTTCATACCCGACAGTCATCATCACGTGTAAAATAAATGCATGACACTTCAATATTCACCATCTAAAATGTTGTACTTAATCTCCGGAGATCCCAACATCGTATAAATGAGCTGATCAAGCTTGATTGCCAAATAAGGCACATCATATTTACCTTAGCACACTATTCAACACAAGGCACAATAATCACCGTATATGGTTTTCATTGTCCAACAAGGCACAATGATACACCGTCATGAATACCTTTTCCGTCAAGATATCCAGATTAACACCGTAGGCACGTCTGCCGAATAATGCATGTAAAACATTTTATTTCTCGTCACTTTTTTTTTCATTCTTTCCTTGTCAAAGCTCAAAGGATCACAACCATTCATAGTTTTCAACGTTTTAAATTTTTCATCGTCAACACAGGACGCGAAGTCCGAGTGCTCAATCACGAAGCCCTAGACCGATGCACCAGTCTTAGGTTCGTGGTGATAGAAAACAACATTCACCTTTAACACTGTTTATTACACCTTAAATAGGACACAAGGTCCATAACATTGTAACACCGATCAAAGATCTACGTGCTTTGATTACTGAACACTAGTATCACGACGTCTCGGTTAGTAGCTTCATGTTTCAACATTTTCACTGTTTTCGTTCTGTGAAACACAAATCCAAAACAAAATCTCCTCAACTTATCCAAGTTGTCGGAAATAACACCGTTGTATAAAACTCATTTACAGAAAATCCTTTTCTTTTGAAATTCATTTATAAAACCGTCAAATTATCAAGAAATTCATTTTCCTCTGAAAATATTTTTATGAAACTTTAGTTCTTTTTTTTTAAAAATGTCATTTGTGACTAAACATCTGTTCAAGTAAATACTGCTATTTTTAAGAATGCTTTTCGTAAATATTTTCAGAATTAACCACCATTTAGCATTTTAAAAACGTTTTAAATCAAAATTTAACTTTTTCCTCTAAAGTGTTTTTCTCAACATAACAATTAAGTTATTTATGAAAATTAACTATTTATATTAACCTTTCTTATTATCTTGTAATTTCTTACGTAAAAATTAGCATCTCTAAAAATGTGTCACGGTTACGCCCTCACTGTGACTTATAGATCACTCTTACATCGATACATCATTAAAATAATAATATTTTCAACTATTCCTCATTTTCAATAAATCAAATATTTAAAAAAAATTATTTTCCAATATTTCATCAATTAAATAAATGATATTCCTCATCAAGCTTTTTTACTCTTTTATCTCCATAATTAATTGAGCACTGACCACTGTCAGGCTTCTCAATCAACATTTAACATCAATAAAAATTCCACGTCAACGTTATAGCATATAATACAGTTTATAACATGCATTAAAAACTATAACACATAACAGCAGATAATTAAAAGCAGATAAAATAATAACTTAAATCACCACAACGAAGCTTAAATAAACTTTACAGACCACTCACTGATAGCATACAGCTATCGGGAAAATCCCTCAGGTAAACTCCCCTTACCTTAGAATATGGATTTTCCTTCCGAAATAAGTTTCTCAGAAAGTCCGATCTCTGTAGAACACATACACGATTCACACAAATACTTATCCTTCAACAAATCACACATAAAACAAGTTAAACTTTGAAGAAAAACCTACTAACTCCTAATGGTGTAGGTTCGGCCATGACTAGCAAAATTGGCTAGAGATCTCAAAATTTCACATACTCTTAGGTCCATGATCCTAGAGTATTATTGAGTTAAAGAAAATGATCATAAGTTGAAAAATGAAACAAAATCATCCAAGTTTTCAAGAACATGGATTCGGCCCTCAATACATAAATAGGCTAGGGATTTTATTTTGGTTCAATCTCTTGGATTTATTACATATAGGTAATAGGAAGATGAAATCCATTGTTACTTTCTAGAAAATTGAACAAAATTCCTCCACCCTCAAAAGCTAGGGTTTTGGCCTCATGTGGAAGAATAGGAGAGAAAATTTTGTTTGATTCATGCTGTTGAATGCTAAACATAGAGATGATTACAAGTTCATAGAAATTGGTTTCATGATCATAGGATTTTTCTATGATTTTATAGAGATTTTTGAACATAAAAACCCTAGAATGAAACATGATGATCATGGCCTTGAAACAACAAAATGAATGAAGAACATAGAGTTTATTGATTGAGATGAGCAAGGTATACCTTTTAGAAGTTGAAGAATGGCAGGAAATCAAGTAGTTGCTTCACAAATTTGGTTATGGTTAACTTAGAGAAAATGAGAGAAACCTTGATAAGGAAGATGAAGTTAGAGAAAAATGAGTGAAATGGCCTATGTGGAGGGTCCAAAATTGTCTCATTTGAGGACAAATGAGTAAAATCACATAGGGACCAATTTGGAATTTAAGAAAGGACTAAGGACATAAAGGTCTTTCTACCTCTAATGTCATGATGAAAATGGTCAGTCACCTACATGACTCATCTTGAATGACTTGCTATTTATCTGTTAGCGGGTCACGACAATCTCGTATTCAGCTCCGTCGTTCACCCGATTAAATATATCGCCCGAATAATACATATTATTTCACTTTTAAGTGAAAAGGTTAAAGATAACTAAAGTCGTTGGAAACTCGATATAAAACCTAACCATTTCGTTCACGAGTCAAAATTAGGTTTTCTGAGCAGTAAAATTTTACTGTCTGTGAAAACACAGACCGGGTTTCGTCTGAATTTTCAACCCAAAATTTAACCGCAACTCTCTATGATAAATTAGAGTACAAATATAACTTTGGTTTATCCAAAATTATTTTCTAAGACTCGGATATAAATATAAACATTTATGTATTTTTATACCGCTATTACAAAGCAGTAAAAAATCGGGGTGTTATAGTTGTGACTTTATATGTGTATATGTTATTTTGTGTGTCGCGTGTAACATCCCTGGCTGCTCTATGGATTGACGACTGTCCCCACAGACCAACACGGGTCTTTTCAGCGTGCTTTGTCCTCACTCACACGCTTCCTAGGAAGTTTTCCCACGAGGTCACCCATCCCAGAATTGCTCCAAGTCAAGCATGCTTAACTGTGGAGTTCTTAAGTGATGGGCTCCCGAAAAGAAGATGCATCTTGTTGGTATAGGTAGTACCAATCAATTCATATAGGCCTTCCTCAACTGTATAGTCCCATACCTAAACAATCTCAGGATCCCTCTCATTCGGATCTGTAATCGGTTCATTCATTTGTCCCTCCACCTAGAAGCCTGCCAGGAGCCGCTCCTTGTCCATGCCTTCTTGCATCGACGACCACTCCCCGCCCTTGTCGGCACCCGGGTGTTACATGCCCACCAGCTTCGTCCCCGAGCTACACCGCACTGGGAGAGGTGCCGCTCTGATACCACTTGTAACATCCCTGACTGCTCTATGAATTGACGACTGTCCCCACAGACCAACACGAGTCTTTTCAGCGTGCTTTGTCCTCACTCACACGCTTCCTGCGAAAACTTCCCAGGAGGTCACCCAACCCAGAATTGCTCCAAGTCAAGCACGCTTAACTGTGGAGTTCTTAAGTGAAGGGCTCCCGAAAAGAAGATGCATCTTGTTGGTATAGGTAGTACCAATCAATTCATATAAGCCTTCCTCAACTGTATAGTCCCATACCTACACAGTCTCAGGATCCCTCTCATTCGGATGTGTAATCGGTTCATTCATGTGTCCCTCCGCCTAGAAGCCTGCCTGGAGTCGTTCCTTGTCCATGCCTTCTTGCACCGGCGACCACTCCCCGCCCTCGTCGGCACCCGGGTGTTACATGCTAAATGCGACACCCTAACTCGGGTCATCACATGGTTACCCGTTTGCCGAAATAAAACTTAATTTGCTGGTTGCTTTCGGAAAATAATGTTTTCTCAACGTTTATCTTTTCAAAATATGGTGATAATTTTTTTTTCTTTTTAACCACATAACATCAACAACATAATTGAATCACACTTAAATACATAATGTATATAAGTCATACAACTATACTGCCTCACAGGCTTTCGCACTTAAATCATAATCAGTTTTATCCTCAAAACACAATATATCGTAATAGGACCTAAGCTGGTCGTAACTAACAGACACTACAACCAATAAAAGCAGCAACAGCATGCCTCGAACTAGACAGCCTTCTTCTTCTTGTAGGGATCATACCCCTTGTACGACTCTGATATGTTTGTAAGGGTGAGACGCCAATATATGGATTTACCACAATAACTAAATGTACAACACAAAAGAAGGCACATACACATATACATGTTTATAACAACATACTCATTCATAACGTAGCATCTCGTTTATCAATGGGTTTCACACCCCAAACGTCAACGTTGGAAAACTATGCATGAACACTTCAATACATCATCTAAACATTCACACTTAATCTCATGAGATATCCCAACCTCGTGATGAGTTGATCGGACTCGATTGCCACAGGCACGCAGCCACAGGCACACAACCAAAACCCATCGCACATTGTCCATCATCGTGGCACAGTGATAACATCGTAGATGGGGTCTCATTGTCCAAACCCCCGGGCACAATGAGAACATCGTTGGTATGATCTACCCTGACGCCGCAAGGTAATCACTCGTTTGATCATGGCACATCTGCCAAATGCATGCAAGAAAACATTTTTTTCTCAACACTTTTCTTTGTGTTATATCTTTATTTGTCAAAGCTCTCAAAAGCTTACAACCCATCATCGTTTCAAACATCGAATGCTCTCAAAAGCATCATCGTTTTAACATCGAATGCTCTCAAAAGCATCATCGTTTTAACATCTTTACAACTTTTATTAACAACACAGGACCTCAAAGTCCGAGTGCTCAATCACGAAGCCCCTAGACCGTTGCAATCAGTCTTAGGTTCGTGGTAATAGAAAACATCTCAAAACATTTTAACTTCTTTAAGTAGATACCCTGTCTACAACACAACGAACCTTAATACCCCGACGTCTCGGTTATTAAGTTCCATAACATCGTTTTTGTCTGTGAATAACAAATCCAAAATAAGACCACGTCATAAGATCACTAGTACCTCGACATCTCGGTTACTAAGTTCTATATCGTCATTTACGTCATTAAGTAAAACTCATTTATCGAAAATCCTTTTTACTCGAAATTCGTTTATAAAACGTCAAATCATCAAAAACTCTTTTACTGAAACTTCAGCTCTAAAAATTAAATCAATTCAGATTAAACCTCTTCTTAAAACAAGTACTACTATTTTTAAACTTCCACCGTAAATAATTTCGAAACTTACCGTCGTTTATCATTTTCCAAGAAAATGTTTTTAAAGTCAAACTTTGACTTTGACTTTTTTTTTTTTTTAAAAGTATTTTCGAATATTAATTTCACAAAATAACTTTTTATAATATTTCGGAATTTCGTGCGTAAAAATTAGCAGTACAAAAAAATTTCACGGTTACGCTCTCACCGTGACTCATAAATTTCTTTTACAGTAATAAATCGTTAAAATAATAATATTTCTCAAAACTCATTATTTTTCCCAAATAATAATTTCCACCACTATTATATTCCAACATTCCCCATAAAACGTTGAATATAATTTTCACAACTCATTAAAGCTTTTATCTGATTAATCGGTTGTGCACTGACCATTGTCAGGCCTCTCAAACAACATTCAACATTCATTATTCAACAGCATCATCATAATTATATCACCAGGCTGATCATGCATCATAGCAACATAATATACTACTGCAGATAATTAAATCAATTAAAAGCAGATCAATCACCGATACACAGATAAACAACACAATGTAAGCAACATAAACAAATAACCACAACCACATATAAATCATATAAACCACACTACAAGCAAATAGTTATTGAGAAAATCCCTCAGGTAAGCTCCCCTTACCTCTTGAAGCTTAAACTACAATTCCCGTTAATCTCCTGATCCCGATTCGATTTTTCCTCCGTCATCTTAAATCAGTTAACTCGGATGTTCCCTTCAAACGAATTGCAACCAAAATAAATCAAATCAAACAACAACACACTTGGCTCATGGAGGTTAGGGTTCGGCTTCAACAACTTTTCTAGGTTAGGAAAATTAAAATTTTGTTAACTTAGGGATTTATGATCCATAAGTAACTTAAACATGATTAAGCACTTAAACCAAGATTATGAACCAAGAACATGAACTAAAACTCATCTAGTTCCAAGAACTATGATTTGGTTTTCTCAAGATCATAGGTTAGAAGTTTTTAAAATTTCTTCAACTCTTGGATTTAATCAACATACAAGACTTAGAGTTGGATTCAAGTGTTACAAAACCACTTTTGAATCACAAAACCATCAAGTGTTCATAGCTAGGGTTTCGGCGTTAATGAACCCAATAAGTTAAAGTTTGATTTTTCATCTTATATATACTTAAATACAAGAACTATCAAGATACTAGAAGATTGAATCATGAATCAAGACATGAAAATGAAACAAAACCCATGAACATCACTTTTCAATGGATTCGGCCCAGCCCAGAAATCAAGGAAAGAAATTTCTCATGATCGTATGCTTCTAGATGATGAAAATAGAGATGATTATAAGATCATAGCAATTGGTTTCATGTCAAAAGGATTTTTCTAGAATTAGTTATGAATTTTCAAATTTCTAGATCTAGAAACTTAAAAGTGATGAACATAGATGAAATAGACTTTAAATCATGAAACTTATTAAAGAACATAGACATGATTAGGGAAGAGGAATAGGATTCACCTCTTGAAGTTCAAAGATAAGTGAAGATCCAAATACTTGCTTCACAAAGTGATGCTAAAAGGCTTATGAACTTAAGAGTTTTTGAAACAAATGGCAATAGGAAGAAAATGAAATGTGAGGGAGGGTACTTATAGAAGTGTGGCTGCGCCACTTTGGAGGATCAAATAGAAAGGAGGTGATTTTTCTAAGGACATAAGTGCAATTAACTCCCAGGGACCATTTTGCAAAGATTCCAAAAGTATAAGGATTATTTTGCAAATTGCCAATAGTTTGAAATGATGGCCATGTGCCACATTTATTGTGTTCACATGTGACTCATCTTTGTTGAATTTTATTGAGACTAATTGGGAAGAACCTAGAACACTTTGGAGTATGCTAGATTTGTGTGGAACTTAGGAGAACATGGTGGAACATTGTGGAACATGGTGGAAGCTTCAAGAATCAACTTGACTCTTCCAAACTAAGGCAGCCCCCACTCCTTCTTGGGCTTGCGTATGGCCTTGAAAACTTGGGCTTGAATTTAATTATTGTGGGGCCCACCAAAAGGCTTAAAGCTTAAACATGATATAGGAAACTTATATGATTTCTAATGGGCTTCATGAAATTAAATTCATGGACAAGGATTTGGGCCTCAAAGCCACGGTTCAGTAATGGATTTGGAGCAAGGATTCTGGTCCAATTCACTTAGAAAAACATAGGAACTAACTTAGGGACCAAAGTGTAATTAATAGAAAGTTCAAGGACTAAAGTGCAAAATCCATAAATTGCCGCTTTAACCTTGTAGAATCCTCTAGACTCAAAAGTTTGATTCATCCCCATAGATCATCTCAAAATTCTAAGATAACCACTTTTTCTCCTCTTGGAAACTCCGAAATCCACTCTGTCGTTCACCCGATTACGCATTTCGCCCGTAAAACGTATATTATTTCATTTTTTATGAAATAATTCTAAAAATACATAATTTTAGGAAATAAAATAAAAATCTTAAGTCTTTCATTCACGAATTAAAATTAGGTCTTTTGAGCAGTATAATTATACTGTCAATGAAATTCGCGGGCCGGGATTCGCCTGACTTTCAAACCTAAATTTTAATCGTAGCTTCCTACATTCAAGTAGGATTGAGTGGTAAACTCCATTTATTTAAAACAATTTTCTAATACTCATATAAATATATACAAATAATCGTCCGCATTTCGATCATTTTGAAACAGTGAAAATCGGGGTGTTACATCGCGCATGTAGTTATCGTGATCAAATCCATATATTGGTATCTCACCCTTGCATATATCTATTTTTTTGTTTTGCTGTTGTACCTTGGTACGTGAGTACAGATGGTGTAGAGGAGTTCCTTGCCTCACTTGGGGACATTAATCCCGATCCTAGGAGAAGTTAGTGATAATGGTGAGAATTATGGAAGTCTTTCCAGTAGATATCTTGTAGAGTGACAAGCCTAGGAATTTTATTTGGGTTGTATGTTTTTGAGAAAGTCTGTGTATGTGGTTTGACAACCTTTATATGGTTTGCAATTCTGTTGTGAATAATGAAGTATTTTCAAGAGAAACCTGTACGATGTAGAATATTTTGATTATGAATAAAATCAGTCTAGGTGTGTTGGTGAGTATAAGATAGTTTTTAATATTGTGATGTGAGCATAATTTTTGGAAGTATTAAGAAGAAAATTTATTTTTTTCACCCAAGTTTTTCTGACTTAAAATAAAAGTATTACTGAAAGCAACCAGCAAATTCCTTTTTAATTTATTTCCGCACGTGTTCACGAGGTATGCCCAAGGGGGGGTGTTACAAAGTGGTATCAGAGCTGGTCGAGTCTTTCGGGAACCTTGGGGAATAGGTCTATTATGTTTTTGTTGTGTGAGCTCTGGTTGGACTTTGTTTGAATTGTTTCTTTGTTGAAACAATGTGTGTTGACACACAAGTATGTATGTTTTGATGGGTTCTAATTGGGTTGAGACCTTATGAGAACCCATGTTTAGTAAATGGTACTTATGCTCATGTTGACACGTTCGTTCATTCCTTAGGGATTGTGTCGGACATTTGAATGAGGTACCTGTTGTGGAAGATTTTTCGGGAGAATTTTATGAGAATGTTCTAGGTTTACCGTTTGCAAAGGATATTGAGTTTTCAATCGATCTAGTTTCTAGATTCGGGTTGATCTCTTACACTTTGTGTAGGATGTCGCGTACAAAGTTAATAGAGTTAGACGACTCGATTCAAACAGGAAGATCTGTGGTCTAAACAGTTTGTTAGATCAAGTATTTTCCGTAGGAAGCACTAATATTGTATGAAGATTCGAGACTCCGCGTGGATTTCTAACATCTCAACAAAGTGACGATTATGAACAAGTATTCTTGGTCGTGCGTAGTTGATTTGATAGATCACTCGCGAGGAGTTTTTGTGTACTCACAGATCGACTTGAGGACGAGTTATCACCATATTAGAGTGAAGACCTAATTAAGATTTTGCGCTGTTGACTCAGTTTATGAGGAAAGATCAACTCTTCGTATGTCCGAGAGACTGACCAAGTTGTCTGTGATCGTGCCGATTTAGAAAAGACCTTTATGCTTGTTGGAAACCAAGGCAAATAGATTTGAATCTTCAACCTTAGGTGAGTGTCTGAGAATTAAGAAAATTCTTATTTGTAATGTTCATTCCTTATTGACAATTGTTCCTCAAATCCTTATGGTTGTATTAGACAATCACAGTGGTACCTTTTGTACATGCTAAACTCACTTTTCTGACCTTGATTTAAAGTCTCTCATGACTTATCAATTGATTCTGATAATCTGGATATTTTCATATTTTTTTTTGAAAATGTTATAAGTATTTCTTAAGTTGTGTAACACAGATGGCTTCTTGATAATAGAAGTTTCTTACTGAGAACTTACTCTAGTCACTTTTACTTTTGGAGGAAGTGATCCAGTCTGAAATTTTGCCGGACTGTTGTTCTTTTAAATCGTTGTGCAGTAAAGTTCTTGTGGAAGAATGAACTTTATTAGATTCATGTTTGTAAATGTGTACCGATCATGCATTTTTACAACCACGAACCTACTAAAGAATCTTATTACATAAGGAATATTCCTGTATCTTTCCGATACTTGTAATCTTCTTCAAGACCATGTCTTATAGTAGTTCGAAACGACTTGTCACCTTTGATCAACTTTACCCTACATATTTTCCAAAACGTTATTAATGTGTGACCTATCTCATAAGTTATGAGGATGGTTATTTGATTCATATCACGATATCAGAGTTAGTTGAGTATAGTAAGAAAATAATTTGGCGTATGAGACCTTACTGGTTAAGACGATAGCATCGCAATGAATTTTGTGTGGGTTTACCGAGGATCTCTAAGAGTTTTCATTTGTTGTGGGCGATCGATGTCAGGCTAACAAGGAAGGCACCTTTCATATATGTTAATATCCGCTATACAGCGGAGAAGTTAACCAAAATATGTATTAGAGAACTGAACAGGCTTCATGGAGTATCTTCCAACATCGTTCCAAATGAAGACCCAAAGTTTACCAACATTTGTCGGTAAAGTCTGCTGTAAGTGTTAAGGACCAAGTTGAGGCTAAGTACAATTTATCACCCTCAACTCGATGGGAAAGTAAGAGACTATCTATCCTTGGAACGTTAGCTGGTGTAACACCCCATTTTTTGTTAAGTGCTTTTATACATGCTTGTTTGATTGTTTAAGCCGTTGGTTTAAGTTAGAGTTGTTGGTTAAGGGCTAAGTGGGATTTTTGGCTTGAAAGTCCCTTTCTGGTAGATGAGCAAGCCCGTGCTCATTAGCCAGCACGCCCGTGCTTAAAGCCTGAAGCGTGTTGCGAGTTTTAAGTTGAGCACACCCATGCTCAATAGTGAGCATGGCCGTGCTCAATGTGCAGACCGCGTCTTGCTGACGCTAGTCCAGCATGACCGTGCTTAGTGGGGAGCACGCCCGTGCTCAGTGGTGGCAGCCTATAAATAGGCACAGTAACCGAGGGTTTCTATTTGAACCCTTCTCTTAAACCCTATCAGCCACCCTACACAAATTTCTTCCATTTTCTCTCTAAAACCATTGCTTGTTGGTGTTTGGAGGTTCTTTTGGGAAGCTTGGTTAGTGTTGGTTCATCTAAGTGAGGTAAGTGTTATACCTTTGTAAGTTTCGTCTTCTTAGTTTGAATTGAAAACTAATCCTTGTGTGTTCTGTTAATCCAAGGCTCATCAACAGAACGAGCCGCTTGAGATTTTGGGACCAGTTTGTTGTTGGCTTTGCGGTTAGGGCTGCCTTCAATCCAGGTATGGGGAAAAGGATAGTATAATATCTAGGCAAGGGGGTAGTGTAAGATGTGGGGTTCCCATGACCCCTTTATGTTGTTATATGATAAATGCCATGTCTTGAGTATGTTGATTACTGTCATTGATGTTATGATAAACTATTTATATGTGTTATTGGTTATACTGTTATGTTGAATAGGTTCATGTTGAGATTGGCTATTGATGATTGTGCAATAAATGTTAGTTTGGAAATGTAAATAGGAATAAAGTTGTGAATAATCTTAGGATTTGTGAATGAAAAGGTTTAGAAAATGTGCACATTCATTTGATTAGAGTTTTGATCTTTTTATGTGAAAAATATACTCAAAATATGTTGAAAATGTGTAGGATTGAAGACCCATCCCTCAGCTCTCAAAACGGGTGCCTAGCCTCAGCAAAATACAGAAAACAAGTGGTGCAGGTGCAGGACCAGCGCTCAGCTTAGAACTCCAGCGCTCAGCGTGGACAGAGAGCAGGGCAACCAGCGTTCAGCGCTGCTGTAGGGCGCTTAGCCCAGACAGACAGCACCAGATCCAGCGCCCAGCGCTGGTATAGGGGCGCTCGGCACCAGTTTTACAGCAAGCTGCTATTTCGCGCATAGAAGCCAGCGCTAGGGGCGCTCAACGCTAGGCGACGCGTAAATTTGGCTCATTTTTCATTTCCACACCTTGGTTCATCACTTTCTCTCTGGTTTCTTTGGAGATTCAAGCTTGGGAACAATATTTGAAGCTTCCATGGCTTCCTCCACTCATTCCTACTCAAGTTTCTTCTTCCCTTCTCTTTTTACTATGAGTTGTTAGATGTCTTAGGTTAGGTTTAGGATGAACTTGATTGAATCTTGATGTAATGAAGTTTTATTTGTGATTTCAATGCAATTTCATTCAGTTTGATTAATCTCTTCTATGCTTAATGCTTTTCTTGGATTGATCAACCTTGAAATGATTTTAGATTCAATTTCACAATTGGAAAATTGGTAATTGGATTGGAAATGAAGTTGATTAATATTGTGGTGTTGATTCTAGGAATAGAACTTCATTTCAATACATTCTTGTGAATCTAATGCTTAATGTTTGTTCTAATCTTGCATCACCTAAGGAATTAAGGTTCTGATTTGCAACAAAAGGATTATCACCTAAGGAATTATGGATAAATCTAGGTTAGTGATTTGAATGTCAATTGAATGAATTGGATTGAGATTAGGATTGAACAAAGTTACATTAGGTGAAAATTGAGGGATTCCGATACCTAACCGCTTTTGCCTATATTGAATTCATTCTTTAATTGTTTTTGTTTCATTCATTGTTGTGGCAACTCTAAAAACAAAAATTCATAAAAACTCTTGGAACTATGAAATTTATTCGTTCAAATAGCTATTGCCTAGGCCATGTTGATACTTGATCACAGTCCTCGTTGGGATGATACTTTACTTTCACTATTATTACTTCTCGCAATTTGGTACACTTGCCAAACCACTAACAGCTATATCTATTTCGTTATTATAATGTTGTAATGATATAATGTGGTTATGTTGGCTGAGTTGGTTGATATTATACCATGAATATGTTGGTTGATGCTGTGGATATCATGACTGTTTGGCTGATTTATGTTGATTAAGGTAACACGTTGATAAAGGCCCTAATTGGTTAATTTAGGACCCCTAATTGATATAGTAATTAAGGATTAATTACTTAAGGTTGTTAACTAATTATGAATTTTTAGTCGAAGGTGAGTTTTGATGCAAATGGATTAGTCCAAGGACCCTAGGTTCTGATTTGAGAGTGTTTAGAGAGTTGTTTGCCCAAGAACTAGGCTCTGTTTCCTGCCCAGAACAGTACCGTCGTGCATTGAGCATGGCCGTGCTGATCAGGGAGCACGCCCATGCTCCCAGTTTGAATTCTGGAAAATGGCCGCACAGTTAGCACGGCCTTGCAGCAGAGGAGCACGATCGTGCTGCATGAGCACAACCGTGCCTAATAGAGAGCATGCTCGTGCTCCACTTAAGTGGAAGCACGGCCGTGCTGGGGACAAGCACACCCGTGCTTCCCCCCTAATCAGAAACCGAATTAAAGGAAAGTAAGGGGTTTTGACCCCAATTATCCCCAGTAGTGATGTAACAATGTAATAACCGAATAAAGGGACTTAGATAACTTGGTTAATGATTAACTAAGAGGTTTATAAAGATGAGTTGGTTAAGTCGGTACCTAATGGGTTACCGCATGTTGTTGAGCTTTGGTGCTTTTTGGCCAAAGTGGCCTTGATGCTTCATGGTCGAGGTGTTGTTAAGTTGGACCTTGGTGCTTTTTGGTCAAGGGGCCCTTGACCCCATGGTTTGGGGTCTAAGGTGTTGATGTTGAAGTTGGTGATAAGTCTTGGGTGCTTTTTGGCCCAAGCAAAGGAGGTGGTTGCCTTGTTTGTTATTGTGCCATTTGCATAGAGCATTGGAGTTGATGTTGAGGGGGATGTTCAACATAGGGGAGGTCGTCCTGTTATGATGATCTGGCCCTGAGGTGTGTATCCGGTTATGATACGCGGCTATCCATGGGGTTCACTGGTTGGTGAACTGCCGGTGTTGGTGCTGATATGGCCAATACGGGTATGTAACTCCGAAGTTGATATCCTGAGTTAGTTGGATCCACATGCATTGATGGAGTAGCGAAGTAGTGTTGCATACTTGCATTGCACGGCATATCATATGTTGGTTGATGAATATATTGATATAATTACATGATGATGATATCTGTATCTTGTATGTTGTTATAATGCTATGCCATGATGTATGACCATCTTGCTTCCTATTCCCATGCCGTTGTGATTATATGTTTTCTTACTCCCCTCTTCTGTTTGTCTTGTTCGGCCCGATTGGCATTTTGCAGAGGATGGTGAGTAACCTGTTGAGGAGTGACTCTAAGGAGCCACGACTTAGTCGGATGTTTAGCTTTATCAGTTTTAGTGGTTTAGTTTAGTGGTTTTGTATTTCGTGGATTTATCTGGAACCTTTATTACCAGCTCTGAATGTGACATTGAGGTTGGACGTTATGTTATTGCTTTATGTCTTTATGTTTTTATTTTTCTCAAAACTTATGTTTTATTCCGCGTTGTTGTTGATGTTCATATGGGACCTTTCTACCCATGAACCTTTCATTTGTTAATTAAATGGTGATGCATGGTTATATATCTTTATCTTGTTATATTTAAAGCTTTATATAACATGTGGGGTAGATGGTGTCACAGCTGGGAGTAAGTGTGGTACCTAATTATTGTCATTCCTATAGTAGGATAAATGAGAGGTGATATGAAATTGTTGAGGTGTAGATGTGACTGGTAAGATGAGAACCCTAAGCTCAACGTCATTAAGTAAGTCGATTTCAATAGATCTTATCATAATCAAGGCAGAGTATCATTAAGGAATATAGGGTAATGATCATTGTCTATAGTTAAGATTGATTGTATAAGTTTGAAGATTTACAGGAAAGTGTTTATAGTAGTTTTACCTAAGCTGAATGTGAGCGGAAGAGTGGAGTTCATGGGTAAAAGTAAGTTGTTAGAAAGGTTCAAAATTTAGAGTTAGATAATTCTACCCTATGTGATCTCTTTTGGTTTTAATTGCATTAAGAGGTGCAATAAAGTTATTTTCAGGTTGAGATGTGTGAGGTTGATATAAATTGGAGTAGTGAATTATGATCAAAAGGGACTAAGACTATGATTGGATACTTTGAGTAGGGAGTTGATGCATGTTATTGTGAAGGTATTGTTGATCTTGGTGATAATTGTGAGAGTTAGATGATTGGAAATAAAGTTTTCTAGTGGAGCGGTGTTGAGAAGAGAAGTGATTAAGTTTTGATTATGCCCTTCGAGTGTGATAGACTTAGGTGAAAGGTTGAGGATAGCGGGGATAAATAGAACGACATAAGAATGAATCATGTTACGGAGTTATTGAATAAGAGGAATGAAGCGACGAGAAATACAATGTAAGATCTTAAGGTTAAGATGAGAGTATAAAATCATGTTTAGTTTCGAGTCACGAAATTTCGAGACCGAATTTTTTTTTTAGTGGGGCAGTAATGTAACACCCTGATTTTCACTACTTTCTAATATTGGTAATAAATATATAAATGTTTATATTTTTATCCGAGACTTAGAAAATGAATTTGGGAAAACCAAAGTCATATTCATATTATACTTATTTTTATAAGGTTATGGTTGAATTTTGGGTTGAAAATTCAGACGGAACCCAGTCTGCGTTTTCACTGACAATAAAATTTTACTGATCAGAAAACCTAATTTTGACTCGAGACAAAGATGGTTAGATTTTATATCCCATTTCCAACGATAGAGGTTATTTTGAAAATTTTCAAAATAAATAAGTTATTATAATTTTTTGGGCGCATTATCAACAAAAGGGTAATCGACGAAGTCTAGAACAGATGTACAGAGACAAAACCCGACATCGGATGATGAGACATCTTGCCACCTAAGGTGGTGAGTCATAGGGATGACACACCAAGAATTTATGACAACTCCATCAAAATATCTAGAGATTTAACCGCGTAAAACCTAAATCGGGTAAAACGTCGGAACCGGAAACAGAGCCGCAGTGGTGTACTGGAGGATAAGAGCGACGAGTCATCCATGATGACTCATGGAAGTGAGTCACCATGATGAGTCATAGTGTGACTCACCATGTCATGATGACTTTATGTGTGAAATGTCCTAAATGTCCTTGGACTTTAAAGGAATTACAAGCTTGTCCCTATGTGCTTTTACCATTTTGTCCCTAAGGCAATTTTGAAGGACAAAATTACCCCTCACTTCACCCTTATATGCGCAGCCCACACCACACTTAGCTATTTTTTTCCTTCTTCTACACTAAGAAAGCTTAGAACTCCATTAATGTTCTTGAAGAAAACTTGCAAAGTTGATCATTTCTCTTCATTTCTTCAATATACAAGAGGTATAACTTCCTCTTTAGGATAAATCATGTCTTCTTCTTCATTGATTTCACTTGTTTCTTTCCATGATCATCATTTGAAATTCTTAGATCTAGATCTTCAAAAATTTCTAGAAAATAATAGAAAAATCATTTTGATGTGAGATCAATTTCTATGAACTCTATATGATGTATATATTGATTATCCAGGAGCGTGAATCAAAAGAAAATCTCCTCCTTATTTACTATTGATGGCCGAATTTATGATCTAGACGAGTTGAATGACTTTGTTTCCATTTTCAACTCATGATAATTTTCCTTAACTCTATACTACTCTAAGATCATGAATCTAAGAGTATGTGGAATTTTAAGATTCCTAGCCTAATTTACTAGTCTTAGCCGAATCCACACTCATGATGAGTTAGATGACTTGGTTTTAATTTTTGAGTTATGATCATAGATCTTGCCTTTCTAATACTTAAGGATCATTAATCCAAGAGTTTGTGAAAATTGAAAATCTCTAGCCTAATTAATCCATCATGGTCGAAACCTAGCCATAGGAATTAGGTGATTTTAGTTGTTTTATGTTGTTAATTTTGTTGTGGTTAGTTGAAGGATAAATTGTTGTGTGAACGTTGTACGTTACGAAAAGGAAATCGGGAGATCGATGAGAAAGTTCGACAAAGAGAACTGAAAACTTCAAGAGGTAAGGGGAGTTTACCTGAGGGATTTTCCGATAGCTATTTGCTATCAGTGAGTAGTCTGTAAAATTTATTTGAGCTTTGTCGTGATTGTTTGGATTTATTTGAAGTGGTTGTTTTATCTGCTTTTGAGTAATTATTTTCAGACATGTGGTATAGAATTGATGCATGTTATAAACTTTATTATATGCTATAACGTTGACGTGGCAATTTTATTGATGTTGATTGTTGATTGAGAAGCCAGACAGTGGTCAGTGCTCAATTAATTAATAAGATAAAAGCTTTCAAAAGCTTGATGAGGAATATCAATTATTTAATGGATGAAATATTGGAAAATAATTTTATTTAAATATTTGATTTATTGAAAATGAGAAATAGTTGAAAATACTATTATTTTAATGACCAATCGGTGTAGGAGTGAACTACGAGTAATAGTGAGGACGTAAACGTGAAAATTTTTTAGTGATGCTAATTTTTAAGAAGGAAAATCAAAAATAAAATAAAAAGTTATTATAAAAAGTTAATTTTCAAAAATAACTTAATTATTATGTTGATAGAATTATTTAAGGGAAAAAGTCAAATTTTGACTTAAAACATTTTTAAAATGCTAAATAACGGTGAATTTCGAAAATATTTACGAAAAACATTTAAAAAAAAACAGCAGTATTTATTTGGACAAAGAGTTAGTCTCAAATGATTTTTTAGAACTAAGGCATCGGAAAAAGATTTTCAGAGGAAAATGAACTTCTTGGTAATTTGACGGTTTTATAAATGAATTTCAAACGGAAATGATTTTTTCAGAAATGAATTTTATTCAACGGTGTTATTTCCGACAACTTGGATAAGTTGCGGGGATTTTGTTTTGGATTTATGTTTGACAGAACGAAAACAATGTAAACATTGAAACGTGAACCTAGTAACCGAGACGTTGTGATACTAGTGTTCTGTAATAAAAGCAAGTAGATCTTTGATCCGTGTTACGGTGTTATGGACTTGTGTCCTATTTACGATGTTATGAACGTTGTTAAAGGTGAATGTTGTTTCCTATCACCATGAACCTAAATTGATGCATCAGTCTAGGGCTCCGTGATTGAGCACTCGGACTTTGTGTCCTGTGTTGACAGTGAAAATCTTAAAAGGTTGAAAATCACGAATGGTCGTGAGCCTTTGAGCTTCGACAAGGAAAGAATAAACAAAAAGAAAAGTGATGAGAAATAAAATGTTTTACATGGATTATTTGGCAGACATGCCTACGGTGTTAAATCATGGTATCTTGGTGGACAAAGTATTCATGTTACTGTGTATCATTGTGCCTTGATGGACAATGAAAACCATATACGGTGATCACTGTGCCTTGTGTTGGACAGTGTGCTATGGTAAATACGGTGTGCCTTCTTTGGCAATCGAACTTGATCAACTCATTTATACGCTGTTGGGATCTACGGTGATTAAGTACACAATTTTAGACGGTTAATATTGAAGTGTCATGCATTCATTTTTAAATGACGATGACTGTCAGACATGAAATCCCTTGATAAACTATCTTGTTTATTTCTGAGAATTTTATGTGTTTGTGCTTTATATGTGTATTGGTTATTTTGTGTGTCGCGCATGTAGTTATCGTGATCAAATCCATATATTGGTATCTCACCCTTGCATATATCTGCTTTTTTTTTTGCTGTTGTACCATGGTACGCGAGTACAGATGGTGCAGAGGAGTTCATAGCCTCACTTGGGGATATTAATCCTGATCCTTGGAGAAGTTAGTGATAATGGTGAGAATTATGGACGTCTTTCCAATAGATATCTTGTAGAGTGACCAGCTTAGGATTTTTCTTTGGGTTGTATGTTTTTGAGAAATTCTGTGTATGTGGTTTGAAAACCTTTAGATGGTTTGCAATTATGTTGTGAATAATGAAGTATTTTCAGGAGAAACCTGTACGATGTAGAAGATTTTGATTGTGATTAAAATCAGTCTAGGTGTGTTGGTGAGTATAAGATAGTTTTTACTATTGAGATGTGAGCATCATTTTTCGAAGTATTAAGAAGAAAATTGATTTTTTTCACCCAAGTTTTTCTGACTTAAAATAAAAGTATTTCCGAAAGCAACCAGCAAATTCCTTTTTAATTTATTTAAACTTTCATTAATTGCAAAAAGATCCTTATTCACTTAAAACATTATAACTTTTTTTTTATAACTTCAAATCATACCAAACCAACTTCTTTAGAAATATTATTCAGTTGCCCTCAAATTTCCAGAAATTTCGTTTCTGCCCAAATATTTTTCTATAATTGCAAAAAGGTCATTTTTCACAAAAAAAAAAAAAAACTTATAACTTTTTATGTATTAATCCATTTAACACCAAACCAATTTCTATGGTTTTGTCTCATCAAGGACTACAATCTTAACACACAATAAAATGAATTTAAGTGCAGCCACTGAAATTCTCAAAAATTGCATTTTAGTCCCTAAGGACTCATAAAATCATATCTTTCAATATACACATCCAAATCAATCCAAACCAATTTCTATATTCTTATACATTCATTCAATCCTCATCAAAATTATTCAAACCATTTAAATCAACATGAAACCCATTTAAACAACTAAGGCCGAATGGCCCAATAATGATCATTTAGGCAATTTTTCATGTTAAATCAAATAAACAACCATCAAGTATCCACTTAGAAATCATTGAATCAAGATCAACATATATCGAAATCAAGCATCAACCAAATCCTCCAAGAGGATCACACACATATAAAACAATAAATCACACACTTATGATTTACAAGACCATTTACACTAAATAACACTATATAAACCATCAACATATCTACTTTAAGGTAGGATAGTGGTAATCTCCCCCACACCTCTTGTAGATCACTTGAAGATAAAACAAACAGAAGCTAAACCAAGCAAGGTATGCCACGGTTTTGTCCACCAAAACCTAGCCATGAACAACCAACATGAAAACAAGTTAAAGAATGAAGAAAATCACCTAAACCCATCTAAACATAGGTTCGGCCAAGTCAAGAAGAAATAGCTAGGGATATCTAAATTTTTCAAGCTCTTGGATGATGAAAATAGAAGTCATATGGAGGTCATAGAAATTTATCTCACATTAAAATGATTTTTCTATGATTTTCTAGAATTATTTGAAAATCTAGATCTAAGAATAGAAATAGGTGAAAAACTTGATGAACATGAAGATTGATGGATGATTTATGAAGCTAAGATGATTAGGAATAGGTTCCTCACCTTAGAATGAAGAAGTTTGATGAAGGAAATGAAGAACAATGAAGAACTTATCAAGAACACAAATGGTGTTCTTTAGGTTTTTGTGAAGAATAAGTGTAATAGGAAGAAAATGAAATGTGTTAAGTGTGGGGGACTTGGGCTACGTCCAAATGAGAGTTTGAGTGAGTGAGGAGTTGTTTAATTGGTTTAAATGAACCATAGTTGAGTTTAATTGACCAAGGTTAAGTTAGAAAATAATATAATAACTTAACTATAGTTAATTAGTAACCTAACTATGATTAATTGGTAATCATGGTTAAAAAATATGTGGCCAAGAATGAATGTTGGTGTGACTGATTTTTCACCACATCTTATGAGTCATCCCTGACTCATCGATCCTATCCATTAGCGGTTCCCATAAATCCCGTATTCAGCTCCGTCTTTTACCCGATTTCGGTTTTTGAGAGGAAAATG
The DNA here is from genome assembly GCA_030762895.1 of Sophora flavescens. Taxonomy (NCBI): domain Eukaryota; kingdom Viridiplantae; phylum Streptophyta; class Magnoliopsida; order Fabales; family Fabaceae; genus Sophora; species Sophora flavescens. Next base: position 142,387,045 of record CM061065.1, read on the forward strand.
ATGAAACGAAAGCAAAATGAAATAGGTATGGTTCAGTATATATGGCTGCACGAAATTGGGGAGATGTGGAAGGTTTACAACTGTAACACCCTGTTTTTCATATGCTTTCTGTAGCAGTAAATACCTATTTAAATGTGTTTATTTTTAGATTAAACTCAGGATGATTTTAATTAAACTAAAATCATTTTCTTATGATGTTATATCATATGAACTCACGGTAAAAATTTCGGTTGAAAATTCAGACGGAAGGCGGTCTGCGTTTCCCTGCCAATACAAGTTTACTGTGCAAAAAACCTAATTTTTACCCGTGAACGAAACGGTTGATGTTTTTGTGATGTTTTGTGGGGGTTTGGCGATTTTGAAAATTTTCGTTCAAAAACAAAATATAATATTTTATTCGGGCGAAAACATCGGAAAACTACGATCGGAAGTGCAACCGGATACGCAATGGAGCAGATTAGGGAACACAAAAGGAGTGAAGTGAAATGATGGAAGAGTTTATGACACACTCCAAAAGTATAATCATTATACTTTTCAAATTATAATACTATTCTAATCCAAAAGTTATTTCTCTCTCCTCCTTCCATCCCATCAAGCCTTAACTCCCAAACTTACTCAACAAGCCACTTCATTCTCCTCTCTTCTTCCTTATGGCCGTGAGCCTCTCCCCCTCCCCCTATATGTACCCCTTTCATTTACACTTCACCACTTTTCTTCTTCAGCACTTCATTACTCTTATATTACTTCATCATCTTCTTCCTTTTCAACTACTTAAAGCTTGCATTTTTATTTGTCTTTTGCACTTGTGTTCTTTATTAAAGTTCTTCCTCTTGTTAAGGGTAATGCTCTCGTATAAATTTCTTTACAATTTTATCATTTTATTTCATTATTTGTGTTATGTGTTCTTATTAAGCTTTAAACTTCTAAAATCTCTTAAAAATGGTAGAAAACTCCTTTTGAGTTGAAACCACTTCCTATAGTCTTGTATTTACTTTTATTTTCACATACTAAAAGGTTGTAAAACAAAGCTCCGTAACCTTTTCTTTCTAAGGAGGCCGAAACCATGCAATATGGTCTAGGTGGGTTTTGTTTCAAATTTTGGAATATGATCATGTCACTAGTGGAAATAATGTAATATACGGGAACGTTTTACGTCAGTTGACCATATGTTTGACGTTAAAAATGAGGTGGTGGCAGTTTTGTAAATATTAAATCACTATTTGCGTAAGTTGTTTAATGAACTGACGTTAAAAGTGTGATTTTTACTTCAGTTAAATAAATAACTGACGTAAATAATCAACTCATTCCTATCTTTCTTTCGTTGTCATCTCCCTGTTGTGACTCTTAACGCAGATCACTCCATATATAGTGCAGTTTATTTCTAATCTTTTTTTTAAAACAAGTTTATTTTTAATCTTAATTAATTAGCTTGAATTAGTAAACAAATTCTTGTGCAAATTAAAATAAATAAACACTTAACATAAAACAAGTTATATGTATAATCAAATCGTATCTCATTGAAGCGATTCATAAGTTACAATTACATGATTAAAAGATAAAAAATTTTCGCAAGATAGCACTAAAATATAAAAAAGTTTCTGCTTCAACATCATTTTCTTCTCAGTCCTGTCCTCAGAAACTCCAATGGATGCATCTCCTCCCTTACTTGAAGTCCTTGATGCTCCATGTGAATCCACAGTCACTTTGGAGCCAAAGCAGAGTGAAGGGTTCACTCGATCTGTTTCAGCAATATTCTTGGAACAGTCACTTGGTTCCAAAGCTGAGGTTTTGGAACTGTAGCGGCTGATTCTTCGGAAGGATGATAATGTGTGCAATTCACATAATGGGATTTACACACCCTTATCACCCATGTAATGTGATTTACACAACCTCAGAAGTTGTTTGACCATTAAGACAGAGACCTTTAAGTCTAGGTATAGGAAGAAAGAGTGATGAAGTTAATCTCCATGGCAGAGCCATATTGTGAAGCAGAAAAATTAAAGGAAGGAAGGAAGCTATTTATAGGAGCAGGGGATGAAGTTACTAGGCGTCGTAAGTTGCTAAAAAATTAAATTGATCATTAAGAGCATTAGGTTCCAAGGCGCATTGGGAGTTGGCAGTCATATATTATAAACGTGCAGAAAAGAAAACGCCCGAAGGAATAGGAAGAAATAGACCTTTAAGTCTAGGTATAAACTTAATGCTCATAAAGAGGATTATAGGTTACAATGTGCATGGGTAAGTAGCACAGTAGTAATGGGTAAGTAGCAGAGTAGTCAAAGGAATGAATGCTTTTGCAGAAACTTATACACTTTTAACGTCAGTTGTTGAATAAAACTGACGTTAAAAGTGTTTTAAAATAAAAAATATTTATTTTTAACGTCAGTTGTTTATACAACTGACGTTAAAAGTGTGATTTTTACTTCAGTTAAATAAACAGCTGACGTAAATAATCCTATATCCCTATCTGAAATGCCCTGTTGTCACTCTTAACATAGGTCAATGGGTAAGTAGCAGAGTAGTCAAAGGAATGAATGTTTTTGCAGAAACTTATACACTTTTAACGTCAGTTGTTTAATAAAACTGAAGTTAAAAGTGTTTTTAAAATAAAAAATATTTATTTTTAACGTCTGTTGTTTATACAATTGACGTTAAAAGTGTGATTTTTACTTCAGTTAAATAAATAGCTGACATAAATAATCCTATATCCCTATCTGAAATGCCCTGTTGTCACTCTTAACACAGGTTAATCCACATCTATAGTGCAGTTTATTTCTAAACTTTTTTGTTTAAACAAGTTTATTTTTAATCTTAATTAATTAGCTTGAATTAGTAAACAAATTCCTGTGCAAATTAAGATAAATAAACACTTAACATAAAACAAGTTATATATGTATCTCATTGAAGCGTTCATAAGTTACAATTAATTACATGATTAAAAGATAAAAAATTTATGCAACATAGCCCTAAAATATAAAAAAGTTTCTGCTTCAACACCATTTTCTTCTCAGTCCTGTCCTCAGAAATTCAAATGGATGCATCTCCTCCCTCACTTGAATTCCATGATGCATCGTGATTAATCAAAGTGAAGGGATCTTTGCATCACCTCCTTCACTGGAATTCCTTGATGCATCATCTCGAATCCACAGTCACTTGCAGCCAAAGCAGAGTGAAAGGGATGACTGGGATGAAATAAAGTGAGGGAATCACATTACGTGATTTACTCAACTTTACCATCCATGTAATGTGATTTACACAACCTCTGAAGATTTTTGACCATTAAGACAGAGACCTTTAAGTCTAGGTATAGGAAGAAATAACAAAGGTCTCAGAGCCATTTTGTGAAGGAATAGAAATATAGAGGAAAAGAAGAGGCATTATTACAGACTGATACAGAAGAATGGTACTTTATATAGAGAATGATTTTTACACAACACTTTTAACGTCGGTTTTATTCAACAACTGACATTAAAAGTGTTTTTTTAAAAAAATATTAATATTTAACGTCAGTTTTTTAATACAACTGACGTTAAAAAATTACTTTTAACGTCAGTTGTTTAATACAACTGACGTTAAATGTTGTTTTATTTTTGGTTTTTGATTATAACGTTTACACCCGCGCGCCTTCTGCACTTCGCTCTGTACGTATGTCTCTTTTCTCTCACCCTAGATCACTCTCAACCCTCACTCTCACTCTCACCCAGCACAGAACCCTAATCACAAGCTCATCTCCACCACAACCATCGCGAGGGCTTCTTCGCCACCACCGTGAGGTACACTATTAACCCTAACTCTATCTTTCCATTCATTCGCGCACTAACTCTCCTTGTCCCTCTGCTCTCAGTAACCACATCGAACGTTGGCCACCACTCGAGCTCCCCTCCCCACCACCACGCGAGCACCTATTTCTGGTGAGTATTTAGGGCACATTCTTGTATTTTTGGTTTTGAGTGTATGTTGAAACTGTAGTCTCAGTAGTTGAAACTTGGAACCGTGAGTTTGATTTGTTTGGAATGTACGTCTTTATTTTTGGTTTTGAGTGCATGTTGCTCTGCTGGTTGATCTGTCACGGCCGTGATGCTCATCACGGCTAGGCCGTGATCAGTTCTGCTTGTGATGGTCTGGTTCAGTTGGCACGTTACGGTCGGGATGGACATCACTGCCAGGCCGTGACTAGTGCTTGGCAATCTTCAAAAACTATAGTTTTCAATCTCCCGTATTGTCCTTATATTGGATATATGTTTTGTATATCTACAGGACCTATCTAGTTATGGATCGTAGTTGGATGGTTTGTAAGCGTACTAGTGCTGAGTATTTGAAGGGGGTGGGAGAATTTATAGAATTTGCTCAAAGGAATGTTCCTAATAGTGATGGAATGTTCTGTTGTCCTTGTGTCAAGTGTTTGAATACGAGGAAATGTACGGTGAAGGATATACGTACTCATTTGATTTGTGAAGGGATTTGCTTGAGTTATACAAGATGGATATGGCATGGTGATGTGTTGTTGAGTAGTACGGCGAGTGTCTCCCAAAGTGAGGACGTTGACGTAGATATGGAGGATGATCGAGTAGAGGACATGATCCGTGATATTGGACAAGAATCTTTTCATCGAGCTCATGTGTATGATAGGTTGTGCGGTGATGCGGATAAGCCTTTATATCCAGGGTGTACTACTCATACACGGTTGTCGGCGGTGCTAAAATTGGTTTGTGTGAAGGCGAGAAATGGTTGGACCGATAAAAGCTTCACGGAATTGCTTGAAGTGTTGAAAGACTTGCTTCCGGAGGACAACACATTGCCTGACCGTAACTATGAGGCCAAGAAGGTATTGTGTCCTATGGGTATGGAGTATAAGAAGATACACGCATGCCCCAATGATTGCGTGTTGTACACCGGTGTTCATGAAGACAATCACGATTGCCCCAAATGTGGGTTATCACGATACAAAGTGAAGGGTGGTGATGATGATGATGATCTTGTTGATGTGAGAAAAAAGGGTCCTCCTGCGAAGGTGTTGTGGTATCTTCCAATAATTCCAAGGTTCAAGCGATTGTTTGCCAATGCGAAAGATTCGAAGAATCTTAGATGGCATAATGATGAGAGGAAACGTGATGGAAAGGTTCGGCATCCTGCTGATTCTATTCAATGGAAGAATATCGATACTATGTTTCCGGATTTTGCCGATGAGCCAAGAAACCTAAGGCTTGGACTTGCTATGGATGGAATGAATCCTTATGGTAACATGAGTAGTATTCATAGTTCATGGCCTGTTTTGTTGGTAATTTACAACATGCCCCCTTGGTTGTGCATGAAGCGCAAATACATGATGTTGTCTATGATGATTTCCGGCCCAAAGCAACCGGGAAATGACTTAGATGTTTATCTAGGTCCCTTGATTGAAGACTTGAAAATGCTGTGGGTGGAAGGCGTTGATGTAGTTGATGGGTATTCTCATGAGACTTTCAAGCTTCGTGCCATGTTATTTTGCACCATCAACGACTTTCCAGCATATGGTAACTTGTCCGGGTACAGTGTCAAGGGGCATAAAGCATGCCCTATATGTGAAGAAGGCACATGCTACACTCAGTTGCATCATGGAAAGAAGACGGTTTACCTTGGGCATCGAAGATTTCTTAGACGTGATCACCCATATCGTAAGATGAAAAAAGCTTTTAATGGATGCCAAGAGACAGAAGAAGCACCGGCGGCCTTAATTGGAGAGCAGGTTTATCAGAGGGTAAAGGGCATCGATGTTATATTCGGCAAGTCCAAAAAGAAAGGTAAAGTTGCTGAGAAAAACATATGGAAGAAGAGGTCGATATTCTTTGATCTTCCATACTGGCGCAAGCTTGATGTCAGACACTGCATTGATGTGATGCATGTGGAGAAAAATGTGTGTGATAGTGTGATCTGGACGCTTATCAACATTCAGGGCAAGACAAAGGATGGTGTGAATGCTCGTCTCGACCTCGTTGCTATGGGTATACGAGAACAGTTAGCTCCAGTTGTTGAGGATGGTAAGCGGACTTATTTGCCGCCAGCATGTCATACTTTGTCAAAAAAAAAGAGACAAAGTTTCTGTGGGTGTCTTCAGGGCATCAAAGTTCCACATGGTTACTCTTCAAATATGAAGAGGATTGTCTCTAGTGATCTTAAATTGGTTGGCTTAAAGTCTCATGATTGTCACATCTTGATGCAACAACTTCTGCCCGTTGCTATTCGTGGTATTGCTCCAAAAAATGTGAGACATGCCATTACTCGGTTGTGCTCATTCTTCAATTCTATATGTAGCAAAGTCGTTGAACCCCGTATGTTGGATGATTTGGAAGTTGAGGCTGCTACAATCTTGTGCCAATTGGAGATGTATTTTCCTCCTTCCTTTTTCGACATAATGGTTCACTTAATTGTTCATTTGGTGAGGGAGATTAGATTATGTGGGCCGGTTTTTCTGAGATGGATGTACCCAGTTGAGCGCTACATGAAGATCTTGAAAGGGTACGTGAAGAATCCTCATCATCCGGAAGCATCTATTGTTCAAAGGTATGTTGCAGAAGAAGCTATTGAGTTTTGTTCGGACTACCTTCATAACACGGATCCTATAGGGGTTCCTAAGCCTCGGCATGATGAGATTAGATGTCAAGGTAAGGGTACACATGGCTTAAGAATTAATAGGAAGGATCGGGAGGAAGTGCTTCAAGCACATTTGTATGTATTGAACAACATCGAATGTGTTCAGCCTTTCTTATTTGAACATAAAAGAAAAGTCAATCAAGAAAACCCTCGAATGAGCGAAAGGTGGTTGTCGAACAAGCATAACAAGACTTTCTTACCATGGTTCAAGGAAGAAATGCTTAAGGATTGTAGTACTGCTTCTGATGACGTAAGATGGCTAGCACGTGGGCCTAGCTTCAACGTCATATGTTGGAGCGGATACGACATAAATAACTTTTCCTTTTATACAAAGGAACAAGATAACAAGAGTACCATGCAAAATAATGGGGTTATGATCGTGGCCGAAGCAATGCACTTCTCTAGTGCAAAGGACACAAAACCCGTTAAAGCACCGAGACCTTACTTTGGATATATTGAAGATAATTGGGTGCTCGATTACACTAAGCTTACGGTGCCGGTATTTAAATGTAAGTGGGTTGATAGTAACGGTGGTGTACAAACCGACGAATTGGGGTTCGCATTGGTAGACCTCAACAAGTTAGGTCATATAAATGAGCCTTTCATAATGGCTTCCAAAGCAAAACAAGTGTTCTACATCACTGATCCTTCTAACAAAAGGTTGTCCGTGGTTCTCCAAGGAAAAAGCATGTATAATGGTAGTGATGAAAATGAAGATTCAAATCTTGATATTCCTGAGACTCATTCTTTTTCAACAAACATGCCTACTATAATCGAGGAGACACAAGTGGACGATGTACATGCCACTCGTGATGATCATCACGAAGGGATATTGATATAGGTAGTTTAAACTTAGTATACATTTATTTTTATTTATATTTCTGTATTTATTTTGAGTTATAACCTATGTTAATAAATATATATTGTTTCTGAAAAGGCATAAATATGGATCATTGTTCCATTTTTCCTTTGCAATTCTGTAATGTGTGTGATATTCTGTGTTACTGGGATATTTACTGAATGCAGGGATAGCTGAGGGGAGTGATATTTTAATACTGAATTTAAAAAAAAAAAACTATTAACGTCAGTTGTATCATACAACTAACGTTAATAGTATTTTATAAAATATACAGTACACTATTAATGTCAGTTTTTTATTACAACTGACGTTAAAATTAAGACCTTTAACATCAGTTCTTTATAACAATTGACGTTAGTTTTAACAAAATTAACGTCAGTTTTGTTAAAGAACTGACGTTAATTTTGACAAAATTAACGTCGGTTTTGTTAAAGAACCGACGTTAATAGTGTTATATTTAACGTCAGCTGTATTTACGTCAGTCAGTATTCTGACATAAAAAATCAATTTTAACTGACGTAAAAAGCACTTATTGCACTTGTGTGTGTTTGAGTTTCTAACTATCCCTTGATCTTAAATCTATAAATCTTGGAAGGTTTGATAGCTTGTTCCAATGATGGCCGAAAATATGAATAAGTAGGTCTAGGATACTATGTTTCGACTTTCCAAGTATGATCATGGATTTAGAACTCTTAATACCTTGTGATTCTAAACCTAAGAGTTGTTATTGAACAAAGAATATTTTCCTCATCATCCTATGATGACCGAAACTTAGTGTTTAGGTGCTAGGATGTTTGAGTTTTTTTTTTGTTTTTTTTTTCCAAAATGATCATGGACTTGAGCTCCATATGATATTTGGATGCTAAGTCTAAGAGATTGGAATGTTTAAGTTTCCATTGTTTTCCAAAATAATCATGGACTTGAACTCCATAAGATATTTGGATGCTAAGTCTAAGAGATTGGAAAGTTTAAAGATTTCTAGCTTATAAATTCTATGAAGGCCGAACCTAGAAGGTTATGGACCTAGGATACTTTGTTCTTAATTTTCCAAGATGATCATGGTTTTGAGCTCCTTAATACATATGGATGCTAAACCTAAGAGATTGGAAAGTTTAGTGAATGCTAGCCTATTTTACTAGCCTTGGCCGAATACCTTAAGTTTATAACTTAGTAGAATTTTAATTCAACTTTGTTAAATGATCATTGTTTATAAACTCCTAACACTTAAGGATCATAAATCCATAAGTTGTATAATTTTCGGGGATCTCTAACCCTAATTTATTGTCTTGGCCGAACCTAATACCTTGTGGGTTAGTGTTCTTGGTTGATTTTAACTTATGATTTTGTGTTCATAACCTTAGACTTCCATCGCGGAGAAAACAAGGACATTCGTGGTATATCTTTTCAAGCATCTAATCTCCTTACCTTCACGGAAGGTAAGAGGGGATTGCCTAGGGATATTCAATGACTACATGCATGTGTGTATGTGTTTACTTGAGTGATTTGAATATTATTATGATATGGAGCAAATACTTGAATGACTTGTTTACTTGAACTATTGTGATTATTACTTGAAGTTGATTATTACTTGCATTAAAGTATTGTGAGTTGTATATATGTGATGAACTGTCGTTAACTGTGATATTATTGTTGAGAATATATTACTGTTGATTGAAGTTTGAGAAGCCGGACTTGAGTATGTGCTCAATGATTATACGGATTAAAAGCCTTAATAAGCCTTGAATAGAACTTTGAAAGTATTGGTTTCATTTATAAAAGTTCCTTGTTTAAAATGCTTACTTCAAGAGAATAAGATTCTTGTTTTGAAAAGAAACGTTGAAGTGTTTTTAAGTCAATAGAAACTACCTTTTATGATCCAAAGTTTGTACGAGAGAAAACCTTTTTCGAACTATGTACTTTATGAACGAAAAACACCTTTGAAAATATTTGATTTTATTCCGTCAAGGATTTCAAAAGCAAACGAATTTCCTAATTGTTTTATAAAAGAATTTGTAAAGGAAAAGATTTTCTCCTAATTGATTTAGAAACATTCCGGTTACTTGGATAAGTGACCGAGGTTTTGTTTTGGATTTTGATTTTTACAGAGCGGAAAGTAAGCACATGTAAAAGAGAATATAGTTCGCGAGGCGTCGCCTCTAGCATTCAGTTATATGCACGCGATCTGGGATCCTTGTCAAGAATTATGGACCAAGGGTCCTAATCATGATATTATGGGCTAAGAGTCCTAATCTTGGAATTGAGGACTGTGTGTCCTAATTTCGTTATTATGGACTAGGAGCCCTTATCATGTTGAAATAAAACATGGATAGAATTATAATTGTTTCTACGACCACGACCTTGGACTGCGGCATCGATCTAAGGTGTTGTAATTGAGCACTCGGACTGCGCGTCCTGTGTTATTGATTTTCAAGTGATGAAAATTGTGAATAGTCGTTAGCTTTGGGCTTCGACAATGGAAAAGAGTGAACACAAAGAAAAGTCTTGATAATGAAAAGTCTTTTATTCATATGCATTTCCCCTTAGCAGACATGCTTGAGTTACCAAATACCCGCTTAAGATGTGGTGTTTGATGATGTATACATCCGGATGGCCGTTGATAATTGATTCGTGATGAAATTGATCCGGGTACATGAGGTGACGGAGACAACTTGCCAATGCCGCATACGAGCCTGATCAACTCTTTATTTCTTAATGATAAAACGGTGATGATATCTCATGAGATTAAGTTTAGAGCCTGATGATTGAAGTGTCATGCATTATCTTTATAAAACTAATTGATTCGGGTATGAGACCCACTGAAATAATACTTGTTGTTTACCTATGAATAATGATTTAAATGTTAATATGCCAATGTGTTGTATGTATCATGTATATGGTTGTTGTGCGATATATCCGCTGTCGGTATCTCACTCTTTCATTTATGCTTGTTATTCTCTCTTCCTTTTTGGTATCGCCGTATTTATATGAGCTCAGATGGATCCCAACATCACCGTATGTACATGGCAGATTCATCCGGGGGCGACATCTGCTATGTACCACGGATCAATCACCACCACTGATTTGAATGCTGACGGAGACCCGATTTGTAGGAGCCAAATCGTGGAGACTAGGAGAGTTGCTCTGCCTCCGACTTAGTACTACCTTCACGCACTACAAGTTAACGGACTACTACACGAGCTACCACCTCTGGACGTCGAGTAGGCAGCACCTATCGAGGAGAACAGGATCCCGAGGAGGACCCTGAGGAGAATCCCGAGGAGGACTTGTATGAGATCATGGAGGAGGATGAGCCTGAGTATTACGTTCTGGATCATGACGACGATGACGACGACGATTCCGTGGATGAGGGTGGCGACGTCATAGACCCATTACTTGATGTCTCGTCTCATGGGAGTTTTTGTGGAGACCCTGCTTATAGCCAGTGTCAGTGGCCAGTTTGGAACGTTTTGTGAATAGTCTTCCGTCTTCTGACTTTCTAGAGTCACTTTTGTGATGTGGTTCGGGACCCTCTTTCCCCGTGTTTTTGCTTACTCTCTTTTCAGTTGTATCTTCTAGATTTCTAACTCTGTTTGCAATGGCCGTTGATAAGGCCCTAGCCTATGTACTAGAACTTGGGTCTCACTAGGACATGTTATAAATATACATATATATATATATATATATTGTCTTCAATTCATGTTCTAAGTGTTCATCACTTTTATTTCAATTATCCTTTCAAAAAAAAAAATTTAACTACCGTTTTTAGTGTACTTATCCATCGAGAAAATGATATTTTCCGAAAGTAACCAGCATTGTAATCAGTTTTATTTCCGCAATTGGGTAACCATGTGATGCCGGGTTTAGGGTGTCACAACAACCATGTAAAATGAGTGGTCAAGAGTGCATAGATGTGTCTTGTTAATAACCGCGAAAGCTTGGGGGTATTTTTGTCATTTTACCTAAAAGTCATGATTACTAGCATTTAATGCTCATAAATGCTTGGTGACTCATCCTCCATGAGTTATCATGTATGACTCGTTGTCCCGATCTCTTGACAGGTCTCTGCAGTTCCGTTTTCGACTCCGTCGGTTTCCCGATTATGGTTTCTGTCTGTTTTTCGACCAAAAATTTTCAAAATAACCAAACTCGTTGGACATATGTTTTAAACATAAACCATTTCGTTCACGATTCAAAATTAAGTTTTCTGATCATTAAAATCTTAATGTCAGTGAAAACACCGACTGTTTTACATCCGAACTTTTACCAAAATTCGTCCGATTAAACATAATATTTTATTTCTAATCAGAAATTTGGAAAGTAGGATTCCTCATGGACATAATATAAAAAATCTACAAATTTCATTTTCGGGTCAAATTAGGGTTTTCTGTCGGTATAAAATTATACTGTCAGTTAAAAACGCAGACCGGTTTCCGTCTGAGTTTTAAACCCAAATTTTAACCAAAGCTTCCTATCATAGAGTAGGTTCTATATATGATTTTGTTTTCTCCAAAATCATTTCCTAAGTCTCAAATAAAATATAAACAAATATATATATATATATATATATATATATATATATATATATATATATATATATATATATATATATATATTGAAGAACAATACAAATCGGGATGTTACACCAGTCGGTGGTCGACGGCATCGAATGGCGGAGCAGAGGCGTTACCACGGCGGTGTATGGCGGTGCAAGAGGAATTGGACGAACCAGGTGCGGTGGTCGTCTCCTCTGTGTCGAGCTGCGATCGAAGGTCCTCCCCAAGGTTGGGGCCCGCGCTGCTGCACTAGGTAGAAGGAGGAGAAGATCTTGGCTCAGATGGAGAAGGAAGGTGGCTTAATGAAAAGAAGAAGGAGATAAGGAAGAAAAGGAAAAAAGAAGAAGTGTGAGGGAGGGGTCGTGGTGCGCAACGGGAAATAGAAGGAGAAAGGGAAAAAAAAATTGTTTTTCATTTACTTAATGTGTAATTACAAACATAAGTGGTTAAGATTGAGTCTAGAAAAATGGAAATAAGATTGGCTCTTGGATCTAAAAATAACGAGTGACAAATATATAATTTAAAAAATTCAAATTAGAGTAAAGATTGATGGTTGAATTTATCAACCAAGGAAATCAATGATCCAAAATTAATCTCCAGTTAACACTAAACTAATTTATTTTTAAATCAAATAATTAAATAGAGTAACATCTGAAAATAAATTCATTTGATTCATATTATTTAAAATATTTTTTTCTAAACAAAGAATAATAGTGACAATAGCATAATATTATTGTCTAGCAGGTGTTTATACACTGCAGTAACACAGTGCTAATGCATCATTAAAGTAATTTTAAGTGAGTAAATAAAAGTACTCAAACTTAACATAAAAATAAACAAAAATAACATCTGGATAATTAATTATTTCAGTAAAATAATTAAACATATATATGAAAAACTGGGATGTTATAAGCGTGCTCAACTTAGCGTCAGCGAGACGCGCTAGCCCAAAGAGCACGGTCGTGCTCCCTAACAAGCGCGCGGTCGTGCTTATGACTCATATAGTCACAAGACACAAGCCTAAGGAAAGGGATTTTCGACTACAATCCCACTTAGCTTATTCTAAACCTTCCTAACAAATAAGGCACGCACAAAAGCGCTTAACGAAAAATGGGGTGTTACATATTGGCCATGGTCGTTCTTGTTTCCCCACAGGTTTCAGCAAGGGTTCTCCTTAACAATGATGGTGATAATCTGAATAGTAACCCCAATTGTGTTATACCATGTTCTTGCACCCCTGGCACCGCTACCCTTCCTGGCAAGGGCTGCCTCCCTAGCGTTGTTCTTGGCGTCTGCATCCCTTGCATCATCGGTGTCCTGTGCATCCCCTGCAACCCTCCAATCGTGGCGCCTTGACCGACATGCCGAGTACACCTGCTGAAAGAATTGAGCTTTTACGGGCCTCGGTGTCTATAGTTATTATTACAGTAATAAGCATTAAGTTAATTATGTGATGGAGTGATTCTTATTATTTGAACAAATGTAGTTGAAGTATAACAACCTTAATACATTCTTCTTGTTGATTTGCATTACATAAATAGTGAAATTACTTTGGCTTATATAAGAACCTTACTGTTTTATTTTTGAATCAAAGAACCTTAGTGTTGTTAAAGCTATTATTATTATTATTATTATTATTATTATTATTATTATTATTATTATTATGCCTGGTTTTAGTTGTTTCTCCTTTTATCATATTCAATGGCCTTCGTTGTCCTATCTATTACTCAGAAAGACAATATCACAATAGCTAGAAACTTAATTTTACAAGGCCAATGCCAAAGGCACGCGTTAAATTGATCTCACCAGAAATTTAATTATTATTTGACTAAATGGAAGATAGCGAAATGAATTAAAGAAACAATAATGCTAAATTGACACAATTCCTGGACACCATACGGTTGATACTGTATGAACAGTACACTATGCAGTACTGTAGCTGTACTGTACGGTACTGTAGCGGATCTTTTTTTTAAAAAAAAAAAATTTAACTTTTTTTTGTAAATAATTTTTTTGATTAAGATGCACTATCTGGTGAATTCAGTTCATTATATGGTGAATGAGTTTTTTTGTGAAATAATTTTTTGAATAAGTATGTGCAAATATATGGTGAATCCGGTATAAATATCTGGTGAATTCAGTTCTTTATCTAGTTAATAGGTTTTTTTGAGAAATAAATTTTGTGGTTAAGTATGTGCAAATATATGGTGAATCAGGTATAAATATATGGTGAATTAAGTTTATTATCTGGTGAATGTGTTTTTTTTTATAAATAAAATTTTTGGTTAAGTATGTGTAAATATCTGGTGAATGAGTTTTTTTTGAGAAATAATTTTTTGGTTAAGTATCTGTAAATATCTGGTGAATCATACACAAATATTTGGTGAATTCAATTCATTATATGGTGAATGTGTTTTTTTTTAAAATAAAATTTTTATTTTTTTAAAAGAGTCAAAATTAAAAAAAAATGCTACAGCATTCCTACGGTTACATTACTGTAGCAAGATGTCGCGTAGACTACGCAAATTATGTGTCAAATTAGCATGCCTCTTAAAGAAATTATCATTGACAGTGCAAAAGGCTCAACACGCCAGTAGGCCAGACAGTGAGACAAAGATGCACTATATTATACGGTAATGGCAATGGGGAATCTACCCTCACATGTCATTATTATACTATTTTTCTGTTCATTCATTACGTAATCTCAATCTCAATCTCAGATCCATATAAACAAAGCTGTGATGGTGTGAGCGGATGTGTTTGCCGGAGAAGAAGAAGGAGCAATGGAGATGGACCTGCAGAACTGCCGGAGATAGGAGAAGGGTGGTGGAGGTAGTGCGGCCGGAGGGTTTTACAGTGGGGGTGAGGGTTCTGGTGGGGGTGGGGGTGGGGGTGAGGGTGAGGGTGGGGAGAAAGATGAGTAGGAAGAAGATGACCTAATTTTTTTTTAATTTTCATTTTATTAAATAAATTAATAATTTAATAAAAAATTGACCACTTGAAACAAGCTGGGGAGGACATACCATGGTCAATGCGGTCAACCGTTAAAAAATGAATGAAAAATAGATGGAAGGACTTGATTGTGACATATGGAAAACTTGGGTCTAATTGGCACAATTAGAATTTGAGGGATTAAAATTGCCCATATATTGTACCTAGGGATAAAAATGGTAATTAAGCATATCTCAAAAGAATTGATTGGTACTACCTACATCAACAAGATGCATATTCTTTTCAGGAGCTTATATCACTTAAGAACTCAAAAGTTAAGTGTGCTTGACTTTCAGAAATTTTGGGATTTTGAGAAGTTTCCCTAGGAAGCATGTGAGTGAGGACAAAGCATGCTTAAATAATTTCTATCAACACATGTTGGTTCAAGTGGTAAAGAGCTCGATTCCCTTTAAGTAAAGTCATATATTCGAGTATTGTAAATGAAAAAAATAGGTGTTAGAAAAAACTTTGCCCCACTTAAATAAATCTTTTTTGACTCAATTTGAATTAAACGGAATTCAATTGTTTTTTTTTATACAAAGGGTCTCAAACATAAAGAAAAATCCAAATGGTTTCGAAGAAAGTAATGGGAACAGAAAATTGCAAGTTTCTTTTAATTCTTCTTTTTACTATATAATTTATCTAAAACTTAAAAATGGACCTCCAAAAAAAAAAAAAAGCGATTTTACCTTCCATTTCATTTGCTCAAATTCATACTGACATCTAATTATGATAAAAAATAAAACTGTCATTTAGTTTGTTTATTACATCCCAATTTTTCGGGAGATATTTCACATTATTTTCCTACACGCAGTTTTTATTTGGTTTGACGGATATTTTCGATACGCAACTCTGAAGACTGTTCCCTTGAGGTATATGACGATGTTAAATGACTGACTTCTCATAATCAGGTTTTCTCCATACGCAAAAGTCAATGATCGAATCCTTAACCACTTGCTTAAGGGGTTTAAGCTCCTACACAGTTTGAAAAGAAGGAAAAAATAAATCTATACAATATATACACTAATCCCTATTAGAAAGAAAGTTTGAACATGTGTCACGATGAGAATACAAGCTTATCAAAGAATCCTCTATTAGACTTTCCTAATTTGGAGTTAAAAAAGGAGTTTTGTTGCCTAAAAATAATTTTAAAAAAACGAAACTTGTTTTAGTATATTTAATTTAAATGTTCAATTTCAATAGTCTTATTATTTCAATATATTGTGAGCAAGTTTCAATGTATTGATTTTCTTAATTTATTTCTTTCAAATAATTTCTTTTTTCTTTCTTTTCAATTCTAATACCTCATTCATTTATACTTTATTTCAGTCACTCCCAGGCTAAATATATCGTGGACCAATGCTATAGGTAACACCATGCACAACTATGCTTCGACCGTCCGATTTAACATAAATATAATGGACGGATCTGATAAGTTAGGGGCAACCAGTCATGTATTGGGTGAAAGGTTATTTGCAGTTTGGCCCCTGGGGAGGGATAGGTGTACGACGCCATCGAAGTAAAAGGTGAAGGTGGATTTTTCAATTCGGATTTGGGTGAGAACTGAGAATAGAGTTTTCAAAAAATTCTCCATCATTCCCAATTGCCTCTCCAACCCAACTCTCTCCCTCATCAACATCCTTTTCTTCTCGGTTATAAACCCATTCTAATTGAACAACAACCACCCAACAACCACAGAGCATAGCAGAGCCCTCAGCCATGAAGATCTGCCGCCACCGCGTTCTCACTCCGTCCATAACCACCACCATCTATCCTCCATAGACGTCGCCGTCCGCCACCACGACATCAGCTCCGCGCCGTTTATGATCTTTGCCCCTAATCAAACCCACCACCTCCACACGACCCATCTGTGTTATAGACATACTGTTGAATGATTTTTTTTCCATAGCTCGGATGCGATGAAGGAGAAGAGACAGGAACATGAAGAGTGGATTTTGGGGATGGCAAGGGGCATATTTGAAAATAATCCAGGGGTCTTTTTGCAAACTTCAATTATGCGGCCAAACCGGGTAACTACTGATCACCAGACATATTAGCTTGTGCAGCGTAGGTATACCTAAGTCACTTGTTCACGATAGAATCCGCCCCTATTCCCAATGTCTATAGATGAAAACTCAAAAAGTCATGCCACTTAAAAGAAGACTACAAAAATTAGTTCATTAGTTTAATTTCAAAATTTACATTACTTGCTCCACTTTGTTCTGCTTCATGGATGCAACTGCTACCAGTGCACAAAATTTTCATGACCATGAACACGGTAGCAACAATGGCAACCTCGAGATAAGCAGAGAAGAAGTTCAGACCGGGATAAGTAGAGAACAACTGCTCCACGCCCTGCTTCTCATTGCTCTACCCAAGAATACCCTCTTTTCACACCAATAAGTAAGAATCATTTTGCTTCATTTTTAGCTTTCAACTCTGTTTTCTACTTCTTGCCTGGAAAGGGTATCCAGAATCTACCCCCTCATATAAGAACTATTATGTTGTTAAAACTTTTATGTGATAGTGTTATCAACTGATTTTTTGGGATTAAAATAGCCGTCGGCAAGTTAGTCGTTAAAACTAGTCGAATCGGAAGCCAGTCGAGGGAGTTATATTGGTAGCTGATTGAGAAAATTGAATGATTAAAAACAGTTAAATAAAAGAGATGCATTGAAGGATAAGATCCCAAATAACTCATTTGTATTTGAAACGATGGTAATAGCCGAAGAGATAAGACGGGAGCATAAATTGTTCTAGCTGTTGCATGTGCTAACCGTTTCCCTAAAGAAGTGGAGATAAGTTTCAAGCTGTTTTGGCGCATTGTTAGGAAACAAGAAGACGTTGAAGATTGCAGGAAACGTGTTCAGTTGGTTATGTGCGGATTGCCATGAAGATGGTCCTAAAATTTAGGATTTTTGTTAACCATGGTTAGTCGTTGTAAACCAGTTAGTTTGTGTTGGCCGCTAAGTACATAATGCGTGAATTTAGGGGAACGTGGTCAGTAAGGATAGTTCATTATAGTGTTCGAGATGTATTCTATAAGTACCAAGTGTAAATATGAGAAACACACATCAATACAATCAAACACACTTTATTCTCAACTCTATTGCTTTCAGTTTTATTTCTTCGCAATTTAGCTTATTTTTTCTCACCTTTCACACTAAATACTCTTTGGAGTAGTTTAGGAACCCGCAAGTTAGGAGATAGAATCCCTCTTCTAACGTTATCGATTGATAAGAGAACCATTGTTATTTGAACTTAGTCGAGGTCACGACTAATTTTAGTTCACCAGATAAGAATTTTGGCATGCCTGGTGGGACTAGTGAAGGTGAGCATATTGAGAAGTTTACCTCTCCTGGTCAAGACTTCAATTGGCGCATGCACTTCCGTTCTGGAAAACAATCGGGTAACATGGATCAACAACCGAAACCAAAGAATGGAGGGGAGAAGCATACCGAAGTACAACCTACTTTGGGGATGTCAGTATCCTTTCAATCATCACCACTAGTGCAGGAAGAGATTTTTACGTCAGTTAAAATTCTTTTTTAACGTCTGAAAAATGCCTGACGTTATCCGAGCATACGTAAAAAGTGTAACTTTTAATGTCAGTTGACAACTGACGTAAAAAGTGTACTTTTAACGTCAGTTATTTAATTTAACTGACGTTAAATACACTGCTTATAACGTCAGATGTTTAAGACAACTGACATTATAAATAATTTTTTTAAAAAAAATACTTTTAACTTCGGTTGTCTTAAATAACTGACGTAAATTTGGTTTTTTATTTATTTAAATTTCTGTTACAATTTATCCATTCCCCCAGTATATCCCTGCATTCAGTAAACACAGTTCAGAATGTACAGAATAGACACATTACATAATTTGCACATACACTCAAATTTAGTAAAAAAGGGCCTCATTAAAACCTTATGATGCAAAACCCTTCATAGGGATAAAAACATCATTAAGGAAAAAGTGTACCCTGAAATTTTATTATAAAAAGAAAATAAATACAAAGAATCAATGTGGGGACAAAAAACCAAAACTCATTGATAGAAAAAACATAACTAAAAGTTTCTAAGTATTTTAAATGTAAATACACACATCAACTATATATAAGTTTCTAATTATTAACACTACACATCTTCTTGTTTCAAAAAAGAAAAGAAAAACCTACACATCTTCTAAGTACTCAGGAGGTATTTTTGCTATTCCTTTTTCTTTAGCATACTTAAAAAAAAATTCTACAAAGCGCATCCTCAAGTCTCTAAACTCTCCTTTTTTAAGAGGAAATTGGTCGCTAAAAGCATGCACACGTTCAAATAATTAATAATAACATTAACGCAATGAAAAGGAAAACTAAAATATATAATCAAATAAGTTGTTTAAGTATTACCTTCTTCCATCCCTCTGTAATAGATGCCGTGACTATGTTCAGCATATGATGCATCACATAATAGCCACACGACCAAGTGTCTGTCTGATATCGAGACTACAAAAGAAATGAAATTCAATGTCAGTTAAATAAACATATATATTTGGAATTAGTAATTATAATATTAATTACTATTTAATAAACTATCAACCTTGAGGTTAATCCAATCAGGGCTTCCTTTAGACTTGGTAGTCCTACTCCCCCCGTCGGCGCATGCCTTCAGCGTTGCATGCCTTCAGCGCGCTATTGTTGATGGTTTGGCAAGTGCACCAAATCGCGACAAGTAATAGAGTGAAAGTAAAGTATTGTTCCCAACGAGGATTGTGATCAAGTATCAACGTAGCCTAAGCAATAGCTATTTGAACAAATGAATTTCATAGTTCCAAGAGATTTATGAATTTTTGTATTTAAGAGTTGTCACAACAATAAATGAAACAATAGCAATTAAAGAATGAATTCAATATAGGTAAAAGCGGTTAGGTATCGGAATCATTCAATCTTCACTTGACGTAACCTTATTTAATCCTAACTTCAATTCATTCCATACAATTGACATTCAAATCACTAACCTAGATTTATCCCTAATTCCTTAGGTGATAATCCTTTTGTACCAATTAAGAACCCTAATTCCTTAGGTGATTCAAGAATTAGCATAAACATTAAGCATGAGATTCATAGGAATGCATTGCAATAGAGTTCTATTCCTAGAATCAACATTCCAATGGTAATCTACTTCAATTCCAATCCAATAACCAATTTTCCAATTGTGAAATTGAATCTAACATCAATCCAAAGTTGATCAATCCAATAAAAGCATTAAGCATAGAAGCAGTTACTCAAATTGAATAAAATAAAATTGAAATCAGAAATCAAAGTCAATTACATCAAATTCTAAATTGAAATCATCCTAACCTAACCTAATTGATCTAGCAACTCATAATAGAGAGAGTAGAGATGGAAGAACTTGAGTAGGATAGTGTGGAAGAATCCATATAAGCTTCAACTCTTGTTCCCAAGCTTGAATCCTAAAGGAAGTGGAGAGAAAGTGGTGAACCAAAGTGAGAAAATGTGAAAAATGAGCCAAAGATCATCAAAACTCGGCTAAAAGCACTGGGCGCTTGTTTTCACCAAGAAATCCAAAGATGTTTCCCTGCTGGCGCTGAGCACAGCACTCTAGCTCTGAGTGCTAGTTCATTTTGGTCCTCTTGGGACCTAAGCGCCCAAAACCTGTGCTGAGCGCCCGGCGTGCTATTTGATGCTGTTTTGTTCCTTTTTCACGGGGCTGAGCGCCCAGTTCCAGAGCTGAGCGCTCGGCCTTCAATCCTACACCTTTTCAACATCTTTTTGAGTATATTTTTCATATAAAAGATCAAAACTCTAATAAAATGAATGTGCACATTCTCTAATCCTTTTCATTCACAAATCCTAAGATTATTTACAAACTTATTCCTATTTACACTTCCAAACTAACATATATTGCACATTGATCAGCTATCATAAACAGAATATTCATGTCAAGTAACCAATTCATCATGTGTGTAATAAAATAAAAACAAATGTTAAAAGTTAAATCAAATAAAAGATTAATTACTCACGTATTGATGGATTCCACTACCTCCCGTGGTGGGTTATGGTGGATAGAGCATAAGAATATGACAGTATGCCTTGTAGGATGAAGTATGAGCAACTGCTAATGTTTGTTCATTATCTAGGGTGCCAGATATAGCTCTTTTCGATCATCACCTCCTAGTAATCTTCCAAAGTATGACATGACTTCATTGTGATTGGCAAAGAATGCAGGCTGAAGGACAAAGGAGTCTAAGAAGCCATAAAGGTTGGAGTCCCTCTCAAGTTGAAGACGATTTAGATACCTAAGATATGAAATAAGTGGATGTTAATTGCATAATATATTGAGGTAGAAATAAATCATAAATTTGAAATAAAATATATAAATTGAATTAATTATAAAATTAAAGCATACGTACGTGGACCAAAGACTCACAACCTTGGTGGCTAGCTCCTCGCCATCTTTGCAAAAATCCTCAAGATCGTCACCATTGAATATAAAACCAAGATCATGCTGCAGAAGTGGGCGTGCCAGCCATCCACCGTGCTCTAACGGGCATTTAAAAATCTTGTCTGCATAATCATTACCAATGGAGAACAAATGAGTCATGGGAGACAACAAACTCGCATTTTCCTTGAATATTAAATAAAGAAAGTATATAAGTAGTTGAGAATAAAAAAAAATAAGTAATTAATTGAGAAATTTGATCATTAATTATGAATATACCTTCCGGGTCAACTCGTGCTCCTACTGAGCCAACTCAAACTCTCGTTGTTTCACCTCCAACTCAAGCTCTTGACATTTTACCTCCAACTCTCGTTCCCTCTCTGCCAAGTCATCCACCTCCACATGTGTCCTATGATAGCTCTCTTTTGTGCTCACATGTGAAGGTTCGACAGCTCCCATTGTGTCTTGGGTACACAAGGACCATTGAACATTCCTTTACTATTAGGAACATTCCTTTGAGCAAATTCTATAAACTTTTCCACTCCCTTCAAATACTCATCACTAGTGCGTTTACAAACCATCCAACTACGATCCATAGCTAAATAGGTTCTGTAGATATAAACACATATATCCAATATAAGCACAATAGCGGAGATTGGAAAAGTGCACTAGTATTTGAAAACCTAACAACCATATATATCTTAATTGACTAATTGGCTAAAACATCATCCTAATATATTTTAATCATCATTTCAATGCCAAAAATAAGTCTATTACCAAGTAAACTAGAAGCCCTGGATGTAACATTACAACATTTCTCGCCAAATACATAGCCCACATTACAACATTCAGCTTCACAGTTGAGCACATTACAACATTCACTCAAGCACTGAATGATATTTTGTAATCAAGTAGCTCAAGGAACATTCTCGCCAACTATATAGCCTACATTACAACATTCAGCTTCACTCTCATAAATTAACTACTAAGGATGTAGGTCAAGCTTGAGTGACACACAATTTATAGGACATCAGCCAACTATGAAAACAATTCACATTAGAGAGACAAACTCAACTCATGAGTTCAACAAATATGTTAATATCATATCACATAAACTTGATTGTTCATGACTCCAGAAGAAAATCAATTTCAAACTATGAACATATTTTTTTATTTCAATTTTTCATCAACACAAGACCATACAAACCTTTCACAAATAAGATAGAATGCATTTATATACAACACATTAACCCAGCTTGACCTACATTACAACATCCTTAGTGGTTAACATCTTCCATTGTCTTAAATTTGGAAGAATACATTGTAAAAGTACATACTTGTTTATCGAGTAAGAATATACAAGACATACACAATCATACAAACAAAGCCTCTCCCATATATCAGGAAAATCTAACATCAATAACCCAATTGATAAAGTGGAAAGGCTTTTGTTCCTATTAATCTCATTCTCACCCATTATTTCCCAATCAAAATCTCAAATTTCACATTCACAGGGTTTTAACTTTTTCAGCTATTGCCATTTACCCTTAATTAATATAATTTTTGGCTTACAAAAAAAAAAAAGTAAAGCAACCAAACAGAAAGCAAAATGACATGAAGCAAACCAAACACAAAGTTTAGGGCATTACCGCGTTCATAGAGAGGATAAGAAGATTGGCTTAGTGGTGAAGGAGAGTGGCTTTTGTTTGGGTTCTTTCGTTGCATGTGGAGAACCTTAAATGAGACCAAAAACCCTTAAATGAGACAGAGTAGAGACCTGCATCACTTTTAATGTCAGTTGTATAAACAACTGACGTTAAAAGTGATTTAAGTGACCCTGATAATTACAATTCTGCCACCGTCGCCTTTTTAATTTCTAAGTTTTACTTAACTGACGTTAAGCTTTCCCGTTTATTACATATTTTGCACTAGTGCACCCAGCACTCCTATGTAGAGTAATACACCTGCTAGCCAGAAAGCGGGAACATTAGCAGTGGTAGAAAGGGCCGAGTCGAGTCAGCCGATGGTGGTAACAACTACCTTTATCAAGGATCAAATTAATTCGGGACTCAATGAACTTATGTACCAAGTGTCAAAGCAACTGGCTGAAATTGTTCAACCCATGGTGCGAAATGAAATCCAAATGGCAGACTTGAGGCCAGGTTATGCCTAAAATTCAGCTACATCGGTTAATCCAGGGCAGCCGAATCCTCCTGTGAACCCTCCACTAGGAGGACACACTGGTTATGGGATGCCACAAGTTCAGGCAGGACCAGCAGGTATGGTATAGCCGAATGTAGTGCACCAGGTACCATCTCATATTCCTTTGTATTCTAACATGACAATGCCTACTGCTAATTCCATAGGTTTTCCTATGAGTCGTGATGATTTCCATTCTAATGTACAACATGGATAGGTTTCAATGGCTATAAGGCCACCAAGAACTGTCGGATCGTTGGGAATGCCTTACCTGGGACCAAGTGCTTCGGCTAGTGAGACCGATGTTTAGGCAGCCACACCTGTTCAAACCTTGTGTCCAGCCATGGGCTATGGAGGAACACAGACTAAGTCGTTTGGTAACTAGGTGGGGGAGCACAAATGGAATGTGGTTCCACCTTCCGTGACTGGTTTGCCGTTCGGACAGATTGTGCTAGAGCACCCCCCCTTATGGTCATTTGGGTTTGATTCCTCAACGAGGAGTTTTGTGCAAGATACCAGGGGAGTATTCGGGTGAGCATGTATGGAACTAGTTTTGGACCCGTGCAATGCACGGGCCATATTTTCTTCCAAAAATAATATATATATATATATATATATATAGATATATTATTATTATATAATATAATTATAAGATATATCAAAAAATAATTTTTGAATTTTTTTATTTGACGGGTGTAAGGTTAACAATTTTTAGAAAATATATTTATCTATCATATTATTATATTTCTTCTCTCTTTAAAATCTATTTGATTTATTTCTCCTTTTATCCTCGTGCTTGTTAACCATTTTTAGGAAAAAAAATTAATCCATCATATTTGATAAAGATGTTGTATATTTGTGTAAACATTGCATTATTTTAGTAAAAAAGCCATACGATACATATATTCAGTATATAGATTAAAAAAATAAAAAAATATTGAATATTCCCAGAAATAATCAGTGCCATCATAGATGAAGTGATGAACAATTACCATCCTTTTTTTAAGAAATTAAACATTTAAGAGAAAATTTAGTAAGGAGAATATTTTTAGTTTTCCAGGAATCCTAACTTGGGAATCTAGTTAAAAATTATTTTGCATAAATCATTGTTTTTTTTTTTGTTTTACACAAAAGCATAAATCATTGTTATAAAAAAATGTAATGATAAATCATTGTTATATCTTCAATAACAAACACTAATTCAATAGCATTGTCTCCTTTCAAGCCGCTTGTTTGGCAAAACTTTGACCACCCAATTGCTATCTACCATTCTAAAGCTCTTGTAATCACCCATCTAAAGTAACAATAAAATCGGTCATAAAAAAAAAAAATCTCCCAATGCATGCAATATTAAACATTAGAAACTCTGGTTAGTGCGAACTTTGCAATAAAGTTCGGTTTGCAATTTGCTAGTATGACCTTCATTACATTATCATAACGCCCCACCCACTAATAATGAATAGCACGATGAAAAGTAAATTCTATTTTATAAAGTTTATCTTAATTTTTTTAAAAATAGATTTTAAGGACAAATAAATAAAGATTTGTTTACTAAATTAATAATTGTTCTAAAATGAACGCATCAACTTATGATGAGTAATACAATATTACTAATACTGCATTGCCAAAACAAAAATTGGCAGGATTTAAACATAGTTATCTAAAATTTGAATGTGGTTAGTTGATAAATCAAAATAATGTAACTACTAATCTTTTTTTTAAATATGCTGCTGAAGAAAAGAAACAAAACGAAACTAACTTACTGATGTTTTATTAGCCTTCTCTATGGAATCTGCATCTTGCCACAACATAGTCCATAAAATAATATTTTATGATTAATAGGGCATAACAAAACCACTATCTTTCAATAATTACGGAACAGTAACACAGTGAGTTAAACATTTATCTGACATTTGAAGCACAAACCGAAAAACAGGTGTTGAAGTGGAAATACTTGGTATAAAAAATACATACAGAGCAACCCTGATCCAATACCCCTTATTCTTTTTCAGCTATTGGAAAAATAAGACCTTGAGGTCATTCATATACTACAAATAACATATACCGGAGAAAACTTCATTGAGAGATAAAGGATTTGAAGAGAGGGAAAGACAGAAGGATGTTACTTTGCTTTTCTGCAAAACCACACTTTAAAGACTAATCAGTATGTTGCCTCACCATATAAAAAACCTGGAGTGGCCATTTAATAACCTACATTTATCAATCATTTATGAAAGTAATTTAATTAAACAATAATGCTTCAATTTCTTCTGATGTTAGTGGTATCTTCTGCTATGCTATTCAGATCAACGAAATATTAAGTTGTACATAGATTAGTGGTATCTTCTGCTATGCTATTCAGATCACCATCTTCTGCTAGGCCATGTGCTTCTCATTGGTCAGGCAAATTGCACACCCTACATTTCATTGGAAATATATCATTTAATGTTAGGTGAGCCAGTCAGTCAAATATAACATTTGTTCAATCTAATCTGAACACTATCTATCAATAAATAAATCTTTAATGACTTGATATGATCAGTGACAATCTCATTGCAAACTCCTCAAATCATATAGAAGACAAATTCCTCAAGGGTGAGGACTTTTGCTGCATGCTTAAACATTCTTGTTATGAGTAAAATTTCTTCTAAATAATTGGGACATAGATATAAATTTACTAAACATGAAGAAATATGCAAACAAATACATTTTCTAATAGTGCCCAAGAAATATGCCATGAATATTACATTAGAAGTTACCTCCTGTCCATATGACCTGCATCTATATCCTTCTCTCTATTCCATCTTTTCCTCTAGTTTTAAAACTCTGGCTCTCCAAACTTTCAATTTTCCTCTAAGCATTCTCAATATGTGCCAGCATCTTTATTGCAAGCCTCTGCATCTTTCTCTTCTCCTTCCGAGTCATACATGCCTCAGCCCATGATTTGTCACCCACTTTGGTAACCCTTGCAACTTCATCTTCAGCAATTTTACACCTTTCTTAGACCTCAAATCTTTTGAAATCAGATATGTACTTCTTGATATGGTTATCCTGCTGAAATCCAATTATTAAATCCCTGTCATATGACTTAGCTTTAGCAATTTCATTTTTCAACCTCTCCGTCAAAGCTTTAATTTAATTTAAAGATCCAGTGATGATGGTTGAGCTTCATGATTCCTATTATTTTTTTTAGTCAGCAAACTACACAGATCTAGAGTTAGACATGATATTTAATCCCAAAAGATCTGAGAAGACAAATAGGAATACCTCAAATGTAAGTATCCAAATTGGCTTGAGGTAATTAATTTATCCACATTTTCCTCCTCTTCACTGTCTACAAAATGATTGAAAATGAAATGAATCTATAATCAGGTGTCATAAAACATAGTCCAACATGTCTAAATTCATACATTTAAAGCCAACAGAAACCACCCAAATGGAAACAATGAAAGTCAAATCAAATCAACTCACAATTTTAAAAGGAAAAAGAAAAAAGGTTTAAGACATAGATAGAATAGATACTTAAAGACATCATTAAAAGTGATAAAGCTTGATCACATTGGACTTTAGGAACTCCAAGTTAGCCTCTGGTTCTGGTTTAGGACAAAAATATCTAAAGAAAACATAAGAAATAAGAATTGGGTTTGCTGAAAAATAGTCCCATGTGAGCAAGTTGCAGATTCCTAATCAGATATCCACATGCCTCTAGATCAATGCCAAATACAAATAAAAGTGAACGCTACATAGAGAAAGTAACATTTACCCCTTGCATGGTGGCCCTTCACTTGTATCTCAGCTTTTATGACATTGATTTGCTCTTCAAATGTTCTCTTCTTTTCCTGTACATGGCAACTGATCAGGGAAATAATATCATATGTGACACTAATTACAATATCAGAAAAATGTGACACTAATCCAGGCAGCCTGACACTAATTACAATATCAGATGCCTTGAAAATTTTAAAATATGAACCAAAAGAGAGGAAACTTACAGGATATTTTAACAAAACAGAAATTAACCTAGGTTACAGTCCACAATCACAAACATATTAACCAACATCCAATGGAAGTCTAAAAAACATAGAATCAATTATCAATCTAGACATCCTTCCATGTAAGCATCAGTTCAAAACGTAGATGTATCAAACTAAATCTAGCACACTAAAGAGTTTAAGGTATTTTATTTCAGGTTCATCGTGTTTCTTTCCATAAAATATAGTAGACAATAGGTATCCATAAAAAAAGCATAAGATTATGTCACATCTAGTAGCTTATGGTTGATTTAGTGTGGCCAGCACCTAAAGGCTAGAAATAACAACAATTACATGTTGCCAAAAGGCCTAAAAAGCCAAACACGCCAATTACATATTACGTATGTATCACAATGAGAGATAAAATAGGAATTTCAGATAGTGATATGTTTCTTTTACACCTGAGATTCTACATCTCACATATACCTTTAGCTGCATGCTTTATGGCTCAGAATGGACCACCGCTCTTCGTACTCACGTCATAGGTCCCAGCCAAGTGCCATCTATAATAAATAATAAATAAATATAAATCAAAAAAAGAAGAAGAAAAAAAGTCACAAACCAGTAAAACATTCTACATAGTCTGAATCGTAAAAAACAATGATGATTCAATAATAAGGAGCAAAGTACATACCCTAAACCCCTAAGCAAAGTAGAAGAGCAGGAAATTTTTTGACATAAGAACAAATCCTATTGTGACTGAATTGTCACAAAAGAAAAATTGACAAAAAATTCCGTAACATTACCGTTCAAAGTAATATGTATAATGTTGTGAACTTGGATGTATTAGTCTATTAAGTATTTAGCTAAGATAGCCAAACTATATTAATAGTTTACTGAACATTTGTTTGTATGAATTTATTAATGTTAATGTACTATATTGTTCATTGTTCATAACAGGAAAAAGCAATGCAATTATAGATGTCATTTACATAGCAACTAAAAATATGAAGACTGGGAGAAGATAGACCAAGCACTCTTTAACAGAGAAAAGCAGGAAAAAAAAATAGAAGGCTGGTAATAAGGAGTAAAATAGTACTCTTTGGGTAACACACCAAATAGCTTAAGTCTATATTGACCATAATATAAAGATTCTTCCAATTGTATTATTTATCAGGAACTACAGTCAAATTCAAGCCAAGTTGTTGAAACTATTTCCTCGTAGCTGGCTATCCATCTTTCTAATAGCTTAAAATATGCTTCTACCTGGCTTAACTGATAGGGATAGTAATTTCAAACTTTGATCAATGTTACCAACATAAAAAATACACAGAAGTAACAAATCAAATATTTTGAACCTTTATTTGTTATTAAAAAAAATCACAAAACACTTAACTCCATTGACTTAGAGTTTTAGCTCAGCTAAGTTACAAAATAATGATAAAAGAGAACCTCAAACTGGATATATTTTTTTACATTTGTGTGGAAAGGCTTCATATCAAGCCATAGTGATTAGTAACAATCTGACACCCTAAAGGCTTCATATCTAGCAAATCGCAACCAGGAGAGAGAGAGTCAGAGAGTGTCAGATGTGACATTATGTTCTAGAAACGAAGCTAGGTTTGCAATATCGAACCTACCGTCTGATTGAGAACGAAACATTGAGACGGTGGTCGGTGACTGAGCGGCGGTGGTCTCCTGACAACGGTGGTTGTCTCCTGACATCAGCGATGGTCTCGAAATCCCGCTCATCTCCATCATTGGTAGATCTGCAAAAAAATGTCAATGGAGGAAGAGATGAATGTAAGGAAAACGTTCAATGGGAGAAGAGAGGGACGAAGATGTTAAAAAAATTGTAGAGAAGAGAAGAGAGAAACAAAGATGTAATAAAAAATGCAACTCGAGAAGAAGATGGGTTTTTTGCTTAATGGAGATTGGAGAGAAAATGTCTCTGGGTGATGAAGAGAGTGATGAAAAGAAAGCCAGACTGGAGGAAAATAAATACCTCCAAAATTGCCATTTATGGAAAATAGATCAAGGTTAGTTTTCCAAGCAATCTCTCACAAGTTGACACGTGTAAAAACTATGACGGTAGCATCAAGCAAAGTAAGGTTCAACAAAATAATGTAAGAAAGAAAAATTGAAGAAAGGAAGAAAAAGGAACCGGTATTGTTTCGTTGTTCTCTGATGCCTGCATGTCGATGTTATCGTTTTCCTTGTTTCGGGGAGAATAGAACGCATACATATCAACCTACAGATCTATCAAACAAAATGCCACACCAACTCATCCTTCCAACCCAATGTGTGGTGGTTTCGACAGAGGGAAAAGAGAACGGCGACGGTGTGAAGTGTATTGTGGAAACCATCCATTGTGAGGATTTGTGTGTGTCAGCCATTGTTGGAGTAGAGAGAAGGAGAAAAGAATGAGAAGAAGAAAGGGATGATGAAAGGAGAAAAGAAATCAGAGAATTGGAAAGAAAAGAGAAAGCTGAGAAGCAGAAAGAGAAACGAAAATGTGAAAATAGAAGAGAAAATGAGAAGTGAGAATAAATTCAAAATTTGAAATTTGAAAGTAATAGTAAGTTGTTGACAGTCGTAAAGAAGAATGGGGTGGTCAGAGAATTGAATTTTGAAATTCAAAAAAGCAACTCATCCCGCCAAAATATGGCCTATAGTAACTAAACATTACTTCTACACTCAAATCCCTCCAAAATTGCCATTTATGGAAAATAAATCAAGGTCACCTCTCCAAGCAAGCTCTCAGAAGTTGACACGTGTAAAAACTTTCCCAAATGATGACTTCCAATTGTATATTTCTATGATTATTTTCCACCTCATGCTGGAAATTTCTCGACTGTCCAAGGGATGCAATACAGGGTTCCGGAAGGTTACACAAATGAGCAACAATGGGCTAGTAATCCATCTCAGATGGGTAATGTAGTCAGTAATTCATACACGCCAGAATTTGGTTATCAAAATTCATACCAGGGGGAAGTTATGCCTTTCGGGTAGCTAGTTGTCGGAGGGAACCCCCCAAGGAATGGCAGCCGATTGCAGGCCCCTCGACCTCAGCTAATCGATCCCAATATGATTGCTGAGACTATCAGGAAATATTTTGGTGTTCAATTGAAGACGTTAGACAGACCTGTCTATAAGAGGCCCTATCCCGAGTGGGTAGATAAGATGATGTCCATGCAGAGGGGCTTCAAAACTCCAGATTTCATGACCTTCTCAGGAGATGATGGAAAATCCATCATGGGGCATATTGGCAGGTTCACGGCTTAGTGTGGGGAGGCGAATCAGAATGAATACTTTAAATTGTAGTTGTTTCCCCTCTCCTTGACAGGGACTGCGTTTACTTGGTATTCTTCCCTTCCCCCTAATTCTGTCCAGAATTGGACTGATATGGAAGATGTTTCCACGACAGGTTCCATAGACCTCATCCAGAAGCGACCGCGACTGACGTAATGAATTTGAAACAACAAGTCGATAAGTCAGTCGCAGAATTCATTGAAGGCTTAGAAGTTAGGAAGCCGTTGCAATGTACAATTCCCAGAGTCAATATGCTTCTATGGCCATAAGCAATACGCACCCACAACTAAGGGAGAAGTTGATGGCTCAGCGGTTCCTGGACTTGGGTCAGCTAGCTTCTGTAGCAACTCAGATGGAACAATTCATCATAGAAAAGGAACAGAGGAGATTCAGCAGGAATATGGGAACTCATTTGATATCCATTGTAGATGCTGAAGGCTCGGATGACATAATGGAACCTTCACCCGAGTCCACGACTGACATTATATATGTATGTGAATGAGATTGAAGAATTAGTTTGAATGCAATTAGTTTTTTGATAATCCACTAGATTATCTAGTTTTATTCTAGATTTTCTAGTGGAATTTACCATATTGATGAATTGTATTCTCAATTCTTACTTAACTTTTGCAAAGTTTTCCTTAAGTAATTTTTAGAGTCTTTTAGTGTATTTTTCTCTTTTTAATTAGGAAATTGAGTCATTTTCTTTAATTTCTTGTTTGAAGTGATTTCAGGTGTATACTTGCACTAGGAAAGGAGAAAAGTGAAGCCTAGGAGCATTGGAAGCAAAAGAACAAGGAAGAATTGGAGTTTGGCTATTTTGATGCTTAGGCCCGGTGCAAGTTTATTAGGCCCGGTCTAACGCCCCTTTTCTGTTGCGCTTATTTTTTAAGTTGCGCCATGTAACACCCCGATTTTCGCTGCTTCGTAATATCAGTAATAAATATATAAACATATATTTTTATCCGAGACTTAGAAAATGATTTTGGATAAACCAAGGTCATTTCCTTGTTATACTTATTATCATAAGGTTACGGGGAAGTTTTTGGTTGAAAATCAGACGGAAACCGGTCTGTCGTTTTCTGTGTTTTCACTGACAGCAAAAGTTTACTGCTTAGAAGACCTAATTTTAACTCGTGAACGAGATGAAAAATGTTTTATCATATTTAATACGATACTGGAAGTTTTAAAAATTTTGGTAAAAAAATTAAAATATTATATTTGTTGCGGGCGTATACGTCGAGATTGTCTCTAGGAAAAGCTTGCGCCAAATGAAACCCGGAGTCGGCAACGTAGCAGAGATGATGGATTTGACCGACTTGACGAGCATTTATGACGAGCTTATCCGAGTCATAATGGCCATAATGGCGCATTTATGACAAAGGGAATTTTTGCTATAAAATGACCATTTTACCCTTGTCTTTTTATGACAATTACAAGAAAATGCCATTGGAAAATTTGACCAAACCTATCCAAAACCCACGGCTCACTCTTGCCTTCTTCATTAAGTATATTGCCTTCTTCACTAAGTATCTCTTCATCTTTCATTTCCATGTTTTTCTTCTTGAAAACCTAAGCTTTGCCATAAGAACTCCAAAGTGTTCATAATTCGTCAGATTTTGCCTAGCAATTCTGACCATTTTCTATTCTGAATCTCTGAAAACTTTCAAAATGAAAGTTGTTCATCTTTCTCTCTTCTTTCCAACTACATAAAGATCATCCAAAACGGACAAGTATGTTGAGAGATCTACCCAAATTACTAAAACTGTTCTAAACCCTCATCATGTTCATCTTCTTCTCTAAGTTTCTCAAGAACACCATGAGAAATTTGTGAAGAACATCATCCAAATCTTGCTTTCCTTGAATCATCAAGAGGTAACAACCTCTTCTCTTGTCATTTAAATCATTTCTCTTCACAACTTTTGTAGATTCATGGCTTAGATCAATATGTTCTTCCTTTGCTTAAAGTTCATGGAACTTGATTAAAAAATTCATAACTAATTCTAGAAAATCCTTTTGATATGAAACCAATTGCTATGATCTTATAATCATCTCTATTTTCATCATCTAGAAGCATAAGATCACGAGAAATTTCTTTCCCTAATTTCTGGTCATGGCCGAACCTAGGTCAAAGTTGTGTTCTTAGGTTTTGTTTCATTTTCATGTCTTGATTCATGATTATATCTTGATAGTTCTTGTAATTAAGTATATATAAGATCAACAATCAAACCCTAACCTATTTGTTTCATTAAGGCTGAAACCCTAGCTATGAATATTTGATGGATTTTTGATTCAAATGTTGTCTAGTAACACTTTAATCCAACTCTAGGTTTTGTATGTTGATTAAATCCAAGAGTTTAGAAATTTTAGAGATTTCTAACCCCAAACTCAGCCCTTGGCTGAAACCCTAGTTCTTGGAACTAGATGAGTTTTAGTTCATGTTCTTGGTTCATAATCTTGGTTTAAGTGCTTAATCATGTTTAAAGTTACTTATGGATCATAAATCCCTAAGTTAACAAAATTTTAACTTTCCTAACCTAGAAAAGTTGTTGAGGACAAACCTTAACCTCCATGAGTCAAGTATGTTTTTGCTTGATTTGATTTATTTTGGTTGCAATTCGTTATGAAGGAATCGATCGGGTTGGTTTGACCTAAAGCCGACGGAGGAAGCCGGATCAAATCGGGAGATTATTTGAAACCGTTAATTCAAGTCTCCAAGAGGTAAGGGGAGCTTACCTGAGGGATTTTTCTCAATAACTATTTGTTTGTAGTGTGGTTTATATGATTTATACGTGGTTGTGGTTATTTATTTTGTTGTTTACGTTGTGTTGTTTATCTGTGTATCGGTGTTTGATATGCTTTTAATTTATTTAATTATCTGCAGTCGTATATGATATTGTTATGATGCATGATCTGCCTGGGGATATAATTCTGATAATTGTTGTTGAATGTTATTTGTGAGTGTTGTTTGAGAAGCCTGACAGTGGTCAGTGCACAACCGATTAATCAGATAAAAGCTTTAATAAGCTGTGAAAATTATATTCAATGTTTTATGGGAAATGTTGGGAGATAATAGTGGTGGAAAATATTATTTTGGAAAAATAATGAGTTTTGAGAAATATTATTATTTTAATGATTTGTTAGTGTAAAAGTAATTCATGAGTCACAATGAGCGCGAAATCGTGAAAATATTTTAGCACTGCTAATTTTTACGTAAGAAATTCCGGAATATTAAAAAATATTCTTTTATGAAATTAATTGTTGAAAATAAGTTAATTATGATTTTAGAAAATTATTTAAGTGGAAAAAGCTAAGTTTTGGCTTAAAAAGCTTTAAAAGTGATAATTGACGGCAAATTTGGAAAAGTGTCGACGGCAAGTATCTTGAAACGGCAAGTCGTATTTTAAGTAAGTTTAAAATCTCAAGTGACTCACCTTGTGAAAACTAAGTTTTAGTATTTAAAGGCTTTATTGAAGAATTTTCCATGTGAAAAGATTCCCCAAAAACAAAATCAATTTAACCGTGTTGAAAGTGGTGTGGAACTTAGTAATCGAGACGTCGGGGTACTAAGGTTCTGTGTTGTTATGGACTTGGGGTCCTTTGGACTTTGAGGTCCTGTAGACTTGGTGTCTACTGTATACGTTGTGTATACTGTGTTTAAACATTTAAGATGTTTTCTACTACCACGAACCTAAGACTGATTGCAAGGTCGAGAGGTGTCGTGATTGAGCACTCGGACTGTGAGGTCCCGTGTTTTAATAAAAGTTTTAAGGATGTTAAAACTGTGTGAGTCATAAGCCATTTTGAGCTTCGGCAAAGAAAGATTGAACACAAAGAAAAACTTCAAGAACAGAGTGTTTTCCATTTATTTGGCAGACGTGCCTGGTGTTCTGGCTGCGTGCCTGGTATTCTGTTCTGCCTGCGTGCCTGGTATTCTGTTCTGGCTGCGTGCCTGGTGTTCTGGTTGCGTGCCTGGTATTCTGTTCTGGCTGCGTGCCTGGTGTTCTGGCTGCGTGCCTGGTATTCTAGCTGCGTGCGAACACCTGCGTGCCTGGTATTCTGGCTGCGTGCCTGGTGTTCTGGCTGCATGCCTGGGAGTATGATCAACTCATTACTTGTTGGGATATCTCATGAGATTAGGTGTGAATGTTTAGATGATGTATAGAAGTGTTCATGCATAGTTTTCCAATGTTGATGTTTGGGGTGTGAAACCCACTGATAAACTGTATGCTATACTTGAGATGTTTATGTATATATGTATGTGTCTTCTTTTGTTCGAGCATTTAGTTAATTTGTTAAATCCATATATTGGCGTCTCACCCTTACAACCATATCAGAGTCTTACAAGGGGTATGATCCCTACAAGAAGAGGAAGGCTGTCTAGATGGAAGCGTGCTGTGCTGCTCCTATTGGCTGTAGTGTGTGTTAGTTATGACCAGCTAAGGTCCTATTATGTTATATTGTGTTTTGAGGGTAAAACTGATTATGATTTAGGTGTGAAAATATATGAGGCAGTATAGTTGTAAGATTTATATACATTGTGTTGTTAAGTGTGATTTGATTAAGTTGTTGTTGTTATGAGGTTAAAGGAAAAGGAAAAAATTTTATCACCATATTTTGAAAATATGAACGTTGAGAAAACATTATTTTTCGAAAGTAACCAGCAAATTAAGTTTTATTTCCGCAAACGGGTAACCATGTGATGACCCGAGTTTAGGGTGTCACACGCTGGGCGCAACATACTTAGGCCCGGCGCATCATGTGCTGCAACACCTATAAATTGAATTTCTCTGTATTGACCTAGGATCTTTTGCTACTCTTTTGGCTGTGTTTCCTTGAGTTTTGGGACGTCTTTCTGTGACTGTTTCACTGTTTTTCGTCAATGGGTTTGATTTTATTTGCTTAGTTCTTGATTCCTTTGATCATGAACTAAATCCCCTTTTCCTAGGGAGACGATGTAACCACGTCTTGACGAATTGATGATTTTATTTCAGTTTTCTTAATTTCTTCTTCTCTTTCTTTTGTGTTTTACTCTATGTTCTTAATGCTTCTAATTGCTTGATCACCAATTAGATGATAGGCTAATCATAATGAGACCGAGAGGAGATCTATGTGTCAAGGGTATTGAGATAAAACCATAGGGTTAATACGGAGAGAGATATACCGTAGGAGCTTTATGCAACTTCAATAGAGAATCATAGATCTTAATGAATTTCTTGATAAATAATCATCATAGAGATATATTTGATTAGGGATCAAGGGGTGTGTTCTAGCGTACTCGAGAGAGACACTAGAATAAATTAGGATGCTTGGTTGACATTAGAAGTTGATTAGAAATTAGGAAGAATTGATATAATTGAATCAAACCAAGTGGGATAAGTATTTCTTATCTATGAGGGATGCGTACTCATAGCGTTGGTGAAATTGGATCCCTAGGATTTTCTTTAATTGCTTGTTCCTTGTTTAGTTTTGATTTTTAGTTAATTAATTCAAAAATCCAAAAAATATTTATTTTAGTTTCTTTTCATAATTTTTATTTTAATTAAAATCGTCAATTTCTTTTGGTCTAAATAATTGTTAAATTTGTGAAGTGGTACTTGGTCACCCAATCCCTGAGTTCAATACTCGGTTTCTCACCGTTTTATTATTACTTGCTTCGATCCGGTACACTTGTCGGAGCCCATCAAGTTTTTGGCTCCGTTGCCGGGGATTGGCATTACCAATATCATTAGTAACAAAGGAAACAACTACTTTAGACATTTTTGTTATTTTGTATATATATATATATATTTTTCTTTTGAGTTTTGTTTGTGTTAGGTGGATTCAACACATGGACCATTATTACTATTCACATTAGGAATATCAAATTGATTGGATCGTGCTTGATGCTATCGTTTGTAAGCATGTAAAGACATACTCCAAGGAGGAATGGAAATCCTATTTGTCATCTTTACCACCACCACCACACTTTAAGCTGAATCCCGTGGTGCTAGAATTTCTTTGGGAGATAGATGCTCAACTTGTGATCCAAAGCATAGAGCGTAACAAGGAGGAAATAAATTCCATGATTCAGGGGATTGAAATGCGAGCTGGGGAACATTCTAAAGAGTTAATAGCAGATCTAAGTGTCATGATTCAGAAGTTAGAAGCAGAAGCTAGGGAACATTCGAAAAAGCTAGCTGAGGAGCCACAGGAAACCCAAATTCAAGAGAATGTGGTTGCAAAGATAGACTTTAATGACGATGAAGTAATAGTTGAAGATGATTCACAAGAAGACATTCCATTGGAAGACATTCATTTGAATTGGTTTGATGAAGACGATGAAGTGGTAGTAGAAGATGAGTAAATATCTACAAATGTTCCTTCCCAAAGGACAAATGAAAATATTCAAGTGGAAAACAATTCCCTCACCATGCTTGCTAAGGAACCAGGAAATTTTGAGTTGGATAAGTATATTGGTCTACATGCATGTGTCGACACTACAAAGTTGGTACCTTCCATTGCCTAAATATTTGGAGTTTACTTCAATAGCGGGAAAGGATTTGAAGTTGTCTCAAAAAGTTAAGCTTCTCGTGTTTCATGGAGAATTTATGCATAAAAAGGCATTACTTGGAGCCAATGATATACCATTTGACCGGGGAGGATATGAGCTCATTATAGCACTTAAAGAAGTCAATGGAATCTCCTCACACTTGCTAATTCCATCTCCACTCCACAAGCCATGGGATCCGGGAGGATTATATTACATTTTTAGCATCGCTTGGCCGTTGTACCACATGCAATGGGATTCGGGTGGAAGCATCTTCATGAGCTTTTCTAAACCCTTATCTTTATTTGTTTTATGCTTAGAATAAATGGTGTAGTTACATGGAGTCTTTGTGTGTTTGTGTTCTTATGTCATTGAGTTGATGTTGATGAAAGTTGATTGACCATGTGAATTCCCATTCTTGATTGCCATGCCATTTTTGATTGATTAATGCATGTCATGCTTAAGTCAAGAACATGATACTTTTGAGAGTGATTGGATAGTGATGCAATTGAGTGTGCCTTGACTTGAATGGATGAACCATGACTGGTTTAAGGTGTTAGAGGACTTAAAATAATTCATGATGTTTGATATGAGTCTCTATTTGTGTTCGGGTGAGGAGTTTGAGCCTTCAACATGATTTTTGTTTTGAGAGTCGATATCGAGTTATGAACTCTTAGTTTTACTTGAATCTCTTCTTGGTTTACATGATTACTTGATGCATGAGCATGATAAAGACACTTTCTTTGAAATAGCTAGTTGGCCAAAAAACTTACCTAAATGAATTATCCCTTGTTAGCCCCTTTGTGCTTTAAGCTTATTTTTTGTTGTTACCTAAATATAATTGCTAAATCCGTAAAAACCATGTTTACCTACCCGAAAGGATTAAGTGAGCATTGGAATTCAAAGTAAAATGGTAGCAAAGTACTAAGTTTGAGGTGGCACATGAGAAATTCAATTTTGGAAGAACAAAAAAAGAAAGAAAGAAAGAAAGAAGGGTAAAATGCCCTTGAAAGAAATTTTTTTTTATGGAAAGTGAAAAAAAAGTGAAGTTTCAAGAGAAGGAAGTGGAAAAGTGTGCAAATAGAGCAATAAAGTGAAAAAAAAGAAAGAAACAAAAGTAGTGAATTCTTTGGAAATTGTGCTACTTTGCTCACTTGGTCTTTAGGGTCTAAACTTGCATTCCCTTTCTTTCTCCCTACCTTCTACCTTGGCCCTATTACAACCTTGCAAAGACCTTTTGATTGTGCATCATGTGGTTGTGTGAACTAATGAGTGAGATGAAAATCAAACCCAAAGACTGAGTTTCTCAATATGCATATTTTTGAGGGAAACACAAGCCTAAACACTTGAGCGTTGAGTGAATTAATTATCTTTGGTGAGGAGTGAGACTCATTGATGACTAGTGAATTTTTGATTAAGTTTTTGAAACCATTACTCGATTGGAAATTGTATGATGGTTGGGTTCACTCTTTTGTTGATCTTGAAGGTCCTCTTGCTAGTTGACTGTTTGATCTTAAGAAGGCATGCTTGATTTTGATGAAATGGTTGTGGTTGAAATTATGTGGGAAATTATTGGTTATGGGTCCATTAGTCTTATATCAATTCATTGTGTGTCCTTGAGTCCTTTGTGGTTTTCGATGCGAGTCTTTTTATGTGTAGTTTACTTGAGGACAAGCAAAGCTTAAGTTTGAGGTGTTGATAATCCACTAGATTATCTAGTTTTATTCAAGATTTTCTAGTGGAATTTACCATATTGATGAATTGTATTCTCAATTCTTACTTAACTTTTGCTTTGTTTTCCTTAAGTAATGTTTAGAGTCTTTTAGTGTATTTTTCTCTTTTTAATTAGGAAATTGAGTCATTTTCTTTAATTTCTTGTTTGAAGTGATTTCAGGTGTATTCTTGCACTAGGAAAGGTGAAAAGTGAAGCCTGTGAGCATTGGAAGCAAAAGAACAAGGACAAGCAGATGAAGAATTGGAATTTGGCTATTTTGGTGCTTAGGCCCGGCACAAGTTTATTAGGCCCGGTCTAACGCCCCTTTTATGTTGGGCTTATTTTTTAAGTTGCGTCGGGCGCAACATACTTAGGCCCGATGCTTCATGCGCTGCAGCACCTATAAATTGAATTTCTGTGTCGACCTAGGATCTTTTGCTACTCTTTTGGCTGTGTTTCCCTGAGTTTTGGAACATCTTTCTGTGACTGTTTCACTATTTTTCGTCAATGGGTTTGATTTTATTAGCTTAGTTCTTGATTCCTTTGATCATGAACTAAATCCTTTTTTTTCTAGGGTGACGATGTAACCACGCCACGACGGTTTGATGATTTTATTTCAGTTTTCTTAATTTCTTCTTCTCTTTCTTTTGTGTTTTATTCTCTGTTCTTAATGCTTCTAATTGCTTGATCACCAATTAGATGATAGACTAATCATAATGAGACGGAGAGGAGATTTATGTGTCAAGGGTATTGAGATAAAACCATAGGGTTAATACGGATAAAGATATACCGTAGGAGCTTTATGCAACTTCAATAGAGAATCACAGATCTTAATGAATTTCTTGATAAATAATCATCATAGATATATAGTTGATTAGGGATCAAGGGGTGTGTTCTAGTGTACTCGAGAGAGACATTAGAATAAATTAGGATTCTTGGTTGACATTAGAAGTTGATTAGAAATTAGGAAGAATTGATGTAATTGAATCAAAGTAAGTGGGATAAGTATTTCTTTTCTATGAGGGATGCGTATTCATAGCGTTGGTGAAATTGGATCCCTAGGATTTTCTTTAATTGTTTGTTCCTTGTTTAGTTTTGATTTTTAGTTAATCAATTCAAAAATCCAAAAAATATTTATGTTCTTTTCTTTTCATAATTTTTATCTTAATTAAAATCCTCAATTTCTTTTGGTCTAAATAATTGTTAAATTTGTGAAGTGGTACTTGGTCACCCAATCCCTAAGTTCGATACTCGGTTTCTCATCGTTTTATTATTACTTGCTTCGATCCGGTACACTTACCAGATCCCATCATTTTGTCCTTGAAATCTATGTATGTTTGTCTTTTCACTTTGGTTAGAATGCCAAACCACAAATTTTTGAAAAAAAAAACCCCTTCTTTTGGCTTTGTTAGGGTTTTGGTTTGCATGAGAGTTTAGGGCTACATGCTGTTACACTATGGCCAATACTCCATGGCAATGTATGTTCCTTGAATCCTTGGTACCGGTTATTCTCCCTCATCCCTCTTCTCCTTCTTCTCATCGTCCTCCCTCTCCACTTTCTCCAGACTCTTCTCTTTCTTCTAACACCCCGGAACTGGAAAAATCCTTCGTACAAGCACTGAGGAATTTGTGTGATGTACCCTACAGCCAGTTACCAAAGCCGTGCCATAGAGGTGATGAGAGCTCAATCAAGATCCCAGAAGATGAATATAGGGCTGGCTTAAAAAGGTGCAAGAACAACTTATATGGCAGAATTATCCTATCAAAGGGTGAATCTCCTTTCAACGTAGAAGACTTGCATTTCAAACTATCAAGTTTATGGAAGCTTCTAAGTCAATGGAATTTGATTCCTTTACAAGGGGTTATTATGAATTCGAATTTACCTCCATTGAAGATTTAAGGAGTGTAAGAGCTATTGGATCCTGGAATTTGAATCCTGGTTTCTTGAGATTGTTTGCCTGGACCCCAGATTTTAATCCTGCCAATAAAAAATAGACCATTGTGCAGTGTTGGGTGAGGCTTTTTGGTTTAGCTCAAGAGTATTGGAGTTTGAAAATTATTTTTACAATTGCTGGCAACATCAGAGTCCCGATATGTCTTGATGAATCGACAAATAAGCATACCTTTGGTCACATTACTAGAGTCTTGGTGGATGTGGATTTAA
Organism: Sophora flavescens; assembly: GCA_030762895.1. Taxonomy (NCBI): domain Eukaryota; kingdom Viridiplantae; phylum Streptophyta; class Magnoliopsida; order Fabales; family Fabaceae; genus Sophora; species Sophora flavescens. Next base: position 142,428,419 of record CM061065.1, read on the forward strand.
ATGCTAAACTGCTAAATAAAGTGATAATGGAAAGGGAAGATTTTTCATTCCCTGATTACATTGAGTATGAAAGGCTGCCTGAGTTTGTCCTTTCTGTCAGATGATTGGCCATACTCTGGTGACTTGCAGAAAGAATAAGGAAACAATTGATAGAAGGGAGATTAATCAGCCAAGTGTTTTAAACAGGCTCCCTGTGAAACAAAAGCTCGCTTATGTCCTTAAACAAGGTAAGGATTCCTTGGATGATAAGAAAGCACCAGTTTCACCTAAGGAGAAGGTAATTAGTTTTCCAAATCCTCAGAATGGAAAAGATATTATGATTCAAAGTCTTCAGCTGGAGAAAGAAAATAATCATCTTGATGTTGCAGTGAAGACAAAGGTCATTGTTAATGATGCTGAAGTTGATAGGCAGGATTTAGTTGGGCCTAATAATGTGAAATTATTACTGCATCAGATTAAGCATAATCAAAATCCTTTATTGGGATTGGTCAATGAGCCTATTTAGGATGCTCATGTTGTTCATGATACAGCTTCGGCTAGTGGAACAAAGAAAGGACAGAGTTCTAATCATGGCTTTAAAGTGCTGAGGGCATCGGTTGTTGAAGAAAGTTCCATGATAGCAACAAATGATAAAGCTATTGCAGTTGGTAAAGATCCGATCAGTCCTATGACCAAGTCAGAACCTATTATCTTTACTCAGTTCTTTGCAGCTAATCAAGATGCTCAGTCAGCTCCTACAATTTTGTGTGGTGGTGGTTCTACTGCTAATAAAGTTAAATCTGTACTTTATGTGGATGAATCTATATCTGTTAATGATAACAAATAGATCTTTGATGAACATAGCCAGGGAAATTCTGAAAATTCAGTGTCTATAGCTACTTCTGTCCCTGTTGTGGTGGCCAAGGATTTGGAGGTAATAGGTAAATTCTGGGCAGGTAAGGAGGACTATGATGAGGACATTGAATCTGCCTCCATGTCACAAGTAGGTGATGATGTTGCTATTGATGGTGAGTACACTGAAGTTTTGTCAAAATAAAAGAAGAAGAAGCTAAGGCAGAAAAAGAAACAGAACCTTAGAGTGGAAGGATATAATACCCGACAGAAGGGTGCTCTTTCTAAAGGTGCTTAATGAAGATCCTTTTCTGGAACATAAGAGGTCTAGGAATTGAAAACTCTAGGACCTACTTAAAACAGTTACATAAGTCTAATAGACCTGATTTTGTTCTAGTAGCTGAACCTTGGATTGCTGTTGATAAACTCTCTACTTCATATTGGAACCAGATTGGCCTAAAACAATTTATGCTTAATACTAGAAGTCCTTTGCTGCCAAATTTATTGTGTTTTTGTGTTAGGTTCCTGAATACAACAGTTATTGCATCATCTTCACAGTTCTGTGCCTTCTCCTTCCCCTCAAAATCAAATTGTCTTTGTTGCTGCAATTTATGGCTCCACCTCTTATTCTCAAAGGAGACAACTCCGGTCCGACTTGCATGATCTCCAAAGTTTGAATCCTGGACCCTGGCTTTTTATTGGGGATTTTAATGCCACTCTAGGAGCTCATGAGCAGAGGGGTGGTGGAATCCCATCTAGAATATCCTGTGATGACTTTAGGCAAGGGACTAACAGTAATAATTTGATGCATATTCAAACCAAGGGGGCTGATATGACTTGGACAAACAACAGACTTAGCAGTCAGCATTCTGAAAGAAGGTTGGACAGATCCATCTGCAATGATGATTGGATGAATTTATGGGACAACTCCTCCTACTGCACTTTAACTAGGATGTTCAGTGATCATTACCCTCTGCTAATGGTCTTTGATAAAGGGGCTAGAAACCTACCTTCTCCCTTCAGATTCCAACATATGTGGATTGGCCATCCAGATTGCTGGAGATTGGTCACAGATGTTTGGTCTAAGGAAGTTATTGGTTGTCCTATGTCTATCCCTTTCCAAAAGCTTAAAAGCCTTAAAGTTGCTTTCAAAGAGTGGAATATGACTGTTTTTGGTAATATTCATGAGAATGTGAATAATGCCCTTGCCTTAATTGATCAAGTACAACATCAAATTACTGTTGAAGGATATTCTGATGAGATTCATGAAGTAGAGGTCAAAGCTTAAATTGATCTTCAGAAAGCCCTTGCTTATGAGGAATCCTTTTGGAAGCAAAACGATAAGGTGAACTGGTTCTGTCATGGAGATCAAAACATTGCTTATTTCCACAAAATTGCAAAATTCAGAAATGCATCCAAGCAGATGACTATGCTGAAGCAAGATGATCACATTCTGACTGATAGGCAGCATATTGAGCAGCATGTTCTTGATTTTTATACATCCCTTATATGCAACAGAAAATAATTGCATTTCTAATGATTGGATTTCTAAAGTTATCTCATCCATGTTTATATCAGAAATTGATCTAAGGCCAAGGCCTCCATCACAGGTAGGTGTGCAGACTTTTTTCCAAGCCACAGTTACAATTTTCTTTGTGTCAACATCTCCTGACCACACAAAGTTTCTGATCCAACCTTCCACTGATTTCAACAAAGAAGCAAGCCAGTGGTAAACATAAAAACTCTATGCAAGCATACCTGAGATAACAGAATTAACCAACAATACCCTTCCAAGATGACAATTTTGCTCTAATTTTATCAGCTATTGGTTTAAGATGAATCATTCTAGGTTTGCCCTTAAAAATAGGAATACCAAGATAAATAAATGGGAGAACACCATGGTCAAAGCCTAGAATATGAGCAGTAGATGATGATCTATTTGGAGTAAGAGAGCTGGCATAGAACTTACATTTATCTAGACCAAGAATCTGACCAGAAATGTCACCATACTCTTTGAAGAAATTCATAATGACTATGAGATTTCTTTTAGTTCCATTTCAAAACACTAGAATGTCATCTGCATACAATAAATGACTTGGAGTTTGGAAACCTCTACCTCCAGCCATAGGAGCAAACAGATTGTTGCAAATCAAATAGGGATGCCTCTACTCAACACATGTTCTACAAGACAGAACAGAAGAGGGGAGAGAGGGTCACCTTGTCTCACCCCTATTTTGCAAGACATGTAACCAATGGATCTGCCATTGACAACAAAGGACAACTTGGCAGACTCCAAAATGACTTTCACCCAAGAGCAAAATTTTGTATCAAAGCCAAAAGCAGCAAGAACATTGAGCAGGGAACTCCACTCCAAGGTGTCAAATGCTTTTTTGACATCTAACTTTAGAGCTATGTTACCCCCAAAACTTCTGGAATCAAGCAAGTTTATAGCTTCAGAAGCAATGCATATGCATTCATAGATGTGCCTACCCTTAATGAAACCTTTTGTTGCTCTGAGATGACTTTAGGGGCAATAAGAGCTAGTCTATCTACTAGGACCTTTGTGATGATTTTGAATTGGGAAATTGGCTAGAGCTATTGGCCTGAAATTCCCAATTCTGTCAGCTCCAGGAAACTTTGGAATAAGTGAGACAGTGTTGGAATTCATACCAGGTAAGATCCAACCATGTTTGAAGAACTGAAGGACAGATTTGTAGACATCATCTGCTATAACATTCCATAAGGCTTGATGAAAGGCTCCACCAAAACCATCTGGACCAGGAGATCCTGAGGCATTCATTGAAAAAATGGCAGATTTGACCTCCTCCTTTGAAGGAAGGCTAACAAGCATGACATTATCTTCAGATGTAACCATGGATGTGATGACTTTAGAAATCCAATCATTAGGAATGCAATTATTTTCTGTTGCATATAGGGAAGTATAAAAATCAAGGACATGCTGCTCAATATGCTGCCTATCAGTTAGAATGTGATCATCTTGCTTTAGCATAGTCATCTTCTAGGATGCATTTCTGACTTTTGCAATTTTGTGGAAATAAGCAGTGTTTCGATCTCCATGACAGAACCAGTTCACCTTAGCCTTTTACTTCCAAAAGGATTCCTCATAAGCAAGGGCTTCCTGAAGATCAATTTGAGCTTTGACTTCTACTTCATGAATCTCATCAGAATATCCTTCAACAGTAATTTGATGCTGTACTTGATCAATTAAGGCAAGAGCATTATTCACATTCTCATGAATATTACCAAAAATAGTCTTGTTCCACTGTTTGAAAGCAACTTTAAGGCTTTTAAGCTTTTGGAAAAGGATAGACATAGGACAACCAATAACTTCCTTAGTTCAAACATCTATGACCAATCTCAAGCAATCTGGATGGCCAATCCACATATATTGGAATCTGAAGGGAGAAGGTAGGTTTCTAGCCCCTTTATCAAAGACCATCAATAGAGGGTAATGATCACTGAACATCCTAGTTAAAGTGCAGCAGGAGGAGTTATCCCATAAATTCATCCAATCATCATTGCAGATGGATCTGTCCAGCCTTCTTTCAGAATGCTGACTGCCAAGTCTGTTGTTTGTCCAAGTAATATCAGCCCCCTTGGTTTGAATATGCAACAAATTATTACTGTTAGTCCATTGCCTGAAGTCATCACAGGATATTCTAGATGGGATTCCACCACCCCTCTGCTCATGAGCTCCTAGAGTGGCATTAAAATCCCCAATAAAAAGCCAGGGTCCAGTATTCAAACTTTGGAGATCATTCAAGTCAGACCGGAGTTGTCTCCTTTGAGAATAAGAGGTGGAGCCATAAATTGCAGCAACAAAGGCAATTTGATTTTCTGAGGGGAAGGAGAAGGCACAGAACTGTGCAGATGATGCAATAACTATTGGATTCAGAGACCTGTCACAAAAACACCATAAATTTGAAAGAAAAGGACTTCTAGTATTAAGCATAAATTGTTTTAGGCCAATCTGGTTCCAATATGAAGTAGAGAGTTGATCAACAACAATCCAAGGTTCAGTTACTTGAACAAAATCAGGTCTATTAGACTTACATAACTGTTTTAAGTAGGTCCTGGAGTTTTAAATCCCTAGACCTCTTATGTTCAATAAAAGGATCTTCATTAAGCACCTTTAGAAAGAGCACCCTTCTGTCGAGTATTATATCCTTCCACTCTAAGGTTCTGTTTCTTTTTTTATTTTGACAAAACTTCAGTGTACTCACCATCAATAGCAACATCATCACCTACTTGTGACATGGAGGCAGATTCAATGTCATCTTCATAGTCCTCCTTACCTGCCCAGAATTTACCTATTACCTCCAAATCCCTGGTCATCACAATAGGGACAGAAGTAGCTATTGAAACTGAATTTTCAGAATTTCCCTGGCTATGTTCATCAAAGATCTGTCTGTTATCATAAATAGATATAGATTCATCCACATAAAGTACATATTTACCTTTATTAGCAGCAGAACCACCACCACACAAAATTGTAGGATCTGACTGAGCATCTTGATCAGCTGCAAAGAGCTAAGTACAAATAATAGGTTCTGACTTGGTCTTAGGATTGATCGGATCTTTACCAACTGCAATAGCTTTATCATTTGTAGCTGTCATGGGACTTTCTTCAACAACCGATGCACTAAGCACTTTAAACCCATGATTATTACTCTCTAATTTCTTTGATCCACTAGCCGAAGCTATATCATGAACAACATGAGCATCCTGAATAGGCTCATTGACCAATCCCAATAAAGGATTTTGATTATGCTTAATCCGATGCCGTGATAATTTCACATTATTAGGCCCAACTAAATCCTGCTTATCAACTTCAGCATCATTAACAAATGACCTTTGGCTTCACTGCAACATCAAGATGATTATTTTCTTTCTCCTGCTGAAGACTTTGAATCACAATATCTTATCCATTCCGAGGCTTTGGAAAATTAATTACCTTCTCCTTAGGTGAAACTGGTGCTTTATTGTCATCCAAGGAATCCTTACCTTGTTTAAGGACATAAGCCAGCTTTTGTTTCACAGGGAGCCTATTTAAAACACTTGGCTGATTAATCTCCCTTCTATCAATTGTTTCCTTATTCTTTCTGCAAGTCAACGGAGTATGGCCAATCATCTGACAGAAAGGACAAAACTCAGGCAGCCTTTCATACTCAATGTAAATAGGGAAAGAAAAATCTTCCCTTTCCACTATCACTTTATTTAGCAGTTTGGCATTTAGATCCACATCCACTAAGACTCTAGCAAAGTGACCAAAGGTATGCTTATTTGTCGATTCATCAAGACATATCGGGACTCCGATGCCGCCAGCAATTGTAAAAATAATTTTCGGACTCCAATACTCTTGAGCTAAACCAAAAAGCCTCACCTAACACTGCACAATGGTCTATTTTTGATTGGCAGGATTAAAATCTGGGTCCAGGCAAACAATCTCAAGAAACTAGGATCCAAGTTCCAGGATCCAATAGCTCTCACACTCCTTAAATCTTCAATGGAGGTAAATTCGAATTCATAATAACCCCTTCGTAAAGGAATCAAATTCCATTGGCTTAGAGGCTTCCATAAACTTGATAGTTTGCAATGCAAGTCTTCTACCTTCAAAGGAGAGTCACCCTTTGATAGGATAATTGTGCCATGTAAGTGGTTCTTGCACCTTTCTAAGCCAGCCCTATATTCATCTTCTGAGATCTTGATTGAGGTCTCATCACCTCTATGGCACGACTTTGGTAACTGGCTGTAGGGTACATCACATGAATTCCTCGGTGCTTGTGCGAAGGATTTTTTCAGTTCCGGGGTGTTAGAAGAAAGAGAAGAGTCTGGAGAAATTGGAGAGGGAGGACGATGAGAAGAAGTAGAAGAGGGACTAGGGAGAATAACTGGTGCCAAGGATTCAGGGAACGTACATTGCCATCGTAGGGATCCAATTTCATCAACGCTATGAATATGCATCCCTCATAGACAAGAAATACTTATCCCATTTGGTTTGATTAAATTACATCAATTCTTCCTAATTTCTAATCAACTTCTAATGTCAACAAAGAATCCTAATTTATTCTAATGTCTCTCTCGAGTATGATAGAACACACCCCTTGATCCCTAATCAACTATATCTCTATGATGATTATTTATCAAGAAATTCATTAAAATCTATGATTCTCTATTGAAGTTGCATAAAGCTCCTACGGTATATCTTTATCCGTATTAACCCTATGGTTTTATCTTAATACCCTTGACACATAAATCTCATCTCGGTCTCATTATGATTAGCCTATCATCTAATTGGTGATCAAGCAATTAGAAGCATTAAGAACAGAGAATAAAACACAAAAGAAAGAGAAGAAGAAATTAAGAAAACTGAAATAAAATCATCAAACCGTCGTGGCGTGGTTACATTGTCACCCTAGAAAAAGGGGATTTAGTTCATGATCAAAGGAATCAAGAACAAAGCAAATAAAATCAAATCCATTGACGAAAAACAGTGAAACAGTCGCAGAAAGACGTCCCAAAACTCAAGGAAACACATCAAAAAGAGTAGCAAAAGATCCTAAGTCAATACAGAGAAATTCAATCTAGAGGTGCTGCAGCGCACGATGCATCGGGCCTAAGTATGTTGTGCCCAGTGCAACTTAAAAAATAAGCCCAACAAAAAGGGGCTTTAGGCCGGGCCTAATAAACTTGCGCCGCACTCCTTCCTCTTCTCTCATTTTCTTGCTCACTCACTCACACCCTCACTTACTCACTTATTCACTCACTTCTATTTTCCTCCATTGTTACTCTTGGAAGCTTGGAAACTCATTCATCATCATCTTTTATTCATCATCAAGGGTATAATCCTTATCTCTTGCTCTTTATTTTCTTAGGAATATATTTTTCATCAACATGCATGTCACTTTTCATGGCTACATGTTCCAAAGTTTCTCTAAAAAATTCTTAGAAAAACCATAGAAAAATCTTTTTAAAGTGAAACAAGTTTCTATAAACTCATAACAACCCCTACTTTCATATTATATGTTTGAATGCATGTGTTTAAGCGTCTAGGACCCTTTCATGTTGATTTTATGACTTATGGATGCTGTTTGAATGAAAATAATAACTTGGTGTGGATGAACATATGAAAATATAAATCTGGCAGCATGACCTTTAGTGATTCGTGAGCCCATAAATTTTTATACAAAATGTATTTCTGAAAGCTGAATACATATTTGGAAACAAGACTTTTAGGACTTTAATTTGATATATAATATGTAAGCATTTGGATAAGATTTTCTGGGTCAAAACACCTATCAAAGAAGATTCATATTCTAGTTACGAAAATATGAACATAGTTGGTTGGATGATGATTTTAAATATGATTTTGAAAGTTAAAAACTTTTATTAAAATTTCTGGGTTAATACTGAAGTATAACTAAATTTTGGTTGAAGATTTGAGATTTTTACATGTGTATATAAAGAGAAATAATTTCATAAAGTTACTTGCTGGTGAACTCGGATTTCCAGAAAATCCTGTACAATCAGAGGCAGTGTGTGAATTTTAATGAATTAATGCCTTCGAATTTTGACATGGGACCAACAGAAATGTGTTTATGTGTGAGTAGGCTACGTTCAATTAAATTTACAAAAATTTGAAAGGTCATTTGAGTAGTCATTCACAATTTAAACCCACTGCTGTTCTAAAAATGCTTTTATAAAAGAGTTCATCCTAATTTTTGAATGAAAAATATGATTTTTAAAAATAACATCCTTTAATATGATCAAGTAAAGATTTTTGGTATAAAATGGACTATAAATAAGCATGAGTGTACATATATGAAAATGTGGGATTAAAGTGTGTGTGTCTATATATATAAAAGTATGTTTTGGACAAAAATGTAACCCAAGAGTTTGAAAATCAAATGAAATTCCTAGCCTATTTTTTTATGTAGGCCGAAACCTACTCATTTATGGAGTAGATGGATTGAGTTTTATTTTTAAATTATAAGCCCTGATCTTGCCTCTATATTGCTTAAGGATCATTTATCCAAAAGCTTGTAAAAAAAATTGATATTTTTATTATCATTTTCATGTCATGGCCGAGAACAATGCATAGAGAGATAAGATGATTTTGTTATTTTAACTTATGTATGTGCTTGATTCTTAGACTTGTGACACGTTACGAGCGAAGGAGGTTCGCTTTAGGCAATGTGGGAACTAAGACCTTTTCTACCCTTCGGATCAGGTAAAGGGGTTGCCAGAGGGATACTCTTTACGATAGCTATGGGTTGTTTTGTGATTGATTCTATGCGTTTTGTTGATTTTGATTGGTGACTTGAGTTTTTTACTTGACTTGATAATATGTTTAAATTTTTATGTTTGATTGATTATTCATGAGTATACGTGAATATAGTTGATTTATGCTTTATCTGTTATGAGACTGTTTGGTTGATTGCCTGGAAAGCCTAACATTGGTTAGAGCTCAAATTAATAATCAAAAATAAAAGCTTTAAGAAAACTATATGAAGAATATAAAAAATAAAATTTTAGTTGAAGAAATATTTTGGTAAAAGAGAAAGTAAATTATCCTTTCAGAATCTGATGAGAATTTAAGAATTTAAAAATATTTTTTATGAAAAAATTATGTGAAGACTTAAATGATTTTATCATTAAGAAAAAATTAATTTTTGAAAATATTTTATGGTGAAAGACCGTAAAGAAAAACAAGTTATTTTTAAGATTTTAAAAAATTTACTTTAAAAGTTTCGAATATTTTTCATAAAAAGAAAGTTTCAAAATAAAATAGATCTTTGGAAAAGAAATAGATTTTCTATAACTCGAAGTTTTTACAAATGAATTTCAAATGAAAAAGTTTTTCTTTTGCCAAAAGTTTTACTGAACAAAAATATTCCGATAACTTGGATAAGTTACAGAGGTTTTGTTTTGTATTTGTGTTTCGCTGAATGAAAAATAACATTGAAAAGTGAACCTAGTAACTGAGACGTCGAGACACTAGTGTTTATGTAGTAAAAAGCACGTGGATCTATGATCTGTATCACGATGTTGTGGACTTTGTGTCCTATATACGTTGTTGTGGACTGTGTCCTATATACGTTGCTATGGACTGTGTGTCCTATATACGTTGTAGTGGACTGTGTGTCCTACATACATTATTGTGGTTAAAGGCGAATGTTGTTTTCTACGATCACAAAGTCTAAGACTGGTGCATCGGTCTAAGACTGTTGTGATTGGAGACTCGGACCTAAAAGTCCTGTATTGACAATGAAAGTTTTAAAATGTTGAAAATTTATGGATGGTCGTGAACCTTGAGCCTCGACAAAGGGAAGAATGAAAACACAAAGAAAAGTTGTGAGAATAAAATGTTTTTCCATGCATTATTCGGCAAACGTGCCTCTGTTGACCATTGTACCTTAACGGACAATGTATCTTTATGGACAAATATTCCATTTATTAAGTTGACCATTGTGCCAGGATGTTTGGACAATGGGCCATGTTTAAAGTTGACCATTGTGCCAGGAGTTTGGACAATGTGCCATGTGAATTTGATCATTGTGCCTTAATGGACAATGTATCTTTATGGACAAATATTCCATTTATTAAGTTGACCATTGTGCCAGGATGTTTGGACAATGGGCCATGTTTAAAGTTGACCATTGTGCTAGGAGTTTGGACAATGTGCCATGTTTAAGTTGACCATTGTTTCTTTCGTTGACAATGTACCATGTAAAAGCCTGGTCTGCCTAAACGAAAATAAGTTTGGGATCTCCGGAGATTAGGATACATGTTGAATATAGAAGTGTCATGCATTTTTTTCAAAAACCACGATGATTATTGAATGATATGCTTATTTGTGAAGATCTTAGATTGAATATGAATGTTTATCTGTACATGTTGTTTTTATGTGTATGCATGTAATTATCGTAATTAATCCATATATTGGTATCTCACCCTTACGATATATCAGGTTTTCTTGGTTCTTTGCTGTTGTACTTTGGTACATGAGGATAGGTGGTGTCAAGAAGTTTCTAACCTCACCTTAGTATCTATTACTCTCGATCCTTGAGGAGTGTAACACCCCTCTTGTGCATTACATGACTAGTTCAAATTCGTAACAACATATTAAAATAAATTAATATTTGCTGGTTGCTTTCGAAAAACATTTCGTGTAATTCTCTATAGGTTATGAAAGTGGGTATGAAATCTTTTTTTTTGCGGTTGCGGTAAAACTGAAACCTATTTTAAAATAATAACACCATATCTTAGAATTATACTTGACTACAGATCTATAACTTTTCCGAAATTTTCGATAGAGTCTCCTATGTAATTCCAATATCTTAAAAATAAAAAAACCTGCTGAAATGTTTATATTTTCATACCAAAATAAAGGGTCTCCGAGCCATAAACATCCTATCCACAATAGAAGCTCTCTGAGCCGTAAACATACATACGCATAACAATGAGCCAATAAAAGACTCTCATAGTCATAATACCTATAACTATGACTTTTTCCATAGTTATGTGTTGTTTTGTGAAGGATTGTGTTAGTAGTTGTTGTTCGGAGTTCGTGGAGGAAACCGGATTTGAAAACCGAGACTTCGTTGAATCGGAACTTGAATCTTCAACGGTAAGGTGAGTTTTCCTGAGGAGCTTCGATAACTATGCGTATAAATTGATTGGTGTGTCTGTAATTAATGGTTGTAGTTTATGGTGTTTGTTTTAAAATTATTATGTAATATTCTGTGATGCATGATTTATCTGTACGTGAAAGCATACTATAAATTGCGATGTGTGAATTTATTGTTGGTTGTGAAAGCATGTGATAAATTGTGTGATTTATTTTTGGTTAGTGCTTATTGAAAATTAAGGATAAAACGTTAAGAAAATTTAAGGGAAATTATATGTTTTTGAAAATTGGTGGATTTAATTTTAAGGCAAAAATAATAATATTTAAATGAGTTTTAATGAAAGAATAAGTTAATAAATGACAACGAGTACATAACCGTGAACAAATTTCACGTTTTATAAAAAACGACGGGAAAAAAATTGGAAATAAATCATAATGGTAATAAAATGTATTTTAAAATTTGTTTTAAGGTTGTTGATAAATAATTTTTTTAAGAAATAAGGGTTTTTACTTGCCTAACGACAGTATGAGGAAAAACGATATTTTTAAGTGAGAAAAATAAATTTATTTACCAGAAATATTTTTCAAAGTGTTAATGGATTTTTAGACAATAAAAATAAAGGATTTGAGGAAAAATGATTTTCGATACTTTTTAAAACGAATTTTATCAGAAAAGGAATTTTGATAGGAAAAAAATTTAAGAATAGCGAAAATTTCCGACAAACTTGGATAAGTTTTCGGAGTTTTTGTTTTTGGTATTTCTGTTTCACTGAACAAAAATTCTTGGGGAAAAATCAAGGAAAGGATAAGGACCTAGATTACCGAGATGTCGGCCTAGTGTTCCTAAAAGGAAATTGCACTTGGAAGGGAAAGGAATTGGAATACCTAAGGAAGGGTAATCGGGAGCTTTAAGCCTCGACAGATGAAAAACAAATGACAAAGAACAGTTACGATAACAAAGGATTTTACATGCATAGTCTGGTAAACATGCCATATTTGGGCAGACATGCCTTGGGTATCGAGCTACAATTTCACAAAGGGTGAATTGGGTAAATTGTTTAGTTATGGACTAAAGATAAATTCTAGGGTCTTTGGGTCTTAGGGACATTCGTGCTTCGAAAATCCAGCAAATACTTGGGGCCTTGCAACCTCGGATCGTGGAATTCGGTTACCCGGCATGAATGTACTCAATAGGAAACTATTCAAATATTATTTTAGGTGCTCCATCGTGATATTCCCTGAACAATTGGAGCCGGACCTAAATTTAGAGCCCGATCTCATGAGACAACTGTGTTAAGGGTATCACAGCCTAATCATTGCTCGAAGAAGGGAAGTTAGGAATCTCCGGAGAATAAAGGTCAAGATTCATAGGAATGGATATTGAAGTGTCATGCATTTTTGAAAAATCACGATTGGATGATGGGTGATGAATCCCATTGGTAGGAAATATTTATAATATGTATACATGATGTTTGCTTGAGTGTCGTGCATGTAGTTATCATGATGAAACTCAAGGATGGTATCTCACCCTTGCTTTATTTATTTTCATGTTGGGTTTCTACTATGCTACTATATATATATTCGAGTACAGATGAGCCAAATGAGTCTGATATCGTACACGGGAATACGTTCCCTACATTTTGACGAGGCTGATGACGAAAACGTATGGAGGACTAACCTAGATACTTCTACGGGCGGGGAGTTCTCGGGAGGATTTCCCAATGGTTATTCTTAAGTGTGACCAGCTGTAGGATTCTGATTTGGGTTTACTTTTGGAAAGTAGTACCGCTACTATATAGGTTTAGTTTATGTCTGTTTTCCTTATGCTATGGCTTAAATAAATGATTGTAATATAAAGGGCCATAGGTAAAACCTTATTGATGCATATATATGTATTCGGTTGTTTGTTAATTATAATGGTTTGGGTTGTATCGTTTGAGGAAAAGAAAAAGATAATTTTATCACAAATTTTCAAGGAAGTTAAGAAATAGAGAAAATTATATTTTTCTGAAAGCAACCAGCGTAATTATTTTCAGTCTTTTAGTTTCAACATGTAGTACCAAGGGGGTGTTACAACAGTCAAGCAAAACAGTAATATAATCAACAAACAATAAGATTAAAACTCCAACCAAACTCTAAACATTTCAAGAAAGACATCATTACAAAGGTTTAAAAATTAACATACACTCAAAAAAAAAAAAAACAATTAAGTATGTAACTACTAAAACTCTTCAGGCAAACTCCCTTTACCTTTGAAGACCATAAAACATTCTCTCCTTGACGCATTCAACAATTAGCTTCCCTCACAACCCCAGCTCGACGTTCCAGTTTCCTCTAAACAGTTTCTGTTAACTCCCGAATAATATAAAATCTGTTTTCCCCAAGTAAACACAACCCCGACAATATCCCGGAGAAGGAAATCCAAGCGTTTCACAACCAGACAAAACACATAATCAGCTACTCATCATCAAACACTCACTTTAAGTTGATTAAAACACTTTATTTCACAAAAACATAACTAATTTCAATTAAAATCAGATTGGGACTTTAGGGTTCCTAAATGGATTTGGGGAAAACTCATTTTAAATTAAATAATAATGAAATTGGTTTAGAGAAACATTAATTCACAGTCCCAATTGCATAAAACAAGTGATGATTTCACACTTTGAAACTAAAATCAAAATCTTAGGGTTAGGATTTTCAAAATCAATTTAGGGATTTACATAAGAGAAGATGTTAGGGGTAAAACTCTTATCCAAGGTGAAGAGGAAGAAGTTGTGGTGTTATGATGCTCCTCGCGGTGGCGGACGGCGGTGGCATGGCAGACAGCGACGGCGCTACAACGAATATGAACAACAGAGATGAAAGAGAGTATAAAAGACTAAGAAGGAAGCTTAACCAAAAAGTTGGGTTTGAAACCACCATTACCGGCGGCGAAGGGGCTCCCTGCGATGGTCAACAGCATCACCGTGGTGGTGGCCGCGACCCACACACAAACACAGACAGATCTGGCGTGCGTTCGTCTTCTCCTTAGCCTTGGCGGAACGGCGACCGAGACACGACAGGTGCAACGGCGGGAGGGTGACGCCAGATTTGAGAGAGGGAGGAGGAAGATGAAGTTTGAAAGAAGGTGAGATGTGGGTTTTATTGAGAAAAAAAGGAGGAAGGAAATAAAAGAGAGAAAGAGTGAAGGGGATGGGTGGGCATCAGGCTGATAAGAGAGAGAGGAGAGAGAAAAATTGAGTTTTTAACTTAATATTTAGTGATAGGTACAAAAATGGGTGATAAATATTGAGCCTAAAAATAAACACGTTTTTAGTTTTTGAATCTAAAAATAAAGGACGACAAATATATATTTTCAAATTTTGAAATAGAATAAAGATTGATAGTTGAATTGATAAACTAAGAAAATCCACGGTCTAACATTTAATCTCCGATTAAAGTCATACCAATTTATTTTCAAATCTAAACTTAAATAGAGTAAGATATGAAAATAATTTTCTTTCAATCATGTCATTTAAAATATTTTCCTAAAAAAATACTAATAGGTACAATAACATAATATTATTGTCTAGTAAAAGTACTTATACTGGAATAAGGCAGTGCTGACGCACTTAATAAAATGGTTTTAAAAGAGTAAATAAAATACTCAAGATCAAGCATCATAAAATAAACAAAAATAAACGTCCAAATAATTATTATTCCAATAAAAATAATATAAACAGATATATTTTACCGATATTGAAAAATCGTAAAAAATGGGGTGTTACAAGGAGGTTGGTGAAAATTTTAACGGTAAGAACTACAGAGTTCTTTCCACTAGATGTCTTATAGAGTGACCATCTTTCTTTGGGTTATGTGTATTTTAAGGAAGTCGATATAGATAGTTCTGAAAACCTTGTATTATTTCATAAATTTCAGTATGAAAGACTATTTCATGAAAATTTATATGTTGAGGTGTTTTGATTTATAAATAAAGCTATTTTTTTGTGTGTTATTAAGTATGGAGTGACTCTGATTTTGTGATGTGTGTATCATTTTTCCATAGTGTACCTCAGAAGAGAAAAATTTTACCCCCATTTTCAGACTTATGAAAAATAATAGAAGTATTTCCAAAAACAACCGAGCTTTTCTGACATAAAGTAAATAAATTTTCTGAAAACAACCAGTAAACTTTCTTTTTTAATTTATTTCCACATGTGTTTACAAAGTAATGCCCAAGGGGGGGGGGGGGGGGGGTGTTACATAGCCAATGGTCCTTATTTTTAAAGTCCAGATTCATTAGGAATGGTGTTCCTGTTAACTATCATGTCAGATCTTCTATTATTCCTGCTATAAGGTTCCATTTGACTTCAATCAAGGACAATACAGCCTGGATTTTGGGTGATGGGAAAAGGATCAACTTCTGGAATGATTGGTGGTTAGAGTAGCCCCTGTCAGATTTGCTTCAGCTTCATATTTCTGTTTCCAAAGGTCTGCACTCCATTGTTAGTGATTACATCAGTAACGGAGCATGGTCCTTGCCTCGGGTTTTATTTGATAAAATTCCTAATCTTCCTCAGCTAATCAGTAAGTGCAAAATTCCTCTCTTTAGATACTGTGATCATCTAGTGTGGTGTGACACATATTCTGGTTTGCTAACATCAAAAGATGCTTTCAACTATAATAATCCACATGGCCAATGCAAGCAGTGGGGTAAGTTGATCTAGACAACTTCAATCCCTCCATCTAGGTCCTTCTTGGCTTGGAGATTGATTCATAACAAGCTCCCAACTGATGAGAAGTTGAGGACTAGGGGTTGAACAACTGTGTCAATGTGTAGTCTTTGTGGAGCTCATGAATATGTGATAAGTAAAGGATGTCAATCTAGTAGCTATTTTGAATTCAATCTGGTCCATTTGGTTGTGCAGAAACCAAAAGAGATTCAAGAATGTGAGTATCAGTTGGAGGTCAGCCTGTGCCTCAATCATGACCCACACTTCTCTTGCTGGATCATTATCCAAAGGCCATATTTTCTCTTCTATAGAAGAATCCAATGTCCTCAAAGCTTTTGTAGTCGCCATTCATGCCCCAAAAGCCCCTTCAATTAAGCAAGTTCTTTGGATTCCTCCTTCCTATGGTTGGTTGAAGTGCAACACTGATGGGGCAGCCAAGGGATATCCTGGCCATGCTAGTTGTGGTGGTATTTTTAGAAACTATCTAGGGAACTCTATTGGTTGCTTCTCTTCCTATGTTGGTATAACTACTGCTTTTTGTGCTGAGCTATCTGCTGTCATGTTTGCTATTGAAATAGCTTCTAAGAAATGGTGGAGAAATGTTTGGTTTGAATGTGACTCAACTATGGTTGTTGATGCTTATAAATCTCATTCTCTGGTTCCTTGGAGGGTTAGAGATAGATAGAGAACTGTTTGCAGCTTGGTGCTGATATGAACTTAGTTTTTTCCCACATTTATAGAGAAGGAAATGGTTGTGCTGATAAATTAGCTAACCTTGGGGCTAATGGAATTAGTTTCACTTGGTGGGACTTGTTCCCTAGTTTGATTTGTTCTGAATTCCATCATGATAGGATGGAATTAGCTTCTTATAGATTTTCTTGATTCTTCCATGGGTTTTGGCCTAGTCCCCCCTATGCCTTCTTTTGTATTATTTCCTTTTATTTAATATTATTCTGGTGTGCTGCAGTTGATAGATAGGGTCTGGGGTGCCAACCTAGTTGGGATGACTTTCTCTATTGTGATGCTTTTGCATGCCTGACCTTTATTTTTTATTTTTTAAAAAAAAACTTCGGTTACTTGTGCTCCGGGTTCTCTTTTATATGCTGACTTTCAGCAAACATAACAGGTAAACTTTGTATACCAACTAAACACTTGTTAAATAAAATAAACAATTCTCTAAAATAAAATAAATAATTACTTTTACTCTAAGTTCTCCCTTATCATGATTTTAGGAATCATGTTTCCCGTATAAATTATTTGTTATAAAATTTAATTTAATAATACTAAAATAAAATATATTTTATTTCATAACCATTAAGGAATAGTGACCGTAGGTAGAAGTTTATTTTTACTAATATTTACCTTTTACCTACGCTTGGAGGGTGTAGCTACAAGTTAATGACTTTTACCTATGCCACGAGAAATTATAGGCACAACATATAGTGACAAACGTATGCAACTGTAGGTAAAAGTATATCATTTGTAGGTAAAAGTTATAATGACACAAATACCCGTAGCTATTTGTACCCACAAAGTTGATAGCAATGATGTCAATAGGTCAATGTCATATTTATATCTACCTACGGATTTTTGACATCTAGTGACAGATTTTGTTCATTACTAAAAGTTAAATTTTTTGTAGTGAAGTTTAGGTCATAGAGCAATTAAATCATGTTCTAGTGGACAAGTAAAATGAGTTTTCATGAGTTTAAACTTGTAAAATGGTATAATTCGGAAAAGACAATAAATGAGGGTTTGAGGATGTTTTAATACTAAACTAAGTGATCTAAGACTCCAAAATTAGTCATGGACCTTTATGGTTAACTAGTTAATGAAAAGAAATTACCCGACTTCGAAATTTAGATGCTTTCGGCCAATAAGTTTGGGTTTTGTGTAAGTAATGGTCAAGAAACAAAACTCAGAGTTTTAATGACTTAAAATGAGTATTATAACATAGGAGAGTAATTGATTTGACCAAAAGAATCATATTTTTGAGGTATTGGACCTTAGGTCCAAAATTGGATAAAAAGTGGAAAAACCGTTTTATAAATCTTTCAAGTATTTTCCCAAATTTTATTTTGAATGATTTGGTGCCAATGTGCCTATACCTTAATTCTATTTCAAAATGATTTAGTTTTGGTAAAAAGGTTTTGGATTTAGACAAAAAAATAATAATTTAGTCTCCAAGAATTGTGTTTCAAAACAAAACTATAAAACCTGAGTCAAAGTGACTTAGAGAAAAGACAAGGACTTAATTAATTATGGCTCATGGTGAAACAAGACCACATGCCATAAAGTATGAATGATTTCATCATCCGTACCTCCATAAGATTTAATGGAATAAAGATGACGTTTTGTTTACTTATAAGCCAAGCAAAAGGCTTAATGTAGAAAAGTGCAAAGATAATGATTGTTGCACCCTTGGTCCGACCTCAATAATATACTCAGGGTTTGGAAATGAGAAACTTAATACATCTTTACACAAACATGAAATGATTTTGTGAGAACTTTAGTGTAACACCCTTACCCAGGCATTACAGTAATTAACCCTTTTTAATAATATTAACATAATTAAAAGAATATGTCGATTTCTTTCATAAGTTAGTATTAAATTATTTAGTAATTCATTTTCATTTAAAATTTACAACATGAGACATAAGTTTAAAAGACCAACATATTTGCACGTAAGACACACATAATATACACATTGATATTAAGGCCTTTTCAGAGACAGGTCCATTTGACAGAAACTTCGTTGAGTGTACATGCAAGCTACTTAATCAAAATACTAAATAAAACCGGAGGTTAAGGAGACAAAATAAAACATGCTACTGAATAGATCCATCCAATATCACTACCCCAAAATAAAGTTAAGTCTCCTAAGCTGGTCAAGACAGATACTAATGATACCCATTCGAGACACCACAAAAGTCTCCCCTATTTCCAAAGGAAGTATCAGAAGAGGATACTTCCACCAGATCTTCCCCATCGGGAGCATAATAGTCCTCAGCATCGCTGCCCAAAGGATGGTACTGGGGTTCTTCCTCCGTGAATTCCTCCAGATCCTCCTCTATGGGTGATGCCGAAGCCTCGTTCAGAGGTGGTGGATCCAACATAAGCTGTCCCTGCTTTGCTAAATATTATACATACAACGAGGCTGGCGTAAGTGATATCTGGATGGTCTCCACGATATGAATTCTCCTCTCTGGACCTCCTTCATATGTTCCTTCTACAGTGCAAACCGAGCCAGTGTTCTTGGCCGTGTGATTCCCCGGATGAATCACCCAAGCCCCTGGGTTGTTAGCATTCTCAAACATGATCGCCCGCACCCGGGAGTGCACGAGAGGTAGTGCTGGGTCCATCTAATCTCAACATAACATGATACATATATATATATATATATATATATATATATATATATATATATATATATATATATATATATATACACACACACACACATATACATAAAAGAAAATGCAAGGGTAAGATACCAATATATGGATAATTATGACAACTATATGCAACCAAAACACACAGAGAAACATCTACAAGTAACAAGATATTATTTGAAACAGTACATAGCATGTGATAATCATCACTTTTTCAAAACCATGGCACTTCTATAATTCAACTTCTATCCTAATATCCGGAGACCCCAACTTCGATTATAGAAATGAGCTGATCAGGCCTGAAATTTGGCATAAAAGGCACAACGTGTTTTCCACAACACTACCCAAAACTCCTGGCGCAGTGGTCAACGTGTGTGGATATCCATAGCATATTATCCAAATCAAGGCATAGTAAACAAGGCATAAGGATTTCATTGTCCATCGAGGCACAATGATACAACTTGGCATGATATACCTTGCCCTTCAAGGTATTCACACAAAACAACTTTGGGCACGTTTGTAAAATGCATGAAAAACGTTTTATTCTCGTAGCTTTTCTTTGTGTATGATTTTTTTCTTGTCGAAGCTTAAGGCTCACGACCTCCCATAAATTTTCAACGTGTTAAAATTTGTAAACACAGGACATTTGAGTCCGAGTGTCCAATCACAAAAGTCTTAAACCGATGCACCAGTCTTAGACTTTGTGGTTATAGAAAAATCAACTTTTCATCTTTACTTCTTTCACCACGTTTGGTATAACGTATGCAGGATGCACAGTCCATAACAACATATAAGGACACACAGTCCATAACAACGTATAAGGACACACAGTCCACAACAACGTGACACGGATCATATATCAATATGTTTAATTACACTAGTAGCTCGACGTCTCGGTTACTATATCCACTTTTCAACGTTATATATATTTTTTCGTTCAGTGAAAACAAAGCAAAAACCAGATCTCCATAACTTATCCAAGTTATTGGAATATTATTTTGAGTAAAGTTTTTAGCAAAACTTTTTATTTGAAATTCATTTTAAAAATTTATCATGATTTTAAAAATCCACTCTTTTTCAAAAAAAAATCAATTAATCTCCCTTTTAAAGAATTTCTTCTAACTTATGAAATTCATTTGGAAATCCTTTTTATTTATTTAAAATATTTCAAAAAGTCTATTTATTTTCTTTATTTAAGATGGTGTGAATTTTTCAAAAAATATGCCTTTTCATAAAAAAATTTATCGTTGCTAAAAAAAATGTGAGAAATATAACTTTATTTTTCTTCTCTTTTTCAAAACTTCTTTCAAAAAGATTATTTATTTTCAAACTTCCTCCACAATTTTATTTAGGCTTTTATCTTAACTTCTTAATTTGAGCTCTAACCCAAGGTTAGGCATTCCATGCAACAACTAAACAATTAAATAAAACTCATAAGCATTTTACAAATTAAATAAACATATAATACATGTAAATCAAATAAAACTCAGCATATTAATCCAAACCAAAATCAACCATTAACCTAATCATTATCACAAATATTCAACCAATCATCATCAAACAATTATAGGTAACACATAGCCATCATAAAATAATATCCCTCAGGCTGTCTTCCCTTGCCTCAGAGTAAAACGGTAAAGAGGTCAATTGTGGTTTTAAAGCAACGGACTAGAGTTCTCGTTACGATTGCAAATCTAAACAAAACCAAGGTTTAACATATATTAAATTTTTTATAAAATCACCCCAAATTCTTCATGCATGTTTCGGCCATGCTCCATAAAATATGCTAGAAAATTCTAATTTCCACAAGCTTTTGGATTTAGTACTTTTAAGCATCAAAGAGATAAAATATAAGTTCAAAACTTGAAAATAAATTTTAAACCCTTAGCCTCATCAACCATAGGTTTCAACCATTGCAAGAAAATAGAGAAAAAAATTTGATTTTTCCATAATCTACTTTCATGCATGTAATTTATGTAACATTTTAAACATTATACAACAAAAAAATTTGATCAAGCCTCGTCAACTCTTCCTAATGAGTTTCGGCCTTATTAAGGGTTAGGGACTTTAAAATTTTTTAAACATTAAATCACTCTTGCAAAGCACAAAGTTTCGTTAAACATGCAACCTTCCAATGATCAAAAGTTAGGCTTCACTAACTCCATATTTTTTAGAGTTTTAGCCATAAATCATAACAAGGAAGGAAGACATATTTTTAACAAAATACATTAGTTGAAAAATACATAAATAAGAGATCCCAAGTCATGCACGTGTGATTTTCAACAAAAGTTCACCTTTTTCCCTCTTGGTGTTTTCGGCCAACTCCAAAATCATAGGGTAGGATGACTTTTCACCTCATGCAAGACATGAAAATGGAAATAGAGTTAAGTAGAAGTTGATAAAAATTGAGTTTCATATTAAAAGAACTTTCTTTGAGAGTATGAGTTAGAACCATGGTTATAAAACATGGTTTAACTACCATGCATGAAAAATGAACTTGCAAAACCATCACCTCTCCTCCCAAGGGCTTTCGGCCACCCCTTCAAAATGGTCATAGGAGGGCCTTTTTCAACATGCAAGTGTTTAAGATGGTGGTAAGAATGAGTAGAAGTTGAAATAAAATGGTTTTAAAACAAAAAGAACAAGCTTTTCAAGAACCAAACTTAACATACGTGTATAAGATATGAAAATAGCAAGAAACTTAAAGTAAACTAGCTAAATATTATACCTAGATGCTGCAGAAAATAGAAGCTTTGAGAGCAATATTTGAGCTTTCTCAAGAACAAGAAGAAATAAGAACAAGTGTAGTAAAAGTGGTTTTATTCACCATACACAAATCAGATTTTTGCTCACCAAACACTCTAAATCTGGTGCAATTTAATTCATTATCTGTTTTTTGTTTCGTTCTATGACACCCTAACTCGGGTCATCACATGGCTACCCGTTTGCGGAAATAAAAACTTAATTTGCTGGTTGCTTTGGGAAAATAATGTTTTCTGAACGTTTGTCTTAAACAAAATGGGTGATAAAATTTTTTCTTTTCAACATCGTCACAACAACGTTCACATAACCACACTGAGATATATCGATATATATATACATATATATATATCATACAGCTATACTGCCTCATAAGTTTCACACTTAAACATTTATAATAGAAAGATTATTCCCAAAACATAACTGAACTTAAACCTAAGCTGGTCAAAACACTACGACAAAAGAAGCAGCATCAACATGTCCCGAACTACACATTCTTCTTCTTCTAAATGCCATAGTCCTTAAGAGGTTCATCTGAATCCCACCGCGTAGAATCCAGAAGAGAAACCACAAATGAAACATGCAAGAGTGAGAAACTGACAATTTGATCATAATGCGAGAACCATATGTACGACACAACAAAACATATACAAACCTAGATCAGTTAATTTATCATATTTAAATTGCTTACAACACAATATATCAAAGGGTCTCACACCCGAACATCGTCGTTTTTAAAATCTGAATGCATGAACACTTCATATTTGTCGTCTAAAACTTTGTACTTAATCTCATGAGATATCCCAACCTCGTGATGAGTTGATCAAACTCGATTGCCACAGGCACACCGCCACAGGCACGCCCATCGCACACTGTCCAACATTGTGGCACAGTGATAACCTCGTAGATGGGGTCTCATTGTCCAAACCCCGGGCACAATGAGGAACATCGTAGCATGATATACTTGACGCCGCAAGATAATCACTCGTAGAATCACAACACGTCTGCCATATGCATGCAAGAAAACATTTTGTTCTCGACACTTTTCTTTGTGTTATGTCTTTCTTTGTCAAAGCTCTCAAAAGCTTTTGACCAACCATAATTTAAACATCTTTAAAACCTTCGTTAAAACACAGGACCTCCAAGTCCGAGTGCTCAATCACAAACCCTAGACTGATGCCTCAGGCTTAGGTTCGTGGTAGTAGAAAACATCTAAAATGTTTTAACCTCTTTAAGTAGATACCCAATTTACAACACAACAACCTTAATACCCCGACGTCTCGGTTATTAAGTTCTATATCATCTTTTAAATCATTAAGTAAAACTCATTCACCGTAATTTCTTTCTACTTGTAATTCGTTTATAAAACGTCAAATCGTTTAGAACTCTTTTACTGAAACTTCAACTTTTTAAATCAATTCAGATTAAATTTCTTCTCAAAATAAGTACTGCTGTTTTTAAACTTTCACTGTAAATAATTTCAAAACTTGCCGTCGTTTATCATTTTCCAAAAAAAAGTGTTCTTAAAGTCAAACTTTGACTTTTATAATATTTTATTATTATTATATTATTATTATTATATTTTTATTTTTATAAATTATTTTCGAATATTAATTTCACAAAATAATTTTTTATAATATTACATAATTTCTTGCGTAAAAATCAGCAGTACTATAAAATTTCACGGTTACGCTCTCACCGTGACTCCTAAATTACTTTTACACTAATAAATCATTAAAATAATAATATTTCTCAAAACTCATTATTTTTCCAAAATAATATTTTCCACCTCTATTATATTCCAACATTTCCCATAAAACCTTGAATATAATTCTTCATAGCTTATTAAATCTTTTATCTGAATCGGTTGTGCACTGACTACTGTTAGGCCTCACAAACAACATCCAACATCATCAAAATTATATCACCAGGCAGATCATGCATCATAACAATATAATATACAACTGCAAATAATTAAATAAATTATAAGCAGAGAAACAACCCAACACAGATAAACAGCTAGAAACACATAGCCAAATAAAACAAACCAGACACCACAACCACATAAACAAATGTATACAAACCACAAACATGGACATATGGTCATCCGAATAATCCGTCAGGTAACCCCTCTTACCTCTCGAAGATCCACAGCAAGTTGAATTAAATTCGTCGGAAGCCGGAAACTCACGTACACCGCTTTATACTTAACCTTCAACCATTACAATCAAACAATCACAATTCAAGAAACTAAAAGTATCCAAAACCCTACTACATGGTCACATCCTCTAGGGTTTTTGACTAACTAAAATTCCTAATCATGATTAAGTCATGGATTAATGATCCTTGATTAACCTAAATCATAGATTAGTGACTAAACAACTATGTTTCAAACTCAAAGCTTCCTAACTCTTTTATACAAGGATTCGGCCTCAACATGTTTATAGGGATAGGGTTCTTAGTTTAATAAACCAACTTGGATTTATAAGGCATACATACTAAGAGTTTGATTAACAAGATCATTAAGGAAAACCATGAACAAAAACTCAACAAATCTAACCACCTAGGGTTTCGGCCAACATAGGGATTTTTGAGTAAAGATTTTCATTTTAAGAAACTAACATGGATTAGAATGTGTAGACATACATGTCATATAGAATACATGATCATACATGACAACACATGAACAAAACTCTACCAAACCTATTCTAATAGATTCGGCCAAGGCTAGGTTTTTAGGAAAGAAATTTTTTATTACATCATGCTCTTGGATTTAGATAATATGCATGATATCAAGAAGATAGAAAGTAGTTTCATCATCATTAGATTTTTCTAGAATTTATTATGACTTTTCAAAGTTCTAGGGTTAGAAACTTTAAAGTGATGAACAACTATGATATAAGCCTTGAATCAAGAAATTGATTGAAGAACATAGACATGATTAGAGAAGAAGAATAGGATTCACCTCTTGGAGATCAAAAACAAGTGAAGATCCAAGAACTTGTTTCACAAACTTGACACTTAAAGACTTATGAACTTTAGGTTTTTGAACAAAAGGCAATAGAAACTAAGTGAAAAGTGAGAGTATGGTATTTATAGAGATAGTGGCGCCATCTTGAGAAGGATCTAGATGATGATGAGTTGTCTTGCTAAAAGGATTCAAATGCAAATAAATTCTAGGGACCATTTTGCAAAGATTCCGAAAGTTTAAGGACTAGTTTGCAATTTGCAAATAAATTGTCATGATGACTTTTTACCACATTTAATGCAACTTATCTTGACTATTTTGGGCTGAATTTGTGTCATAGATATTTTTAAGACAAATCATGAAAGTTGAAGAAAAATCAAGAATGTTGAAGAAAAATCAAGAATGATGTAGAAAATTGTGGAACATTCTAGAATTTTCTTGACTCATCCAACAACAAATGAGGGCAGCCATCAATCCCTCATGGGCTTGCGCATGGGCTTAGCAAATTTGGGCTTGGTTTCATTTTTGTGGGGCCCACTTAAAGATTTAAGCATTAAACTTAACATAGGAAACTTGTATGGTTCCAAATGGGCTTCATGAAATTTAATTCATGGGTAAGAAATTTGGGCCTCAAAGCCACGGTCCTCTATGAATTTGGAACAAGGATTCTAGCCCAATTCACTTGGAAAAACATAGAAACTAATTTAGGGACAAAAAGGTAATTAACAGAAAGTTCAGGGACTTGAGCGTAAAATTCCTAAATTTTCACTTTAACCCTGAAAAACCTTCTAGACTTAAAAATATGATCCATCCCCTTGAATCATCTCAAAATCCTAAGGTAAACCCTCTATCGACTCTTAGAAACTCCAAAATCCCCTCCGTCGTCTACCCGATTACGTGTTTCGCCCGAAAAACGTAAATTATTTTATTTTTTTCTGAAATAAATCTAAAAATACAGAATTGTAGAAAATAAAATACTAAACTTAAGTCTTTCGTTCACGAATTAAAATTAGGTCTTTTGAGCAGTATATTAATACTGTCAGTGGAATTCGCGGGCCGGGTTTCGCCTGACTTTCCAACCTAAGTTTTAATCGTAGCTTCCTACATTCAAGTAGGATTGAGTGGTAAACTCCGTTTATTTAAAATAATTTTCTAAAACTCTAATAAATTTATAAACATATTTATATGTATTACTGTTATTTAAAACAGTGAAATAAAGGGTGTTACACGTTCCAGTTCAATTTCTTTCGTGGCTGTGTAAAACGATCATATTTCTTATGAAAATCAAACCCGAAAAATCAATAGAATAAAATTTTTAAACAAAATTTTTTAAAATGATGGAAATATTAGCATTCGTAATTAGAAGCCCAAGCGTTTCGTTTACGAGTAAAAATTTCATTTTTTGATCAGTAAACTTGTACCGATAGAGAAAACACAGACCGGGATTCGTCTCAATTTTCAGCCGAAAGTTTTACTGTAGCTTCCTAAGATAAACTAAGTTATGAAAA
The DNA here is from genome assembly GCA_030762895.1 of Sophora flavescens. NCBI lineage: Eukaryota > Viridiplantae > Streptophyta > Magnoliopsida > Fabales > Fabaceae > Sophora > Sophora flavescens. Next base: position 142,455,244 of record CM061065.1, read on the forward strand.
TGATTTTAATTTATCAAACTAATCTCTCAAATTTTAAAATTAATTATTGGCGAACACACACACTTAAGCACATATTAACAAGAAGCAGAAAATCGGGGTGTTACATTACTAACCCACTAAAAATAAATTTCGTCCTCGAAATTACGTATCGGGAAAAAGATCGGGGTACTGTAATCTCATCTTCTCTTCAGTCTCCCAGGTTGCTTCTCCGGTCGCTTCATCCCATATAACTTTGACTAAGGGAATTTGTTTTCCCCGGAGTTGCTTAATCCTTCTGTCTTCAATCCGTATCGGTGCAGTTTCATAAGATAGGTTCTCCTTTAATTGTACTTCATTGGAAACATATTTTCTCATTTGAGAGACATGAAACACATCATGGATATTTGAAAGAAAAGGCGGCAAGGCAATTTGATAGGCTACTGGACCAATACGACGGAGGATTTGATAAGGTCCAATGAATTTTGGGGTAAGTTTTCTGGATTTTATGACTCTACCTATCCCGGTGGTAGGGGTGACTCTTAGGAACACATGCTCACCTTCCTGAAATTTGAGAGGTCTTCTCCTTTTATCTTCATAACTCTTCTATCTGCTTTAAGAGGCCTTCATCTTATCGCGGATTTGCCTCACTTTCTTTGTTGTCTATTGCACAATTTTAGGTCCTAAAATGGCGCTTTCTCCATCCTGATACTAGCACAATGGTGTCTGACACTTCCTTCCGTACAAAGCCTCATAGGGTGCCATTCCTATAAACGAGTGGAAACTGTTATTGTACGTAAACTCGATAAGCGGCAACAAATCGTCCCAACTCCCACGATTATTAGAATGCAAGCTCTAAGAAAGTCTTCCAACGTCTGTATTGTCCTTTCAGTCTGCCCATCTGTTTGCGGATGGTAAGCCGTGCTTAGCCTTAGTATGCTTCCTAGTGCTTTTTGTAAGCTTCCCCAGAAACGTGAAGTAAACTTTGGGTCTCGATCAGAGACTATACTGGACGGCACTCCATGGAGTCTAATCACTTCCCTGATGTACACTTCTGTTAGTCTTTCCACCATGTAGTTTGCCTTGACAGGTAAGAAGTGTGCCAACTTCGTTAACCTGTCTATGATTACCCAAATCGAGTCAAAGCCCTCGGAAGTCCTCGGTAATCCTACCACGAAGTCCATGGATATATTGTCCCACTTCCATTGGGGTATATCTAGAGATTGTAACATTCCACCGGGCCTCTGATGTTCTATCTTTGCCTTTTGACAAGTTAGGCAAGATGCCACATGCTCTACCACTTGCTTCTTTATACCTGGCCATCAAAACCTTTGCTTCAGGTCTTGATACATCTTGGTTGATCCTGGATGGATGCTCAAGGTGCTCTTGTGTGATTCGTCGAGAATCATCTTCTTCATCTCCGGATTGTCGGGAACACATATTCGACTGTTACATCTCAAGATATTGACTGGTCCCAAACTAAACTCAGTGGCTTTCCCTTGCTCCATGAGCACTTTCTTCTCCTGGAGGAATGTATCAATGGCTTGTTGCTCTTTGATCTCTTCCATCAACCCACTTGATATCGTGATTATCCCCACGCTAATCTTTTGCGGACTCATTTCCATCATTAAATCAAGATCACGGAACTTCTCGATCAACTCTAGTTCTTTCACCATCATTGTAGAAACATGAATGGCCTTCCGACTCAGCATCTACTACAATGTTCGCCTTCGTGGGATGATATTGTAATGCAAAATCATAGTCCTTCAAGAATTCCATCCATCTCCTTTGCCTCATGTTGAGTTCCTTTTGATCGAACAGGTACTTCAGACTTTTGTGATCGCGGAAAACATCGAACTTGACCCCGTACAGATGATGTCTCCATATTTTCAGCGCGAAAACCACAACATCTAGCTCTTGATCGTGCGTCGGATAATTCTTCTCATGAGGCTTTAGTTGTCGCGACGCGTATGCTACAACTTTCCGATTTTGCATCAACACGCATCCTAAGCCTTGATACGAAGCATCACAGTACACCTCATAAAGTTCATTGGGTTTTGGAAGTATCAGCACTGCTGAAGTTGTCAATCGTTCTTTTATCCTTTGGAAGCTTTTCTTGCATTCTGTAGTCCACACAAAGGGTTGATCCTTTCTTATAAGTTTAGTTAACGGTGCAACTATCTTGGAGAATCCTTCGATAAATCTCCGGTAATATCCAACTAAACCGATGAAACTTCGGATTTTTGTTATTGTCTTTGGTTTTTCCCAAGAAAGCACTGCCTCCACCTTGGCCGGGTCTACGGCAATTCCATCTTTAGAAATTAAATGTCCCAAAAACTTCAATTCTTCGAGCCAAAAGTCACACTTAGAGAGTTTTTCATATAACTCCTTCTAGCGTAGAATCTGTAGAACCTGTCGTAGATGTATCTCATGCTCTTCATGACTCTTTGAGTAAATGAGGATGTCATCGATGAACACGACTATCGACTTGTCCAGAAACGGTCGAAAGATTCGATTCATATAATCCATGAACACAGTAGGTGCATTCGTCACTCCAAAAGGCATTACAAGGTACTCATAATGCCCATAGCGAGTTCGAAACGCCGCCTTGGGTATGTCTTCCATCTTTACTCTGATCTGGTGATAGCCCGTCCTCAAGTCAATTTTCGAGAAAACAACAGCTCCTTGTAACTGGTCCATCACATCATCTATGTGCGACAACGGGTACTTATTTTTTTTTGTCACCTTACTGAGTTGTCTATAATCGACTCAAAGTCTTGAACTTCTATCTTTCTTTCGCACTAAAAGAACAGGTACTCCCCAAGGTGAAACACTTGGTCTTATGAACTGTTTAGACAACAAGTCCTCTAGTTGAGCCTTTAATTCCACCAGTTCTGTTGGTGACATCCGATACCGAGCAATCGATATCAGACCGGTTCTTGGAACAAGATTGATGGAGAACTCGATTTCCCTTGCTGGTGGTAATCCTGGCACATCGGGAGGAAACACTTCCGGAAAGCCTCTTACAACTGGTATAGCACTCAAAACAACTTCCTCCTCGACATCTAAGCTTGTTAAAAGTAAGCATTTATGATCTCCCTCCTTTGAAAAATACCTCACTTGATAGGTAGATAGAAATCCATAAATTTCGGGATCTAAGAAAACTAGGGTCTTCTGAGCACAATGTAGAAGTACATGATTGGAAGACAACCAATCCATGCCTAAAATCACATCTAGTTGCACTAAGGGTAAATAGATCAGATCAACAAGAAAGTGTCGATCTTGAATGACCATCGGGCAATTCAAACACACCAAATTAATCGTAACAGGTTCAACAGTAGGCGTAGAGACAATTAAACCGTATGGTAAAGAAGTAACATGTAAGGCCAAAAGTCTCACACAATCATTTGAGATGAATGAATGAGTCGTACCCAAGCCAAAAAGTACCGTTAAAATGTTACCAGCTAGTTCACAATTACCTTTCATAAGATCCTCGGAGTTCGAGGCCTCAGCACCACTCACTTGTAAAAACTCTTCCTTTAGCTGTTGGTTCAGAAACTCTAGCACTATTGACGGTGGGTTTTTGCTTCTTTGCCTTGCAGTCCTTTTCCAAATGCCCCATCCGATCATAGTTAAAGAATTCCATCCCTCTTACGAGACATACATCAGCCAAGTGGGTCGGATCTCCATTAGTCAATTCCCCCCCCCTCCCCCCACTTCCACAATTAATTTTCCTCCAGAACAAGGTATAACACCTGTTTCCTTCATTCATTTAGGCAACCAGAAAGAAAAACACCATACCCCTCCCCTATCTTCTTTTTTTTTTTCCGGCCAGAATTAGAGTAGGGGGAGTTAGATGTTTCATTTTCATTCCTCCCTCAACCAAAACAGCTCTCTTCCTTCCCTTTCTCCCTTACAAAATTCAGCCTCATCCACACACCATTTCCACCCTCATTCCCTTCTTCATCCTTCCAAAACCTCTCATTAAATCTACATCAATTTTCCTCCTAACCTTTTACCTGACAATTTCAACTCATCAAAAACCTAAATCAAGCAAGATGGACAACATGCAAGACCTCTAGTTCTCTCAAAGTTTCAAAATAGGAGCACAAATCAGATTAGGGAGGAACACTAGGGAGATCAACAGTTGCAACCTTGATTCTTCTACCAAGCCACGTGAGTTTTGTTATTTGTAACATTGGGTAACCATAAATCCCAATTTCTTGTCAAATGTTCAAATTGTTTCTGTGGAATACTTATTTTGATCTGATATGTGCTTGTTAACCACTGGGTTTTTTATTGCATGTTGATTAGAGGTGGTTTTGGAAGAAAAATTTACAAGGGGCTGTCAAATCCTTCAAACCCGTAATGCACCCATGTTAGTGTTTCATCCATAACTACCTCTATAGGGATTATTTCGAAGTAATTTCTGTATCATTAGAAACTAGACTCATTTTCCTTTGAAATGGGCTTTGAAACGGCTCGATTTCACTAACTATTGAAGGAGACAAATGATATTTAAGTGCTGTTCGTACTGGGAACCCTGAACTGACATTGTGTTAGTATTTGAATTGTAGTAAATTGTACAACTATTGGATTGAGTTGATTCCTGTCTTAATAGACAATAGACAGAATTTTTAACAACATAAGCTTTGGAACGGCTCAATTACTTTAAGTATTGAATGATAAAAATGATATTTAAGATACTGCTCATACTGAGAATTCTGAGCTGATACTGTCTTAGTATTTGAATTGCATTAAATTGTAAAACTATTGATTTGAGTTGATTACTGTGATAATAGCAAGTAGACAGAATTTTTAACAACCTAGGCTTTGGAAATTTTGAATTTGAGTTGGTATTGGTGTAGGAATCTCCATTTCAATTTACTGAAAATTCTGCTACTGCCAGTTTTCAAATTTGATAACACTTGAATTTTTGTATGATCTTTCTTGGTTTTGGACACTTGAGATTGGTTTATAATCTATTGTCGACATGCTTAGTTTTGATTTGTGTTATATGAACTCCTAAATGTTTGAGATTTGATGTTTAGACAGTGGAATAAATGGTGGGAATGGTAACTTTAGTCATTATCCTCCAAATTGTGATAAATTATGTTTTATTGAATTGATGGCTTAGGTTTTTTATGTAGTTTCACTCTTGATGTCCTAACTGTGTTTGGATTATTTTTATTAATCATGATAAAGTGAAGTATAACATGGCATTAAAAATCTAAAATGGTCTACATTTTGGTGAGACAATTGTTTCAAAACCAAATTAGCCATTAAGGCCACATAAGTAATTGTGGGTGAGATATGTTTTTGTAAGTCCTTGAATTCCTTGAAGTCTAGGATATGGTACTAGCAATTAAGGGACGCCTGATTGTTGTCATAGAGCTCTGACTGCCATATCAAAATCTATTAAACTAGAATACTAAAAGTCCCTCACACTTGAAGTTTTCTAGTGAATGTTTTAAGTTAAAATAACCATCCTTATACTCATTTTTGATTGTTTATTTGGATTTAATTGTTAATATATCCTTGCTTGAAGCAAAGCTCACTGAGAATTATTTTTCTCACTAGGCTTTTTATTGTTTCAGATAAGCAGGTTTAGGTCCCTCGGAGGATTAAAGAGATAAAGAAGGAATTTCTTTTCTTTCTCAATATGTTTCATGGGAACCTTTAATATGTAATTGTCGGCTTCATAAACTATTTTATTGAAGTTCGAGAGTAGTTATGTATGAAATGCTTTTATTTTTGAGTTGTAAGGTCGTTTAAGACCACTATACTAAGACTATCAGTTTGACTATCAACTTGGGTGGATGTCTTGTGTTACTTTTGTAAACTCTAATATAAGGTATTACACAAAACCTCCCGAGTAATTTCTTGTTGGTTCACCTCCAGCAGTTGCTTGGTGCCTCTCCACCAATATTCAGCATCTCCAATTAGCAAGAAAGTAGCATACGGTACTCATACTGCTTCAGGACTGTTAATTAACTCGAAAATCTTCTCGAGTTCTTGCGTCGGAAAGCTGTCAGAGCACGACCTTCCATGGCTTGCTCAGCATGAGCTTGCTCTTGTTGGTGTTGTGCAGCCATAGTAGCGGTATGTTGAGCAATGGCAGCTGCAACGTCTGCCATAGCTTGTGCTGCAAAATCCATTCCCCCACCAACAGGTCCGCGCCCACCAACGAAACCACCTCTATGGCCTCCTCTGCGACCACGTCCTCATCCTGCATCTAGCTCCATAACTGACCAACAAGATAAAATAAGTTAAATGGCAACTAGATAAGAAACATTCAATTATTTTCCAACATCCATTACTTTTAAGAAGTAATTCAAACAAGCCTATTCAGAGATCACACAACACAAACACAACAGGCCTATTCCCCAAAGATTCCCAAAAGACTCGACCAACTCTGATACCACCAATGTAACACCCTTACCCAGATATTACAGTAATTAACCATTTTTTACTAATATTAACGTAATTAAAAGAATATGTTGATTTCTTTCGGAAGTTAGTATTAAATTAGTAATTCATTTTCATTTAAAATTTACAACATGAGACATAAGTTTAAAAGACCAACATATTTGCACATAAGACATACATAATATTCACATTGATATTAAGGCCTTTTTAGAGACATGTCCATTTGACAGAAACTTCGTTGAGTGTACATGCAAGCTACTTAATCAAAATACTAAATTAAACTGGAGGTTAAGGAGACAAAATAAAACATGATAATGAAAAGATCCATCCAACATCACTACCCCAAAATAAAGTTAAGTCTCCTAAGCTGGTTAAGACAGATACTAGTGATACCCATTCGAGAGACCACGAAAGTCTCCCCCATTTCCAGAGGAAGTATAGGAGGATACTTCCACCAGATCTTCCCCACTGGGAGCATCATAGTCCTCAGCGTCGCTGCCCAAAGGATAGTACTGGGGTTCTTCCTCCATGAATTGCTCCGGATCCACCTCTATGGGTGATGCCGAAGCCTCATTCAGAGGTGGTGGATCCAACACTAACTGTCCCTGCTCTGCTAAATGCTATACATACAACCAGGCTGGAGGAAGTGATATCTGGATGGTCTCCACGACATGAATTCTCCTCTCAGGACCTCCACCATGTGTTCCTTCTACGGTGCAAACCGGGCCAGTGTTCTCGACCGTGTGATTCCCCGGATGAATCACCCAAGCCCCTGGGTTGTTGGCATTCTCAAACATAATCGCTCGCACTTGGGATTGTACGAGAGGTAGTGATGGGTCCATCTAATCTCAACATAACAGGATACACACACACACACACACACACACATATATATATATATACATAAAAGAAAATGCAAGGGTAAGATACCAATATATGGATAATTATGATAACTATATGCACCCGAAATACACAGAGAAACATATACAAGTAACAAGATATTATTTTAAACAGTACATAGCATGTGATAATCATATCTTTTTGAAAACCATGGCACTTCTATAATTCAACATCTATCCTAATCTCCGGACACCCCAACTTTGATTGTAGAAATGAGCTGATCATGCCCGAAATTTGCCATAAAAGGCCAACATGTTTTCCACAACACTGCCCAAAACTCCTGGTGTAGTAGTCAACGTGTGTGGATATCCATAGCATACTATCCAACTCAAGGCATAGTAAACAAGGCATAAGAATTTCATTGTCCATCAAGGCACAATGATACAACTTGGCATGATATACCTTGCCCTTCAAGGTATTCACACAAAACAACTTTGGGCACGTCTGCCAAATGCATGAAAAACGTTTTATTCTCGCAGCTTTTCTTTATGTATGATTTTTTTCTTGTCGAAGCTCAAGACTCACGACCACCCATAAATTTTCAACATATTAAAATTTGTAAACACAGGACATTTGAGTCCGAGTGTCCAATCACAAGAGTCTTAAACCGATGCACCCGTCTTAGACTTTGTGGTTATAGAAAAATCAACTTTTCACCATGTTTGGTATAACGTATGCAGGACACACAGTCCATGACAATGTGACACGAATCATAAATCAACGTGTTTAATTACACTAGTAGCCCGACGTCTCGGTTACTAGGTCCACTTTTCAACGTTATAATTTTTTTTCGTTCAGTGAAAAACAAAGAAAAAAACCAAATCTCCATAACTAATCCAGGTTATTGGAATATTATTTTTAGTAAAGTTTTTAGCAAAACTTTTTACTTGAAATTCATTTTCAAAAATTATCATGATTTTAAAAGTCCACTCATTTTCAAAAAAAAAATCAATTAATCTCCCTTTTTAAGAATTTCTTCTAACATAAGAAATTCATTTGGAAATCCTTTTTATTTATTCAAAATATTTCAAAGGGTCTAATTCTTTTTTTATTTATTTAAGATGGTGTGAATTTTTCCAAAAATATGTTTTTTCATAAAAAAAATTTATTGTTGCTAAAAAAAAAGTGAGAAATATAACTTTATTTTTCTTCTCTTTTTCAAAACTTCTTTCAAAAAGATTATTTATTTTCAAACTTCCTCCACAATTTTATTAGGACTTTTATCTTAACTTCTTAATTTGATCTCTAACCCAAGGTTAGGCATTCCATGCAACAACTAAGCAATTAAACAACATATTCACATAATCATAAGCATTTTACAAATTAAATAAACATATAATACATGCAAATCAAATAAAACTCAGCATATTAATCCCAACCAAAATCAACCATTAACCCAATCATTATCACAAATATTCAACCTATCATCATCAAACAATTATAGGTAACACATAGTCATCATAAAATAATATCCCTTAGGCTGTCTTCCCTTACCTCAGAGTAAAACGGCAAAGAGGTCGATTGCGGTTTTAAAGCAACGGACTTGAGTTCTTGTTACGATTGTAAATCTAAACAAAACCAAGGTTTAAAAGTTTCAATGTTGAACGATGAACCCCTCTGCTAGGGTTTAGCTTACGCCTCCCCATAGTGTTTTGCAGGAATCTTGGCTGCTGCGCCTAAAGCAATCTGTCCATGGAGTTTTCTTGCCATGGAGTCATCCTAGTCTTCTCCATCTGCTTCTTCTCACACGGTGCCCTCTCAAAGGAAAACCTTTGCCCAAGCTCTTAATAATGCAATGTGATTTCCCCTATAGCCAACTTCCACGTCCCCGTCTAAAGGGTGATACAGTCTTAATCAAAATCCCGGAGGAGGAGTACAAAGCCGGATTAGAAAGCTGCAAAAACCATCTCCATGGTCGGCTGATCTTATCTAAAGGCGATCATCCTATCAAGGTGAATGACTTGAGAGCCAAGTTATCAGCTCTGTGGAAACCTTTGAGTCAGTGGGGCATGATCTCTCTAGGGAAAGGCTTCTATGAATTCTCTTTGGCTTCTGTAGAGGATCTTGGAAGTGTCTGGTCTATCGGTCATTGGAATCTTAGGCCAGGGATCTTGAGGTTGTCTTCTTGGACCCCAGATTTCAACCCTAATAATCAAAAACAATCTTCTGCACAGTGCTGGGTTCGAATATTCGGTTTGCCTCAAGAATATTGGAGACCAAAGATAATATTTGATATTGCCGGTGGTTTGGGAATTCCCATCAGTCTTGATGAAGCCACTAGCAAGAAGTCATTTGGCCACTATGCTAGGGTTCTCGGGGATATTGATCTAAAGTCTAAACTGCATAACCAAATCATTGTGGAGAGGGAAGAACACGACTTCTATGTTGATATAGAGTATGAAAGACTACCTGCTTTCTGCACTTATTGCCAAAACATTGGTCATTCTCTTGCTAACTGCAAAAGAAGGAATGGCAGTAATGCTGTGATGAATTCTGATCGTCCAGTAGTGAGACATACTCGCAAGATTTATGTGCCTAAATAAAAGGAAGATAACACTACTATTATTGATATTCAGAATCAGGCACATGGAAATAATGGAGTGATTATTCCCTTGGATCAAGAAGGTACTTCCCGTCCTGATTTTCAGTTTAGAGTTGAACCTGCTCAGGTTAATAATGTTGTGCCTACGTCTGAAGAAATTCTGGCCCCCCCATCCAGAGGTTTTTGGGACTGATAAGGAGGCGGTTCCCTTAATGGATACTGCTGTGAACCCTCTCTTTGGTTTTGTTTCACCCCTGATCATAATTTGGTACAGCAACCAGCTGCCATTGTGGGATTCATCTCAGACCAACAACCGCAAGGCAACTTTGATTCTCCAACTGGTGCAGTAAATCCTGTATCAGTTTCTGGTGAAGGTACTATGGTAGAAGACTCTCTTCAATCTTCGGATACAAGAAGCAATTCTGTGGTCAGAAATTCTGTTTCTGCAATGTTACATGTTAACGACTTACATACCCCTATTGTAACTGATAATCCTATCTCAAATCCTAATGTTGTTAAGGACATGAGGGTACTTGGCAGATTGTGGAGTGATCAAGTGGAGGATGAGGAAATTGATGATAGCTCATTAAACATAGTGCCAGATCATGAACATTCTTGTTTTTTTAAATACTTGGCAGAAAATCAGCATTCCACTCCTGGATTCACAGCTGTCCTGAGTAAGTCTCAAAAGAAGAAACTCAAGAAGAAGGCAAATCAGACTCAGAAGCAGGAGAATATCAAAGCCAGAAATAGGGCTGGTCCTCATAACTTTGCTTAATGAAGGTTCTCTATTGGAATGCTAGAGGAGTTGCTAACCTAGACACTAGGTTGGTTCTTAAAAGGTTGCTTCTTGTGAACAAACCTGATTTTCTTTTTCTTGCTGAACCTTGGATCAAGATAGATCAATTCCCTAGGAGATTTTTTAGTAGCTTGCATCTTAAAGTTTTTTCTGTAAATAATAGAGGTACTTTGGCTCCAAATCTCTGGTGCATTTTCCATGAAAACATTTATCCGAATGTTATTAGTAGCTCCTCTCAACATGTCACTTTCTCAATCAATTGGGAGAATCATCTGCTTTACTGTTCTGCTTTATATGCTGCCACCAACTATCTCTCTCGTAGAAATTTGTGGAAGGAGCTAAATCTGTTGCAGGACACTTACCCAGGCCCTTGGTGCTTCTTAGGTGACTTCAATGCCACTTTAGGAAATCATGAGCATAGAGGTAGATGCCCATCTCCTCAACTCTCCTGCAATGACTTCAAAGCTTGGTCTGATGCTCATAATCTATCCCATATGCCAACAAGAGGCTCCTTGTACACCTGGTCCAATGGTAGAAGGGGAAACAATCTTACTGAAAAACGTTTGGATAGAGTGGTTTGCAATGACAATTGGTTGGACACTTGGTCCAGTGTGTCTTGTTGCACATTAACTAGAAGCAAATATGATCATTATCCTATCCTTTTATCCCTGGAAAAAGCGTCCAACTCTCACAGCTCCACTTTCAAATTTCTCAGAATGTGGGCTCAACATCAGGACTGTCGTGGTATTGTTGCTGATTCATGGAAATTGCAAGTGGCGGGCTGCCCAATGTATGTCCTCTCCGAAAAACTGAAGCATCTGAAACAAAAGTTGAAGGCTTGGAATAGAGATAAGTTTGGTAATGTTCATGACAGGGTTAGTAAGGCTCAACAAGCAGTGGACACAATTCAAGAGCAAATTTCTGTCCTTGGTTACTTGGATGACAGATCCGAGCAGGAAAAAGTAGCCCAATTGGAGTTAAGCAATGCTCTTTCATATCAGGAGGATTTTTGGAGAGAAAAATCTAGAATCGATTCGCATTCCAATGGAGATAGAAACACGGCCTTCTTCCATAAGGTAACTAAATTCAGGAATGCTACCAAGAGAATGTCCATGTTGAAAAAGGATGGTTTGATCCTTGATAAAACTGTTGATATAGAAACTCATGTCTGCAAGTATTATAATTCTCTGTTTGCCTTTGAGAACAACTATATTGATAATGGATTGATTGAGCAAGTCATCTCTCCTGAAGTGAGCTTAGAGGACAACATCATGCTAACCAATCTGCCCTCTCTGGAGGAAGTTAAAAATGCAGTGTTCTCCATGAATGCTAATGGTGCCCCTGGTCCGGATGGATTTGGTGCCTTCTTCTATCAAAAATACTGGGACGTGATTGAGAACGATGTATTTTGTGCAGTTCTTCAGTTATTCCAGCAGGGTTGGATTCTGCCTAACTTCAATTCTAATGTGGTGGTCCTAATTCCTAAGTCTCCGGAGGCTGTCTCAATTAATCAGTACAGACCTATATCCCTTGCCAACTTTAAATATAAAATAATTACCAAGGTCATGGCTGACAAGTTAGCATTGGTGGCTCCTAAGATCATCTCGGAGAACAAAAAGGGCTTCATCAAAGATAGACATATCCGTGATTGCATTGGAGTTGCCTCCGAAGTTGTTAATATCTTGCACAAACGATCTTTTGGAGGTAACATTGCTCTTAAAATTGATATCAAAAAGGCCTTTGATTCTTTAGATTGGAATTTTCTGCTGAAGGTTCTTCATCAGTTTGGCTTTGCCCCTGTCTTCTGTAATTGGGTGAAAGCTATCTTGCTCTCTGCAAAACTATCTATCTCAGTTAATGGCAATTCAGTTGGCTACTACTCCTGTAAGAGGGGTGTTAGACAGGGCGATCCTTTGTCCCCCCTCATTTTCTGTGTGGCCGAGGAAGTGCTTAGTAGAGCTATCTCTCAACTTGTTCAACAAGGGGTGTTGCTGCCTATGTCGAGTCCAAGAGGCTACCAAGTTCCTACTCATGTGTTGTATGCTGATGACATCCTCATCTTCTGTAGAGGAACTAAGCGAAACATGGAGAGTATAATGTCCCTGTTTACTAGATATGGAGAGGCCTCGGGCCAATTGATCAGCTTGGACAAGTCAAGAGTCTTCCTAGGGAACATACCATTAAGAAGATTGACTGAGATTACTAATGCCCTTGGTTTTAAACTGGGTCATCTTCCTCTCATTTATTTGGGTGTGCCTTTGTTCAGAGGCAAACCAAAGAAGGTTCATCTGCTGCATATTACAGACAAGATAAAGATCAATTTGGCTAATTGGAAAGGTGCAATGCTGTCCGCGATGGGAAGGGTTCACCTTGTCAAGTCTATAATTCAGGGTATGTTAATCTACTCCTTCCAGATTTATGCTTGGCCAGCTTCCCTGATAAAACTGCTAGACAACTGGATTAGGAACTTCATTTGGTCTGGTAATATTGAATCTCGGAAGATTGTCACGGTTGCCTGGAACACACTCTGTGCTCCTCTAAACGAGGGAGGCCTTGGTTTGAGATCGCTTAATTCCATAAATAAAGCAGCCTTGCTTAAGAGAAGCTGGGATCTAGTCTCTTCGGATAAGCAGTGGGCTCTTCTCCTTCGAGCCATGGTCTTTTCGAATAAAACTCCTATTCAGCACCACATTAACTCTACAATTTGGACTGGAATGAAAAATCATGTCTCTACTGTCCTTGCTAATAGCAGATGGAATGTTGGAAATGGCTCAAATATCAATTTCTGGACTGATTGTTGGTTATCTAAACCTATTGTTGATCCTCTGGTATTCCTGATAGTGTGCATCATTTACTGAATTCCAAAGTAGAAGATTTCATTATCCAAGGTAAATGGAGTGTTCCCCAAGACATTATGCAGAGAAATCAGCTCCTGGCCTCTAAACTCAGCCACATCAGCATCCCTAAGCTTCCTATGAAAGACTCGTTGTATGGACTGGTTCTAATTCTGGTGATCTATCCTCGAAAGATGCTTATAATTTTACGTTTTCTGTCAAGTCGGCTCTGTCTTGGTGTAAGCTAATTTGGTCTAAATCAATCCCTCCGTCCAAGTCTTTCCTCTTCTGGCGCCTTTTTCACAACAAAGTCCCAACTGAGGATAATCTCTGGTCTAGAGGTTGTCATGTGGTCTCAATTTGCAGTTTGTGTAGTCAGGCTTATGAAACTTCGGTCCATCTTTTTTTTTGATTGCAGCTTTGCTCAACGTTTCTGGTGCTGGCTAAGTTCAGTTCTGAATATGGCAATTGACTCCTCCTCTATCCAAACAGTCTTATCAGTTTGTAACAGAAATTGGAGCACTCAAATCAGAGACATCATTGCCTCAGCCATTGCAAACGTTATTGGGGGTATTTGGTTCTGTAGAAGCCAACTTAAATTTGAAGGGAAGGTTATTTCTTTCGAGGATTCTCTGAATTTGATCCGAGCTAACGTATCTTTGTTTGGAAATTCCTCTGGCGGGTCCATGTCATATGCTATTGAGGAATTCAATATCCTAAAACACTTCCATGTTATTCGAAAGGTCAGCTCAGCCCTCTGATTAAAGAGGTCTTTTGGTTTCCTCCTAAAACTGGTTGGTTTAAGGCTAATAGTGACGGAGCAGCCAAAGGTTCCCCAGGGAGAGTTGCTTGTGGTGGTCTTTTTAGGGACAGCAGTTCAGCTATTCTGGGTTGTTTCTCCTATAATATTGGTATCTCTGATGCCTTTTCCGCTGAAATCTTGGGCGCTATTATCTCCATTGAGCTGGCTCATAAGAAGGCTTGGCGCAAGCTTTGGCTTGAGTGTGACTCAAAGTTGGTTATTGACGCTTTCTCCAACCCCAAGTTGGTTCCCTGGCAGCTTAGAAATAAATGGATGAATTGCTTAAGTTTAACCAAGGAAATGAACTTTGGTTGCTCTCACATTCTTAGAGAAGGCAATACTTGTGCTGACAAATTAGCCAATTATGGTATTTCTTCCCAAGGGTTTGTTTGGTAGGATTTAGCCCCCAGTTTTATATTGGTTGATATTTTCCGTGATAGGAATGGTCTTCCTAACTATAGGTTCAGATAACTTCATTCCTTCCATGGGTTTTGGTCCAGTCCCCCCATGCTTTGTATTTGTTTCTTCTTCTTTTAATATATTCATGGTGTGCTGCAAGTGATTGGTTGTTCTTGGGGTGCCAACCTAGTTGGGATGCCTTGTTTCCACAGTGATGCCTTTGCATACTATTTTGTTTAAAAAAACATATATTAAATTTTTTATAAAATCACCCCAAATTCTTCATGCATGTTTCGGCCATGCTCCATAAAATATGCTAGAAAATTCTAATTTCCACAAGCTTTTGGATTTAGTACTTTTAACCATCAAAGAGATAAAATATAAGGTCAAAGCTTGAAAATAAATTTTAAACCCTTAGCCTCATCAACCATAGGTTTCAACCATTGCAAGAAAATAGAGAAAAATTTGATTTTTCCATAATCTACTTTCATGCTTGTAATTTATGTAACATTTTACACATTATACAACAAAAAAATTTGATCAAGCCTCATCAACTCTTCCTAATGAGTTTCGGCCTTATTAAAATAAAAGGGTTAGGGACTTTAAAATTTTCTTAACATTAAATCACTCGTGCAAAGCACATAGTTTCCTTAAACATGCATCCTTCCAATGATCAAAAGTTAGGCTTCACTAACTCCATATTTTTTAGAGTTTTAGCCATAAATCATAACAAGGATGGAAGACATATTTTTAACAAAATACATTAGTTGAAAAATACATAAATAAGAGATCCCAAGCCATGCATGTGTGATTTTCAACAAAAGTTCACCTTTTTCCCTCTTGGTGTTTTTGGCCAACACCAAAATCATAGGGTAGGATGACTTTTCACCTCATGCAAGACATGAAAATGGAAATAGAGTTGAATAGAAGTTGATAAAAATTGAGTTTCATATTAAAAGAACTTTCTTTGAGAGTATGAGTTAGAACCATGGTCATAAAACATGGTTTAACTACCATGCATGAAAAATAAACTTGCAAAACCATCACCGCTCCTACCTAGGGGTTTCGGCCACCCCTTCAAAATGGTCATAGGAGGGTCTTTTTCAACATGCAAGTGTTTAAGTTGGTGGTAAGAATGAGTAGAAGTTGAAATAAAATGGTTTTAAAACAAAAAGAACAAGCTTTTCAAGAACCAAACTTAACATACATGTATAAGATATGAAACAGCAAGAAACTTGAAGTAAACTAGCTAAATATTATACCTAGATGCTGCAAAAAATAGAAGCTTTGAGAGCAATATTTGAGCTTTCTCAAGAACAAGAAGAAATAAGAACAAGTGTAGTAAAAGTGGTTTATTCACCATACTCAAATTAGATTTTTGCTCACCAAGCACTCTAAATCTGGTGCAACTTAATTCATTGACTGCTTTTTGTTTCATTCCAGTTCAATTTCTTTCTCGGCTGTGTAAAACGTCGTATTTCTTATGAAAATCAAACCCGAAAAATCAATATAAAAAAATTTGTAAACGAAATTTTTTAAAATGATGGAAACATTAGCATTCCTAATTAGAAGCCCAAGCTTTTCTTTTACGAGTAAAAATTTCATTTTCTGATCAGTAAACTTGTACCGATAGAGAAAACGCAGACCGGGATTCGTCTCAATTTTCAGCTGAAATTTTTACTGTAGCTTCCTAAGATAAACTAAGTTATGAAAATGATTTTAGTTTATCAAACTAATCTCTCAAATTTTAAAATTAATTATTGGCGAGCACACACTTAAGCACAGATTAACAGGAAGCAGAAAATCGGGGTGTTACATTACTAACCCACTAAAAATAAATTTCGTCCTCGAAATTACGTACCGGGAAAAAGATCGGGGTACTATAATCTCATCTTCTCTTCAGTCTCCCAGGTTGCTTCTCCGGTCGCTTCATCCCAGATAACTTTGACCAAGGGAATTTGTTTTCCTCGAAGTTGCTTAATCCTTCTGTCTTCGATCCGTATCGGTGCAGTTTCATAAGATAGGTTCTCCTTTAACTGTACTTCATCGGTTTGTCACATGCGATGGATCGGAAACATATTTTTTCAATAGAGAGACATGAAACACATCATGGATACTTGAAAGAAAAGGCGTCAAGGCAATTTGATAGGCCACTGGACCAATACGACGGAGGATTTGATAAGGTCCAATGAATTTTGGGTTAAGTTTTCAGGATTTTATGACTCTACCTTTCCTCGCATTCTGCAGTCCACACAAAGGGTTGATCATTTCTCGTAAGTTGAGTTAACGGTGCGACTATCTTGGAGAATCCTGCGATGAATCTACGGTAATATCCAACAAAACCGACGAAACTTCGGATTTTTGTTATTGTCTTTGGTTTTTCCCAAGAAAGCACTGCCTCCACCTTGGCTGGGTCTACGGCAATTCCATCTTTAGAAATTAAATGTCCCAAAAACTTCAATTCTTCGAGCCAAAAGTCACACTTAGAGAGTTTTGCATATAACTCCTTCTAGCGTAGAATCTGTAGAACCTGTCGTAGATGTATCTCATGCTCTTCGTGACTCTTTGAGTAAATGAGGATGTCATCGATGAACACGACTATCGACTTGTCTAGAAACGGTCAAAAGATTCGATTCATATAATCCATGAAAACAGTAGGTGCATTCGTCACTCCAAAAGGCATTACAAGGTACTCATATTGCCCATAGCGAGTTCGAAACGCCGCCTTGGGTATGTCTTCCATCTTTACTCTGATCTGGTGATAGCCCGTCCTCAAGTCGACTTTCGAGAAAACAACAGCTCCTTGTAACTGGTCCATCACATCATCTATGTGCGACAACGGGTACTTATTTTTTATTATCACCTTACCGAGTTGTCTATAATCGACACAAAGTCTTGAACTTCTATCTTTCTTTCGCACTAAAAGAACAGGTTCTCCCCAAGGAGAAACACTTGGTCTTATGAACTGTTTAGACAACAAGTCCTCTAGTTGAGCCTTCAATTCCACCAGTTCTATTGGTGACATCCGATACGGAGCAATCGATATCAGACCGGTTCTTGGAACAAGATTGATGGAGAACTCGATTTCCCTTGCTGGTGGTGATCCTGGCACATCGGGAGGAAACACTTCCGAAAAGTCTCTTACAACTGGTATAGCACTCAAAACAACTTCCTCCTCGACATCTAACCTTGTTAAAAGTAAGCATTTATGATCTCCCTCCTTTGAAAAAGACCTCACTTGATAGGTAGATAGAAATCCATAAATTTCGGGATCTAGAAAAACTAGGGTCTTCTGAGCACAATGTAGAAGTACATGATTGGAAGACAACCAATCCATTCCCAAAATCACATCTAGTTGCACTAAAGGCAAATAGATCAGATCAACATGAAAGTGTCGATCTTAAATGACCATCGGGCAATTCAAACACAACAAATTAACCGTAACAGGTTCAGCAGTAGGTGTAGAGACAATTAAACCATATGGAAAAGAAGTAACAGGTAAGGCCAAAAGTCTCACACAATCATTTGAGATGAATGAATGAGTTGCACTCGAGCCGAAAAATACCGTTAAAAGGTTACCAGCTAGTTCATAATTACCTTTCATAAGATCCTTGGAGTTCGAGGCCTCAACACCACTCACTTGTAAAAACTCTTCCTTTAGCTGTTGGTTTAGAAACTTTGGCACTATTGACGGTGGGTTCCTGATTCTTTGCCTTGCAGTACTTTGCCAAATGCCCCATCCGATCATAGTTAATGAATTTCATCCCTTTTACGGGACATACATCAGCCAAGTGGGTCGGATCTCCATATTTGAAACATCTCCTCCCTTGTCCTTGTCCTTGACTCATCTGGTTGACACTTCCAGTGGCCGAAGTAACGGGACGGTACTGTTGGTGACTGCAGAGGAAGTATCCTCTTATACTTCCTCTTGAAGTAAACAGGATAAATATTATACCTAGATGCTGGAAGTAAACTGGAGGGGGGGGCATTGGCTGCTCCAGAAAAGGGAGAAAAAAATTTTAATTGCATTTTTATTGAATTTTTGAAAAATAATAATTTATTATAAAGGATATGATTTCATGTCATAAGTACACTATTCACCTTACACAAATCAGATTTTTTCTCACCAAACTTTCTAAATCTGGTGCAACTTCATTGACTGTTTTTTGTTTCGTTTCAATTTAATTTCTTTCCCGGCTGTGTAAAACTTATGAAAATCAAACTTGAAAAATCAATATAATAAAATTTTTAAACGAAATATTTTAAAATGCTGGAAATATTAGCAATCGTAATTAGAAGCCCAAGCTTTTCATTTACGAGTAAAAATTTCATTTTCTGATCAATAAACTTGTACTGATAGAGAAAACGCAGACCGGTATTCGTCTGAATTTTCAGCTGAAATTTTTACCGGTGCTTCCTAAGATAAACTAAGTTTTGAAAATGATTTTATTTTATTAAACTAATCTCTCAAATTTTAAAATTAATTATTGGCGAACACACACACTTAAGCATAGATTAACAAGAAGCAGAAAATCGGGGCGTTACATTTAGCTCCGTGTAAAGGGAACCGGTGGTTCATACCCGAGTACATAAAGCATCTGAAAAACGTATCGAATGGATTCTTGCGGAATCACGAGTTTTATCCGGTGGATATACAAAGTTAAACGCATCGACATTATTGCCTAAACACATAGTTGATACTCCCTCTGGACTCAATTATAAGAAAAAAAGTACCTATATTCTATGGACTCAAATATAAGCCAAATTAAACCAATTCAACTCTATTTAAGGTCGATGTTTCAAAAATCAAGAAAATTAACCAATCCAACCAATGCACCTTTTTCTTTCCAAGAGCATTGCACACTCCCAAGGCAATTAAAGGGTAGATTAGTAATAATAACTCATTTTTTTATATAAATCAAGATAATTAAACTAAATTAACTAAGTTTCTTAATAAGTGTGAAATTAATAATTTTGATTATAATTAAGTCCGGAGGGAGTACTATCTTCCGTAAGACCTTTGTGCCTAGGAAGTTGAGCTTACATATTTGTGCGCACGAAGACGTGCTAGCGACGATCTTCAATTGTCTTGGGGATGGTTAGGGTAGGAAGGTCACGGATGACCAGTTGGTGATTCTTCTTAGTTGTGGCGTTCCATGCAATACACTGACATCTACACATAGATGCTAGGCGGTCCATGTTATTGAGAGTGTTTCACAATCAGTTCTAATTTCCACATGTGGCTATTACTATTGAACACACAAGATGTCTAATATTGGAAATTGTGAAACATATGCTCTAACCACTCTTTCTGAACGTTCTATAAGCACCATGGTGTAGGGGTCTTGGTCTTCCTTGAGTACTAAATGTCTCTTATCTAGGATGACTTTGTCCTTTGGATGTTTATTAGTGATGTCTCTTATTAATTGTCCTTCAGTACCTCTGCATGTCTGACATATGTTGTATGATAGTGGAGATCTCACCTCATTTCTGTGTCGACTACTATATATGATTTCTTTTATGTGTTTTGCAAAGACGATGACAACACCAGGCCTGCATCATTTTAGACTCCAGATCCTCGACGGTCCAGAGGATTGGTCCAACCAGCTTGGTGGTCAATACATGATTTATGTGGGGAGAGTTATGGTGATAGTCCTCCGATCCCTGGGCGAGGGAGCTTGGCTATCATTTCCCATTAGGACCTAGATTGACTTCTTCCTTAGAGGGACTTGTTTCTAGGAACCCATTTGGAGGATGCCCCTTATGGCCTTCGATGACTCGTTGAACCTAGGACCCTTTGCTCTCGACAATCCCCTCTTTGCCGACGCACCGTCCCTGACACCTACATCGGAGACATCGCCAGCAGCAGAGTAGCACCGACAGTGGTGGCACCAATTGCAGTGCCTCCGGTGGTTTCCCCAATACCAGTGGTGACTTCTTTGGGAGCATCTTTAGTTTCCCCTCCACAATTTCCCCTCTGATTTACCCAACCGGTCGACCTTCTCACGGGAGATATAGGCAGACTCCTTAGAAGAGGACCCCCTGTCCTGCTGCGTTGGAGCAGATGAGGAAGCGAGCTCGGGTGATCGAGATCTCTTATGACTCCGAGGTGGAGGAGGATCCTGAGGAGGACCCCTCAGAGTGCTTCACGGAGGACGAGGACGATGCCTCATCATAGTTCTGTAGGCAAACTTGGTTAGTCCTAGTGTCTGAGACTAGGAGTTATTTTGTGGAGTTGTGTCTCCAACTATTATATTTATTTCCAGTTATGATGTTTCAGTTGGCGATTGTATTTTTGCTGTTTTATTTTTGTCTTTGTATTTGTACCTTATGAATGATATTACTTTTTTTATGGAAGTATTATTTTGAAATTGATGGTGTAAATGTAAAATATATAATTATGCCATACCATACTATTTGCGAAAATATAACAAAAAAGAAAACTCATATTTTTCGATATTATTTATTTTCCACTTTATTCGGTCTTATAATGTGTCACAGACAATATAGTGTTTGAGAAGGGTGTTACACAAGTTACAATACACCAAACTGAATTCAAAAGCATCTCCATAACTTGACTATACAGTAAAATGATTAAACCATGGAGATCGACAAAAAAAAACTACAATAAACTACTACATTTCACACCAGTCTTTCTCAAGCTTCATGGAGACCAATTCATATTCTGAACCCTCACAATCTTCAACTTCAACAATAGACTTTAACTTCACACCACTAACAGAGCAATCATGTTTGCAAGCCACAAACTCGTCGTTCAGTTTCCTTTTAGCAGGAGTCCACCTTGATGGAGAAGTCCACTATGATGGAAGACCAATTTCAGAATCTTCTAATGTGATAGAATTCCCAATATACATTATATATAATATATATTATATATAATACGTATTTCATATATATATATATATATACATATATACATATATATATATATATATATATTATATATATATTATCATAAAGGGTATTGCAGTAAATTTAACATTATTTCATTTGTCCTGTCCATTGTTCATCAAACACCATATAAGACAAAAAGTTGTCCAGTAACTTATAGGTTTTGTCCTGTGCAGCTCTCCTTATCCTGTACCTCAATACAAATCAAATGCACTCATAGACAAGTAAATAAACGTAAGAAGTGGAAGGAGGGATTAATGTGTCCCTTGTGTTCCTTTTGAAGACTATCTGGTATGGCAGGATTCTGCTAGTGGTGAATTGACCTTCAAGGATGCATACGCTTTTATTAGGAAATCTCATTTCAAGTTCAGAATGTGAGTTGGGGCAAGGCAATCTGGAGTCCTTGCATACCTCCCTCAAGGTATTTTTTTGATATGAAGGCTTCTTCACAACAAGCTTCCTACAGATGAAAACTTGAGGAATCGAGGCTGCACTGCTGTTTCTTTATGCAGTCTTTGTGGAGCTGATGCAGAATCTTCCTCCCACATGTTCCTCAGCTTCAGTTTTGTAACTCTAGTTTGAGATTGGTTTTCAATCATTATAAAGGTTAAAGTTGACTTAAACTCTTTTACTTCTATCATTTCAATTTTTAATCATGCTTGGAGCTCCCAAGTTTTAGATATAGTTAAAGCTGTAGTGATTCGTATTATTTGGTTTGCTAGAAACCAAGCTAGATTCAATAACAAAAGTATTGCTTTGTCTGCTGTGATCTCCCTTGTTTGTGCCTCTGTTCAAATTTCAGGAAACTTATCCAAAGGCTCGATGCACTCTTCTATGGAGGAATTTAACATTGTAAAGCACTTCAAGGTTCAGACTCATGCTCCAAAGGCTCCAAAGATCATTGAAGTTACATGGCAACCCCCACTATGCAGCTAGTTTAAGTGTAACTGTGATGGTGCAGCCAATCATGGAGTTACAGCCTGTGGAGCTATGTTTCGGGAAAGCAGAGGAGCTATTCTTGGATGTTTTTCTGAATTTCTTGGATCCACAAACTCAGCAAAAGCAAAACTTTGTGGAGCAATGTCTACCATAGAAATTTCTTACTCCAAAGGATGGCTCAACATTTGGTTGGAATCGGATTCAATGCTTGTTGTCCAAGCCTTCTAGGATGATAAAGTTGTCCCTTGGCACTTGATTGCTAGATGGCGAAATTGTCTATGTTTATCTAGGAAAATGAGGTTTATGGTCTCTCATGTGTTTAGGGAAGGAAATGCTTGTGCAGATGGTTTGGCTAACTATGGTTTATCACATCATTTTTTTTCATGGTGGGACTTAGTTCCTAATTTTGTTTTAGAGGATTTCAAAAGGAATAGGTACTTTATGCCCGCTTATAGGTTCTGTTAGTTCATGGGTTTGGCTTAGTCGACCCATTCTTTGTATTTGACTTTTTTCTTTTTTAATAATTATTTTTAGGGTGCTGCGGATGATTGTTGGATCTAGGGGTGCCAACATAGTTGGGATGTCTAGGGAGTGATGCCTTGCAGCCTATCTTTGCATAAAAAAAAAGAGAAAGTTGGGCCGAAGACATAGTCTAAACTAAGTAGCATTCAAGAAGTTTCTAGTGGGAGAATTTAGATGGCGGCTGCAGAAATTAAATTAGACATAATTATAAGAGAGTTGTTTAAGAAATAGTTTAATTTGGATAATGAAAGTGATCATGAAAAACCTGTTAGAACCAAAGTGGTTTTGGATTAAATAATCTCTTAAGTTTTGATGTTAACAAAAATATTAAATTTGTATGGCAAAGTGTTGTTAAAGATCTAACTTGTTTGTTATAAGAGTACAGGGACGGTTTGTTTTATTCTAGTAAGAGGAAATTAAAATAAAGTATGGAATCTATCAGATTCTATTTCGATCCTCTAGACGAGTCTATAACTCTTGGTAAAATTCTGAGTCTATTAACTTTATGATAGACGAGATCTTAAAATTAACTAAGGTAGACGAATTACTAAGTCTAAAGAAAAATCAAGTAGACGAGACATTGAAATATAACAAGTCCAAAGACTTGATAGACGAGTAGTCTCACTAGACGGCACGTCAGTAGACGAGCTCTTAAGTATAGCACGTCCAACTCTTGGAACTAGACTAAAAGTATGTAGACACATTATCAGTAGACGAGCCCGTCTCACTGATAAGTTAATCTTGCACGTCCAAAGGCCTGCGCGTCCACTAGTTTTAAAACGTGAACCCGTCTAAGCTTAAGTGTATTTATTTCAAATGATTGCTTATTTAATTCAAAGAATATATGTCTTTTTATCCTTGCTTCTAATGTTAAAATCTTTATCTCTTGGATAAAAGAACTCCGTGCCATCGAAACCATAAAGCTTTGTACTCTGTCAACTACATTGTTGTAAAAAAATCAAGTCAAGTACAAAGATGGAAAGTCATAAAGCAACCTTTGGTACAACAGAGAAGCGACATCTCTACTTTGAGCATTGCTCTGATAATCAAAAGCACTTCTCCAAAAAGCATATCAAGTTATTAGTTTCACGGCTTTCTAATATCGGTAATAAATATATAAACATATATTTTTATCCGAGACTTAGAAAATGATTTTGGATAAACCAAATTCATTTCCATGTTATACTTATTTTCATAGGATTATGGGAAAGTTTTTGGTTGAAAATTCAGAAGAAACCCGGCTCGCGTTTTCACTGACAGTAACAGTTTACTGCTCAGAAAACATAATTTTAATTTGTGAACGAGATGAAAAATGTTTTTATCATATTTTCTACGATACTGGAAGTTTTGAAAAATTTAGCGTAAAATTAAAATATTATATTTGCTGCGGGCGAAAACGTCGAGATATCTCTAGGAAAACCGACGTCAGATGAATCAGGGAGTCAGCAACGGAGCAGAAGTGACTGATGTGATTGATGTCACAAGCATTTATGACAATCCTATCCGAGTCATAATGGCCATAATGGCACATTAATGACATTAGATATTTTTATGTGAAAAAGACCATTTTACCCCTAGTTTCACATGATAATTACAAGCTTTGCCATTGTGATTTTGGACCAAAATACCCCTCAAACCCACGGTCCCCCCTTCACATAACCACACTTAGGCAATTTTTCAACTCATTTATATCATCTTCATGAACCCAAAACTCATTTCTCTCAAAAACCCTAATCGGGTAGAAACCGAATCGAGTACGCTTGTGCAGAGAGATATTGGGAAACAGACCGACAAGTCATCTATGATGACTCAAGAAGAATGAATCATCATGGTGATAATTTACTCTAGTCATCATGACGACAAAGAATATACCTAGATATTTTAAACGTTAACCTAACCTACGTCTGGTTAAATCTAACTGAGGTTAACTAACCATGATTTGCAACAAACAATATCTTCTCCCTAACATATGGTGTAAGAGGCATCCACATCTCTCCAAATTTTATTACCACATGTTTTATTAACCATGATTATAAATAAACCCTAGTTAAGTTATTATTAACTAGGTTAAGTTATTATATTATTTTCTAACTTAAACTTGATCAAATAAACTCAACCATGGTTCTTTTACCTCATTAAACCACATATTTTCTCCTCACACCCACCTCTAGGCGGCACCCATCTCCCACACTTGGACCATTTTCATTCATTTTCCTACTTCATCATTTTTGTTCCTCCAAAACTTCATGTTCTTCATTTTCTCTCACAAGTTCTTCACTTGTTCTTCATTTGTTCTTCACTTATTCATCATTTTTCTCTAACTTAGAAACAGAACTTCATGATTCTTCCTTCATGAAACTTGTTCCTTGGATCATTGCCATCACTTAATCCATTTTGTTCTTGAATCCATGAACTTTCAAGTTCATCTTTTCTCTTCTCAAATTTCGGCCCACACCCATACATAACCATCCAAACCTTGTTTTGATCTTCTAAGATCATATTCTCACTTATATAGATGATCTAAACAATTTCTATTTCACATATCAAGTCATTTCCCCACAAAACACAAAGAACTCCAAGAACAACCATAGGTGTTCATACTCGCCAGATTTTTCAAAGAGATTCTGACCATTTTCAGTTATGAATCTCGGAAAACTTTCTACATGAAAGTTGTTCCTCTTTCTCCCTTCTTTCCAATGACATAAAGATCATCAAAAACGGACGAGTATATTGAGAGATATGTCCAAATTACCGAAACTGCTCTAAATCTTCATCATCTTCATCTTTCTCTCTAAACTTCTCAAGAACACTTAGAACATCAAGGTGATTTTGTGAAGCACACCATCCGAATCATCATTTTCTTTGATCATCAAGTGGTAGACTCTCTTAATCTTGCTATTTTAAGCTTTTCTCTTCACAAGATTCTTGAGTTTATGTCTTTGATCATCATGTTCTTCATTTTGTTTCAAAGTTCATGAAGCTAACTTCAAAAATCCATAACTAATTCTAGAAAAATTCTTTTGACATGAAACCAATTGCTATGATCCGATAATCATCTCTATTTTCATCATCTAGAAGCATATGATCATGAGAAATTTCCTTCCAAATTTTCTAAGCTAGGCCGAACCTATGTCAAATAGGTGTTCTTGGATTTTGTTTCAACTTTAAGCCATGATTCATGATTTAATCTCTTGATATCATGATAACTATTGTACACAAGTGATTTGAAAACCAAAAATCAAACCCTAGCTTATTTATTTCAAAAAGGGCCGAAACCCTAAATTTTGTTGTTGGATGAATTTTGATTCAAAAGTTGTCTTGTGACACTTAAATCCAACTCTAAGTTACCTATGTTTGTTGAATCCAAGAGTTGATAAAAATTCAAAATCCCTAGCTTTTTATTTTTGTGAAAAACTGAAACCCTAGTTCTTGGAACTAGACTAGTTTTATTCCATGTTCTTAGTTCATGATCTTGGTCTAAGTACTTAATCATGTTTAAGTTACTTATGGATCATAAATCCCTAAGTTAACAAATTTTCAACTTTCCTAACCTAGAAAATTTGTTGAGGTCGAAACCTAACCTTCATGATCCAAGTATGTTGTTGTTTGATTTGATTTATTTTGGTTGCAATTCGTTTGAAGGAATCGTTCAAGTTAGCTTGACTTAAGCTGACGGAGGAGAATCGGATTGGGATAGGGAGATTACTTGAATCTTCTAGTTTGAATCTCCAAGAGGTAAGGGGAGTATGCTTGAGGAGTTTAAGATAATCACATGCATATTGTTGGAGTCATTTGTTAATTTTCTATAGGAAATATTTTATGATATTATATTGTTTACTGTTAATTGCTGGACTGATTTGATATTTACCTGAGTAATTGAGTTTGTGTGATATGTGGATTTACGTGATTATAATTATTTTGTTATATTATAATTGTGATGCATGTCATGAATTGATATATGTCATGCTATTCTGTGATTGAAATTTTATCTGTTGTTGAGTGTTGGACTAAGAAACCTGACATTGATCAGTGTTTAAAATTAATTTAAGGATAAAATCTTAATAAGCTTGGATAATTAATCAAAGTGATTAATTTTGGAAATTTTGAGAAAAAGTGAAAAAAATTATTATTTTAATAATATTTTGTGGAAAACTGTGTCAATTAGTGACAGTAAGGGCGAAACTGTGAAATTTTTCACAGGCTCTAATTTTTACAAAATAAATTCAATTTTATTATAAAATATTATTTAAAGTAATTAAGTTCCGAAAATAACTTTATATAGCAGTCAGAACAATTACATCTGACGGAGAAATTATTTAGGTAATACACATAATTTTATTGATTTATTTTGAGAAAAATAATTATTTTATTATTATGAATTTATGAGTTGAATTAGTAAATATTTTTTTGGAAGTTAACTTTTATTGAAACTTATTTTCAAAAACGAAATAATTAGAAATAAAAAGAATTTATCAATGACTTTCAGGTTTTATCAACGTTTTTAATAGAAAAAGGATTTCAGTAAAAGAATTTTATTCACTGAAATTATTCCGTTAAACTTGGATAAGTTTTCGGAGCTTTTGTTTTGTATTTGTTTTTCACTGAGCGAAATGTTTTACAAGTAGATAAATAAACCTAGGAACTGAGACGTCGGGGTTCTAGTGTTCTATGGACACGTAGATCAAGGATCTGTGTCATTGGACGGAGTGTCCTGCAATGATTTTTTTTTGGACTGTGTGTCCTAAATTGATGTGGAAAGTGTGAGTTCCATATCCGCGAAGCCTAAGACTGGTGCATCGGTTTAAGGGCCTCACGAATGAGCACTCAGACTGTGTGTCCTGTGTTGAGTTTAAAACATTTGGACAGTGTGTCCTGTGTTTGTTTAAGTGGAAAGTCTTAATAAGAAATTAAGCATGGTCGTTAGCTTTGTGCTTCGACCATTACGACAAAGAAAACAAATCGAGAATAAAAGTTTTTCTCATGCATAGATGGCAGACGTGTCATGTGTTGTGATCATTGAGTCCTGAGTGGATCAATGCATTTGATATGGACTATGTTTCCATCTGATCATTGGGACTCTGTGTGAGCCAATGTATCCTTACTGGACTGTGTGTCAAATTTTATGCGATAGCTATTGTGATTCGAAGTGATGCAATAGGTTATGGACAATAATCTCCATTGTTCGCAGTGACCATTAGGATTCTATGTGAGCCAATGAGTTACATTTTTGAACAATAACCTTGGTGAAACTGTGTGTGGCCAGTGTGTTATGTGTTCCCTTGGACATTGTTTTATTTCGTTTTTACAATGCGCCATATGCAGAGCTTGATCATCTCAAAACGAAACAGAAAGTTGTGGGATCTTCGGAGATTGGGTATTAAAATAGAGCCTAAATATTGAAGTGTCATGCTTTTTTATAAAATGACGATGACTGTCGGGTATGAAACCCTTTGAATTAAATCATTCTGCTGTTTTGAATAATTTTGGCATGTTGTGAATATATGGTATTTGCTATTTGTGTGTCGTGCATGGGGTTGTCTTATCAAAACTCATATATTGAAAACTCACCCTTACAAATATATCAGGTTTATCCTAGACTAAGGTAGTACTTTGGTACACTAGTACGGATGAAGCGAAGGAATTCACTGTGTCATTTGAGGACTTAGCTTCTATATGCTTGAAGAAGTATTCGTTAGTGGGAATGACACGAGGGTATTTCCAATAACCGTCTTGTAGAGTGACCAGCTTAGGAATTTTGGTTGAGCTGTACAAAAAAATATATTTAACTGTGAGATTGTAAGTTAATCTTATTATGATTTTCTCTTTTAAAAATGAGATTCTTTGAGAAAACAGTGATTACTAGTATTGACCAGCTATGGGACTTTTGGTGTCTTATAAAGTAGTGGTACTTGGTTAGTCTGGATGTTTGGTTGAGAGTCATTCCTTTGAGTTGTGATTCCAGATTACCGCTATGTTATGATTATGTCTTTATTTTATTATGTTATGATTTTAGAGATGACCTATTATGTGAAGGTCTAAATATAAAACTCTTATGATACCTATTTTTTTTTAAGCAAAAAGGCATGCAAAGGCATCACAATAGAGCAAGACATCCCAACTAGGTTGGCACCCCAAACTCTACCAATCATCTGCAACACACCTTAATATTATTAAAGAAGGAGAAAGAATACAAAGAAACATGGGGGGACATGAACCAAACCCATGAGGAATTAATGAAACCTATAATTAGGTAAGCCAATCCTATTCCTGAAAAATTCCTCCTTAATAAAATCAGGAATAACATCCCACCAAACTAAACCAGAAACACTATTGCCATAGCTAGCTAACTTGTCATCACAATGATTACCCTCCCTATAAATATAGGAGACTATGAATTGCATTTGCTTTGTGAGAAATACACAATTTCTCCATCAATTTCTAATCTTCCAAGGGACAATGTTGATGTTATCAATAGCTGCCACCACAACCTGAGAGTCACTCTCCAACCAAAGATAATGCCAACCCTTCTTGAAAGCAAGCTCAATACAAAACATGGCTCCTTGTAATTCAACAAGCAGAGAGGGTTGAGAGCCAATGTTGACAGTAAAACCACCTAAAAAGTCCGAATTACAATCTCTAAAAAGACCACCACAGGCTGCCGGACCAGTAGGTCCAAGAGCACTGCCATCAGAGTTACACTTCACCATGTTTTTTAAGGGAGGATGCCATTTCACCTCTTTTATCTGAGGGGCAGGGACAGGGTGACATTGCACACTGAAGCTTTTTAAGAAGGTGAATTCAGATATGGAGTTAGTCATTGTACCTCTGCTATACTGACCGGACAGAGAAACATTCGAGTGGATTAAGGCCATAGCCGATCTGACTGACTTAAGCTTATTATCAAACCTAGCTCTATTTCTGCAAAGCCACACGACATAAATGATGTTAAGAATACCTGCAATTATCATATCCTGGACCTGCGTGCTCCATCCTTTGTTGCAGATAGAGATAACCGCATCAAAATAAGAGCAGTCAATAGGGCAATTCAGATTGATCATGAACCATTACCAACGAGATTTAGCAAATTGACAATCTAAGAATAGATGCTTTGTGGTTTCAAAAGCCTGCTCACAAAGGCTGCACATAGAGACCACAATGTAGCCTCTGCCTTGCAGATTTTCATTAGTGGGCATTTTATTGTTCATGATCCTCCAAAGAATAAAGGATTTTGAGGGAGGAACACTTCGATTCCAAATTAACTTTGTCCAAGGAAGAACCTGGCCTGCTGGATTATGAAAGGTGAAAGCTTCCTTGAAGCTTAGGGAACCCAAATCTATGCTAGACCACACCAGATGATCACTACTTGGAGAAAAAGGAATAACATTACTATTAATCTCCACTTTGAGTTCAGGGGATTTAAGGAGAAGAGCATTAGGGACACACCAATTACCATCAATGATGAAATCTGAGACTTTAGCTGACAGACCAGCACGCACATCATAAGGAATATTGAGGTACTCTGAGACAGATTTAGGCAGCCATTTATCAACCCAAAAGTTGATGCTTCTACCATTTCCTAATTTCCAAGAGACATTATCCAAAACTTCATCCAAGTAGCACTTAATTCTAGGCCAAAGAGAAGAGGGAATGTGGTGACTGATTGCTTTGTTATGCCTAATGGTTCTAGCTTTAAGCAAAGTAGACCATTCATTTTTTGATGACACAAAGTCCCAGCTCAGCTTTAGCAAGCCTGCCCTATTAACAACTTTAATGGATCTAATGCCGAGACCTCCTTCATTGTATGGTTTGTAAACTTTATTCCAAGAAACAGTAACAATCTTTTTGACCTTAATATCACCAGCCCAAACAAAGTTTCTCAACCATTTGTCAACATAATTCAATAAGCTAACAAGCCATGCATATAGATTAAAGCTATAAATTAGCATTCCAAGACCAATGGATCTAACCAGTTGAACTCTCCCCATGATAGAGAGAATGGATCCCTTCCAAGCAGCTAGCTTACACTTGATTTTATCAGCAATAGGGGCGAGATGTTGTCTTTTAGGCCTACCTTTGAAGAGAGGGACAACCAGATATGTGAAAGGAAGAGCACCATGAGAGAAACCAAGGATCTGAGAAAGAACAACCCTTCTTGAGCCAGAGATACACCCTGTGTAAAACTTGGATTTTTCAGTACTAACAACCTGACCAGAAACCTGCTAATATTCCTTAAATAGGGACAACAGATTGTCTAAGCTTGTTTTTGAAGCTCTGCAGAAAATTAAAATATCATCTGCATAAAGAACATGGCTAGGCATTTTGAAATATCTTGGTCCAGACATCAATTGCAACTTACCATCCTCAACTAGCTTGGTAATGCCTCTACTGAGAACCTCCTCGGCTAAGCAAAATAGGAGGGGGAACAAGGGGTCACCCTGCCGAACCCCACACTAGCAATTAAAGAAACCAATGGCCTTACCATTCACTGACATAGACAACTTAGCAGAGAGTAAAATTGTTTCAATCCAAGAGCAGAACTGAGCATTAAAACCAAAGGACTGAAGAACCTGCAGTAAGAAGTTCCAGTGAAGAGAATCAAAGGTCTTTTTGATGTCAATTTCCAATGCTACCTGACCACCAAACGATCTTTTATCAAGCAGATTTATACACTCTGAGGCTACTCCAATGCAGTCTGCGATCTGTCTACCTTTGATGAAACCCCTCTGGTTTTCACTAACGATTTTAGGAGCTATAACTTCCAGTCTGTCTGCCAGGATCTTGGTAATTATCTTGAACTTGAAGTTAGCCATAGAAATAGGCCTAAACTGATCAATCTTCACAGCATTAGATATTTTAGGAATTAGAGTAACAATGCTGGAATTAAAATTGGGAAAAATCCAACCGTGTTGGAAGAATTGAAGCACAACATTGTACACATCTTGCACAATCACATCCCAATAGGTATGATAGAAATGGCCTCTAAAGCCATCTGGACCTGGGGTACCACTAGCATTCATTGAGAAAACAGCAACTTTAACCTCCTCCATAGAGGGCATGTTAGTCAAGAAGGCATTGTCCTGAGCAGAAACAATATTTGGAATAACTCTGCCTATTAGATCATTAGAGTGACAAGCATTACCTCCACCAAACAGATTCTGATAGTACAGCAAAATATGACTTTCAATTTCTCCAGGCTTGCTAAGAATCTGGTCTTCATGGTCAAGGACAATGATTCTATTAGTAGCACTTTTAATTTTGGCCATACTATGGAAAAATTCCGTGTTTCTATCACCCTCTAGGTGCCATTTAATTCGAGATTTCTCCTTCCAAAAATCTTCTTCATAAATAAGAGCAAGCTCCAACAACTTCTGAGCTTCTTACTCTTTATTGCGAAGCTCCACAGAACCACCATCATCAGTAATTTGAGCCTGAATCTGGTCCAGACTGGTCATGGCATCTCTGACATTGTTATGCACATCCCCAAAAACAGACTTGTTCCAATCCTTCAACTTTAGCTTCAAGGTCTTCAATTTTTGAGTAAGAACAAACATTGGACAACCAATAATAGGATCACGCCAAGAGGTAGCAATGAAATTCCTGCAATCAGGGTGGCTAGACCACATTTTCTGAAATTTAAACATAGAACCAAACTGTTTATCCTCATTTTTCAAGGACAAAAGGAGAGGGAAGTGATCATACTTGGCTCTGGTAAGAGTGCAGCAAGAAACATTGTTCCAAAGATCAAGCATCTCACTGTTACAGAAGGATCTATCTAATCTCCTCTCTGTGTAGCTGTTACCTAGCCAACCATTGGACCAAGTGAAAGAGGAGCCCCTTGTGTCGATGTGAATGAGGTTGGAAGAATCAGTCCATGATCTAAAATCTTCACAAGATAATTTAGAGGGCAAGTACTTACCCCTATGCTCATGAGAACCCAAGACACAGTTAAAATCCCCTATATAACACCAAGGGACACGATGAGACTTTTGAAGTGTGGAAAACTCAGACCAAAGCTGTCTCCTCTTAATATAATTTGTTGAAGCATACACTGCTGAAATTATCATTTGTTTACCATCAACATCCACAGAGCATGTGACCTGCTGATCAGAGCTAGATAAGATAGAAGGAGAGAATAAGGCTGTACAAAGACACCACAAGTTAGGCATGTTATTTCCCCTGTCGTTAACAATAAAAAACCTCAAGTTCAGCTTCTTCAAAAAACTGGCAGGCATTTGCTGACAAGTAATCCAAGGCTCATAAATGAACACCATGTCTGGTTTATGCATAGAGCATAACTTCTTTAGAACCAATCTAGTTTCGAGGTTAGCAATGCCTCTAGCATTCCAATACAAAATCTGCATTAAGTAAAGTTTTGAGGACCACCCCTATCACAGGCCTTCTTAGCATTAGCCTTATGAACTTGAAGCTGCTTCTTTTTCAGCTTTTTCATTTGAGACTTCGAGCGGACCACAATGAAGTCTGTATCTTGTTCCAAATTAGCTTTAGGATCATCAATCAAGTACTGATTTGGGACAATTTACTGAAAATGAACTAAGTTAGAAATGTCGTCCTCCTCTTCCTCTACTTTTGTGCTCCACAACTTACCAACAATTTGCATATCCTTGGTAACTGCAGGGTTGGAATTCATAAAAGTAGTTGAATTCAGGTGTACAGAATTTGAAGCAGACTAAGCATCAGTGTCCAAATCTGTCTCAGGAACCTGAGAAGAAGACCCTTCCTTTGAATGTTGAATTAAAGGAGTGCCTAAGTCAGAAAATACATTGTACAATGCCTCTTCTGTTCCAATATTGTCAATGGAATGAGCATTGTCCTTGTCAATCACCACATCCATAACTTATATTATGTTAATGGTGTTGGATTGTATATGGAGTAAAAGAAAACGAAAAAATTTTATCACCAATTTTGAAAGGGATAAGTAACTAGAAAATTATATTTTTCGAAAGCAACCAGCAGTATTTTATTGAGTGTATTTCCGCAACAAGTTACTTAAATGTGATACCATGAAAAGGGGGTGTCACACTATGTCTAAACTGATATAATTTGAAGACCGTTGATGAAGATCAAGACAGAGAAGCACTTCAGCTATATACTTGAAGAACTTCAAAGAAGATACATAGATACACATATATATACATACGCAAAGAAAGAAGCTTTGATCTCATAGTGCAAAAACTTTGTTGAATTTGTAAAACAAGTTTACTTGTAAATCTTGTTGATCTTAAAATTTCAAATCCTCACACATAGTGAGTTCTTAGATCAAATCAGTTAATCTCTTTGTTAGAGTTAGAGCCTGAAGAGGCTTGGTAGAGAAAGAATACTTGTAGCCTGAAGAGGTGTTGTTGAATACTTGTAACCTATTTGGAGAATAGTGGATAAAACCTTCCGGTAGAAGGGACTGGACGTAACTCTTGGTTGGAAGAGAGTAACCAAGGATTAAACACTCGTGTGATTCTTCTAACCCTTATCTTTTACAGTTTTTGGTTATGCTAACTGTGGGGTTTTGAATATGAGTTTGTTAACTCTTCAAAAATGTTTTCCTGTTTGTGTGTTGTTTCTATTGTTTTGCTTGTAAAAGGTTTGAGAAAGGGCTTTTTCGAAAAAATATTAAGAAACACAATTCAAACCCCTTCTTGTGTTTCCCTGTGTCAACTTTAGTTGGTATCAAAGCTCAGCCTCGAAAGGGTTGAGCATCTAACAAGTGCTGAGGGAGTACGATCCAACAAGCATGGATACAGAAGGACAAGCAATCAACAGATCTCCTCTCTTTGATGGTAGTGATTATGATTACTGGAAAAGAGAATGATGGATTTTGTTGATGCACAAAATGTGGACATCTGGGAGCTGATTGAAACTGGCTACACTGAGCCAAGAGGTGATGCTAGAGCTGCTATTCCTAGAGCTCAATGAACTCAAGAGCAGAAAACTAAACATCAACTCAATCTGAAAGTTAAGCACTATTTGATGTGTGCTATCACCAGATCTGAGCATGTTAAAGTCCATAGCCGTAACACTGCTAAGGAAATATGTGATACTCTTGCCCTAGCTCATGAAGGGTCATCCCAAGTCAAGGAGTCAAAGATAAGCATGTTGGTTCATCATAATGAATTATTTAAAATGGCTGAACATGAAACTATAGTTCAAATGTTCGAAAGATTACAAACTATCACCAACAGTCTTAGATCTCTTGGAAAAACCTATGCGAATAGAGATAATGTCAGAAAAATTTTGAGGAGCTTACATAAATAGTGGAGACCTAAGGTCACTGCTATTCAGGAAGCAAAAAACCTCAATATTCTCACTTTGGAGGAACTTCTTAGATCTTTAAAAGTTCATGAGCTTGAGCTCAATGAGGAAGAAAGTTCCAGAAAAGGAAAATCCATTACCCTAAAGGCAAAGAAGGCTAGCTCTTCCAAAGTTCTTAAAGCTGAGGAATCCTCTGATGAAGCATACCCTTCTGACAGTGATGAAGGATGAACTATCTTTCATCTTAAGAAAGATTCAACATATGTGGAGAAAAAAAAGTGATTTCAGAAGGAAGCAGCTCAACAAAAAGTTCATCAAGGAGAAATCAGACTCCAAGGAAAAAGGTCCACCTCTGTGCTTTGAGTGCAAAAAGCTTGGGCATTTCATAGTTGACTGTCCAGATCTGAAAGACAAAAAGATGTTCTTCAAAAAGAAGAAAGGCTTGATGGCTACTTGGGAGGATCTGGATCTATCTTCTTCTGATGAAGAAAATGAAGCAGAGGAAGAGGAAAATATTTGTCTCATGGCTGGTACATCATTAGAAATTGAATACACTAATACTGAGGTAATGGATTCTAACCTCTCCATTCTTCAAGATCCATTTGATGAATTATTGCACAACTCATCAATTCTGTCTCATGAATATAGAGGTCTCAAAAAGAAATTTTCAAAACTATCTAAAGAATTTGATAGGGTTTGCATGGAGAAAATAAGTCTTGTAAATGAAAATGACAAACTAAAATCAAAGAATGTCAGTCTAACTGACAAACTCAAATGTGAGCCAACTGTCTCTTGTGAAGTTACAAAACTAAAACAAGATGTGACATACCGGACAGACACTCTGTCTAAATTTGTAGGTGGCTCAAATAAACTAAGTTTAATTTTAAGGTACTCTAGGTCACCGCATGATAAGTATGACCTTGGTTATGACAAAGAAAAGCATGAAGCATCTTATAAAAAGTCAAAACCACATGCATAGTAGAACTTCAAAAGCTCAAACACTGCATGTTAAAAATAAACTGAGTACGTCCAACACTTACTGTAAAGTGTGTGGAAAAGGTGGTCATATAACATCTAGATGCATACATCATAAGCATTTCAAACATGCTCGTCCAGTGACTACTAACAAGAAAGGACCCAAGTCAATTTGGGTACCTAAAGATAAGATTGTACCTGTTGCAGACTTGCTTAACAACAGGAAAGAAACACATATCCTGGTACTTGGACAATGGTTGCTCACATCACATGACGGGAGAAAGATGTATGTTCCTAGACCTTAAACATAGGGATGGTGTCTGGGTTACCTTTGGAGGTAATCAGAAAGGGAAGATCATTAGAGTAGGTAAAATTAGTAAACATCATTTTCCCTCCATTAATAATGTTCTATTAGTTAATGGTTCAAAACACAATCTGCTAAGAATAAGTCAATTATGTGATAGTGGGTTTACTGTTTCTTTTGATAAGAGCATGTGTAATGTCAAGAAACCTGATGGATCATTCTTATTCACGGCCAAGAAGCAAAACAATCTGTATAAGATTGACATGGAGGATCTTACAAATCAAAGTGTCTCATGTCTAGTGTCCATGGAAGATGAGCGATGGATTTGGCACAAAAGGCTAGGTCATGCAAGCTTGATATTAATTTCAAAGCTAAATAAGCATAACCTCGTGAGTGGATTACCAAACCTTAAGTACAAATCTGATGCTCTCTGTGATGCCTGTCAAAAGGGAAAACAAGTCAAAGGTTCTTCTGAATCTAAAAATATTGTTAGTACCAGTAGACCACTAGAATTGCTACACCTTGATCTGTTTGGTCCAACTAGGACTGCCTCTGTTAGTGGAAAGAATATGGTCTAGTCACAGTAGACGACTACACTAGATGGACATGGGTTATGTTCCTAGCTCACAAGGATGAGTCTTTCAAGATCTTCTCTGTATTCTGCAAACGTGTACAAAATGAAAAAGGCATGTGTATCACTTCAATCAGAAGTGACGATGGGGGGGAGTTTGAAAATGAGCTATTTCAAAAGTTCTGTGAAGAAAGTGGAATACTTCACAACTTCTCAATACCTAGAACACCACAGCAAAATGGTGTGGTAGAGAGAAAGAACGGATCTCTTCAAGATATGGCTAGAACAATGCTCAATGACAACTCTATCCCTGGACACTTATGGGCTGAAGCTGTTAATACTGCCTGCTACATTCAGAACAGAATATACATTAGACCAATACTGAATAAGACTCCTTATGAATTGTGGAAAGGTCGAAAACCCAACATATCTTACTTTCATCCTTTTGGTTGTAAATGCTATATATTGAATACTTAAGATCAACTTGGTAAGTTTGATGCTAAAGTTGATAATGGAATTCTGTTAAGGTATTCTGAATCATCAAAAGGGTTTAGAGTTTACAATTCTAGAACCTTAGTAGTAGAAGAATGTATACATGTTAAGTATGATGACAAACAGCCTGATAAGAAATTATCAGAGCTTGATGAAGCTATTACAGGTTTGAATCTCAAGGATTCTGAAATTCAAACAAATGTCAAACCTGATGATCAAGTGGATGACCCTCAACAACATGAGTCAGAAACTTCAACTTCTCAACAAGAAAATGTTCAGAGATCTTGGAACTTCATGAACTATCATCCACAAGATCAACTCATTGGGAATCCTAATGATAAGTTAAGAACCAGATCTACATTCAGTGAGCAAGATGATTTTGTATTAGTCTCTGAGTTAGAACCAAATACAGTAGACGAGGCTCTACTTGAGGAGGGCTGAATTCTTGCAATGCAGAAAGAACTGAACCAATTTGAGAGAAGTGAAGTGTGGACTCTTACATCTTTACCAAAATAAAAATCAATTATTGGAACAAAATGGGTTTACAGAAACAAGGTTGATGAAAATGGTAAGGTGATAAGAAATAAAGCTAGACTTGTTGCACAAGGTTACTCACATGAAGAAGGTATAGACTATACTGAAACGTTTGCACCAGTTGCTTGACTAGAAGCTATTAGCATCTTATTATCATTTGTTGCACATCATATTATAATGCTATATCAAACGGATGTAAAAGGTGCCTTTCTAAATGACGTTATTAGTGAGGAAGTGTATGTTATGCAACCTCCGGGTTTTGAAAGTGAAACCCAACCTGAACATGTATATAAGCTAAAGAAGCTTTATATGACCTTAAATAAGCTCCTAGAGCTTGGTATGAAAGGTTAAGTTCATTCTTAATGGATAATGGATTCAGTAGAGGAAAGGTTGATACAACCTTATTTAGAAAATCCAATAAGTCCAGTTTCATTGTTGTTCATATATATGTTGATGACATAATCTTTGGTGCTACTAATGAATATCTATGTAAATAATTCTCTAGGCTTATGCAGAAAGAGTTTGAAATAAGCATGATGGGAGAACTCAAGTTCTTTCTTGGACTTCAAGTTAAACAAACAATGGACGAGGTGCACATTCATCAGACTAAGTACACAAATGAATTGTTAAAGAAATTCAAGATGGATGATTGTAAACCTATGAACACCCCTATGCATCCCACGTCCATACTAAACAAAGATGATAAAGATAAAAAGGTATACCAAAAGGTATATAGAGGTATGATAGGATCTCTGCTATATCTTACTGCATCTAGACCTGATATTATGTTCAGTGTATGCTTATATGCTCGATTTCAATCTGATCCAAGAGAATCTCATTTATCAGCAGTTAAAAGAATATTTAGATATTTAAAAGGTAGTACTAATCTGGGTTTGTGCTTTAAGAAAAATGGTGATTACAGATTAATTGGATTTTGTGATGCCGACTATGTTGGAGATAGAATTGAAAGAAAAAGTACCAGTGGAGGATGTCACTTCATTAGAGCTAATCTAGTCTCATGGTCAAGCAAAACACAAGGTACTATTGCCTTATCAACTACTGAAGCTGAGTATATTTCGGTTGCTAGTTGTTTCCCACAACTTCTATGGATTAAACATCAATTGGAGGACTACAATGTCTTTGTAAGTAGTATTTCACTTATGTGTGATAATACTGCTGCAATAAATCTATCTAAGAATCCAATATTGAATTCAAGGGCTAAGCATATAGAGATTAAACATCACTTTATTAGAGATTATGTGCAAATAGGCATTATTTATATACAATTTGTAGATACTGACCATCAATGGGCAGATATCTTTACTAAACCTCTGGCAGAGGACATATTCATATTTATTAGAAAACATCTTAATATGATTTGTGAGGATTGATCGTGTGTCCAATGCTTGCATCTATTGCATGTGCGTCTACTGCATGCACGTCTATTGCTCAAGTGCGTCCAATGTATGTTACATGTGCGTCCAGTAGGCATTGCATCCATTAACTGTTTGCATGGTTTTATCAGACTCGTCTATGCTATCTTTTATTAAATTTACATTAATGTATGTCCAAGACATATTTTATAATATTCTCATGCTCAGCCAGTTATTTCCATCAATCCCGTCAATAACTTTTTACAGTTTCAAAATCATGTGTCGCATCAGTACTCATTACTCCTTTCTTCACACGTTTTCATTTCTTTTATTTTATTTTAATTATTTTTCTTTGGGAAAACTCTTCAAATTCGAAACCTTTTTAAGAAAGGAACTTCCCTCTGAAAATTTTTCACTACCTTCGTCTCTGAAACCTTCTTGCAAAAGAACTCTCTGTTTTGTTGCTACCAAACCCTAAACTTCAAACCTTAAAAATGGCTTCCTCTGCTGCTGTTTCAACTTACAATGTGAACAAGCTGAATCTTGCTGTGGAGCACCACTTTAACTTTGGTATTTTGGAAGAATATAACTTGGATGTGAACAAGAGCATCACTGCTACTGGTTGGGATGGAATGTTCATAGACAAAGTCTCTATCTATCCTAACCTAATTAGGGATTTCTTGAGAAACCCTCAGGTAACCATAATAGAAATCTCTGCTGAGATACTTGGGAAAAGAATAGTGGTTTCTGAAAAGACCATTTCTGAAGCTATCAACTGCACTCAAGAAGGAGTGGTCATTGTTGATACTAGGGAGAAGGACCTTGGTGGTTTTGAGGTGGTAGCTGCCTTCCTGATGAGAGAAGATAGAGTGAGAACTCATTTATGGAAGTCAGTGGAGATGAAGGACAAGGTTCACATTCTTCATCAGTTGCTGAATAAGGATGTTCTTCATAAGACTGGGTCTAACGATAACTTGTTAGCTCTGCACAAGTTCTGTCTCTGCCATCTCATCACTAAGAACAAAATCAACTTTCCCAGAATTATTTTTGGAAGATTCAGAGATGCTATTGTCTACAGGAAGAAGCTCTATGCTATTCCATTTTGTCATCTGCTGTCAAAAATCTTCAAAGCTCAAGGAATTTATGACTTCCTTGCTGCCAAGTCCCATGAAGAGCTAGCAAGAATTCTAACTGAGAAGGGTATGTCTGCTGCTGATTTTGGAAGGATGAACATATCCACCATGAATCTCAACATATACACTCAGGCTGCAATGGCTAAGGAAGAAGAGATGCTGAGGATTAAGGAAGAACAAGTAGAGCTCAACAATGCTGAGACTCTAGGGCTCAAGAAAAAGGCAGTTAGAAGAAAAACTACTGCAAGGAAACCAATGGCTAAAAAGCCTGCTGCTGGCATTATGATTAGGGAACAAGCTATTGTTACCCCTCAACCTGCCACATCTCAGAAAAGGACAAGGAATCTAGTCTTCTCCCACAATGAAGATGATGAGGACATTGTCCGCATTAGTAATATGTTGAAGAAACAGAAAACTGCTGCTGCTACTGCTGTTCCAATAAGAAGAACGCAACCCTCAAGCAAAGCCAAGTCCATTGTGACTCTTGAGGTAAACATCCCTGC
Source organism: Sophora flavescens (assembly GCA_030762895.1). Taxonomy (NCBI): domain Eukaryota; kingdom Viridiplantae; phylum Streptophyta; class Magnoliopsida; order Fabales; family Fabaceae; genus Sophora; species Sophora flavescens. The sequence continues at coordinate 142,496,447 of CM061065.1, forward strand.
TAATGATCCTGTCCAATTAGCAATAGATGCCTTGGTAGAAAGTTTAGAAAATAGGGATAATGTTACTGCTTCACCTGATTCTGTGATACCTTTTCACCATGATGTTTACACTCCCACACCTCCACCAACACATCCTAACACTGAACCACAAACCTTTTCACCACAAATAATATCACCTTCCTGCTCACCTGTTCAAACCTCACCAAACAGACCACATTTCCAACCCATAATACATGCGGATGATCCATGGTTCAATAAACTAGATGATGTAGGAATTAACCCTGGTGCCCCCTTTCCCAAAATGCCAAGAACCAAATTTCCTTACACTAACCCTTCAGTTCTCTATGATGTCAAATCTGAAAGCTGGGCCAAAGTCTAAAGAAATTGGAAAATACTCTTTCACAAACATGAACCTGAACCAGAATCAACCAGACCTTTCTATCCCCTGCCTGAGTATGAGTATGAACCTGAAGCTACATACACTCCTTGGCATGCACCCATTCCCTATGTACAGACTCATCCACTCCCATCCGCCCTGTACAACCATATTGGACCTGCCCTTACTCACCTTCCACCAAAGAAATTTCCACCCAAAAAGATCTATCCTAACCCAATCAAATTCCCACCCTTCAAACCTTTCACAGATGGTGTCAACAAGCACATTATACCTGATTGGACTCAGGACCCTTGCATAGCCAAATCTGAGACAATTCTGCACAAAAGGTCAAGAGTAGATGGAAGACCAAAGTTCATTCTGGACAGAGAGACATCATGGGTGACCTTTAGGCATCCAAGTGTATATGGCAAAGCTGCTAATATTGTTGATCACCTCGTGTATGCTTTCTTGAAAACTGAGTTTGAGCTGCCTAGATATGTGAGAGCTGCTAATTTTGTTCCACCAACCTGGCTGTTCCATACCCTGAAGAAGAAAAAAATTGGAGTCAGACCTTACATGATTTTTCCAAGACTCCCCATGATAGACTTGAACATGGATAAGGATTTGAAGAAGCAAAGGAGCACTACAAAGAAGCCAGAAAACAACTCTTGTATGATCTCAACTGATACCGATGTCTCTGTTGATCAAAATATAATAGATTACTAGATGTCACAACCTATTGAAGACATATCTGAAGATGTTGCAGTTGATATTTGGATAAGTCATATGATGACCTGTGCTAAGGAAGCTTCATCCTCTGGACTAAGTGATCAAGATAAAAGAAGCATTCCAAAAGTTAGAGGAAAGTGTGGACTCTCCAATATCAGGTTCTACATTCATAAGGACACTCTTGTAATTCCTCTCATCAGACTTATCTCTGAGCAAGATCATGTTCACTAGGCCAAAGAGTTGCCTCCTCCTGTGCTCACTCTTGCTTCATCACCACCACTATCTCCTCTTTCTAAGCATACTGAAGAAGAGATCATTGTTGAAGGATCGGATTTAAATAGTGATACTGTTCAACCAGTAACTGGGAATGAAGAAATTGCTGAGTCTGCTCCAAGACCAAGTAATCTAAAAAACACCCATCTCATCCATTGGCTCTAACAGTCATCCATCCAGATGATCAACCTCAATATTCTAGAGCTATAAGCACCTTTCAAGGTCAAGCACATGCTCATGACAGTGCTGAAAGCTCAAGACCCTCTCTGCCACAGAATTTTAAAGAGATTATAGCAAAGATAATAGAGGAGGGAGTGTTGGAACCAAAGTGATTTGGATTAATAATCTCTGAGTTTTGATGGTAACAAAAAGGATTAAATTTGCTTGGTAAGGTTTTAGTTGAGATCTAACATGCTCTAGCTAGTCTTGCAGGAATGTTAAAAATATATGTTATAGAACCCTTGAATAAGTTTCCTTGTATCTGCTTGGAGTTAGTTTGTGAATCCGCATCCATTCATGTAGACGAGCTGCTCAAAACGAATGGTATATTTATTTATATTTGAGTAGACGGTTAATAAAAGACTCTCAGTAGACGAGAACTTTAGTCCCTTTAAGTAGACGAGCTTAAATTCCACATCAGTAGACAGAGATCAAAAGTAACTCACTGAAATATATGCCACGTCAGTAGACGAGCAAAAAGAAAACTGCAAGTCCATATACTTGGTTTCACCCATGAGCTAGTAGATGCAGATTTTAAGTAGACGAGCTCTCTTTTTCTTTTAAGTTTTCATATTTTCCGTCTACCTAAGTAAATGCTAACCCGACCCCAAAGAAATATTTATTTCAAATGATTGATATTTATTTCAAACGAATGTTGGTCCTTCCTATTTGTTTTATCTATTTTAATGCTTTGTTTCTTTGTGAGAGAAACATAGTATCATCAAGGAAATGCAAAAAACAACATAGTACAATGGGGAAATGTAAAACGCTCTGTACCCTGTCATCTTTACTGCTGGAATAGTTGGGATTTTCACTAAGGAGGAAAGACAATTTTCAAGTTGAAATTGCTCAGAGCTGCGACCCTCCATTTTGTGCAAAAGTGATAACCAAGAATACATTTCACAATGGTCACGATCAAGCTATCAATCACAATGGATATTATGCATTTAATGCTATCTCTAAACGGGTATATTCAAAACAACCATTGAAGATTTTCAAGTGATGAAGGAGGTCACTAAATAGGAGACCTCAACCATAGAAGAACAATTTTTGCTAGCCAAACTTTTGCAAGCTGAACCTTTGCCAATCTACAAGCTCTCATTCTTTAATTCTTTCAAGAGAAAAAGTTTGTAATTCTTTAGCTTGAATATGATTGTAATATTCAACCGATCTTAAACTTTCATATCCTCACACATAGTGAGTTAGAAGATCAAAAGCAAACAATCTCTTTGTTAGAGTTAGAGCCTGAAGAGGCTTGGTAAGAAATAAATACTTGTAGCCTGGAGAGGTGTTGAACACTTGTTGTAATCTATTTGGAGAAATAGTGGAGTAAAACCTTTAAGTCGAAGGGACTGGACGTAGCTCTTGGTTGGAAGAGAGTGAACCAGGATAAAATCTCTTGCGTGATTCTTCTAATCCCTTGACTCTTCAGTTTTATTTGTTCTTACTAACTGTGGGGATTTGAACTTGATTTTGTTAAGTTTTTAAAAGATCATTTTGTGTGTGCTTCTGCCTTTTATTCTTTGTGTGAGAAAATAAGTTTTGAAAAAGGTTGTTTTCGAAAATTATTAACAAACACAATTCAACCCCCTTCTTGTGTTTGCCTGTGTCAACTTCAGTTGGTATCAGAGCTCAGCCTCGAAAGAGTTGAGCATCTAACAAGTACTGAGGGAGTACGATCCAACAACCATGGATGCAGAAGGACAAACTATCAACAAACCTCCTCTCTTTGATGGAACTGATTATGACTACTGGAAGAAGAGGATTATGGCCTTCTTGGATGCATAGAATGTAGATATTTGGGAGCTGATTGAAACTGGCTACACAGAGCCAAGAGGTGAAGCTAGTGCTGCTGTCCCTAGAGCCCAATGGACTCAAGAGGAGAAAAATCAACATCAACTCAATCTAAAAGCTAAGCACTATCTCATGTGTGCTATTACCATATATGAGCATGAAAAGGTTCACAGCACTGCCAAAGAAATCTGGGATACTCTTGCCCTAGCTCATGAGGGTTCATCTCAAGTAAACGAATCAAAGATAAGCATGCTGGTTCACCAGTATGAACTATTTAAAATGGCTTATCATGAAACAATAGATAAGATGTTTGGAAGATTTCAAACTATCACCAACAGTCTCTGATCTCATGGAAAAACTTATGAAAATAGAGACCATGTTAGAAAGATTCTGAGAAGTTTATCCAAGCAATGGAGACCCAAAATTATTGCTGTTCAGGAAGCTAATAACCTAAATACTCTTTCTCTAGAAGGGCTTCTTGGATCTCTCCAAGTTCATGAACTTGAACTGAATGAAGAAGACAACTCCATAAAAGGAAAGTCTACTGCCCTAAAGGCAAAGAAAGCAAGTTCATCAAAAGTTCTCAAAGTTGATGAATCTTCAGATGATGATGGAAATTCAGATAGTGATGAAGGATCAGATGAAGATGAAATATCTTTCATCTCCAGAAAGATTCAAAACATGTGGAGAAAGAAAGGTGGCTTCATGAAGAAGCAGCTCAATAAAAAAATTTCCAAGAAGAAGTCAAACTTCAAGGAAAAAGGTCCACCCTTATGCTTTGAATGCAAGAAGCCTGGTCATTTCAAAGCTGATTGCCCTGATCTGAAGGACAAAAAGAAGTTCTTCAAAAATAAGAAGGTTCGATGGCTACTTGGGAGGATCTGGATCTATCCTCATCTGATGAAGAAGATGAAGCTGAAGAAGAGGCAAATATCTGTCTCATGGCTGACACGGCATCAGAAAGTGAATACACTGATGCTGAGGTAATGGACTCTGACTCGTCCATTCTTCAAAATGTATTTGATGAATTGTTGCATGAGTGGTCCATACTGTCTCATGAGTATAGAAGTCTCAAAAAGAAGTTTACAAAACTATCAAAAGAATATGATAAGGTTTGCATGGAAAAACAAAACCTTAAAGATGAAAATGACAAACTAAAATCAGAGAATGTCAGTCTAACTGGCAGACTCGAGTGTGAGCCTGATGTTTCTTGTGAAGTTACAAAACTGAAACAAGATGTGAAATATTTGACCGACACTCTGTCAAAGTTTATAGGTGGCTCAGATAAGCTCAACCTCATTCTAAGGTATTCTAGGTCACCTTATGATAAATCCGGCCTCGGTTATGACAAGGAGAATCATGAAGCTTCTCACAAAAGGTCAAAACCCGATACACAGCATAGAGCTTCAAAAGCTCAAGCTAAACATGCTAAAACTAAGTCAGGCCCGTCCAACACCTTTTGTAAGCAATACCAGAAGAAACCTGATATATTTGTAAGGGTGAGACACCAATATATGGACTTTGATAAGATCACCCCACTCACAAACACAAAATAGCATATTCATGATATTCACAATATATAACAATTTATCCAGACAACATATTAATTTAGTCAAAGGGTTTCATACCCGACAATCATCGCAATTAATAAAAAAATTACATAATATTTCAACATCGGACACACGGTCCAAGAATTCCCGCAACACACAACATGAAATAAATATGCTAACCGGGACTCTAACCTGCAACATATCAATCATCACCTCCAAGTATGCCAACTGGGACTCTAACCCGCAACATACCAAACCCCCATCATCAATATGCCAACAAGGACTCTAACCCACGACATATTGGAATAAAAAATCATCAAACATGCCAACAAGGACTCTAACCCGGGACATACTGGAATTACCATCATCAATATGCCGACTAGGACTCTAACCCGTGACACATTGGAATCACTGCCATCAATATGCCAACTGGGACTCTAACCCGTGACACATTAGAATCACCACAATCGGATATGCCAACAAGGACTCTAACCCATGACATACTGATATCTCCAAAAATTAAATATGCCAGCAAGGACTTTAACCCATGACATATAAGACACAAGGTACATAACTTTTTTTTATATAAAATTCATTTACAGAAAATCCCTTCTATTGAAAACCATTTATAAAATGTCAAATCATAGTGAAATTTACTTTTCTCAAACTCTCTTTTTCCTCTTGAAAATCCTTATCTGAAAACATCAATTTCTTGAAAAAGAACTCATTTACAACTTATTATTGTCCAAGAATAAAAAGATTATTTTCAAAACCTTTCCATAAAATTATTTTTCCGATTTACTCATTGTTTAGCATTAAAATACTTTATAAGTCAAAATTTAACTATTTCTTTTAGAAATTATTTTACACTTGAAAATATTGCTCGTGGAGAAAAGAATATCAACTCTTAATAAAACCGTTTCAAAACGAATGTAAAATAAAACAATATGTGTTTCTTAAACGTTTTTCTATAAAATCCCTTTATAAATCAAAGATGACTTTTTTTGTCTGAAATAATTATTCCAACTTCAATCTTACTTTATTTTGGTAACTTAATTACTCTAAATGACGTTTTATATTATTGATGAATTTATTTTGAGAAAACTAACGCTTGTGAAAAATTTTCACAGTTCTGCCCTAAAATCATTAAAAGATTACTTTTCCACTTTTACACCAATTTTCACCATTACTTCTTTGATTGAATATATAAGCTTATTAAGCTTTTATCCTTGGAATTAATTAAATACTGACCAATGTCAGGTTGCACAATCTAGCACTCAACAATAGATAATTTCAGGACAGCACAGTATAGCATACATCACAATTATTGCATGCATCACAATTATGATCACATCCAAAGCATATAGAAAATTAAACAGCAAACAACTAAAAGCCACATAAATTCATAACAGATAATTTACAGATAACACCCAGATAACGTGTGGTTATCTAAACAAAATCCCTCAGGTAAGCTCCCCTTACCTCTTGAAGATTCAAGCTTTGGTTTCACGAACGGCTTTCAGATTCGAATCTGGTTTCCTCCGCACAACTCAGGATAATCCACTAAGATTTATCCTTCAACAAATCACAACAAATAATTATCAATCAAGCACTAAACACACCTATGCTCCTATATGCTAGGTTCGGCCATGAGGTTTTTAAGTTGGTTAGACATGATAAAATTTTACAAGCTTTTGGATTAAGGATCCTTAAGCAAGATTAAGACATAAACAAAGCTTACTTAACAAAATTGAATCAAAACCATTTTAACCACAAATTTAGGACTTTCGGTCATGACATAAATTATGGCTCAAAATTTCTAAAAATCTTAAGCTCTTTGGATTAGCGATCCTTGATCACTTAAACCCTAAAACAAAGATTAACATACAAAGATTGAAATCAAATATTCCAACCCTTCAAAAATGAATTTCGACCATGATTATCAAAATTGGCTAGGGATCTCAAAATTTCACATACTCTTAGATCCATGACCTTAGAGTAGTATAGAGTTAAGAACAATGACCATAAGTTGAATACCAAAGCAAAATCATCCAAGTCCTCAAGAACATGGATTCGATCTTCACATATAAATTAGGCTAGGGATTTTATAATTCATCAAGCTGTTGGATTTAACAAGTAGAAGTACTCGAGAGATCAAATCAAGTGTTACTTTCCAAAAATTGAAACAAAGTTCATCCTAGCTTCCTAGAGCATAGGTTTAGCCAATACTATAAAAATAGGGAGGAAATTTTTGTTTGCAACAAACTCTTGGATTATGATAGTAGAGATGATAAGTAACTCATAGAAATTGATTTCATATTTTTAGGATTTTTCTATGATTTTATAGACAATTTCAAAGTTTCTAGATCTAGGAATTGGAAATAATGAACACGGCATTGAATCATAAAAATAATTGAAGAACATGATCATGATTGAGTGAGTAGAGTATGGTATACCTCTTGGAATTAAAAAATGGGCAACGAATAAAGCACTTTCTTCACAAACTCAACTATGGTGTTCTTAGCTTTTTGAGAGAAAATGTGAGATGATGAAGATGAAGTTAGAAAGTGACTAAGTGTGGATGTGGGGAGGCTGCAAGAAATTAAGGGAGTGAGGGGCAGTTTTGTCCATCAAAAATTGCCTTGGGGATAAAATGGTAAAAATACATAGGGACAAACTTGTAGTTCCATTAAAATTCAAGGACATTTTGGACATTTCACACCTAAAGCCATCATGACAAACATGTGGTGAGGATTGGTTGGAGATGTGGCTGATTTGTGTCCAAAAATTGTGGGGTAAACTTGTCATTTCATTGAAAGTTCAAGGGTAAAATAGTCGAAGGGCAAAATGGTCTTTACACTAGTTTAAAGAAATATCTAGATTTTTGTTTAAATATCATCATGACATTGGTGGCTCATTCATATGACTCACCACCATAGGTGGCAAGAGGTCTCAGCATCCGATGTCGGGTTTTGTCTCTGCACGCCTGTTCTCGACTCCATCGATTACCCAATTTAGGGTTTTTACGCCCGAATCGAGTATAATAACCTATTTATTTTGAAAATTTTCAAAATAACCTATATCTTTGGAAATGAGATATAAAATCTATTCATTTCGTTCTCAGGTCAAAATTAGGTTTTCTGATCAGTAAAATCTTACTGTCAGTAAAAACGTAGACCGGGTTCCGTCTGAATTTTCAACCCAAAATTTAACCATATACTTATAAAAATAAGTATGATATGAATATGACTTTGGTTTTCTCAAAATCATTTTATAAGTTTCAGATAAAAATATAAACATTTATTTATATTTATGCCGATCTTAGAAAGTAGAAAAACTGGGGTGTTATAGGGTGCACTACTTATACACGGTCGGCGGTGTTAAAATTGTTCAGTGTGACGGCGAGAAATGGCTGGAGTGATAAAAGCTTCACTGAATTGCTTGAGTTGTTGCAGAACATGCTTCCAGAAGGCAACACATTTGCCGGATCATAACTATGAGGCAAATAAGGTACTGTGTCTGATGGGTATGGAGTATAAGAAGATACACACATGTCCTAATGATTGCATATTGTATAGGGGTGTGTATGAAGGGTTGCATGACTGCCCCAAGTGTGGGGTATCACGTTACAAAGTGAAGGATGTTGATTCTAGTTGTGATGTGATCATAAAGCGTCCTCCTGCGAAGATGTTATCGTATCTTCCAATAATTCTAAGGTTCAAGCAATTGTTCGCTAATGTAAATGAAGAAAAGAACATTAGATAACATGCAGATGATAGGAAACGTGATGGAATGCTTCGCCATCCGACTGATTTTGTGCAATGGAAGAGAATTGAGAGTTTGTTTCCATATTTCAGAAATGAGCCAAGAAACCTTAGGTTTGGACTTGATACGGATGGAATGAATCCGTATGGTACCTTAAGAAGTATTCATAGTTCATGGCATGTTCTCCTCGTAATTTACAACCTACCTCTTTGGTTGTGCATGAAGCGCAAATACATGATGTTATCTATGATGATTTCGGGCCCAAAGCAACCAGGAAATGACTTAAATGTTTATCTAAGTCCCTTGATTGAAGACTTGAAAAATCTATGGGTGGAATATGACATCCTCTACCCCGCATGTATTCAAAAAACGTAAAAGATATAAAAGAAAGAGAACATATGCATATTATATCATAATAATAAAAACCGGACAGAGGCTGCCACATTGTAACATAGCTTTTCAAAACGTGGAATTATAAAACATGTCTTTAAAAGGAAACATAACATAAACGAAAGATATAAATGAAAACCAACCCCGATGTCACATTACAGAGCTGGTATAACCATATTCCGAACATTCAGATAACAGACTGAAATTAAACATAAACTAAACTACAAGTAGCGGCTCCTTGGAGTGACTCCTCAGCAAGTTGCTCACCGTCCTCTGCATATCCAAAAAGATACATGAAAGCAAACAACGGGAGAAGGGGAGTAAGAACCATATATATAAACATAATGACAACAGGATAGTTGGCAAGATGAACATACAACAAAGCAATAGAGTATACATCATACCAACACAACAAGTCTATCACAACTTATCACATATATCAATTATGCAATGCGACTCACTACTCCGAATGCATGTGGATCCATCTATACCAGGCATATGACTTCGGAGTTACATATCCACATTGGCCAATAAGCACCAACGCCAAGGCAATCCACCTTACCTTGGGTGGACCCCTAGGATAGCCGACGCACCATATATACTCTCGGATGTGCCACCATGGAGGGCCAGATCACTTAGATCACCGTGGGCGGCCAGATCGCCTTACTCTCGAACGACCTCCCCTTTGTCATACCTCCCCCTAAAACTTCATGCATGATGCATGCATACAAGCAAACAATTGTTTGTCCACCATCTCCATCAACATCATTTATTATGGTTTAACGTCTTTGGCCAATAAGCACCAAAGTTAACATCAACTTTAATCTTTTAACTTTAAACGTTAAACAACACTCTGGCCATTAAGCACCAGAGCTCAACACCTCGACCACTCGGCTATCGAGGTCCCCCTTGGTCACTAGGCTACCAAGGTACAAAACATCATCTTCTCACTTTAATTATTAACACTCAGGTTCTTCAGCACCAGAGCTCAACACCTTCACCATTAAGCATCAAGGCCCCCTTGGTCACTCGGCTACCAAGGTACATTATTTTCTTTAAGTTATCTAGCTTGTCATTACTTCGTTTGGCATCTTCTTTTATTATTAGGAACAACTGTGGTGAACCACCCCTGTTCTGCTTTGTGTTCTGGTCTGTACAGGGAAGCACGATCGTGCTTCCCCTAGCACGGGCATGCTAACTGTTAAGTCAAGCATGGTCGTGCTGACTATTGAGCACGGTTGTGCTTAATGGAGCGTGGCCGTACTGTTTCTGGGCAGAAGGGTTGAAGAACCCTCGTTAAGTTTCCTAGGGCATTCAAGGATCAAACCTATTGGCTTTAACTACACCATTGATCATCAGCTTCATTATTCTTAACTGCTCTTCATGTCTTATCATTATGGGGAATTAATCCTTTAATCACAGCTTCGTTATTAATGTCCGTAGAACACTCACTAATCAATCCTAGGGTCTTTAACTAAGCCCTATGATCATTTTCTTGCTTCTCACATTATATTCATGTCTTATATCATTAACAAGCCCTATTAATTAATTAGAGACTTATTAACTTCATTGTTGGAATTGACATCGTCAACAATCAAACACTCATCCATAGCATGACAACAATATCATTATACATCATCATCATCATCAACATTCACTCATGGTATTATCAAACATGTTAACATCATCATCATAATAACAAGTCCAAACATGCCAAACACAAACACTGAAACATACAGATATCAAATAGGCATATATAAATATGTTATCAAGCAAACGGTCATATAAGCATTTAGTCAAACACCAGGGTCATGGGTTAACCCTTCATCTTAAACTACCACATAGCCTACATATTTATACTAGCCCTTCTCCCCATACCTGGACTAAAGATCACGATTCAAAAGAGAGAAAGAAGATCCACTAGGGTCCCGTCTTACTAGCACTTATCTACAACCTCAATAACGACAAAGAAACACTTTGGTTCAACTCTAAGATCAAGAACTTGAAAGAAAGAATCACATGGGACAAGGTGCACAAATTTTACCTTTTCTAAAGCTCCAAACAACAAGTTAAAGATGATGAAATATTATGAGAATGAGTGTGCTTTAGCGGTGATGTTCTTCTGTCAAAGAACGGCGAAGAACAGGTTCCCTTGAGAGAGTTTTGGGGAGAAAAACCATAAGGATTCAAAGAGGAAGGAGGGAGGCAGTTTTCTGAGTGTTGGGGTCGTGTAAATTAGGTTTAGGTCGAGTCTAACGGTATATATATGAGTTTGAGTCATTATGGGATGTTTAGAAGCTCAAAAACATGTTTATGGTGCGCGTCGATTTGCGGGGCGAGCCCAAAAACCAATTTCGCGCGAAGCAATTTTTCAGATTCTCGTGGGGCTAAAAAATGTTCGGGGGACGAGACCGAAAAGTAGAATTTGGCCAAAACACCTGAGATAATACTTGTATATAATTCTCTTAGCTTTCTAACGCATGAAAGATCAACCCAATCGGACATCTAGAACTCAAGATATGCCAAAAACGGTGAAAGATGTCGTTAGGACTCAAACGATTGAACCTTTCTAAGGTTAAACATCCCCAAACATGAACTTAGACATCAAGAACAAACATAACAAGCATATATAAACATATATAAGCCAAGCCTAACACATATTAACATATTATTAACATAGGGTGAAATTCAGGGTGTTACATAGAAGGTGTCGATGTAGTTGATGAGTATTCTAATGAGACTTTCAAGATGTGTGCCATGTTATTTTGCACCATCAATGACTTTCCAGCATATGGTAACTTGTCCAGGTATAGTATTAAGGGGCATAAAGCATGCCCTATATGTGAAGAAGGCACACGCCTCACTCAACTATAGCATGGGAGGAAGACAGTTTACCTTGGGCATCAGAGATTTCTCAGTCGTGATCACCCATATCATATATTGAAAAAAGCTTTTAACGGATTACAGGAGAATGAACCTGCTCCGCTGGCCTTAAATGGACAACAAGTTTATCAATGGGTGAAGGACATCAATGTTATCTTCGAAAAGACCCAAAAGAAGGCTACTGAGAAAAACATATGGAAGAAGAGGTCTATCTTCTTTGATCTTCCATATTGGTGCAAACTTGATATCAGACATTGTATTGATGTGATGCATGCGGAGAAAAATGTGTGTGATAGTGTAATCGAGACGCTTCTCAACATTCAGTGCAAGACAAAGGATGGTGTGAGCGATCGTCTAGATTTGGTTGCGATGGGTATACGAGAGCAATTAGCTCCATGGTCAAAGGATGGTAAGCGGACATATTTGCCTCCAGCATGTCATGCTTTGTCAAAAAATAAGAGAAGAAGTTTTTGTGAGTGTCTACGGGACGTCAAAGTGCCACAGGGTTACTGTTCAAATGTCAAGAGGCTTGTCTCAATGAGCAATCTGAAATTAGTTAGCTTAAAGTCTCATCATTGTTACATCTTGATGAAACAACTACTACCCATGGCTATTCGTGATTGTGCTCCTAGAAATGTTAGACATGCCATAACTAGGTTGTGCTTATTCTTCAATGCTGTATGTAGCAAAGTCATTGATCCTGGGAAGTTGGATGGGTTGGAAAAAGAGGCTGCCATTATCTTGTGCAAATTGGAGATGTATTTTCCTCCTTCATTTTTTGACATCATCATTCACTTAATTGTTCATCTAGTGAGGGAGATTAGATTGTGTGGCCCTATTTATTTAAGGTGGATGTACCCTGTTGAGCGATAAATGAAGATCTTAAGGGCATGTGAAGAATCCATAACGTCCAGAAGCATCTATTGTTCAAAGGTACGTTGCAGAAGAAGCTATTGAGTTTTGTTCAGATTACCTTTCTGAAACGGAACCTATAGGGATTCCTAAGTCTCGTCATGAGGGAAGATGTGAAGGTAAGGGTATACGAGGTGAAACTGTTATGGGCAAGGGTCGGGAGGAAGTGCTTCAAGCACATTCGTATATATTGAATAACACTGATAAAGTTCAACCTTACTTATGTGAGCACAAAAGGAAAGTCAAGGAAGAAAACCATCGAATGAACGAAAAGTGGTTGTTGAGCAAGCATAACAAGACTTTCTTACAATGGTTTAAAGAAGAAATTATGAAGGATGGTAGTACTGCTTCTGATACATTAAAATGGCTAGCACGTGGGCCTAACTTTAATGTCATATCTTGGAGCGGTTACGACATCAATAAGTTTTCTTTTTATACAAATTCCTAGGATGACAAGAGTACCATGCAAAATAATGGGGTTATGGTCGTGGCTGAGTCCATGCAATTCTCTAGTTCAAAAGATACAAACCCCATTATGGCACCCGACTCTTACTTTGGAGTCATTAAAGAAAGTTGGGAGGTCGTTTACACTAAATTTACAGTGGCAGTTTTTAAATGTAAGTGGGTTGACAGTAAAAGTGGTGTACAAACCATTGAATTAGGATTTACATTGGTAGACCTTAACAAGGTTGGTCACACGGAAGAGCCTTTCATCATGGCTTCCCAAGCAAAACAAGTGTTTTATATCAATGATCCTTCTAACAAAAGGTGGTCAGTGGTTCTCCTAGGAAAAAAAACATGCATAATGGTAGTGATGAAAATCAAGATTCAACTCTTGATCTGAGACTCCTTCTTTCTCATCACAGATGCCTACTTTCATTGAAAAAAATGTAGTGGACGGTGTACTTGCCACTCGTGATGATCATAATGAAGGGATATTGATATAAACTTGACCATAGTGTAAGATATGTTTTTTTAATCCATAGTGTAATTTATGTTTTTTTTAGGTATCCATGTTAATTAATTATGAGTGATGAGATGAGTGAGGGGAACGGCTCAACGGTTTTGGAACGATGAACCCCTCTGCTAGGGTTTAGCTTACACCTCCCTATAGCGTTTTGCAGGAATCATGGCTACTGCGCCTAAAGCAATCTGTCCATGGAGTTTTCTTGCCATGGAGTCGCCCCAGTCTTCTCCATCTGCTTCTTCTCACATGGTGCCCTCTCAAAGGAAAACCTTTGCCCAAGCTCTTAATAATGCATGTGATTTCCCCTATAGCCAAATTCCACGTCCCCATCTAAAGGGTGATACGGTCTTAATCAAAATCCCGGAGGAGGAGTACAAAGCCGGATTAGAAAGCTGCAAAAACCATCTCCATGGTGGGTTGATCTTATTTAAAGGTGATCATCCTATCAAGGTGAATGACTTGAGAGCCAAGTTATCGGCTCTGTGGAAACCTTTGAGTCAGTGGGGCATGATCTCTCTAGGGAAAGGCTTCTATGAATTCTCTTTCGCTTCTGCAGAGGATCTCCGAAGTGTCTGGTCTATCGGTCAATGGAATCTTAGGCCAGGGATCTTGAGGTTGTCTTCTTGGACCCCAGATTTCAACCCTAATAATCAAAAACAATCTTCTGCACAGTGTTGGGTTCGAATCTTCGGTTTGCCTCAAGAATATTGGAGACCAAAGATAATATTTGCTATTGCCGGTGGTTTGGGAATTCCCATCAATCTTGATGAAGCCACTAGCAAGAAGTCATTTGGCCACTTTGTGAGGGTTCTCGTGGATATTGATCTTAAGGCTAAACTACATAACCAAATCATTGTGGAGAGGGAAGAACATGGCTTCTATGTTGATATAGAGTACGAAAGGCTACCTGCTTTCTGTACTTATTGCCAAAACATTGGTCATTCTCTTGCCAACTGCAAAAAAAGGAATGGCAGTAATGCTGTGATGAATTCCGATCGTCCAGTAGTGAGACATACCCGCAAGATTTATGTGCCTAAACAAAAGGAAGATAACAATGCTATTATTGATATTCAGAATCAGACACATGGAAATAATGGAGTGATTAATCCCTTGGATCAAGAAGGTACTTCCCGTCCTGATTTTCAGTTTAGAGTTGAACCTGCCCAGGTTAATAATGTTGTGCCTACGTTCGAAGAAATTCTGGTCCCCCTAACCAGAGGTTTTTAGGACTGATAAGGAGGCGGTTCCCTTAATGGATGCTGCTGTGAACCCTCTCTTTGGTTTTGTTTCACCCCCTGATCATAATTTGGTACAGCAACCAGCTGCCATTGTGGAATTCATCTCAGACCAACAACCGCAAGGCAACTTTGATTCTCCAACTGGTGCAGTAAATCCTTATCAGTTTCTGGTGAAGGTACTATGGTAGAAGACTCTCTTCAATCTTCGGATACAAGAAGCAATTCTGTGGTCAGAAATTCTGTTTCTGCAATGTTACAAGTTAACGACTTACATACCCCTATTGTAACTGATAATCCTATCTCAAATCCTAATGTTGTTAAGGACATGAGGGTAATTGGCAGATTGTGGAGTGATCAAGTGGAGGATGAGGAAATTGATGATAGCTCATTAAACATAGTGCCAGACCATGAAGATTCTCATGCTTTTAAATATCTGGCAAAAAATCAGCATTCCACTCCTGGATTCACAACTGTCCTGAGTAAGTCTCAAAAGAAGAAACTCAAGAAGAAGGCAAATCGGACTCAGAAGCAGGAGAATATCAAAGCCAGAATTAGGGTTGGTCCTCATAACTTTGCTTAATGAAGGTTCTCTATTGGAATGCTAGAGGAGTTGCTAACCTAGACACTAGGTTGGTTCTTAAAAGGTTGCTTCTTGTGAACAAACCTGATTTTCTTTTTCTTGCTGAACCTTGGATCAAGATAGATCAATTCCCTAGGAGATTTTTTAGTAGCTTGCATCTTAAAGTTTTTTCTGTAAATAATAGAGGTACTTTGGCTCCAAATCTCTGGTGCGTTTGCCATGAAAACATTTATCCTAATGTTATTAGTAGCTCCTCTCAACATGTCTCTTTCTCAATCAATTGGGAGAATCATCTGCTATACTGTTCTGCTATATATGCTGCCACCAACTATCTCTCTCGTAGAAATTTGTGGAAGGAGCTAAATCTATTGAAGGACACTTACCCAGGCCCTTGGTGCTTCTTAGGTGACTTCAATGCCACTTTAGGAAATCATGAGCATAGAGGTAGATGCCCTTCTCCTCAACTCTCCTGCAATGACTTCAAAGCTTGGTCTGATGCTCATAATCTATCCCATCTGCCAAGAAGAGGCTCCTTGTACACCTGGTCCAATGGTAGAAGGGGAAACAACCTTACTGAAAAACGTTTGGATAGAGTGGTTTGCAATGACAATTGGTTGGACACTTGGTCCAGTGTGTCTTGTTGCACATTAACTAGAAGCAAATCCGATCATTATCCTATCCTTTTAACCCTGGAAAAAGTGTCCAACTCTCACAACTCCACTTTCAAATTTCTCAGAATGTGGGCTCAACATCAGGACTGTCGTGGTATTGTTGCTGATTAATGGAAATTGCAAGTGGCGGGCTGCCCAATGTATGTCCTCTCCGAAAAACTGAAGCATCTTAAATGAAAGTTGAAGGCTTGGAATAGAGATAAGTTTGGTAATGTTCATGACAGGGTTAGTAAGGCTCAACAAGCGGTGGACACAATTCAAGAGCAAATTTCTGTCCTTGGTTACTCGGATGACAGATCTGAGCAGGAAAAAGTAGCCAAATTGGAGTTAAGCAATGCTCTTTCATATCAGGAGGATTTTTGGAAAGAAAAATCTAGAATCGATTGGCATTCCAATGGAGATAGAAACACGGCCTTCTTCCATAAGGTAACTAAATTCAGGAATGCTACCAAGAGAATGTCCATGTTGAAAAATGATGGTTTGATCCTTGATAAAACTGCTGATATAGAAACTCATGTCTGCGAGTATTATAATTCTCTGTTTGCCTATGAGAACAACTGTAGTGATAACGGATTGATTGAGCAAGTCATCTCTCCTGAAGTGAGCTTAGAGGACAACATCATGCTAACCAATCTGCCCTCTCTGGAGGAAGTTAAAAATGCAGTGTTCTCCATGAATGCTAATGGTGCCCCTGGTCCGGATGAATTTGGTGCCTTCTTCTATAAGAAATACTGGGACGTTATTGAGAACGATGTATTTTGTGTAGTTCTTCAGTTCTTCCAGCAGGGTTGGATTCTGCCTAACTTCAATTCTAATGTGGTGGTCTGATGAGTGTGATTCCACATCATCTTTGTCTATCATTTTGCATGCATTTTCATGTAGTTTAGGCATATTTTTATTAGATTTTAGGTTAATTTTCCTTTGGAACGGGTAAGGCGGTTTTCGTGTGTTGTTTTGCAGATATCAAGGGTAAATTGCTCAAGATCAACCATGATGAAGTTTGGATGAAGATGGAGCTTTAAAACTGAAGAAAATGAGCCAAACAGAGTCCATCACGGCCTAGCTGTGATGCCCATCACGGCCATGATCGAGCAAAACTAAAAAGGAACAAAGGCTGAAGTCAGAGTCTGTCACGGCCTGGCCGTGATAGCCATCACGGCCGTGACCCAAAAACCACCACAAGTCAGAGCACATCACGGCCCAGTCGTGATTCAGAACGCGGCCGTGAAACAGAAGGCTCGCGTCGCGAGCAACATTTAGCGTCGCGAGAGACCGAATTTTCCAGAATTGGCAGAGGCAGAGACCATCACGGCTTGGCCGTGATGGCCATCACGGCCGTGACGCGCATTACTTGGACCTGAAGAAACCGAAATAGATCAGATTTTGAGTTGGTTTGGGACTCTAACTTCCCAATTTCTATAAATAAGGATCAAGGCATCAGATCAAAAAAAGAGGATCTATCATCTATCATCTAGACTTGCACACAAGGACTTAGGCATAGATCTCTCTTCTCCTCTTCTCTTCTCTGATTTTCTGATTTTTCTATTATGTTGTCAACCCAGCTTGTCATCTCCATGGCAAGACTGGAGTAGTAGTTAGTTTCTAGGGACTAGGGCTCTGCCCGAGGTTTGTAAATGATGTTGATTTGATGTAAAATCGTTGTTGATTTCGTTATTGTTTTAGATCTGATTTCTAGTGTGTTAACCACTCGTAAATTCGGCAACCGCTTATTTGCGTGACGTAGACGTTCTAAGGAGGAACCTAGCGGTGAACTTAGGATTTCTAGGGTATTTCACTCGTAAAATTCGGCGGCCACTGGTTTGTGAGATGTGGATGATCCAAGGAGAAACCTAGCGGTGAACTTAGGTTATTTGCATGATTGAGACATTCTAAGGAGGAACCTAGCGGTGAACTTAGGTGTCGGACCTATAGAAGTCAGACTTGGGACTGAAATCATGAGAGTTAGAAGCCGTCCCTCGAGGAGCAACGAGTTGTCACGGAACGCAAAGGGTCCAATCTGGGATCGACTACCACGAGAGTAGGGGTCGAGTCAATTGGGCACGGGTTTTGTAACCCGAGAGGGAGCTTAAGCTATCAGAGGATAAACTCGCCTTCAAGGCAATTTCGGTAATCAACAAAGGTAAATCAGATTAGCAACATAAACAACCTCAAAGGTAACCCAAATCCCTAGGAATCCGTTTAAATCGAAAACCCCAAAAACATTTGTTTTCTGCTCATCTATCTTTTAATTTCGAATTCAAAATCCTTTTCACTCAAAACATAAAAATCCTTTTTACAAAGTCCAGATCTAATCGATTCGAAAACCGATTGCGATTCGAGAACACAGTCTCTGTGGGTTCGATATCTTTTATTACTTGACGGCAATCCGGTACACTTGTCGGAATCGCACGCGCGCGCCGCAGCGCACATCAAGTTTTTGGCGCCGTTGCCGGGGACTGTGCCTTTTCGAATCTCAATTCAAATTTTGAATTGATTTTTATGGACCCTTTCTTTTTATTTGATTTTTATTTCTGAAATTTAAAAAAAAAATCAAAAAAATCAAAAAAATTCTTTTCCTTCTATTGTATCCATCTCTTTGTGTGTTATATGCAAAGATCCCTAAGTCTTGGGAGCCTTAGTGAGATTGATCCGGAGATCGAGAGGACCTTCCACAGACGTAGAAGACTACAAAGAGAGGGAGAAAGGTTGAGTCCCGTTCCACTCATGGCGAATCAACCGGATACAAAACCTTTGAAGGACTACGCAGCCCCAAATGCGAGAGGCTTGCGAACTGGGATTGCAAGGCCAGAGATTGAGGCGGAAAACTATACCATACCACCTATGCTAATCAACATGATTCGGCAACATCAATTCGGAGGATTGCCTTCGGAGGACCCGACCGATCACATAGAGACATTCTTAGAGTTCACCGACGCAATCAGGATTAATGGAGCCTCGGTCGATGTTGTGCGTTTGAGACTGTTCCCCTCATCTCTCACTGGAAAGGCGAAGGCCTGGCTTAAGCAAATCCCCGCTAACACCTTGACTACTTGGGACCAACTGGAGCAGGCGTTCTTGGAGAATCCCTCCATCCAAGACGGCCTACATAAGAACCCAGATCACCGGCTTCTTCCAGAAAGACGGAGAATCATTATCGGAAGCTTGGGATCGTTACAAGGGACTGCTGGAGTCGTGCCCACATCACGGACTCGAGAGGTGGTTAATAGTGCACACCTTCTATAACGGATTGGACTACTCTTCGAAGGTGTCACTAGATTCTGCAGCCGGTGGAGCGTTTATGAATAGGCCTCTGACTGAGGCATTCAACATCATCGAGAATGTTGCCACTAACTACCACCAATGGGGGTCCGAAAGAGGTAATAACCCGAACAAGATTTCGGGGGGTAAGTTTGAAGTAAGTAGCATTGATCTGATTATGTCTAAATTTGACTCACTAAATAAACGATTAGATAAGATTGAAAGAGCTAATGTGAGTGCAATAGGTGCTACTAACACTATTTGTGAGATTTGTGGAATGCAGGGACATGACATGATGGGATGCCCACATGGATCCGGCGCTTCGGGTGAGCAAGTGAACTCTTGTAACAACTTCTATGATACGAACCCGAAACTGCCCAACTATGCTCCCCCAAATCCCTACAACCAAAGAAGGAACAACCCTTACCTCTCCTACGGCAACTACAGCAACACGCTCAACCATGAGTTCCAAGAGGGTCAAGGTAATAAGAGAGCAGCACCGGGGTATCCTCAGGTACAAAGATCTAAACTCGAGACTTTATTTGAAAGTTTTGTTGAAACTCAGACAAAACAGAATGAGGAGTTTAGACAACAAGGAAGGGCAGTGAGTGAAGCAATAAAGGAGCTAGCATCTAAGGTAGACAACTTAGCCACTCATAGCAAGATGCTAGAAACCCAGATTGCCCAACAAGCCGGCACGTACTCGAGACCTAAGGATACATTCCCGGGGCAACCCGAAGCAAATCCCAATGAGCATTGCAATGTCATACACTTGAGGGATGATAAGCTTGGGGTGGGGGTAGCTGAAATGGAGGTGGAACCGGAGGAGGACACGAGCGAAAAAGAAGAGCCAGAACCGAAGTATGTCCCTCCACCACCGTACCAACCCCCGATACCTTTCCCACAAAGGTTGGTTAGGAAAAAGCAAGTAGATGTAGAGACTAAAATGCCTACTAAACTGAAAGACCCAGGTAGTTTCTCCATCTCTTGCTCGATTGAACAAGTGCACATTGACCAAGCCTTATGTGACCTAGGGGCTAGTGCGAGCTTGATGCCCCTCACTATCATGGAAAGGTTGGAAAGTAAAGAGTTGAGACCATTCAAATTCTCCTTACAATTTGCGGACGGCTCAACTAGGACTCCTCTAGGCATACTAGAGAATGTTCCCTTAAAGGTAGGGAAATTTCTCATCCCTACCGACTTCCTGGTATTAGACATGAAAGGGAATTCTAAATTCCCCATCATTTTAGGAAGGCCATTCTTGGCAACCGCTGGAGCAGTAATAGACGTAAGGAATGGTAAACTCTCTCTAAATGTAGAGGAAGGTAGGGTAAATTTTCAGTTGACTAACTCTTGTAACAACCCTCCTTTTGAGAGCCATGTGTGCAGAATTGATGTAACGTCTCCAGCGGTAAAGAAAGAACTTAGCATGGAAGCAACCCCAAAGATATGCATGGTTGAAGATGCACCCAGTGGTGAAGTTGGAATTGCTGTCCATGCGGAAACAAAACTTCCGCCGGGAGGAAGGAAGGCTAGGAAGCTCCGAGAGAAAAGAGCGAAGCGGAAGCATTATTGGCCGTATGAGCAGAAACGGCTTTTTGAAGGAGTTCCTTGGAAGAGAAGTGTGCCTGCACTTCTACGCCCAGTCGACCCCGGTTGATTTAAGGAAGTATGGTCAAGCTTAAGACCATAAATAAGCGCTTCTTGGGAGGCAACCCAAGTTTTCTTTCCCTTTTTCGTTTTGTTTTTGAATTCACCTTTTGAATAATTTGAGAAGATCAAGAGGCAAAAATATCATTAATAGGTTTGTCTAGTGTTTTCAGGTTGAGAAAGAGAAGAAGAGCATAAAAAAGATAAAGTCAGAGGCCATCACGCCCTAGCCGTGACAGTGGTCACGGCCGTGATGAACTAAACAAGAGCACAGAAAGGATCACGGCCTAGCCGTGACAACCATCACGGGCGTGATGAGTAGGATGCCAAGATCAGAGAGCATCACGACCTAGCCGTGATGTAGATCACGGCCGTGACAGGGCAACTCCTGAGGACCAGAAACGATCACGGCCTGCCTGTGATGAGCCTCACGGCCGTGATAAAATTTCCACCCAAGTTTTGACTGGAATGTGAGCCAACACCCGCTACCGACTCGGTAAGTTGTTCCATTTTTCTCCTCTCTTTGATTTGATTATTTACATTGGAAACAATGTAAGTAATCAAGCTTGGGGTAGGGGTATTTATTTTTGCATTGGCATTGTTGCATTCATATTGCATTCACATAGGCATAGATTGGTATGATCACATTCTCTAGATTGCTCATCACTTAGAACATGCATCCGATTGTGAGAACTTGGAGCCAAATGAAATGAGATAGTGAATTTTGAACCCAATTTTTCATTATTCTTGTGATATGGCTAAAAATGAAATTTCTTGAGATAGTCATTTGATAGTTGATAATTAGCATGTGGTTCCTTAGACTTGTGTACCTCACTGATTTTTGAACTACTAAATGTAAGATTTTGAGCCAAAAGGGGTATTCACTAAATCTACCCCATTTCTTGTGATAGAGTGATTTAATTCCTCATGGACTGTATTTTCTAGAACTTGACTTGAAACCATTTCGAAACTTAAAAATTTTTGAAAACATTTTTGGAAATGATTGAGGCACTAGGTATTTTTCCGGCCTCCCGAGCTTTGAATGATAAATGCTACCCCTTAGTTGCCCAATTTTGAGCCTAAAGATAAAATACTTTTCTTGGTACCTTGAATTACTTTGATAAATAATGCTTGGTATGGCACCTTTTAAAGTATTACAAAAAGGGTAATTGGTAGTTGGAAAAAGTATGGGATGAAAAAGCTAGAAAGTAATTTCTCTTGAGCTATAAATCTCTCCTTCTCCAAACAAATAAAAATGAAATAAACAAAAAAAAATGGAGAAGGGGATGACAAAGAAAGTGAGAAATGAAAAGAAACAGAAAAAGAAAAAAAATAAATAATAGAAGGAAGAAAGGTGGAAAAGTAAATCAAAGTCCCCTAAAAGGTATTTTAGAAGGTGTCATGCTTTGTAATGTTTGATAATCTGTCTAGCCTTCTTGAAATTCCCTTTCCTTGATTTTCCCACCTAATAATAAATCACATGGCCACATTACAACCAAAGAAAAAGACCTCTTGATTCTTAAGTGTTTTCATAAATAAAGTAGAGATTTGGTTAATAGTCAAGCCTATGGTAGAATACTTTCCTTGAGGAAATTGAGTGAATTGTCATAAACCCTAAAACACTTGAGTGAGGTGAGACGAGTGCCCAAATCAGTGAGAACATGAACTTGAAGAACCTAAGCTTCTAATTGGACTTGAACTTGATTATCTCTTGAGTGCTTATTAAAAATTCCTATTACTTGGATTAGCTTCTAGGGTTTTTGGTTCACTATCCACGCTTTGATTGATTTATCTTATGGCCTGAGTAATTGCTTGAGGACAAGCAAAGTTTTAAGCTTGGGGTGATTTGATGAGTGTGATTCCACATCATCTTTGTCTATCATTTTGCATGCATTTTCATGTAGTTTAGGCATATTTTTATTAGATTTTAGGTTAATTTTCCTTTAGAACGGGTAAGGCGGTTTTCGTGTGTTGTTTTGCAGATATCAAGGGTAAATTGCTCAAGATCAACCATGATGAAGTTTGGATGAAGATGGAGCTTTAAAACTGAAGAAAATGAGCCAAACAGATCCCATCACGGCCTAGCCGTGATGCCCATCACGACCATGATCGAGCAAAACTGAAAAGGAACAAAGGCTGAAGTCAGAGTCTGTCACGGCCTGGCCGTGATAGCCATCACGGCCGTGACCCAAAAACCACCACAAGTCAGAGCACATCACGGCCCAGTCGTGATTCAGAACACGGCCGTGAAACAGAAGGCTCGCGTCGCGAGCAACATTTCGCGTCGCGAGAGACCGAATTTTCCAGAATTGGCAGAGGCAGAGACCGTCACGGCTTGGCCGTGATGTCCATCACGGCCGTGACGCGCATTACTTGGACCTGAAGAAACCGAAATAGATCAAATTTTGAGTTGGTTTGGGACTCTAACTTCCCAATTTCTATAAATAAGGACCAAGGCATCAGATCAAAAAAAGAGGATCTATCATCTATCATCTAGACTTGTACACAAGGACTTAGGCATAGATCTCTCTTCTCCTCTTCTCTTCTCCGATTTTCTGATTTTTCTATTATGTTGTCAACCCAGCTTGTCATCTCCATGGCAAGACTGGAGTAGTAGTTAGTTTCTAGGGACTAGGGCTCTGCCCGAGGTTTGTAAATGATGTTGATTTGATGTAAAATCGTTGTTGATTTCGTTATTGTTTTAGATCTGATTTCTAGTGTGTTAACCACTCGTAAATTCGGCAACCGCTTATTTGCGTGACGTAGACGTTCTAAGGAGGAACCTAGCGGTGAACTTAGGATTTCTAGGGTATTTCACTCGTAAAATTCGGTGGCCACTGGTTTGTGAGATGTGGATGATCCAAGGAGGAACCTAGCGGTGAACTTAGGTTATTTGCATGACTGAGACATTCTAAGGAGGAACCTAGCGGTGAACTTAGGTGTCGGACCTATAGAAGTCAGACTTGGGACTGAAATCACGAGAGTTAGAAGCCATCCCTCGAGGAGCAACGAGTTTTCACGGAACGCAAAGGGTCCAATCTGGGATCGACTACCACGAGAGTAGGGGTCGGGTCAATTGGGCACGGATTTTGTAACCCGAGAGGGAGCTTAAGCTATCAGAGGATAAACTCGCCTTCAAGGCAATTTCGGTAATCAACAAAGGTAAATCAGATTAGCAACATAAACAGCCTCAAAGGTAACCCAAATCCCTAGGAATCCGTTTAAATCGAAAACCCCAAAAACATTTGTTTTCTGCTCATCTATCTTTTAATTTTGAATTCAAAATCCTTTTCACTCAAAACATAAAAATCCTTTTTACAAAGTCCAGATCTAATCGATTCGAAAACCGATTGCGATTCGAGAACACAGTCTCTGTGGGTTCGATATCTTTTATTACTTGACGGAAATCCGGTACACTTGCCGGAATCGCACGCGCGCGCCGCAGCGCACATCATGGTCCTAATTCCTAAGTCTCCGGAGGCTGTCTCAATTGATCAGTACAGACCTATATCCCTTGCCAACTTTAAATTCAAAATAATTACCAAGGTTATGGCTGACAGGTTAGCATTGGTGGCTCCTAAGATCATCACGGAAAACCAAAGGGGCTTCATCAAAGATAGACATATCCATGATTGCATTGGAGTTGCCTCTGAAGCTATTAATCTCTTGCACAAACGATCTTTTGGAGGTAACATTGCTCTTAAAATTGATATCAAAAAGGCCTTTGATTCTTTAGATTGGAATTTTCTGCTAAAGGTTCTTCATCAGTTTGGCTTTGCCCCTGTCTTCTGTAATTGGGTGAAAGTTGTCTTGCTCTCTGCAAAACTATCTATCTCAGTTAATGGCAATTCAGTTGGCTACTTCTCCTGTAAGAGGGGTGTTAGGCAAGGTGATCCTTTGTCCCCCCTCCTTTTTGTGTGGCCGAGGAAGTGCTTAGTAGAGCTATCTCTCAACTTGTTCAACAAGGGGAGCTGCTGCCTATGTCGAGTCCAAGAGGCTACCAAGTTCCTACTCATGTGTTGTATGCTGATGACATCCTCATCTTCTGCAGAGGAACTAAGCGAAACATGGATAGTATAATGTCCATGTTTACTAGATATGGAGAGGTCTTGGGCCAATTGATCAGCGTGGACAAGTCAAGAGTCTTCCCAGGGAACATACCATTAAGAAGATTGGCTGAGATTACTAATGCCCTTGGTTTTAAACTAGGTCATCTTCCTTTCATTTATCTGGGTGTGCCTTTGTTCAGAGGCAAACCAAAGAAGGTTCATCTGCTGCATATTGCAGACAAGATAAAGATCAAGTTGGCTAATTGGAAAGGTACAATGCTGTCCGCGATGGGAAGGGTTCAGCTTGTCGAGTCTATAATTCAGGGTATGTTAATCTACTCCTTCCAGATTTATGCTTGGCCTGCTTCCCTGATAAAACTACTAGACAACCAGATTAGGAACTTCATTTGGTCTGGTGATATTGAATCTCGGAAGATTGTCACGGTTACCTGGAACACACTCTTTGCTCCTCTAAACGAGGGAGGCCTTGGTTTGAGATCGCTTAATTCCATTAATAAAGCAGCCTTGCTTAAGAGAAGCTGGGATCTAGTCTCTTCGGATAAGCAGTGGGCTCTTCTCCTTCAAGCCAGGGTCTTTTCGAATAAAACTCCTATTCAGCACCACATTAACTCTACAATTTGGGCAGGGATGAAAAATCATGTCTCTACTGTCCTTGCTAACAGCAAATGGAATGTTGGAAATGGCTCAAATATCAATTTCTAGACTGATTGTTTGTTATCTAAACCTATTGCTGATCTTCTGGATATTCCTGATAGTGTGCATCATTTACTGCATTCCAAAGTAGAAGATTTCATTGTCCAAGGTAAATGGAGTGTTCCCCAAGACATTATGCAGAGAAATCAGCTCCTGGCCTCTAAACTCAGCCGCATCAGCATCCCTAAGCTTCCTATGAAAGACTCGTTGTATTGGACTGGTTCTAATTCTGGTGAGCTATCCTCGAAAGATGCTTATAATTTTATGTTTCCTGTCAAGTCGGCTCTGTCTTGGTGTAAGCTAATTTGGTCTAAATCAATCCCTCCGTCCAAGTCTTTCCTCATCTGGCATCTTTTTCACAACAAAGTCCCAACTGAGGATAAGCTCTGGTGTAGCGGTTGTCATGTGGTCTCAATTTGCAGTTTGTGTATTCGGGCTTATGAAACTTCGGCCCATCTTTTTTTTATTGCAGCTTTGCTCAACGTTTCTGGTGCTGGCTAAGTTCAGTTCTGAATATGGCAATTGACTCCTCCTCTATCCAAACAGTCTTATCAGTTTGTAACAGAAATTGGAGCACTCAAATCAGAGACATCATTGCCTCAGCCATTGCAAACATTATTGGGGGTATTTGGTTTTGTAAAAAGCAACTTAAATTTGAAGGGAAGGTTATTTCTTTCGAGGCTTCTCTGAATTTGATCCGAGCTAACGTATCTTTGTCTGGAAATTCCTCTGGCGGGTCCATGTCATCTGCTATTGAGGAATTCAATATCCTAAAACACTTCCATGTAATTGAAAAGGTCAGCTCAGCCCAGACCCTCTGATTAAAGAGGTCTTTTGGTTTCCTCCTAAAACTGGTTGGTTTAAGGCTAATAGTGATGGAGCAGCCAAAGGTTCCCCAGGGAGAGCTGCTTGTGGTGGTCTTTTTAGGGACAACAGTTCAGCTATTATGGGTTGTTTCTCCTATAATATTGGTATCTCTGATGCCTTTTCCATCGAAATCTTGGGCGCTATTATCTCCATTGAGTTGGCTCATAAGAAGGCTTGGCGCAAGCTTTGGCTTGAGTGTGACTCTAAGTTGGTAATTGACGCTTTTTCCAACCCCAAGTTGGTTCCCTGGCAGCTTAGAAATAGATGGATGAAATGCTTAAGTTTAACGAAGGAAATGCACTTTGGTTGCTCTCACATTCTTAGAGAGGGCAATACTTGTGCTAACAAATTAGCCAATTATGGTATTTCTTCCCAAGGGTTTGTTAGGTGGGATTTAGGCCCCAGTTTTATATTGGTTGATTTTTTCCGTGATAGGAATGGTCTTCCTAACTATAGGTTCAGATAACTTCGTTCCCTCCATGGGTTTTGGTCCAGTCCCCCCATGCTTTGTATTTGTTTCTTCTTCTTTTAATATATTTATGGTGTACTGCAAGTGATTGGTGGTTCTTGGGGTGCCAACCTAGTTGGGATGCCTTGTTTCCACAGTGATGCCTTTGCATACCATTTTGTTTTAAAAAATGTTAATTAATTATATTTTGTTTTTGTTGATGACTTAATTTAATTAATGTTGAATTTATTTGAACTTGTGCAGGCTTTGGCGGAACAGACTTGAGGGAGCGCCAATATAGACTTAGAGCCCGATGCATAGATTTATGTTTCATGTACTTAGAACATATATTATTAGTTTGTGTATAACAGCTTCAGGATTTGCAGAGGCTTCTTTAGGTTGTTGGTGGGTGATGTTTTTGTGTGGTATTGCTGCAGGTTGCGCCTAATTGTATGGGTCAGGGTTGCTAGGCTAAAAATCCCTTGGATTAGTTCTTGTGCCTTGCTCTGGTGTTGTTATTTTATATTATTGAGGCATCTCTGGGAGTTGTAATTTTCTGTTATTTAAAGGGGATCTCTAGCTATCTATCAACCTGTTTTCTTTTTTGCTTCTGGTTGATCTAATATCTTGAGTCTATTCTTTTAATTCTTCTTTGTATGTTAACTTGATACTTTGTATACGGGTTCGAGTACCCCTTGTACTCAATCTAATATAATTTTTGTTTATCAAAAAAAAAATCCCAATAATCATAAGACAATGAGATTAAATGAGAAGAACAAGATTAATACTTGATGGTGTAGTTAAAAGCCAATAGGATTGATCTTTGAATGCCCTAGGAAGTTTGGTAAGGATTCCGAAACCTTATGCCTAGATCTGAACAGTCATGCTCCAGTCACTACATGAAAATTGAGAATTTGCGACAAACACTTTGCGGCGGTTTTAGTCTAACCGCCGCAGGTCATAAGCTGCGGCAGTTAACGCGGCGGTTTCTGCTAACCGCCCCAAACAAGAAAACACTGCGACTGTTCTTTATTTTTTTAACGACGGTTTTAGAAAAAAAAATAGGGTACCGCGTGGATTGGTACGTCCTCACTTTGCCTTTTTTTTTCAACTTCCCTCTCTAACTTTGTCATTTATCCCTCTCTCTCACTCTGTAACCCAAACCATTCACCTTCCCTCATCCAACAATTCCTCATCCCTCTACCGTCGTCCTCCGCCCCATAGCTGCTCACCGTTGTTGCATCTCTTCACTGAAAAATGGGACGATTCTTTAAGCGAATAAAGGTACAGAGAAAGCTTATTGTTGTAAGATTCCATTCTTCTTCTCTCTCTTTTCGCCTTTTTTTTTCTTTCTATTTACTCTTGAATCTTGATTTCTTCCAAATTTCATTCACTCTTGATTGCTTCCAAATTTCATCCACTCTTGATTGCTTCCCAATTTCAAAACCCTAGATTCTCTTCTCTATCATAACAAATCTGATTCTTTGACAATTTTGAAAGAATAACAATTAAGGATTTTCATTTTGTTATTTGTGATAATTTGGTACCCTGGCGTGCTACCCATCCCTGGCTTCACATCAAAGTCATAAAAGGGATTACTCTTTGTTTCTATGTTAGGGATTGAAGATTGGTATGGCTTGACTCGGTATGTTACATGCTGCTACAATGGTTATTTTGCTGCCATTTTTTCCAATGTTTCTATGCGTTTTGTTCCAGCTCTTTATGGAGTTAATCTGAGACTTATACATGGAAGTGCAAGTAGAAAAACTTATGTGGATTCTGCACTTATACATGGTTGCTTACTGGATAAAGAGTGAATTTGTGGCCCTTGGTTCATTCCATCCAGAAGTATATAAATCAAATGATTCTCTTTTTATTTTATTCTGATTTTATTCATTGTTTTTGCCCAGAAACTCCTACTCTAATAGCAAGGAACAATTGTTTTTTTAGCTACAGAGAGGTAATATCTCACCGTCCCATTCATATTTTTTTGGTATTTTTTTTTTTACTTTTACTGCTATGCCTATTGTTTGTGACTTGTGAAATTGTGTGTTTATTGAGTTGGTATGATTTATGAACAAGTTTTTTCAAGTTTTTTCAATTGCTGGGATTTTGAATGATTTATGAACAAGATTTATGAACAAGTTTTTTTTTCCATTTATGAACTTGTGATTTATGATTTATGAACTTTCAGGGTGTGGTATTGGGCTTTCAATTGCTGGGAGTTGTTATGCCTATCCCACAAAATTTACTTGTGTTCTATTCTAATCTCTGTTCTTTAGTAAATGGGTCTATGGAGAAAAAGGTGCGGGCAATGATTTGGAGTGTTATAGTTTTGTCTCTTATTGGGATGGCTTTGAAAATGGGTCATTTTTTTCAATCACATATGTGATTTGTTTTCCTTCATTTTTTTCAATTTGAAAAACTAGCACTTCTTCTCACGTCTCTATATTGCTTTTGAGATACTCAACCTTATTTTCCTTCACAGTGAGATTCTTTGTTGCTTTGTTTCCTTTTATGAAATTTAGGAATCTTCATTTCTTATTCTTTTTATCTTTATTAAAGAGGAGATTTGACTCTTCCGCCTTGCCACCTAGAATATTTTAAGCAATAAATTACTAGTCCCTGATAATTTGGTCAATTAAGATGCATGATAAAAACTAATTTTTGATCATAATTGTCGAGAGTACCAAAAGCTGTTACATTATCAGTACAAATGTCTTGTTGTTGCAGTACATGATTTCATGGTTTAATTTAAATCCAATAATGAAATAGATATTGAATATGTTCTATTTGGGAATGTTCTTTAATATATGTATTGACTGATGCCTTAATTGGTGGCAAATAATTCATCATATCCTCTTTTTCTTAGTTTTCAGTATACCTTTTTCTATCAGAAAAATCTACATGGTTTTTTCAGAGCAATTGCTACCATTAGCCATGCGGGCAACATTGCCTGATGAGGTTTCGACAATATTAATTGAGTTGTGCTTATTCTTTAGACAGCTATGTGGCAAAGTATTGAAAGTTGAAGATCTAGACAGATTGCAAAATCAAATCATCCTCACTTTAGGTCACATGGAAATGTTATTTCCTCCTTCATTCTTTACTGTTAGGGTTCACTTGGTTGTTCACCTTGTTGAAAAAGCTAAACTGTGAGGTCCCGTTCATTATCGATGGATGTATCCTATAGAAAGGTAAAAGATGTGCGATATTAGTCATTTTATTTTTTTCGATTAGGTAATGTACAGGTTGTTCTAAATAATACTTGTTGTGGTTTAACAATAGGTACTTGGGACAGCTAAAATCCTATGTACGTAATAAAGCACGACCTGAAGGATCTATTGCGGAAGGCTACCTTGTGCAAGAGATTCTTACATTTTGTTCAAGGTATCCAGATAGCATTGAGACTAGATGGAACCGACCTAGTCGTGTAGACAATGAGCCTATTAATGATATACAATATGGCTCACGAGTAGCTGAATTATTTCCTAAAGTTGGAAAATCGGTTGGTGGCTCTTCATATGTCACCCTAATACCCATGGAAAAGTTTCAGGCTCATAGACACGTGTTAACGAATTGCTCTATAGTTGATTACTATCTTCAGTAAGTAATTATTCTACTTGGTTTAATTATTCTTAAGTTTTTTTCCATACATCTAATATGATTCAACTAAATAGGCAGTATAGAACTAGCGTGTGAAGGCAACTAAGGGGTGGTGCAAGGAGTGCTTCTGAGGTAGACAAGAAGGTTCATAGAGAGTTTGTTTGTTGGTTCACCAATCATGTTAGTGTTCATAACAATGATTATTAGTGTGTTAGTGTCATTTACGTATTTTTTGAACAAGAATGTGACTAACAATATATTTTATTATGGCATCTAGATTTGTAACAATCTCGACAGTCTTAGTGGACCAAATAAAGATGTTCTCGTTAGTCTTGCACGGGGTCCTCATGACAAAGCTAGAAGGTTCACTGCATATAATGTCAATGGATACAAATTTCGAACCTTGGCACGAGATATGTTATTAAAAACTCAAAACAGTGGGGTTTTTGGAATGTTTGGAACCAGGAGTTACTCAAGCAATAGTGATGCCCAAATGAGGGTTGGAGGGGTACCTTACTATGGAAGATTGATAGACATCATTGAGGTTTTCGATAATGGCTTCACAGTACCCATGTTTAAATGTGAATGGGCTAATACTACTAACCCAAGAGGTATGAAGACAGATAAGTTGGGTTTTATCTCTATTAACTTTGCAAGACCAATACATACTAGAGAACATGAAGATGATGAACCATACATTAAAGCTTCAAAAGCTCAAATGGTTTATTATGTGGAGGATGAGAAGGAAAAAGGTTGGAGCATACTAGTTCATTTGAAGCCAAGAGACTTGTACGACATGGGTTAAGATGATGAAATTGTGACATCCATTGATGCATACCCATCACAGAACTTGGAACAAATTTTCTCTGATGATACCCCACATATACAATTGGCAAGAATGGTTGCAGATGATGATCCTGAAAGTTCAACCATTAATGATAATTTTAATGATGATAATCAAGATATGGTTTTATGATCCATTGGTGATTTTATAGACATGTTAGTTTTTTGTGTTATGTTTTGTAGAACTTGGAACCTGTGGTGATTCTAGCTTAGTGAACTTATTTTGCAATTTTTTTGAAGTTTTTTACTGAAAAATGGCTCATAGTTATTATATCAATTTGAATGTCTCATTATGTTGCATTTTAGTTGGTTAATTATATCCGTTTGATTCTTGATTCTTAGGTAATTTGTGAATGTGTGGTGTTCTTGCTTGTCATATACCTGTTTGATACATTATACTTCTCAGGTATGGCCGGTCCAAGATGTGTTCGTCAGAGGTGTCAATCCACACCAATTCAACCAAATGCATCTTCTGAAGGATCTGTAGATGGAAGCGGTCAGGTGATGCAAACACGTTTAAGGGTAATAGATGTGTTTTCATCAAGTGGTACAACAAGGGTTATAACTAGGTGGAATCGACATGTTCAACCAGTGGGAGAGCCGGCTGGTTTATTGGTAGGATTTTTGGGTGAACTTGCAAGAAACTTTAAAAACATTCCCATAATGTTTGAGAATTGGAAAAAAGTTCCAGATACTTTGAAAAACAATCTTTAATCTCAAAAAATGCAGGCATTATTTGTTGTTAAGTGAATACGTTCGATTTATTATGTGTTTTTTTAGCTAACACTATCTTTTATTATGTTGTCTTGAAGAATAAATTTGTTGTCAATGATAGAGAACACAAAAAGTATATTTTAACTAGCCTTGCAAAAAAATAGAGGGACAGACGATGCAGATTATTTCTTAAATATCATGACTGGGAGCTTTCCTTGGCGAAAAATCTTCAGAGGCACCCACCTGATATTGACTCCAACCATTAGGCTGTTTATGTAAATTATAGGCGGAGCGCTAAACAAAATGGTAATCATCATAAGTTGCAGTCTTTGTTACTTCAACTACTATTTACTAACTCTTCATTATGTTATTAATTAATGCATGAGATAGCTGACCAAAATGCAGCAAATCGTGAAAAGTTAATGATCCACCATACATTAGGCTCTAAGGGAATTGCAAGGACAAAAGATGAGTTGGTATGGTTCACTCATTTTTTTTGACAATATAATTTATTTGTACTAGCACTTATTGTATGGTGCTTAATTTTAGGAATTGCTAGAAGGACGAGAATTTAGCAAAGCAGAATTTTATCCTATTTATCACAAAAGGAAGGATGGATCATTTGTCAGTGAAGAGGCTACGGAAAAAAATGTAAGTACAATGTATTATTTATAACTTTTTATTGTAATTTGTATTTCATTTCTATTTTTATATTTGGTTAATAGGCTTTATGATGATAAGCTACATAGTACACACTTAGTAATTAGAACCTTTCATTTTCAATTTTGATTTGCTAGAAGTAGACCCATTATTTGTTGGGTTGCAAGTAATAGGTTTATGGTGGCTTTGTTACTTTGCTTATTATTTACTTGTTTGCTAGAAGTTCGACACTTAGTGTTCACATGTTTTTTCAATTTGCATGCCAAAACTTCCTATATATATAGGCAAAAATAACAAAAATGTTACCTTTTATTGTTAGTTGTATTTCATTGTTAATGGTGATCTTTAAGTAATTGTGTATGCCTTCAATATTATATGTAGGAACAATTGCAAAATGAAATTCATGAGGGTTCATCTGAGAATGATGCATTTATGAAAGTTTTTGGAAAGGACCATCCTGGATATGCCAAAGGAATGGGACTTGGGATAACACCATCTCAGGTCACTGGATTTAGGTCTCACTCTGAGAGATTGGTATCTCCCTATGAGAAGATTGAAAAATTGGAAGCTGAAGTCATAGCGCTTAAAGAACAAGCTGCGACTCATGAAGTCTTGAAGGAACAAATTGCTTTCCTTATGCAGAATGTTAAGGGAAATCAGGTAAAATGATTGCTTTTAAATTTAGTTTTTAACTTTTGATAGTTCACTTGTTGAATTAGTGGTTGTTATCTAATTTTTGATTTCTTTGAATTACAGCTGGCTAACTTAGAGTCACCAAGAGATATGAGACATTCCTTTGAGTCTAGTCATATGCCTGAAGATCACGGAGCATCGTCACAAAGGACCATTTAGATAGTTCTAGTTTTCATTTTATGAACTTGAAGGATTTTAGATGTATTACTTTATATTTGTGGAATTGTTGAACTCTATTTGGAATATTTCATTATGGTCATACTTTGTAACTCAACATTTTATTTATGAATGAGTTTTAATTTATTTATCTTGTATTATTTTATTTACCTTTATTTGTTTTAAGAAAAATATATATATTTAATAAGCAAGTTTATTTTTATCAAGAGGAAAGCAGAAAAACAAACAGAAAACAGATTACTATCTGATTTAATAAGCAGGTTTTGTAAACTCAAAATGATTTCCTAAAAAAAAATCATTAAATTTTTTTGCGGCGGTTCCAAAACTGTCGCAATATAAGTGCATGCTAATTATTGAAAATTACGGCGGTTTCAAACCGTTGCTAATTGTATGTCCAAATTTTAACACTTAAGTTCTGCGACGGTTGCAAAACTATCGTGAAATTTCTTTCAAAATTGGGGAAAAAAATTGCGTCTGTTCTTTAACCGTCGCTATTTCTGTTGCCAATTTTGCGATCGTAATCTGCGGTGGTCTGTAAATTTGTGGCAGTTTGTACGACATTTTTTCAAACCGCCGCAAAAGCTGCTCGCGACGGTCAACATTGCGACGGTGGAGGAAACGCCGCAAACATGAATTTGCGGCACATAAAATCGACGCTAATTAAGCTAATAACCATCGCAAAATAGCATTTTTTTGTAGTGAGTAAGCACGACCGTTCTCGATAAAATGCTCACCCGTGCTCAATGCCAGCACGTACATGTTGGGGGTTAGCGCAACCGTGCTCCCCAAATAGAATAAGATGTTAAGTGGGAACATAGGTAGCTTCACCCAAACTGTCTCCTATAATGAAATAAGACATCAACCAGATTAAAGATAAGAAGAATAGTCTAACCAACCCTTAATAAAGATTATAAAACATAAGATATTAATATGGTTAAGATGGTAACGAGGAGTTACCACATGATATTAACTTTGATGCGTAATGATCAAAGTTGCATTGATGCTTATTGGTCAAGGCGTTGTGGTTGTTAAGCCTTGATGCTTATTGGTCAAGGCGGTGTTGTTGTTAAGCCTTGATGCTTATTGGTCAAGGTGTTACTGGTGTTAAACTTTGATGCCTAAAGGATCATAGCGGAGGTGGTGGCTACGATTGTTTCATGTTGTTGTACATGTATCCA
Source organism: Sophora flavescens (assembly GCA_030762895.1). Taxonomy (NCBI): domain Eukaryota; kingdom Viridiplantae; phylum Streptophyta; class Magnoliopsida; order Fabales; family Fabaceae; genus Sophora; species Sophora flavescens. The sequence goes on from CM061065.1 coordinate 142,531,651, forward strand.
CGCATTGGAGATGTTAGTGGGGGAAGCTGCAACATAGGGGTGGTCGTCTGAGGGTAAGACGATCTAGCCCTCCGTGGTGATTCATCTAGCTGGATCGTGTGCCCCCGAGGTGGTGCGTCCGAGAGTAAGGTGCATCGGCTATCCAAGGGGTTCACCCATGGTTTGGTGAATTGCCGGCATTGGTGCTTAATGGCCAATGTGGATATGTAACTCCGACATTGTCTTCCTGAGTTAGTTATGGATCCACATGCATACCAGAGTAGTGGAGTAGTACCGCACCGCATAGCATACATTGTTGGTTATGTTGGATGAGATTATTATGCTATATATTGTATTATGTGTTATGTATACGTTTATATATGTATTGTATTATCATCTTCCTAACTGCCATATTGCCATTATGATTATACAATGGACGGTTTCTTACTCCCTATTTTTTGTTGTTTCCTTTCATGTAACTTGTTTTATGCAGAGGATGGTGAGTAGCTTGTCGAGGAATGACTCCAAAGAGCTCGCTCGCTCGTAGTTTAGGATTTTAGCCTTACGTAGTTATTTTCGATGTATTTTTTGTATTTGGTTACCAACTCTGATATGTGACATCGGGGTTTATGGTTTATGTTTTGATTCATGTACCTGCTATCTTATGTTTTTATTTTACTTTATTATAAATGAATGTTTTATTATATATATATATAGTTGTTCGAGGTAGAGGGTGTCACAGGCCTTGCCCGTACCATATCTAGAGTCATGTCTAAGTTTTGCTGGCCAAATATGAGATCTGATATTACTCAATATGTCCAACTATGCACTATATGTCAGCAAGCTAAGTCTTCCAATGCACTTCCTGCAGGTCTATTGCAGCCATTGCCTATACCTCAGCAAGTGTGGGAAGATGTGGCCATGGACTTTATCACTGGCTTGCCCGTTTCTTTTGGCTACACTGTTATTCTAGTTGTGGTAGACCGACTCTCTAAATATGCACATTTTATGGCTCTCAAAACTGACTATACAAGCAAACAAGTAGCATAACTTTTCATGAACAATATAATTAAACTCCAAGGCATGCCAAAGTCCATTGTGTCCGATAGAGACAAAATCTTCACCAGCAAATTTTGGTAACACCCATTCCACCTACATGGCACAACTTTTGCCATTTCCTCTGCATAACACCCCTAATCTGATGGGCAGTCCGAGGTGCTAAATAAATGCCTAGAGGTTTATCTCAGGTGTTTTACGTTTGAAAACCCCAAACTCTGGTTCATGACTATCACATGGGCCGAATATTGGTACAACACTACCTTCAACACAAGCCTAGCTTAACTACTTTCAAAGTTGTTTATGGAAGAGATCCGCCTAGCCACACTCGCTATATCCCTCATCCTACTGACCCCCTACCTTACAAAATGACCTGTTACATAGAGACATTTTACTAGCTCGACTGAAATACAATCTCACTCAGACCCAACAAATTATGAAGTCACAGGCAGATAAAAGAAGGAGGGAAGTCCATTTGGAAATTGGTGATTTGGTCCTAGTGAAATTGCAACCTTATAGGCAAAATTCTGCTGCATTGAGGAAACATCAGAAATTAGGATGAAGTATTTTGGTTCATTTCCTATTATTGCAAAAGTTGGCTCAGTAGCCTACAAGCTACAACTTCCAGAAACAGCTAAAATACATCTAGTCTACCACATTTCCCAACTGAAGCCATTTCGTGGAAACCCCATTACTCCTTATTTACCCTTGCAACTGACCACTACTGAACTTGGCCCCGTACTCCAGCCAGCAACAGCATTACAAACCAAAAACATTCATCAGGGTAACAGGTACATTCCTCAGGTTTTGATTAAATGGGCTAACACAGATGAGTCTGAGGCCACTTGGGAGGATGCAAATGAGTTTAGAGCCAACTACCCTAACTTCAACCTTGAGGAAAGGTTGATTTTAAAAGGGAAGGTATTGCAATGACATCACTCAATGGAAATGCCATAGTGGATAATGATTTAGCTGAGGCACCAAATAATATAGGAAATGTGTTAGTTATGGAAGAGCCAAAAATCATGGGGCCAAGGAGGAGTAACAGACAAAAGATAACCAACACTAGGTGTAAAGATTTCGTGAGTGAGTGAGTTGTATAAGAGAGAGAAAAGGGGAAACAGGAAGGGTGTGCAATATGTGATGTATTTTCTAAAACTTCTCTCTCTCACTGAATATTCTCCATATCTCTTGTATTCTTCTTCATTTCTCAGTCTAGTACAGAGCACATTCCAGCCTATATACTTGAAGTTGGTGACATTTCATTTCACTCAAACACAATCAGATACACTATTCAGTATAGTCCACTCTTTTAGGCACATTACACAGACTCCAACTCAGTTCTATTTCTTACTTCTCAGAGACAAAACAGATGTCTATTCAGTATTTACACTTTCCTTATTCGACAACCGACAAGGGACGATCGACGAGCGGCGAACGGATCGTGTATGATTCTCTGAGATAGTCTGATATGTTTCTTTAGTGAGAAAGAAAGTGGAAAATGAAATTTTACTATGAAGTGTGAACAAATAGTGTGGGAAAACAGTAAAGTGGTGGGGAGGCGTGTTTTATCTTTTATGACTTTTCTGATTTTTCAACTTCCCAAGAGTTATGATAAGTTTCAATCTTTTTACAAAAGATTTTTTTAAAAGCATTTATTAATCATGTCCATTTACAATGCAACCGACATAGAAAATATACTCTAAAGAGTTAATGTCCATTAGGTAAATGTGCATTGGTTTGACCATGTGCATAAATGTACTCTGAACCGTGGGCATGAATTTTTTCTAAACCAACTTTGAGATCTAGCCACTTGTGGTCCTACTGCTGGAACTCCTCTTCCAGCTCCACCTCCATTGTTTCCAGCTCTTCTTCCTGTAGCTGTCAGTTGTTACACAAACCACAATCTGCAATCTCGTGCCATATGACCCGGTTTCCCACAGTTGAAACAACTAGGCCTATTCATACGGTCTTTAGCATAATGCGGTCCTCCACATCTAAAGTAAACTAAGTCTTATGGTTGCTGACCCGCTCTAGCCATTGGTGCTGATGCAGGTGCCTGCACTGGTCTAGCATATGGTCTGTGTCTCCACTGAGAACCACTTCCTCCACACCTCAAAAAATTTGATCGTTTAGGACCTCCACTCCTCAGTTGTTTCTGTTCATTGGCCATCCTCAGATCTATGTTTTCGATGGCGCTGCATCTCTCGACTAGTTCTGGGAAATACTGAATGTTGAGAGACACTATAGCCCTCTACAGCTCATTTCTAAGTCCTTCCTCAAATCTTCTACATTGCCAGTCTTTATTTGGAAACCTCTGATAATACTCATAAAACTTGATCATCGCCTCAAAACGTGATGCGTAATCACCCACAGTCATGTTGCCTTGTTTGAGGTTTATAAATTCCTTTTCCTTCTCTCGTCGAACTAGACGTGGAAAATATTTTTCGAAGAAGCAGTCAGTGAATAACTGCCAGTTAATCATTCTGCCCTCAGCCTCCAATAGTTGTTTCTTTCCCTTCCACCAGAACTCTGCTTCTTCAATTAGCATGAAGGCATGATAAGTCACTTTTCTCTCCTCATTACAGCGCCCAGTTTCAAATATCTTCTCAATCTCTTGTATCCACCATTCAGCCTTCTCCGGGTCATACTCTCCTCGGAATTGAGGTGGCTTCCCTTTCCTAAAAGCAGCCAATCCTGCATCCTCAACTGTTGCAGCCCTTCTTTGATTCTTTAGTTCTATCTGATCTCTATTCATCTGCAGCATCTCAGCATTCTACTAGGTTTCTAACAGCATAGCAGCAGCTATCGTTTCCATAGTATTGGGAGTCGTAGATGACTCTCCTTCATTGATGGTATTGTTGACAGCTCCTATAATTCTTTCTGGAGTTCTGTCACCATTGTTGGTTGGATGTCCTCTTCCTTGAGTCATGATTCTGTAAAAGAAATCATCCGCTCTTATTAGTTTGACATATAATACTACATAGGCAAGTATATACATACCATATGCCATACCAATATTAATTTTTGCAGTAAAATAGGACACACTACCCAACTTCTAAGCATAGTCAAAATTAGATGTGGATTCGACTAGACACGGCCAGTAACAACATCATATACCTCGCAGTCTGATCAGAATCAAATTGCTCTGATACCATATGAGACACCCCATTGTGCCCCAGTGTTTTATTAGATTAATTCCCTCATAATTCATTTCTTAATCGTGTGATTAGCGTGAAAAATACGTAAAAATTAAAACTTATATAATAATCATATAACTTCTGAAAATTAAACACACCAACGTTGTAATATATAAATACACACATGTTTATTTATTACATTACCAAAATACTGTTGAGGGTATCCTCTCAGTAGGATCCCTCACAGGCATAAACTTAAATAAAAGTCATACTTGGCTAAAAACATATAAAAATTACTTCTTAGACACACTGGCCATACTATCTATACTCTAATCACCATGGATCACCGCTCGACCTCCAGCGTCTGGTTCGTAAGGAGTTCCATCCAACTCCTCAACAACCTCCGTTTCATACAGAGTTCCGTCCAGCTCCTCAGCAACATAATCCTCCATTGGGTCTTCTAATGTAAGTAAAGTAACCCACAAAAATACAGAAATATAGGGGATAAAAAGCAGTTATATCATCAAAAAACGGAAAAGAATCATAGCATATTATACATTAATTGTCACATCATTCAATACCTAACTAACAAAACATCCTCAAATTCAAGTATCATCCTCTACCCCCAAACTCGTACAACTAGACTTTCATAATGATGTGGCCACTATTGATTTCTTTCACACATTCCTCTCGGGGAATGTTAGTCAATTGTTCAAGCAACAGGTTCCAAATTCCCGGTGCACATTCTCTTCCATGGTGAGAACGCTCATGCTAAACATGACACTATAGTTGCATGATGCTCCCGGTGCACACCCCTTCCACTCCCGGGGGTGCTCAATGAAATTCAATGACACTATAGCTGCACAACCTATTTCTAAGGTGGAACGGTCTTGCGAGAACTCTTGACCTCGTGTATTATATTACTAATACACGGTTGTGAACACCAACACCGACCTCGTGTATTATATTACCAATACACGTGAATCTCACCAACCCATTTTAACACCATCCTAGTGCCTTAACCTTCCACTAGAACTCAACACATTTTCTAGGTCACCACACCTCATTACAATACATCATCTAGGTTAGGCACCTCTAAGTCACCATTATTCTCACACCCAAAGCAAACAACTATCTCTCGAACAACATATATATCTTTGCTTAAATTCCACTAAACACAATATTAACAACCGGGTAGATCATGCATAACATAACATTATAAGATATTCAAACACCAAAGATAATACGTCACATGCAGGTGGAATACCTCAACCAGCGGATCACAGTAAATTCAACAACAACAATACAATTCAGACATCATCAACTAACTAAAATCAACCTAATATCGATAATCCTACAATCCCCGAATCACCATTGGTTTTACATAAAAGGTTTCCAATGTGATTTTGGTCTTGTCGATTACTCGACCACTAGTAGGGTTTAGGTCGCCCTACACAATTATCATATAATCTACTACTTATCGATTTCGATGATAGGTTGATTCTTTCCCTAACCTGGGTTATCACTGGAATTATGAAATTGATGTCCCTCGTTATCACGCCACACATTATCAAATTCACCTTCATCCAAACAACACAACAACAAGTTAATCAACAAACCCTCCCTTAATCACTTTTAGTTAGGTTTGGCCAAGTAATTCAAATGAGGGTTAGGGTTATGTTATCATTTTAATCTTTTGGATTCTAGGTGCTTATGTCTTGGATAACTAGGACAAATTTTTATAAGTTGAAAATATGAAACAAAATCCTCTAACCTCCAAGGTTAGGGTTTCAGCCATGAGCACAAAAATAGGTGAGAAAATTTATTTGGATTCAAGCTATTGGATCATAACAGTACAAATACCAAAAAGAATAAAAACCATAACCTTAACTCATCAAATACTTTTCTAAACATTTTTACATAATATCAGAAGAAATAGATCTAAGACTTGAAATAGATAAAACTTGATGAAACTTGCGATTAGTTGAGGATTAGGAACATAGAACCCTCAAATAGCTTAGATCTAACCTCATCTAAGTTAAAAATTGTACAAAACCTCCTTTGTCCACTTTAACATAGATTCGGCCCTGTCTAGAACAATAGGAAGGAAAATGATTTTGCTCACATACTCTTAGATGATGAAAATAGAAGGCATATAAGGATCATAGAAATTAGTTTCAGATTAAAATGATTTTTCTACAATTTTCTAGAGATTTTAAAAGTTATGAACCCTAATATGAACCTAGTTGAATATGAACTTGGATCATGAAAATAATTGAAGAACATAGGGTTTATTCTTGATGAGGATCAAGGTTTACCTCTTGAAAATGGAAGATGAGCAAGAAATATACTGGTTGCTTCAATACCTTTGTTATGGAGGTTTTGGAGAAAAAGGAAGAAAATGAGAGAAAGCGGAAGAATGGAAGAAGATGTAAGAAGGTTGGAGATGAATGAAGAAATGAAGGTGAAGAGATGGGGGGGGGGGGGGGGGGGTTGCTGTTGGGGGTACTTATAGATATGAAATTGGTTTAACATAGGTTAGGTTTAATAGAATCATCGTTAAGTTTATATAAATATCTAGAAATTTTCAAATCAATATCTAGATATTTTCAAATAAATATCTAGATTTTTTTTGTTATTTGATCCCGTCTCTGTCGATTACCCGATTAACAACCAAAACGCCCGAGAATCGTCTAATATCTTATTTTTTTACAAAAATTTCAAAATAACGTATCTCGTTGGAAACGTGATAAAAACCTACATTGTTTCGTTCATGAGTCAAAATTAGGTTTTCTAATCATTAAAATCTTACTGTCAGTGAAAATGTTGATGGTTTGGCAAGTGTACCAAATCGTACAAGTAATAAAGTGAAAGTAGAGTATCGTTCCCAATGAGGATTATGATTAAGTATCAATGTAGCTTAGGCAATTGATATTTGAACTAATGAATTTCATGTTTATATAAGACTACAAGAATATTGAATTTAATGGTGTCACAAAATTGAACGAATCAAGTAAAAGTAAAGAGTGAAATCAATATAGGTAAAGTGGTTAGGTATCGGAATCCTCAAATTCTTTACTTGATGTAACTTTATTCAATCCTAATTACAATTCATTCCATTCAATTGACATTCAAATCACTAACCTAGATTTATCCCTAATCCCTTAGGTGATAATCCTTTTGTACCAATTAAGAACCCTAATTCCTTAAGTGATTCAAGAATTAGCACAAACATTAAGCATGAGATGCATAAGACTGTATTGCTATAGAGTTCTATTCCTAGAATCCACATTCCAATGGTAATCTACCTCAATTCCAATCCAATAACCAATTTTCCAATTGTGAAATTGAATCAAACATCAATCTAGAGTTGATCAATCAATAGAAGCATTAAGCATAGAAGCAATTGAATTGAAATCAGAGATTGAGGTCAATTACATCAAGAATCCAATTAGAATCATCCTAAACCTAACCTAAGTGATCTAGCAACTCATAATAGAGAGAGTAGAGATGGAAGAACTTGAGTATGAGAGAGTGGAAGAATCCATGGAAGCTCCAACTCTTGTTCCAAAGCTTGAGTCTTCAAGGAAGTGGAGAGAAAGTGATGAACCAAGGTGTGAAAATGTGAAAAATGAGCCAAAGATCCATTTCCAACAACTGAAGCACGTATTTATAGGTTCTCTGCTCGTAACCCAACGCTGGGCTTCCTGATCTCAGCGCTGGGCGCTGGCCTCTGCACCAAAACGATGCTTGCTGTCTTCATGGGCGCTGGGCTCTTGCCTTTCTGCCCACGCTGGGCGCTCATTGTACTATTGCAGCTTCTGTTTCTATCCAGGCTGAGCGCCAGGTTCTCGAGCTGAGAGCTAGGACTTCAATCCTTCATATTTTCAACATATTTTTGAGTATATTTTTCATATAAAAGATCAAAACACTAATCGAATGAATGTGCACATTTTCTATCCCTTTTCATTCACAAATCCTAAGATTATTTACAAACTTATTCCTATTTACACTTCCAAACTAACATAAATTGCACATTCATCACAATCCCAAACTTAGAGTTTTTGCTTGTCCTCAAGCAAACAATTAAAATTCAAATAAGGGTTTGAGAAATGGATTTTCATGTTCAATTCTCTTGTGAAGCACATTACTCATGCAAGACTTCAATTCCTTAACACTTTCGCAAAATGCACAAGCATCACACAATCATTCATAAATTCCAATTGATCATATGCTTCATGCTTTAAAACAATCAAACATACTACAAAATTATCTCCATTGAATGCACAAAATATTCTTTTGAAACCTCTCTATCAAGTGTTTCACACATCCTTACTTGGGTATTATTTGCTCTCAATTCCAATCAAAATGCATTCCCCAATCCTAATCTTGACAAGATTCTAAGAACACATATCACAAATGTCAATCCAACACATATCATGAGGTCTTTTATTTAATTGTAATGGGGCTAAGGTGGGGGTGGATAAAATCAAGTATATAGGCTAGACTACTTTGGCTTCAAGGGATGTGGACTCTCTTGGGGCTTCCCTTACTTTGCTAATACACAAGCACATAGCACACAGTTTGTGCTATTTCCCTTTTTATTTTATTTATAACTCTCTTTTTCTCTTATTATTTTGTTTTGTTTCTTCTTGTTTCATTCTCTTTTCATTATTTTCTTTTTCATCTTTCTATTTTGCCTTTTTCTCACTTTTGTATACTTTCATTGTTTCTTTTTCTCTTTGGCTTTTTCTTTTTCAGTTTTTTTCTTTTTCAAATTTTTTTTTTAGTAGGCATCTTTAGTGGCCTACTCTCACCCCAAACTTTATTTGCTTGCTTGTCCCTAAGCAAGAGAAAAACCCCAAACTTAAGTCTAAACATTCCTCTAAGCCAAAATAGTGGGACAAAATTGTTTTTTCGATTTTTGGCTTGTAATGTGTTATTGTGCCAAGAAAAATAGGCCAAGGCTCTATTGGGCATATCAATGGCAAATGATAGGATAGCAATTATGGCCCTAAGCTTAAACAAAGAATTATTGCCTCAATCATTTATGCATATGCAAGAACAATGTGATAGTAACAAGAATCAAGGCAAGAAAAGGTGAGAACATGCAAGTGATGGATAATCGCACATGACAAAAATCAAGTAAAATGATGTGTTTGGGCTTAAAAGCTCACAGTTTAGGATCATGTGCAAGAGAAAATCCATGCATTCAACATTGCATCAATCATAGCCTGAAAAATTGGCACAAACAATTCACAAGGATCGATGCTTTCAATGAATTCATGTGCTAGCTAGTACAAGATGCATCATGTTAGAAATTTCAGCCAAGCAAAAGTTCTATGCTTACTAGAAACTCTACACAAAAATCCATTCAACATAAGTTGTGCAATATGTGCAAGTTTGGACATTTTATTCCTACAACTAACTAACAATTAAGGAGGGTAAAAAAAAATAAAGAGTTTAGAGCACCCCCTTTCTTCTGCACCAAGGATGAGCATGTGCAAATTTTTTTTTTATAGAAGGCTAGCGCTCAACGCGAGGAATCCATGCTCAGCGCCCAAGGTGCAGTACTTTCTGCCGAGACTGCTTTTTGTTTGTGCTCAGCGCTCACAGTAGCGCCCGACGCCCACACAAGGCCATTTTCACCCTTCTTTTATGTCATTTCTCCCCTTCCTTTGGTCCACTTTCCTTAGATGTGTCTTCATAACAATTCAAAGCAATTACACCACATAAGATGGCCTACATATCAAGGAACCACTCAACAACTCAATGAACTACTTATTTTTTCAGGATAAGGAAAAAAATGCAAGAAGAAAATGCTTGGGTTGCCTCCCAAGTAGCGCTCCTTTAACATCACTAGCTTGACATATTGTCACTCCATTAGGGTGGATAGTTTGATAAAAAGAAAATTTCATCCTTCCGCTTTCTTCTTTTAGGTAATAATCCCATGTATTTGGCATAGGGACAAGAATGTTCCCATACTCCAACAATTAAGCATTTGGGATATGTGTTCCCCCATTTTTGAAGCATGTAAAACTCATATCGCATAGGACTCTTCTCTTCAATCAACAAGGGTTGAGTCTTAGTCATATGGATCTCTTCTTATATCACCCTTGGCTTCTCTCCGATGTCATTATTTTTTGTTTTTTTGTTTTTCATCTACTTCTACAACTACACTTTCCTTTTGTTTTTCCTCCACCACTTCAATTGAGTCATTTTCACTTTCCATTTCTACAAGCACTTCTTCTTCTTGCTCAACAATTTCCCAAGCATGTGACTCTTGCTCTCTTACTTATCTTTTTCTGCACAAATCCAACCAATTGCTCAGATAAAATCCCAACTTGAATCTCAAGATCCTTGATTGAAGCTTGTATGTCCTTGAATTTCGTTTGAGTAGCTCCAATAAATTGAGTTAGAACCTTTTCAAGGTTGGACACTCTATCTAGTGACTTATTGGATTGATGGTACGGTTGTGCATCTTGTTCCCTCATGAGGTTCTCCATGTAATAAGCCTCCCCTTGTGCATTGAATTGAGCCTCACAATTTTCAAGTTTATGGTATTCACCACAAAAATCACATGTAGGTTGCAATGGTTTCATTGCCTTCACTTGCATGACTTGAAGTTGTTTAGACATCAACTCCAATTTTTTTGAAATAAGTTTTCTTTGAGCAAGAAGAGTAGCTTCAAAGATGTCCATGGTCTGTAGTGGATACTTTCCTCACAAAACAAGAATCCAAAGTAATAGAAAATATGAGAATATCCAATAAATCAATTATTTAACAAAAATAGAAAAATAACAAAGAAAAAATGTTCAAATTAACAATGCATTAGCCTTGTTGCTATTGAAATCAACAATCCTCGGCAACGGCGCCAAAAACTTGTTGATGGTTTGGCAAGTGTACCAATTCGTACAAGTAATAAAGTGAAAGTAAGTATCGTTCCCAATGAGGATTGTGATTAAGTATCAGCGTAGCTTAGGCAATTGATATTTGAACTAATGTATTTCACGTTTATATAAGACTACAAAAATATTGAAATTAATGTTGTCACAAAATTGAATGAATCAAGTAAAAGTAAAGAGTGAAATCAATATAGGTAAAGAGGTTAGGTATCGGAATCCTCCAATTCTTTACTTGATGTAACTTTATTCAATCCTAATTACAATTCATTCTATTCATTGACATTCAAATCACTAACCTAGATTTATCCCTAATCCCTTCGATGATAATCCTTTTGTACCAATTAAGAACCCTAATTCCTTAGGTGATTCAAGAATTAGCACAAATATTAAGCATGAGATTCATAAGAATGCATTGCAATAGAGTTCTATTCCTAGAATCCACATTCCAATGGTAATCTACTTCAATTCCAATCCAATAACCAATTTTCCAATTGTGAAATTGAATCTAACATCAATCTGGAGTTGATCAATCAATAGAAGCATTAAGCATAGAAGCAAATCACTCAAATTGAATAAACTTGAATTGAAATAAGAGATTGAGGTCAATTACATCAAGAATCTAATTAGAATAATCCTAAACCTAACTTAAGTGATCTAGCAACTCATAATAGAGAGAGTAGAGATGGAAGAACTTGAGTATGAGAGTGTGGAAGAATCCATGGAAGCTCCAACTCTTGTTCCCAAGCTTGAGTCTTCAAGGAAGTGGAGAGAAAGTGATGAACCAAGGTGTGAAAATGTGAAAAATGAGCCAAAGATCCATTTCCAACAGCTGAAGCACGTATTTATTGGTTCTCTGCTCGTAACCCAGCACTGAGCTTCCTGATCTCAGCGCTGGGCGCTGGCCTCTGCACCAAAACAGTGCTTGCTGTCTTCATGGGTGCTGGGCTCTTGCCTTTCTGCCCATGCTGGACGCTCATTGTACTGCTGCAGCTTCTGTTTCTGTCCAGGCTGAGCACCAGGTTCTCGAGCTGAGCGCTAGGACTTCAATCCTACATATTTTCAACATATTTTTGAGTATATTATTCATATAAAAGATCAAAACTCTAATCAAATGAAAGTGCACATTTTATAACCATTTTCATTCACAAATGCTAAGATTATTTACAAACATATTCCTATTTACACTTCCAAACTAACATAAATTGCACATTCATCAGAAAACACTGACTGTTTTCCGTTTGAACTATTGCCAAAATTCGTCCGAATACTCATAATATTTTATTTCTGATCAGAAATTTGGAAAGTAGACTTCCTCACGTACAAAATATCAAAAATCTACAAATTTCAGTTTTCGCGTCAAATTAGGGTTTTCTGTCAGTATAAAATTATACTGTCAGTTAAAAATGCAGACCGGTTTCCGTTTGAGTTTTAAACCCAAATTTTAACTAGAGCTTCCTATCATAGAGTAGGTTCTAGATATGATTTTGTTTTCTCCAAAATCATTTCCTGAGTCTCAAATAAAAATATAAATAAATATATTTTTACTGTTTAACAGTAAAAAGTATTTAGTGAAACCCTATTACTTATATGTGAAATTGGTGAAGCAAGCTATAGATATATAAAGGGGAGAAGGAGTGTGATCTCACATGAGGATGGATTGGTGTGGTGGGTCACTAGATCAGGATTGTCACTATCTATCGTGACTTTGTGTCAGCATCTAATGTTCTTATCTTATTAGATTTGATACCATAGAGTAGTGTTCATGGTAAGGAAGTACAAATTGATGATTTAATAACAGGAGTCCACAAATAAAAGATTGTTAAAATGTACAGTTTAGGGAAAATGTCGTGTCATGGCTGTATGGTTAGCTTTTTGGGAAAATGTACAATTTAGCGCTTATAATCTATTACTATATATAAATTTGGTAAATTTTGCTATAGTGTTCTACAGTGATACTCGCACTTATGTTGTCACCCTGTCTTTTTTTTTTTAATAAAAATAATCAATACATGAAACTTAAAAACAAAATAAAAACACTATTAGACAAAAAAGAAAAGAAAGATCTAGATAACATTCCTCACTTTCACACTTGCACTTGCAAGATAATAAGATATAACAATAACTCTTTTAGCGATGAACACATGTATTTTCAATATAACAATTGCATCTTATAAACATCATGGAGCATCGTTCACCGATAAACCTTTTACTTATTTCTCTCAAATAGAACATGTCCACTTGTTCGCTCATAAAAAAAATGTCCACTTATTCAAAAATAATAATAATAAAAAGTAAATCAGTTGAACAAGACAAAAAGACCTTTTTAATAAAGTGTTTGCATATTTAACTTCTAGTGTTTGTAAATATTTTAAAAATTTGTTTTTTTACTTTTCTATCTTTTTAAATTACTTTTATGTATAGTATTTTAAATAGGTTTTTTTATGAATATTTTAAATAGTTGTTTTCTAATTAGTTAACTTTTTACAAATAATATAGTTAATATAAATAAATTCATTGACTGAATTAATTATAAATTAAATTAAATTACAGGTACTTAATTTTTTTACTAAGTTTTGAATATATTTATATCTTAATAGTTTTAAAGAGGTTGGAGCACTTCTAAAAATTTTGAATAAAATCCTACTAACTAATTATTCAACTCTATTAATATATGATTGTAATTTTTATTTTTTATAATGTAATATTATAAATTACTATAATCTTAAGTAATAAATTAAAGCAATCATTGTTTTATATTGTATTTTAATTAATGTAATGTCATACAATTATTTTTTTAACTTAAAATTATATTTATTTTATATTTTATTAATTTATCTAATAATTCTCATTATATTTAGGCTTAGTTACAGTTTTGGTCCTTGTAGTTTCACAAATTTGTGATTTTAGTCCCTGTAGGCTCAAATCAAGTCCATCTAATTGCAAATTTGAACAAATCTGATCCTGTCATCAATCTTCTGTTCAATATTTAATGAGAGCTATTGACCTAGCTAACCCTTTGTGAACTGACATTAGGGTAGGATTAGTTTTATTTAATTAGTTCAAAAAATAGCTAAAACTAAAGTTAAAAGCCAAAAGTTCTAAAAGAGAATGTTCGTACAGAGCATGTTCGTGAAACTACCGGCACTGATATCATATCCATTTGTGAAATTATAGGTACTTAATTTGACCAATTGAAACTATAGAGACCAAAATCACCCATTTGTAAAATTATATGGACTAAAATTATAATTATGTCTTATTTTTATACAATGCACAAAATAAATTTTTGAGCCCCATGCATCGCACGGGTACAAAAGTCTTGTTGAAAGTTTAAATGAAAGGAATAAGGCAATGTGCCAATGTTTTTAGCCCATACTTCTAAGGGAAGGTTTGGCCCAAGACATAAACTAATGGATTAAATTTGTTTTTAGTCCCTCATTTTTTTACAAAAGTTCAGTTTTAGTCCTCCATTTGAAAAATGTACTTTTTAAGTCCCCCATGTTTTAAAATTTGTCAGAAGTGGTCCCTACACCACACTTCCTTTTGAAAAACGGGTGACTAAAACCAATTTTTTATAAAAAAATGAGGGACTAAAAATGTGTGGTTGTAAAAAGTGAGGAACTAAAAATATGTGGTGTAGGGACTACTTCTGACACATTTTAAAAAATGGGGGACTAAAAAAATACGTTTTCCAAACGAGGGACTAAAACCAAAATTTTGTCAAAAATGAGGACTAAAAACATATTTAACCCTAAACTAATTAAGCTAGGTTGCATTAATGAAGTTTGTTGCGGTGGAATTTGATAGAGGCAGTAAAATTAAATCTACCTATTCTATTCCATTTATTATTTAATAAAACTAGGTTCTCTATCTACATGTCTCAACTTCTTATAACTCCATTTTTGGGTAATTCCTTGCTTGTTTGTTTAAGATTTTGAGCCATTCAAATTTTATTTTAGGTGGAGTGAAATTGATTTTGGAGATTTGAGGGTGTTTGTTTACAAAATTTCGTATTACAAAACTGATTCTAGGTTGGATAAAAATGACTTTAAGAGAAATAAGAACTTCTAGCTTTTCCGTTGAGTAGAATTGATTCTAAGTGAGAGACTCACAAAAATCTTTATACTTACATGAACAAAGTGATTTTACTTTATCACTCAAACAAAATCAATTATTCAAAACTCACATTTAAAATACTATTATCAAACACAAATTAATTTTTTTAACTTCGGTCTTTTTAGAATCAATTCTTTTGATATAAATTTTATCAAAATCTAAAACAAATGGACCCTCCATCTCCTACCGAGTCATTGTATTTCTATTTTTTATTTTTAATTATGAAATTATTAATTCCTACTACTTAATACTTATCATTTCAAATTTTTACAACACTTTTTTTGATACTTGGCTCAGTATGCAGGCTTCTCCCTTGTTTGGTGGTATGCGGTTGCAGGCTTCCCCTTCTTTCTTTCTTCTAGTGTGGTATGCGATGGTGGTTAGCTCACCGATTTCTTCCTTGAGCTTACAATTTTTTTTTGCTTTCTCACAAGTTCAGTGGCAGCCGTGTGGTCTCTATTATTCTTCGATACTTCTTCTTTGGCTTCGGTTGAAGATTGCGAGATTCCTGGTCTCTAGACACTTCTTTGGATCCACTGGCAGATTGTGATATTTCTTTGTTGTTTGAGACTTCTCCATTAAAATTTTGTGTGTTCTTCTCATTTTTTCCTGTCCGTTATTTGTTGACCTCACCTCTCTGTGTTCTTCATTTTTTGTCTTGAAAGATTCTTTTCGTATTTCTTACATTTCTAATATTTTGATACTAGGGTTTTAGGAAGAATAAGAAACATTTGTATTTAACTTATAATAGGTCAGTTAGTTGCTCCCAATGATGTATCTTAAGTATATTTATACTTGCCTTTCAGTTGTTTTATTTAACATTCGGTCTAATGATTTCTATTGTTGGTGTATAATTCGATTTTACGTTTGAGCATGTTGATGGTTGTGATATAAATCTCATCAGAAATTGAGGTTATGCTACATTCATATTATTGGGTAAAATTGATGAATGGTTTGATGGTGACCACATTAATGAGATTTGATTACTTGCTTGTCGTAGGAAATATTGAAATAATGATAGCAATAAAAGTAATTGAATGTCTTCATTGCTCAAAGCTCCAACTTCTATAAAAGCATATTTCAATTTCGATAAATGCACATTTGAATTCTTATAGGCAAGCCAAAAAGAATACATCTCCAATCAATAGCAGACAGAGTGAAATCTAAATTGGCAGCTTGGAAGGGTTCTCTACATTCTATAATGGGTAGAGTTCAGTTAGTTAAGTCAATTATCCAAGGTATGCTCCTACATAGCTTTCATACTTACCTGTGGCATGCTTCTCTGTTAAAGTCTATGGAGTCTTTGATTAAAAACTTTATTTGGTCAGGAGACATCTTCAATAGAAAACTTGTTACGATGGCTTGGAAAAAGGTTTGTACTCCATTTATGGAAGGAGGTCTAGGCATTAGACCTCTCAAATCCATTAATAATGCTGCTCCTTTTAAGCTCAGGTGGAATGTTATCACCTCAAACAGTCAATGGACTAGTTTGATCAAAGCTAGATGCTTTAGAAATAAGGATCCCTATTCTCATTACATCAGATCCTCATTGTGGCATGACATCAATCTGTTTATTCATTCTGTGATAGATAATTGTTCATGGAAATTAGGAAATGGTCAGCTTATCAATTTTTGGTTAGACAAATGGCTCTCTCAACCAATTGTGGATGTCTTGCAAGTCCCATCAGAGTTGCATAGCTCTCTTACAGCTTCGGTAGCAGATTTCATTGACAATAAGGCTTGGCTAATTCCTGGTTCTCTATTTGCTAACTGTCCTGAAATTACAGCTGAAATCAGGAAGGTTGTTACTCCTTTAGTGCATTGTGATGACTAAATTATGTGGCAGCATTCGGATTCTGGTTTGTTGTCTTTTAAAGATTCCTATAACTTTCTTAATCCAAAACAGCAAATAGTTGATTGGGGTAAGATCATATGGAATTCATCAATTCCCCCTTCTATATCATTTTTACTTTGGAGGCTTCTTCATGGAAAAGCTCCTACTGATGAAAACTTAAAAGCTAAAGGCTGTGTCATAGTTTCAAGACGCTGTCTTTGTGGTATTGTAGAGGAGACTTCGAACCATTTGTTCCTTTCTTGTCCATTTGCTGTTGAAATTTGGAATTGGTTTGAAAGGATCTTCTTTTGCAGGCCAAACTTATCTTCTTTCTATGATCTGCTTTCAGTCTGTTATGTTAGTAATAACTCTTGGATTTCTGATATGAGATTGGTTGCAGTGATAAACTCAGTCTGGGTTATTTGGTTCAACATGAACAAAATTTGATTTGAAAGCAAAGTCTATAGTTCTTGGTCTATTATCAGCATGATTGCAGCTTCTGTATCCTTGTTAGGGACTTTCTCTTCAGGGACAATCTCATATCCTCAATACTCTTCAGTCCTGAATTACTTTTAAGTCAAGGGCCACATGGAGAAAGCTCCAAAAATTAGAGAAGTCAGCTGGCATCTATGAAGCACCGACTCTGACACGGACACCGCGACACGACACCGACACCGCAAAGTGGCTAACGTCAAAAACATAGGACATCGGGACACCGCTTATATATATATATATATATATATATATATATATATATATATATATATATATATATATATGTTGTTAAGCTTTACAATTTTCATAATGACCCTCACAGAAAGAATACTAAGACTAAGGGGTCATTTCACAATGCAATTTTTACAAAAATAATATCAAGATAAGAAAATGAATCATATTTTATAAAACAACTCCTATGGTAATGAGCCTCACAAAAAATGCTAAGAGGCATCATTTTGTTTTATGTCTTAAAAAGTAAAAGATCTAATTTGGGGTTGGTGACCCATGACCTTTTTAGTAAATCTTTGTTTAAAAAATATTTAGGTTTGTGACCCATGATCTCAAAATTCTAAGTTGACTTTTTTAAAAAAAATATTTTTTTTTATGATAGGAGTGTCCGAGAAGTGTCCAAGTTGCGCCCGAGAAGTGTCTGATAGGTGTCTGAGCCGAAAAAAATATTTTTTAATTGAGACACCGCAGAGGGGTGTCCGACACGTGTTGGAGGTGTGTCTGTGAAGTGTCGGTGTCTGAGGCATGTCTGATACGCGACACGACACTTTCGAAGAAGTGTCCGTGCTTCATAGGCTTGCATCCTACTTCTTGAGGCTGGTATAAGTGTAATATTGATGGCTCTGCTAAGGGTTGTCCTGGTGTAGCTGCTTGTGGTGGAATTTTTAGAGATGGTATCAATTTAATTTTCAGGATAAAACCTCATATAATTGTCGATTAGTTTCATACTCAAACCCTTTAAAATCTATATCATGGAAGTTTAATAAAAAAAAAGGTGTTTACTTACTTCTCGTAGACCTCCAAAAAGGCTCAAATAACTATCTATAACAAAAGCTAGTGTCTCTCTAGAAATATTTCTTCCTTTTACTAATATCTTCTGATCTGTGTGGTTTCCTGTTGAACACTACAAATAACAATCTGCACTAGCTGCTATTCTTTTCTTTACTTTTGACACTGTGCGACACTAAACTATTCCAGTGGGAGGGTTTTTTGGTGCTTTTTTAATTTATTAGAACCCTTGCGTCAGTTATATTTGGCTACGACATGACGCTCCATTTTATCTCTTTCTTTTTTTATCTTAAAAGCATATGGACCACCATTCTTCTTCTTTTTTTTACATAACAATTAAATGAATTCTCAAAGTCTCCTGATGTGAGTTGCAATTTGGCTAAAAGACAAACTTGTCTTTTTCGTGGGACCTTTGCCCTTTGTAACACCCTGTTTTTCGTATGCTTCCTTATCAGTAAATACATGCTTTAATGTGTTTATTTTTGATAAAATCTGAAGGATGATTTTATTTAAAATAAAATCATTTTCTCGTGTTGTTTTACTGTATGAAGTCACAGTAAAATTTTCAGTCGAAAATTCAGACGAAAACCGGTCTGCGCTTTCTCTGCCGGTACAAGTTTACTGAGCTAGGAACAAAATTTTAATTCGTGAACGAGACAGTTAGTATTTTTATGATGTTTTGTGTGGGTTGGTAAATTTTCGAAATTTTGTTGTCTGGGAATAAAATATAATATTTTATCCGGACGAAACCTTCAGAAAATACGATCGGATGTGCAACCGGTTACGTATTTAAGCAGTTAAAGGAACCCTAAAGAAGGAGAAAAGACTTGATGGGAATCTCATTTAATGTTATGACACACCTAATGGAAAAGAAAATCCTAATTACACTTCAAAATCTTACTTTTCACTTTCTCTCTCCAATCACATCACATCACATTAACTCTTAATCCACTCTTCAAGAAACTCAACTTCTTTCTTCTTCTTCCTCTTAAGGCCGTGCACTTCCACCCATCCCTCTATAAATAGCACTTATCAACTTCATTTAAACACTTTCCTTTCTCCTACTTCATTCTTAAGCTTTCATCTTTTCACTTCAAGCTTCCAAAGCTCTTGTTTTTACTCTTCTTTTCACAAAGTGTTATTCATCAAAGTTGTTCCTCTTGTTTAGGGTAATACTCTCATGTATTCTTTTCTTTAAAAACTTCATCTTTTTCTAAAGTTTCTTCTTCATGTCATTTATGAGCTTTTATCTTCAAAAATCTCTCAAAATGGTAGAAAACTCCTTTTGAGTTGAAACCAATTTCTATGGCCTTGTATTTACTTGTAGTTTAGCATACTAAAAGGTTGTGTAAAACAAAGATTCCTAACCTCTACTTCTTAATGAGGCCGAACCATACCTATGGTTTTGATGGATTTTGTTTCAACTTTTACAAGTGTGAGTTTGTATTTAAAGATTTGTTTCCCAAAATGATCATTGACCAAGGCTCCTTTATGTTAAAGGATGCTATGTCTAAAGTGATTGGAAAGTTTAAAGATTTGTTTCCCAAAATGATCATTGACCAAGGTTCCTTTATGTTAAAGGATGCTATGTCTAAAGTGATTGGAAAGTTTAAAGATTTTTACTCTACTTTAAGTCATTTACTTTATGCCATCTATATTAATGCCATTTACTTTAATTCATTTACTTTATGCCATCTATATTTATGCCATTTACTTTAAGTCATTTACTTTATGTCATTTACATTATGTCATTTACTTTATGCCATTTATATTTATGCTATTTACTTTATGTCATTTACATTATGCCATTTACTTTTATGCCATTTATATTTATGCCATTTACTTTAAGTCATTTACTTTATGTCATTTACATTATGCCATTTACTTTATGATATTATACTTTAATTATTTATAATCATATGGTGTTTCCAAGATGATCAAGACTCAAGCTCCATAAGTTTTTGGATGCTAAAAGGGTCTAAGAGATTGGAAGAATTTAAAGATTTCTATCACAAAAACCCAAGGATGGCCGAACCTTAAAGGTTATGGACCTAGGGTGTTTCGTTTTTCATTTATCCAAAGTGATCATGGTTTTGAGCTCCTTACTATTAATGGATGCTAAACCAAAGAGATTGGAAATTTTAAATGTTCCTAGCCTATTTTATTGATCAAGGCCGATTCTCCATCAAGGTGTAACTTGGTGGGATTTTTGTTCAACTTTGTTTTAAGTAATCATGTTTTAAACTCTAGCACTTGCGGATCATAAATCCCTAAGTTGCATATGTTTTGGAAACTTCTAACCCTAAGTTCTTGGTTGAGTTCTAATCCTTTGAACCTTGTGTCTTGAAACCTAGATTTGCCTCCTAACCAACCTTGAAGAACGTCCGCGAAACCTTTTATTTTCTTACATTCTCTTACCTTCTTAAGGTAAGAGGGGATTTCCTAAAGATATTCAATAACCGTATGCGTGTGTGTAGGTGTTTAACTGAATATTTATATGTTGATTGAGCTTACTTGATTACCTAATTTACTTGAACTGTTGTGCTATTACCTGATGTTGAACCGTACTTGTTCTAAATGATATAATGCATATATGTGATGAACTGCTTACAACTGTGATAATAGCATTGCACTGATGATATATACTATTGTTGATTGAAAGTTTGCTAAGCCAGACGTGCGTCTGTGCTCAACCATAATAAGGATTAAAAACCTTAATAAGCTTTGAATATGAAGGGATTGGTATTCTTTTCCAAAAGCCCTTTAAACTTAAAGTACTTGTTTTAAATGTTGGAATGATTTTGGTGTACTATTGTTATACAAGAGAAAAATCCTTTTCGAACTATGTGTCTTCAAGTGAAAACTTTCAAGAATATTTGGCGATATCCTATTGGGGGAAATATTTCAAAGATAAAAGAATTTCATAGATGCTTTATAAAAGGATTTTCAAAGAAAAGGTTTTTCCTAAATATTTTAGAAACTTTCCGATAACCTGGATAGGTTATCGAGGATTCGGTTTTGGATTTGTTTATCACTGAACGAAAAATAAGTACTTATGAAAGTGAATCTAGTACGCGAGACGTCGCCTCTAGTATTCAATGATGTGCACGTGATCTTGGATCAGTGTTAATTCGGGACTACGAGTCCTGGCTATGATATTAGGGACTTAGGTCCTAATCACGTTGTGTTGGACTGTGTCTTCTAACCGCGTGTGATGATCATGATTAAAGGTGAAGGTTGTTTTCTACGACCACAACCCTTGACTGTGGCCACGGTCTTGGGCATTGTGATTGAGCATTCGGACTATGAGTCCTATGCTTCTGAGTTTTCAAGTGATGGGGAAATGATGATTAAGTCGTTAGCCTTGAGCAGCGACAGTGAAAATAATGAACACAAAGAAATCCTTTTAAATAAAATACTTTCTCATGTGCATTTCCCCAAGCAGACGTGCTATTGATGATTAAATCAGATACAAGCTGGTATCTGGGAGTCTGTCCATGTAAACCGAGTGAAGAGGCACATGTGACGTTGCCCGTCCTGAGACCTTAATGCATGAGGGTAAGGGGGTAACTGCCCAGGTGGGCTAGAGCTTGACCAACTCTAATGATTCTCCAGTGAAAAACGGTGTTGAGATCTCATGAGATTAAGTTAGAGCCTGATATTGAAGTGCCATGCATATTTTCGAAAGATTGATTGTGCGGGTTTGATGCACTTTTGATATAACACTGATATATTATGTATATGCATGATTTAACTGCTTATATGATTCTGTGATGTATGTATCATGTGTATGGTTGTTGTGGGATATATCTTATGATGGTATCTCACTCTTACAATTATGTCAGGTAATCTTCGGGTTTTGCTGTAGTACCTTGGTACTCTAGTACCGATGTTGCAGAGGAGTTTTTCTAAGTCATTTGAAGACCTAATGTTAGAGGTTGGGAAAGTATCCCGATTGGGGGTCTCTCCAATGAATATTTGATAGAATGACCAGCTTAGGAGTTTTGAGTTGGGTTGTGTATCTAAAGAGATCCGTGAATGTAGTGTTATATACATAAGTTTAAACTTTCTCTTTCGAAAATGGAAACTTATAGAAATGTTGTATGTCATGGTAACTTTGTTACCAACGTGACTTTACATTTTAAATGTATGCATGATGGATTTTAGAGTTATCTTTATGGAAAAGAAAATTTATACCCCAGTTTTCTGACTTAAGAGAAAACAAATTTTCCGAAAGCAACCAGCAAATTATCTTTTAATTTAAATTCCGCATGGGTTACGTAAGTAATGCCCTGAGGGAGGGCGTTACACCCTTTATATATATATACATATATATATATATATATATATATATATATATATATATATATATAATTACTAATAATATTATATTTTTATACTACCAATTTTCTACCTTAGACTTCATAACAACTTATTTTTTTTATTAAAATAATTACATTGAAATTTTAGGATGATACATTTCTCCCCTCCTTCAAGAAATTTTGTCCCCGAAATTTCAACATTTAAACACTCATAGAAAAATAAATAAATAAATAAATAAACAGGAAACTGCAAAATAAATTTATTTTTATACACTATAGAGACATGAATTATGATTATCAAAATAATTTTTCAGCACAACAAACAATCGCAGGTAAGTTCAGTTCAATCACAATCAATAATTAATCAAAATCCTCATCATAGAACAAGTCTTGTACACTAGAAAACAATTTAAATAGGAAGTGAAGGTAAGCAACACAACAAAAAAAAAATCAAGCACAAGTCAACCTCAAAGTTTCTCACCCACAACAAATTAAAAAAAAAAAATTTCTCACTAACAAAACTCATACCCTTGCATGTTAGTCATTATAAATATGTACACCACGAATCAAATATTGGGTTTTCCAGGCCCAACATCTAAAAGAATAGCATGCAGTCTTTATAACTATAGCATTAGTCCTATGCGCCCATGTTTTGATTAAAGAAAAAGCCTCACTACCACAGTCCAATTTAGAATCGAACTGGTTTGATACCATAAATGTAACGCCCTTCGTTACATTAGTAATCCAAATTAATTTTCTAGTTGAAAACCTTTAAAACATTTAAATTGAATAATTGAGTCATAAAAATTTTCACAATAATTTAAGTCTGAAAGTATCTCATAAATTCAAAATAATTAAAGAAAGTAATAGTGTTAAAGAAACCATTACATCCAAATAAAACAAAGCCTCAAAACCCGGGCATCTAATAAACCAAAAGAAATAATAAAAATAAATAAATAAAGTAGAACTAATATCTTTAAGACTTTCTCAAGACGCTGCATCATCTAGCTCATCACTTGTAAACTCTGAAAGACAAAGACAACACCACTAATGAGATTTATTATCCCAGTAAGCAAACACAGTTCTAAAAGGTTTTCGAAAAGATGTTGCTTTCATTCGGCGCGGTAACCGAAAAAACAACCATGGTAATTTGTCATTTTCAAAAGTAATATAATCTCAAAGTATTTCAAATAATAACATAAATGAACCAGAACACATACAATAATATCAATACAACAAACATATGAGTGCAATGAGATCTCATTGCTTTCTCTTCGTAGAAGTCCTTTTGCCATTGCCTCGCATTAGGCCAATCTGTCATTGCTACGAGTTAGGCCATTTGCCATCTCTACGAAAGAGGTACCCATACCCTTGCAATAATTATTATTGCCTTCTATGACACCCTAACTCGGGTCATCACATTGCTACCCGTTTACGGAAATAAAATTTAATTTACTGGTTGCTTTCGAAAAATAATGTTTTCTCAACATTCATCTTTTCAAAATATGGTGATAAATTTTTTTCCTTTTAATCCTCAAGACAACAACAACGAAATCAAACCACACATAAATACATACTGTATATAAGTTATACAACTATACTGCCTCATATGTTTTCACATCTAGATCATTATCAGTTTAGTGACTCTCAAAACATAACATAACTCAATAGAACCTAAGCTGGTCGTAACTAACTGACCCTACCGTCAACCGGAGCAGCACAACCTATCTCGAACTAGACAGCCTTCTCCTTTTGTAGAAATCTTATCCCTTGTGTGGCTCTGATATGTTTGTAAGGGTGAGACGCCAATATATGGATTTAACAAAATAACTAAATGCACGACACAAAAGAAGACACATACACATATACATGTTTATAACATCTTAAGCAATCCATATTATAGCGTACAGTTTATCAATGGGTTCCACACCCCAAACATCAACATTAGAAAACTATGCATGAACACTTCAATACATCATCTACACATTCACACTTAATCTCCGGAGACCCCCAACATCATTTAAAATGAGATGATCAAGCTCGATTGCCAACAGAGGCACGTCGATTTTTGCCAACAGAGGCACGTCGATTTTTCCCAACAGAGGCACGTCGATTTTACCATAGCCCACTATCAGGAACAGTGAGAACGTCGATTTATGGATTTTTTTCATTGTACGTCGATT
The DNA here is from genome assembly GCA_030762895.1 of Sophora flavescens. Classification (NCBI taxonomy): domain Eukaryota; kingdom Viridiplantae; phylum Streptophyta; class Magnoliopsida; order Fabales; family Fabaceae; genus Sophora; species Sophora flavescens. The sequence goes on from CM061065.1 coordinate 142,556,701, forward strand.
GCCAAGGGCACAATGAACACGTCGATTTCATAAATATCATAAGATACCATGATTAACAAATACGTCGAGACATGAACATCCTCAAGATATCATGATTAACCTCGTAGGCACGTCTGCCAAAATGCATGCAAGAAAAACACTTTGTTCTCATCGTTTTCTTTGTGTTCAATCTTTCTTTGCCGAAGCTCACAATGGCTTACGACTCACATAGTTTTAAAACACCTTTAAAACTTTTATTACAACACAGGACCTCATAGTCCGAGTGCTCAATCACGACACCTCTCGACCGATGCACCAGTCTTAGGTTCGTGGTACTAGAAAACATTTTCAATGTTTCAACACGGTATACCTCACGTATACGGTATAGGCCCTCAAAGTCCAAATGGATGAGTCCATCACAACACAGAACCTTAGTACCCCGACGTCTCGGTTACTAAGTCCAACTGTACTTTCAACACGGTTGAATCAACTTTTAATTTTTAGAAATTCTTTTTCCAAGGTAGAAATTCATTATAAAATCCTTAAATAATAAAACTTAGTTTTTCACAAACCATTGAGTCACTTGAGGTTTACTTTCTTCAAAAATATGCACTGCCGTTTCAAAATTCTTGCCGTCTACACTTTTCCAAAGTTGCCGTCAAATATTATTTTTAAGGCTTTTTAAGTAAAAACTTAACTTTTCCACTTAATTAATTTTCTAAAATCATGATTAACTTATTTTCACCAATTAATTTCATAAAATAATATTTTGTAATATTCTGGAATTTCTTATATAAAATTTAGCAGTGCTAAAATATTTTCACGGTTTCGCGCTCGTTGTGACTCATAATTCACTTTTTCAGAAATAATTTAATAAAATAATAATATTTTCCAAAACTCCTTATTTTTCCCAAAATAAAATTTCCTTTAATATTATATATCAATATTTTACCGTTAAAACATTGAATATAATTTGCGTAGATTCTTAAAGCTTTTATCCGATTAACTTTAATTGAGCACTGACCACTGTCAGGCTTCTCACACATCAACCAACAGTAATATCACAGATATTTCCCAGGCAGATCATGCATCATAGCAGTATAATATACAATTGCAAATAATTAAATAAATTAAAAACAACTCCACACCAATACACAGATAAACCACACCACGTAAACAACAAAACCAATAACCACAACAACATATAAATCATATAAACCACACCACAAGCAAATAGTTATTGAGAAAAATCCCTCAGGTAAGCTCCCCTTACCTCTTGAAGAACTTAGCTTCCGATTCAAAACTTTGTCGTGGATCTGGGAACCGTCAACGCACGTACACGATAATCTAGTTTATCCTTCATTAAACATAACACTCAATCAACAAACTAACAACTAAATCAAGCCTAAAATCCTACATGTTGGTTTCGGCCAAGGGCTGAGTTTTGGGGTTAGAAATCTCTAAAATTTCTAATCATGATTAAGTCATGGATTTATGATCCTTGATTAACCTAAATCATGGATTAGTGACTAAACAACTAAAGTTGAAACTCAAAACTTCCTAACTCTTTTATACAAGGATTCGGCCTCAACATGTTCATAGGGCTAGGGTTCTTAGTTTAATAAACCAACTTGGATTTATTAAGCATACATACTAATAGCTTGATTAACAAGATCATTAAGGAAAACTTTGATCAAAACTCAACAAATCTAACCCACCTAGGGTTTCGGCCAATATAGATATTTTTGAGTAAGATTTTCATTTTAAGAAACTAACATAGGTTAGAGTGTGTAGACATACATGCCATATAGAATACATGATCATACATGACAACACATGAACAAAACTCTACCAACCCTAATTTGATAGATTCGGCCAAGGCTACGTTTTTAGGAAAGAAATTTTTGATTACATAATGCTCTTGGATTTAGATAATATGCATGATATCAAAAAGATAGAAAGTAGTTTCATCATCATGAGATTTTTCTAGAATTTATTATGATTTTTCAAAGTTCTAGGGTTAGAAACTTTAAAGTGATGAACAACTATGATATAAGCCTTGAATCAAGAAACTTGCTAAAGAACATAGGCATGATTAAGGAAGAAGATTAGGATTTACCTCTTGAAAATCAATGACAAAGGAAATCCAAGAAACTTGCTTCACAAATCTAACACTAGAAGACTTATAAACTTAGGGTTTTTGAACAAATGGCAAAAGAAACTAAGTGAAAAGTGAGAGTATGGTATTTATAGAGATAGTGGTGCCATCTTGGGAAGGATCTAGATGATGATGAGCTGTCTTGCTAAAAGGACTCAAATGCAAATAAATTCTAGGGACCATTTTGCAAATATTCCAAAAGTTTAAGGACTAGTTTGCAATTTGCAGATAAATTGTCATGATGACTTTTTACCCCATTTAATGCAAACTTATCTTGATTATTTTGGGCTGAATTTGTGTCATAGATATTTTTAAGACAAATCATGAAAGTTGAAGAAAAATCAAGAATGATGAAGAATAATCAAGAATGATGTAGAATATTGTGGAACACTCTAGAAAAATCTTGATTCATCCAACAACAAATGAGGGCAGCCTTCAATCCCTCACGGTCTTGCGCATGGGCTTGGCAAATTTGGGCTTAGATTCATTTTTGTGGGGCCCACTTAAAGACTTAAGCATTAAGCTTGACATAGGAAACTTGTATAGTTTCAAATAGGCTTTATGGAATAAATCCATGAACTAGAAAATTTTGGGCTTCAAAGCCACGTCCATTTGAGATTGAAAACAATAATTCTAGCCCAATCCACTTGAAAAAAACTTAGAAACTAATTTAGGGACAAAAGGGTAATTAACAGAAAGTTCAGGGGCTTAAGCGTAAAAATCATAAATTTTCTATTTAACCCTGAAGAACCTTCTAGACTTAAAAATAAGATTCATCTCCTTGAATCATCTCAAAATCCTAATATAAACTCTTTATCTGCTCCTGGGAACTCCGAAATCCATTCTGCCGCTCACCCGATTGCGTATTATGCCCGTAAAACGTAAATTATTTTATTTTTTTCTGAAATAAATCTAAAAATACAGAATTGTAGAAAATAAAATAATAATCTTAAGTCTTTCGTTCACGAATTAAAATTAGGTCTTTTGAGCAGTATTATCATACTGTCAATGGAATTCATGTAGGGTTTTGCTTTGATTTTCCAACCTAAATTTTAATCGTAGCTTCCTACATTCAAGTAGGATTGAGTGGTAAACTCCGTTTATTTAAAATAGTTTTCTAAGTCTCAAATAAAAATATAAACATAATTATATAAATTTCTGATATTAGAAAACAGCGAAAAGTCGGGGTGTTACACCTTCTCCTTGAGGGAGGCCCTTTGCCATTGCCTCGCATAAGGCCGATCTGCCATCGCTATGAGTTAGGCCCTTTGCCATCTCCTCAAAGGAGGTATCTCAAACAATTATCTCTTCCCAAGGGAGATAATCAATCACACGCATCGCATATCACAAAAGACATACCAAATCATAATATTCATACCACTCGTTATATAAATAATCAGTCTAATCATAATTAATCACTAATAAAATATCAATTTAATTTTAAGGATTAAACCTTATATAATTACCGATTAATTTTATACTCAAACCCTTTAAAATCTATACCATGGAAGTTAAAAAAAAAAGATATTTACTTACTTCTCGTAGACCTCCAACAAAAACTCAAATAACTATCTATAACTAAAGCTAGTGCCTAGAAATATTTCTTCCTTTTACTACTATCTTCTAAATGTGTGGTTTCCTATTGAACACTGCAAATAACAATCTGCACTAGCTGCTATTCTTTTCTTTGCTTTTGACAATGCGGCGCTAAACTATTCCAGTGGGAGGGTTTTTTGGTGCTTTTATAATTTATTAGAACCCTTGCGTCAGTAATATTTGGCTACCACATGACACTCCATTTTATCTCTTCCTTTTTTTAAATCTTAAAACCATATGGCCCACCATTCTTCTTCTACTTTTTTTACATAACAATTAAATGAATTCTCAAAGGCTCTTGATGCAACGTGAGTTTCAATTTGGCTAAAAGACAAACTTGTCTTTTTCGTGGGACCCTTGCCCTTTATATATATATATATATATATATATATATATATATATATATATATATATCAAATTTGTATTCTTTTATAATTACTAATAATATTATATTTTTATACTACCAATTTTCTACCTGAGACTTAATAACAACTTAATTTTTTTTATTAAAATAATTATATTGAAATTTTAGGATGTTACATTTTACTTTTGAGCGCACAAGTTCAAGAACCGGTATGTTAACCTCAAGATGTAACACCCCCCTTTGGCATTACTTTGTAACATGTGCGGAAATAAATTAAAAATTCTATTTGGTAGTTGCTTTTGGAAAATAAATTTATTATAAGGCAGAAAACTCGGCATACCGTTTTTATTTTCAAAAGGGTTCAATTTCCAAAAGGAGAAACTTGAAACCAAGAATATATTACAACATCACAGTTACCGACCTTTTCAACATAAAACCCAAAACAAGACTCCTAAGTTGGTCGCTCTACAAGACATTATTGGAAGGACCCCCGTGGTCTTTCCCACGAATAGATACCTTTTCAAGCATCTAGAATCTAAGTCCTCGAATGACTTAGTGAAGTCATTTGCTTCATCCATGCTAGTGTACCAAAGTACAATAGTAGTCTAGAATAAACCTGATATATTTGTAAGGGTGAGACGCCAATATATGGATTGAACACAATAACCGCATGCGCGACACAAAAGAGAACATATACACATGTACATTTCCAAAAATAAACAAGTAGTCTATCACTGGGTTTCATACCCGATCACATTTTTAAAAAAAAAATGCATGAACACTTCAATATTCAGGCTCTAATTTAGTACCTAATCTCCGGAGACCCCAACACCAAATAAATGAGTTGATGACGCTCAATTGCTAGGTATACTAGGCACAACGTGGCATGGAATACCATTCGGCACCATACATAATAACGTAGCCCGAATACCCTACCATTAAGGTATCAGACATAGGACGTAGCATGAATACCCTATCATTAAGGCATCATACCTAACAACGTAGCCCGAATACCCTATCATTAAGGTATCGGACATAGGACATAACAACGTAGCCCAGATACCCTATCATTAAGGTATCAGACCGGATACCCTATCATTAAGGTATCATACATAGGACATAATAATGTAGCCCGAATACCCTATCATTAAGGTATCAGACATAGGACGTGACACATCTGCCCATGCATGCATATAAAACATTTTGTTCTCGTTATTTTTCTTTGTGTTCATTCTTCTTTTGTCAAAGATCAAGATGGCTTACATATATAATTTTTAACGTGATAGATTTCTCAACACTAACACAGGACACGAAGTCCGAATGCTCAATCACAAAACCTTCGACCTTGCAATCAGTCTTAGGTTCGTGGTGATGAAATAAAAAAAAACAATATTCTCTATTAACAACGTTCGTCACAACGTGTAACAACGTAACACGGATCAAAGATCTTCGTGCTTGTAATTAAGAACGCCAGTATCATGACGTCTCGGATACTAGGTTTACGTTAACACTGTTTTCGTTCGGTGAAACACAAAATCAAAAAAAACTTCCGAAACTTATCCAAGTTGTCGGAAATAACCCGGTGTATAAAACTATTTTACGGAAAATACGTTTACGTTGGAAATTCGTTTTACAAAATCATCAAAATCACTTGAAATTCATTTCCTTTCATAAAATCAATATTTTCAACTTGAAAATATTGCTTTGATACAAATTCTCTATTTTAACTAATATTACCATTTTTAGTAATCCTACCATAAATATTATCGGAATTGTCCGACGTTTGACGTTTTAAAAACGTCAAAAGTCCAATTATGACTTTTTTAGTAAAATAATTTTTCCAACACCATAATAAAATTATTTTTGAAACTTATTTTCATAAAATAACATTTTCTAATATTTAGAAATTTCCTACATATAAACTAGCAGTACAAAACTATTTTCACGGTTACGTCCTCACTATGACTCACAAAACACTCTTACGCTATTAAATCATTAAAATATTAATATTTTCCAACATTCCTCATTTTTCCCAAATAAAATATTCCATTGATATTATATACCAATATTTTACCGTTAAAACATTGAATATAATTTATACAGCTTCTTAAAGCTTTTATCTGATTAATTGATTGGGCACTGACCACTGTCAGGCTTCTTAAACAACAATATCATAGAAATATTCCTAGGCAGATCATGCATCACAACACATTATAATATAATTGCAGATAAACAATTTAAAGCAAATCAACCATCACAGGTAAAAATAACATAACTTAAACAACTTGAACCAAATTAAACAAGCACCACAACCACAAATAAATAATACAGACCTCACACTAATCACATACAGTTATTGGGAAAAATCCCTCAGGTAAGCTCCCCTTACCTCTTGAAGATCTTTCATTATGATACCCGTTCTCCGACACTCCAGTTTCTTGACAGCACACGTACACGATTCACACACAATCTCCTTCAACAAACCACATAACATAATTATAAAAAAAAGCAAATAAAATCCCCTATCCCCTATAGGTAAGTCACGGCCATGCTAGGGTTTGGTGACTAAAATTTCTAAATTGCTTAAGTCTTTGGATTAATGATCCTTAATACTTAAGACATAGGTTTAATGGTCTAACACAGATAATTGAAATCAAATACTCCAATTCCTTTAAAACTCAGTTTCGGCCCTTAATAGAAAAATGAGCTAGGGATTTTATTTGAACACAACAACTTGGATTCAACATACTTACATACTAGGAAGATGATATACAAGTTCACTTTCTAAGAAAAATAAGCAAAACCTCCTACACCCACACAAGTAGGGTTCGGCCTTGGAGGGTTAAATGGGGAGTAAAATTTTTTTTGCATCAATCTCTTGGAATATGATAGTATAGATGATAACTAACTCATAGAAATTGGTTTCATATTTTTATGATTTTTCTATGATTTTCTAGAGAATTTCAAACTTTCTAGATCTAGAAATTGGAAAGATGATTAAGGCCTTAAATCAAGAAAGTAATTAAAGAACATGATGCTTAATGATGATGAGGAACAAAGATTACCTCTTGGAATCAAGAAATTGGCAAGAAATCACCTACTTCCTTCACAAATCAAGCCTAAGTAACTTAAGAGTTTTAATGGAAAAATGGCAAAGTTGATGAAAAAGATGAAGATGGCCTTCTATAGAAGTGAAATGGGCTCACTTGGGAGGGTTTGGTCGTTGTTTTCAAGGGTATAAGGGTCCAAATATAAATTTTTAGGGACAGAGGAGTAATCTTACAAAATGGCACTTTTGTGATAAAATCCAACATTAAGGAAAAAATGATAATTTCAAAAAAAAACCGTCATGACAAACATGTGGTGAGGAGTGGTTGGTGATGTGGCTGATTTGTGGCCACAAACCCTAAACCCCACACAAGTAGGGTTCGGCCTTGGAGGGTTAAATGGGGAGAAAAATTTTGTTTGCATCAATCTCTTGGACTATGATAGTATAGATGATAACTAACTCATAGAAATTGGTTTTATATTTTTAGGATTTTTCTATGATTTTCTAGAGAATTTCAAACTTTCTAGATCTAGAAATTGGAAAGATAATTAAGGCCTTAAATCAAGAAATTAATTAAAGAACATGATGCTTAATGATGATGAGGAACAAAGATTACCTCTTGGAATCAAGAAATTGGCAAGAAATCACCTACTTCCTTCACAAATCAAGCCTAAGTAACTTAAGAGTTTTAATGGAAAAATGGCAAAGTTGATGAAAAAGATGAAGATGGCCTTTTATAGAAGTGAAATGGGCTCACTTGGGAGGGTTTGGTCGTGGTTTTCAAGGGTATCAGGGTCCAAATATAAATTTTTAGGGACAAAGGAGTAATCTTACAAAATGGTACTTTTGTGATAAATCCAACATTAAGGACAAAATGGTAATTTCAAAAAAACCGTCATGACAAACATGTGGTGAGGAGTGGTTGGTGATGTGGCTGATTTGTGGCCACAAATTGTGGGGGCAAATTTGTTATTTCAATGAAAGTTCAAGGGTAAAATGGTCCAAGGGCAAAATGGCCTTTACACTAGTTTAAAGAAATATCTAGATTTTTGTTTAAATGTCATCATGACATTGGTGACTCATTCATATAACTCACCACCATAGGTGGCAAGAGGTCTCAGCATCCGATGTCGGGATTTGTCTCTGCACGTCCGTTCTCGACTCCGTCGATTACGCGATTTAGGGTTTTACGCCCGAATCGAGTATAAAACCTATTTATTTTGAAAATTTTAAAAATAACCTATATCGTTGGAAATGAGATATAAAATATATTCATTTCGTTATAGGGTCAAAATTAGGTTTTCTGATCAGTAAAATCTCACTGTCAGTACAAATGCAGACCGGGTTCCATCTGAATTTTCAACCCAAAATTTAACCGTATACTTATAAAAATAAGCATGATATGAATATGAATTTGGTTTTCCCAAAATCATTTTCTAAGTTTCATATAAAAATATAAACATTTATTTATATTTATGCTGATCTTAGAAATCAGAAAAAATCAGGGTGTTACACAAGAAGTAAATGAATATTTAGATTGTATTAGAGAACTTTGAAAAATTACATTTGTAACACCCTAGTTTTTCACGTATATGTTTAATTATTTTATTGACATAATTAATTATCTGGATCTTTATTTTTGGTTATTTTTATGTTGTTTAGTTTGAGTAATTTTATTTACTCATTTAAAATATTTTATTGGGTGCGTTAACACTGTGTTACTGCAGTGTATACACGCTTGCTAGACAATAATGTTACGTTATTGTCACTATTATTCTTTGTTTATAAAAATATTTTAAAGAATATGATTCAAATGAACTTATTTTCAGATGTTACTCTATTTAATTTTAGATTTGAAAATAAATTAGTTTAGTGTTAACTGGAGATTAATTTTGGATCACTGATTTTGTTAGTTGACCAGTTCAATCATCAATCTTCGTCATGGGTGTATCGTCCGGTCGCCGGTCCGCCGCGTCTGATCGAGAGAACACGAGCGCACACTACAGTTTGCTGCCTGTACGTGCGGATCTGTCTTGTTTCGCATTTGGGTCGCGTTCACTGCCGCGGTGATGTCTCCTGCCGCCATCCTCAGCCACTGCCGCCGTGACGGACATCCTAATAACCACCACCTCTTATTCTTCCTTGTTGGGTAAGTGAAAATCCACCCAAAGATTTTCAGTTCCAAATACCCCAATTCCTCAAACCCTAACATTTTGATTTTAAATCTCAAATGTGAAATTAACTCTATTTTAGTGTAATTGGGGTGGTGAATTAGTGATTTCCTAAGTTAATTTTATCATTCTTTAGTTAGAATGAGTTTTCCCCAAATTGATTTATGAACCCTAAAGCCCCAAATCTGATTTTATTTGAATTTAGTTTTGTAATTGTGAAATTAACCATGTTATTTTGCAATTGGGACTGTTAATTTATGTTCACCAAACTGATTTAGTCATCTTATGATAATAACTCATTTTCCCCAATTATTGGTGATGAACAATATTTTTTCCCAAAATCTGATTTCTGTAGAAAGTGATCCTGTTTGTGAAATTAAGTATATTGACAAATTAAATTAATGGTTTTGATTATGAGTGATTGATTATGTGTTTTGTCTGAATTGTCTGATTGTGGAAAATGGACTCCCTCTCTAGGATGTTAAAGTGGTTGTGTTTGCTTAGGGAAATAGGTTTCACATGTTTCGGGAGTTGACAGGAACTGTTTAGAGGAAACTGGAACGTCGAGTTGGAGTTTAGCTTTGTGCTGCTTCGCTCAGAAGGAAGCTGATTGTTGAAGCACCAATGAAATGTTCTTCCTTTGTCTACAAGAGGCAAGGGGGGAGTGAACCGCATCACACGATATTGGTGGATGTGAAGATGGCTTTATTTATCTGGTTGTCGGAAAATCCTAAGTTAAGGATTTTCCACTTTGTTTAATTAGTCCCTAATGAGGACATGATTTTAGTGGTTAATTGTTGTTTGATTTATGTTTATTGGTGTGATTACTTTTTTTGAAAATGATTTCTGACATGTTGAAAACCATCACTTTGACCATTAGATCAAAGTGAGGATTTAATACTTGGTTATTGAAAATTACTTGATTGTTGTGATTATTTGATATAACATGGTATATTGTGATGCCTATGGATAATTGTGAGATTGTTTGGTGAAGTGTAATCTTCACTTTGGTTGTGATTGGCTTTTGGGCCAAATGTCAATGGAAATGGGAGTTTACCTCCAATCCTTGAAACTTTAGCGATTTTAATATCCTTAGGAGAGAAAAAGAATGTTAAATCCATAAAGGAAAAATGATAAGTTTTGAACAATTATTTTGGAACTTTGATTTTTGTTAAGGTTTTAGAAATGCTTTGAGAAATATTTTGATTGTACGTTATGTTTTGAATTACCCAAGTGATACTTTAGAAACCGAAGAAATAAGTGTTTTAAGGATCCATGAAAAACAAGAAGAAAGCATTTTCCCCAAAATTGTTTTTACAGTTTTTAGAATTGTCTTAAATAGTTCAAATGGTTCCAAAATGGCTTTGATAATTGGTTGGGTCATAAAGGAACAAACTTGAGTTTTGAAAATCTTAGAAAATGAGTTTCTAAAATTTGGAAGTGTAAAATGGACTAAAGTAAGTAAATCCGACAAATCTTATTTCTTATGAGTTAGGAATTATTTTACCACTTAACTAAGTGTCCTAAAACCCCAACATGAGTTTTAGAACATTTGAGTTAAAAACTGTTGAAAAAGGAATTATGCGATTTGCGAATTTTGCGACATTTGGTCAAGTCATAGAGTTTTTGAGCAAAGTGTAACACCCCAGTTTTTACAGTTTTTCAATATCGGTAAAATATATCTGTTTACATTATTTTTATTGGAATAATAATTATTTGGACATTTATTTGTGTTTATTTTATGATGCTTGATCTTAAGTAATTTTATTTACTATTTTAAATTTATTTTATTGGGTGCGTTAGCACTGCCTTATTTCAGTGTAAGCACGCTTGCTTGACAATAATCTTCTGTTATTGTCACTATTAATATTTGTTTAGAAAAATATTTTAAATAATAGAATTAAAATAAAATTATGTTCATATTTTACTCTATTTAATTTTAGAGTTAAAAATAATCTGGTTTGGAATTAATCGGAGATTAATTTTGGACCGGTGATTTTCTTAGTTGATCAATTCAACTATCATTCTTTACTCTAATTTAAAATTTGAAAGTATATGTTTACCACTCATTATTTTTAGATCTATTGAGTAATATTATTTCCTTTTTTGTAGACTCAATTTTAACCTCTCATTTTGTACCTAACACCAATTCAAGAAAGGAATTCAATTTTTTTCCCTTGGTGGTCAACATTACACGCCTCCCACTCTTTTCCTTTGCTTTTCTATTTATTTTCTTTCTTTTATTTTTTTTCTTTCTTTTCTCTTCCACACGTTCAGAACCTTCTTCTTTCTTTCTTTTTTCGTTCTTACTTCTTTATGTTTCAGACTCTCATCTCCTCTCATCTCCATAAAATTTCTCTTCTCCTCCTCTCAAAGCTTCCCCACCGTGCCGGAACACGTCCAGTCGTCCCTCAACCACGTCCGGTCATTGCCTAGTGGGAAGAACCAACCATGCATCTCAGCTCATCATCTGGCGCGTTCTGTCTTTTCTGGTCTCGCCGCCGTGTCGTCGTCACAGTTGTGGTGAGAACTCCGGCCACTGTTAATGGTGGTTTCCACCTATTTTCGTTCAATCACCTTCTTCTTCCCTAAAGCTCCTATCTTTTTCATTTTTATTCTAGTCTTGCTTGTTACAGTAAATGGTCACCGCCGCTACCGCATCTTCGTCGTGACTGCCGTCGCGCCGGACATCATAACAACCGCCGCTCCTTGTCTTTCTCAGCTTGGTGAGTGAAAAATCCACCTATTGTGCTTTAGATTCAAAACCCCCAATTTTGAAACCCTAAACCCTAGGTTTTGAATTCATAGTTTAATTTTGAAATTAAACTTTGTTTTGTGTAATTAGGACTATGAATTGGTGTTATCCTAAACTAATTTTATCATTATTTAAGTAGATTGCTTTTCCCCAAATTATGATTTGAACCATAAAGCCCCAATCTGATTTTTATTTGAAATTGGCTATGTGTAGTAAAAATTAAGTATGAATTTATGAAATTAGGACTTTTAGTTGATGATTCCTAAGTTCATTTTCATGATCCTTTAATCAAACCAAGTTTCCTCAAAGGGTATTGTGAAGCTTAAGCTCCAAAAATGATTTTCTTTGACAATGGCCTTGTTTGGTAATAATATTAAGTGTTTAGATCAAATTAGAATGTTTGCTTGGTCATGTGTAATTGATTCCTTGATTTCTGGTTGTTGCGCGTTGTTGGATTCCCTCTCTGAGACGTTTGACACGGCTATGCTTGCTTGATGGAGTAGATAGTTACACTCTTGGAGCTAACGTGAGCATTAAGACGAGGATCCTTTACTTGTCTTCAAAGGTAAGGGGATCTTGCCTAGGGATATTCAATAACTATATGCATGTGTGCATGTGTGTAATTGAGTGTTGTGAATATTATTGTGATATTGAGCGAATACTTGAATAACTTGTTTACTTGAACTATTATGGTTACTACTTGAAGTTGAACATTTCTTGCTTTAAAGTGTCATGAATTATATATATGTGTTGAGCTGTCATTAATTGTGATATTATTATTGTTGTGAATATATTACTGTTGATTGAAGTTTGGGAAGCCGGAGTTGAGTCTGTGCCCAATGACTATAAGGATTAAAAACCTTGAATAAAATTTTGAAAGTTTTGGGTTCACTTATAAAAGTTCCTTGTTTAAAGTGCTTCATTCAGAAGAATAAGATCTTTGTTTTTAGGAAAATGTTGAAGTGGTTTTAAGTTGAAGGAAACTACCTTTTTATGATCAAGAGTTTTGTACGAGAGAAAACCCTTTCGAACTGCAGGTTTTATGAAGGAAAAACCCTTGAAAATATTTGACTTTATTCCATCAAGGAATTTAAAAAACAAACGAATTTCCTAAATGTTTTAGAAAAGATTTTGAAAAGGAAGAGGATTTTCTCCTAAATGATTTAGAAACGTTCCGGTTACTTGGATAAGTGACCGAGGTTTTGTTTTGGTTTTGATTTTCACCGAGCGAAAGGTAAGCACATGTGAAAGAGAATACTAGTTCGCGAGACGTCGCCTCGAGTATTCAGTTGTATGCACGCGATCTGGGATCCGTGTCAAGAATTATGGACCAATGGTCCTAATCGTGATATTATGGGCTAGGAGTCCTAATTTTGGAATTGAGGACTGTGTCCTAATTTCGTTGTTATGGGCTAGGAGTCCTTATCATGTTGAAATAAAACATGGATAAAATTTTAATTGTTTCTACGACCACAACCTCAGACTGCGGCATCGGTCTAAGGTGTTGTGATTGAGCACTCGGACTACGTGTCCTGTGTTATTGATTTTCAAGTAATGAAAATTGTGAATAGTCGTTAGCTTTGGGCTTCGACAACGGAAAAGAGTGAACACAAAGAAAAGTCTCGATAATGAAAAGTCTTTTATTCATATGCATTTCCCCTTAGCAGACGTGCTTGAGTTATCCGAATACCCGCTTAAGATGTGGTATTCGATGAGGTATACATCCGAATGGCCGTTATAAAGGATTCGTGATGATGTTGATCTGGACGCATGAGGTGACGGAGACAACTTGCCAAACGGGGCGTATGAGCCTGATCAACTCTTTCTTTCTTAGTGATAAAACAGTGATGGAATCTCATGAGATTAAGTTTAGAGCCTAATTATTGAAGTGTCATGCATTCTCTTTATAAAACTGATTGTTCGGGTATGAGACCCACTGATATAACACTTGTCATTTTATCTCTGAATAATAATTAAATGTTAATGTGCTGAGGTGATGTATGTACCGTGTATATGGTTGTTGTGTGATATATCCATTTGTCGGTATCTCACCCTTACAGATATATCTGGTTTCTTCTGGTTCGTTATTGTAACCTGGGTACTTTAGTACAGATGGTGCAGAGGAGTCTTCCTAAGTCACTCGGAGACTTATATCTAGTTGTTTGATGAAGTATTTAATTGTGGAATGACTACGTGAGTTTTCCACAGGAATAACTTTTAGAACGACCAGCTTAGGGTTTGAGACTTAGATTTTTGATAAGTATGTATGAGTATGGCTCAGAGAGTCCTTATTTTAAAATGGAATGTTTATGGCTCGGAGAGCATCTCTTTTGAATGAAAACCTAAGTTTTTCCTTTTGGTCATGTATAACTTATTGATGTAACTATTTTTAGTAGATTACTTCCTGGTGGTATTTGGGTGTAACTGGAATTCTGGAATGGAAATGTATTATTTTAGCAGGTATTCTTTTACCTGGGATGTTCGAATTACAAAGGAGACTCTATCGAAATTTTTGTAAAAATAATAGCTTTTATTCAAGGATATCTCTAAATTAAATAGGTTTGCCAGGCTAGGATTGTAAGCCGGTGTGCCGATCAAGGCTTACGTTTGGAGTCGTGACAAATTTTTATACCCAATTTTAGACGTTTATGTACTTACATAAATTATTTTCCGAAAGCAACCAACAAATTATCTTTTTAATTTAAATTCTTCATGTTTTACGTAGTAATACCTAGTGGGGGTGTAACAAGTGGTATCAGAGCTGGTCGAGTCTTTCGGGATCTTTGGGGAATAGGTCTGTTAAGTTTTTGTTGTGTGATCTCTGGTTGGTTCTTGTTTGAATTGTTTCTTCTTGAAGCAATATATGTTGACGCACAAGTATATGTTTTCTTGATGGTTTCCCAAGGGTTTTATGTCCTGGGAGACCATAGATCTTGAATGTTACTTGGGTTCGGATATGACATTCCATTATGCTTGCGAATCGTGTCAGACATTCGAAACAAGGTGCTTGTGTAGAGGATTTTCCAGGAGTGTTCCAAGGAAATGTTATTGGTTTGCTGCTTGCGTAGGATATGGATTTTCGATCGATCTAGTTTCTAGATTCGGTTTGATCTCAATAGCCTTGTGTGTGATGTCAACTACAACGATGGTCGAGTTAGTTGACTCGATTCAACTGAAAGATCTGTGGTCTAAGCAGCTTGTTGGACTGAGTGTTTTCCATAGGAAGCACCAATGTTGTGTGATGGTTCGAGACACCGTGTAGATTTCTGACAAACTCAACAAAATGATGATCAAGAATGAGTATTCTCTGCCATGCGTAGTTGATTTGATAGATCACTTGCGAGGAGCTGTTGCCTTCTCAAAGATCGATTTGAGGACGGGTTGTCACTGGATTAGAGTGGGGACCTATCAAAGATTTTACGTCGTTGACTCAGCTTATGAGAAAAAAAATTCAAATCTTCACGTGTCTGAGAGACAGACTAAGTTGTCCGTGAGCGTGCCCGATTCAAAGTGACCATACTAAGTGTGTCTGGAAAGACCTGTGTGCTTGTTGGAACCAAGGCAAGATGATTTGAATCTTCAACCTTGGATGAGTGTCTCATGTGTAAGAAAAACTCTTCACTGTACTATTCGATTCTTACGAATTTGTAATTTGACAATTTGTCTCTTGAGTTCCTATAGTTGTATTAGACAATCACAGCGGTGAAGTTTGTAAGTGTTATATAGATTTTTCTGATTTTGATTTGAAATCTGTCAGAACTCATAAATTAATTATGCTAGTTCTTTGTACCAAGAACGAATTCTCTTGGGATTAGGAACTATTAATCCTTTAATTTCCTAAGTCCGCTGGAAGTTCTTGTGAAAGAAAGAACTTTATTAGAGTCATGGTTATAAATATGTATTAGCTATGCATTTTCACACTCACGAACCTAATTGAAGAATCTTTTTCATACTGGATGTTCCGGTATCTTTCAAGTTGATGGAATTCTTCTTTATGCTTTTATGAAGATGAAATCAAGAAATTTCTTTTCTTGAAAATTTCTTTCTATGATCTCCAAAAGACCATATCTTATTGTAGTTCGAAAGGACTTGTCATCCTTGATCAACTTGACCCTACGTATTTTCCAAACGATATTGACATGTGACCTACCTCAAGAGTTATGAGGATCGGTATCTGATTCATATCAGCAAGTCAGAGTTGGTCAAGTATAGTGAGAGAAAGATAGTTTGACGTTAGAGACCTACTTTGCTAAATGTGCTAGTATCGCATTGAAGGTTGTCGTGGGTTTACCGAGTACCTTCAAGATTTTTAATTAGTTTCGAATGATCGTGGACAGGTTGATGAAGTCAACACCCTTCTTAGATGTTAAGACCTACCATGAAGTGGAGAAGCAAAACTGAAGTATGTATCAAAGTATTGATTAAATTTCATGAAGTATCATCAAGTCTCGTTTCAGAAGAAGATTCGAAGTTTACTCCACAATTTTCAGTGATATCTGCTCTAAGTATTGAGAACCAAGTTGAGGCTAAGTCCAACTGATCACCTTCAACTTGATTGATAATTAAGAAGCGATCTATCCTTAGAAGGTTAGCTGAGAGTAAGTGTAGTACTTAAGTATGATCATCCCTATAGTAGGATATACAGAGTGATAGGAATTTTGTTGAGGTGTAGATGCGACTGGTGGGATGAGAACCCCTAAGCTCAACATCATTAAGTAAGTTGATTTCAATAGATTTTATCATGATCAAGGCAGAATATCGATATCGTTAAGGGAAATCTAGGGTAATGATCAATGTTCGTAGCTAAAGATTTATTATAAGGGTTTGAAGATTTACAGGAAGTGTCTATAGTAAGTTCACATAAGTGGACTCGATCGAAAGAGATGAACTTTTCTGTTATCTAAGATTTCTAAGGAAATTCAAAGTTGATGAGTTAAATAATCGTACATTACATAATGTATTTTGATTTTAGTTTATCTTCAGAAGTTTTATGATGTTTTGATTTGAGACTTGCAATAGGTGATTTTGATATATCCTGGAAAAGTAGACTACGTTCAGTAAAAAGGGACAAAATCGCCTTTTGTGGTTTTCAAGTGTTTTTGAGAAACTATTTTGAGGAATTTGATATTAGTATATCCTTATTTGAATTTATTTTCAAATGGTTTGGTTTTAGCCAAGGAGTGTTGATTTTGAATCAAAAGGATTTTAGTCGTCATGACTAGTATTTCAAGTTAAATGTAAAACCTAAGTAGACTTAGTGAAAACAAAGACTTAATGATTATGACTCGTGGTGGAGCAAGATCATATGTCATAAAGTAACGACGAATCACTCATCCTTACATCCATAATACGTAACAACAAAGAGTATTTTGAAGGTTGCTTGCTTGTCAAGTAATCTCGTTCGGGAAGAACCTGAAGAAGTATAACTGATTGATGAATGATCAATCTCCATAATATATTTAAGTCGTTGAAGACTCGGATAGTCCAAGGAAGGGATCCTAATCTTGTGTAGGAATGAGATTGTACAAGGAATCCCAGTTGGTATTGTCATGCCTATAGGACGGCATATGATTTCCGTAAGGAATACCAAAATTTATCTGGTGGATAAATATGAATGTACACGCTGTTATCGGCCTGATCTGTTGAATTGTCAGTGAGGACTTTGTGCCAAGGAAACTGAGCTGACAGGTTATGCAGAGTGTTTCACAAATAGCCATAATGAATTTGATGTCACATGTTAGGATTGTGACTGTGGTAAAGGAATTTGATGTCACATGTTAGGATTGTGATAGTTGTAAAGGAATTTGATGTCACATGTTAGGATTGTGATTGTTGTAAAGGAACTTGATTTCACATGTTGGATTGTGAATAGTGTATGTACCATTATGCTTGCGGCGGGCGGATGTGAAACCTATACAATTTGAGGCTATGTAGGTATGAGACTATACAATTTCAATCAGTTATCTCTATTCTCGAATCTCAATGAATTGACAGCGCCGGACATGCTTTAATGAGATGATGTTTATGATGGTATTGTACACCTTTGGTTTTGTGTGTGTGATTGTTACTTGAATATATACTGAATTGTCTGACTGAGATGTATATACCTACATGTATATGAATGTATGCTATGTGGTGTCGTGCTATTTTCATATCTGTCATGTGTTGTGATGTTTGGGAATCTCACCTCCTTATTTTATATTGCCTATGTCGTTTGGTTATGTGCCTTCTGTATTCTTTTGAGAGGACTGAGATGTCAAGAAGTCGTTTGGCAGACACATCATAGAGGTTGAGGTTCGAGCTTGCAGATGATATGTTGGAGTTCTAGTGGATGTCTTCCAGCTTTCCGATGGTCCAGGATGATGGTCTTTGTGTTTGTTGTCATGCCTAATACTTCTTTTCTTGAGTCAGGCATGATTGTCGTTGGTCTGTAGGCTATGACTTTCTTCTTGAAAAGGAAAAGGGCTTAGTCCAAGAGCTACTTTTGTAGTAATTCTAGTATTGTTGTTTGTGACGATGTCGATAGTGGACTCAAGTAGAGTTTCCACTAGATCTCATCAGTTGGGTTTGTTCTTCTCACTAAGTACGAGAGAGGATGGTCATTTATATTTTACTTTGGCCAACTTGGGAGGTATGAGAGTTATCATTAATGGAGCTGCGACTCCAAGTATATTATATTTTAGAAGCTGCATCTCCATAGCTTTATGTTGGGTCTGTATATCTTTATATTTTCTGTTTATGAGTCGGGTTGGGTTTATATGTAAATGATTTTCGAACCTATAACCTTAATCATGATTAGTAAATGTTTTAGTGCACTGTTGTCTTCTGAGTAACTCTGGACTGTATTATGTAAATATTTGATAAGGTTAGATGTTTTATTGCTTACCTTGAGAAAAAGAAAAAGAATTGATGTTATAAAATGTTTTATCAGGTGTTCTGACTTCATCCAAACTCCGTTTTTCAAAGGGGACATTTCGAAATGTTTTCTTTTAAACTTTGAGAATTATTACCTTGATCCATTCCATTGATCTTCAAAGAAAAAAAACCTCATTTTATTGCAGAGGTTTTAATTAAACTACTTTTCGGCCTTAAAATGTCACAAAATGTAGCGCCCGAGAAGGGTGTTACAACATTTAAGACAATGATTTATACCACAACACAACTATCTTAGATTGGTTTCTCTTTTCTTACACCATGTTGCATTGACAAGGGTGTAATCTATTACTATATATAAATTTGGTAAATTTTGCTATAGTGTTCCACAGTGATACGTGCACTGTATGTGGTCACCTTGTCTTTATATATATATATATATATATATATATATATATATATATATATATATATATATATATATATATATATAAACAATCAATACATGAAATAGAACAGGCTGCACTTGCATGATAATAAGATATAACTATAACTCTTTTAGCGATGAACACGTGTATTTTCAATATAACAATTGCATCTTATAAACAACCATGGAGCATCGTTCACTGATAAACCTTGTATTTATTTCTTTCAAATAGAACATGTCCACTTATTCGCTCATAAAAAAAAATGTCCACTTATTCAAAAATAATAAAAAAATGTAAATTTGTTCAACAAGACAAAAAGACCTTTTTAATAAAGTGTTTGCATCTTTAGATTTAAGTTATTTAATTTTAAGATTAATATATATGTTGTATTTTTGTGCTATTTATTAATACATGTATTAAAAAATAATAAAATATAGGGTTGATTCTCTCGAAAGCTTTATCTAGTGTTTGTAAATATTTTTAAAAATTGTTTTATTACTTTTCTATCTTTTTTAATTACTTTTATGCATACTATTTTAAATAGTTTTTTTATGAACATTTTAAATGGTTGTTTTCTAATTAGTTAACTTTCTGCAAATAATATAGTTAATCTAAATAAATTCATTGACTGAATTAATTATAAATTAAATTATTTTAAAGGTACTTAATTTTTTTTACTAAGTTTTGAATATATTTATATCTTAATAGTTTTCAAGAGGTTGGAGCACTTCTAGAATTTTTGAATAAAATCCTACTAACTAATGTTATTCAACTCTATTAATATATGATTATAATTTTTATTTTTTATAATGTAATATTATAAACCACTATAATCTTAAGAAATAAAATTATTGCAATCATAGTTTTATATTTTATTTTAATTAATGTAATGTCATGAAATTACTTTTTTTACAACTAAAAATTATATTTATTTTATATTTTATTATTTTATCTCATAATTGTCATTTATATTTAGGCTTTGTAACAACCCGTTTTTCGTGTTAAGCCTTTAAGTGCTTATGTGCGTGCTACATATGTTAAGTTTGACCTTAGGAGTGTTATGAAGGGCCAAGTGAGATGTTGAGACTTAAAATCTCTTTCTGGTGCATGACCATGACCATACTCATGTCCAGCACGCCCGTGCTTGATCGCGTGTTCAGCGGCTGCTTGAGCCACGAGCACGGCCGTGCTCACGGGGAGCACGACATTGCTCACAAGGAGCACGACCGTGCTCACGGGGAGCACGGTCGTGTCGGAAAATAGGGTGTTTTGACGTGCATCTTGCAGACCCCGTGCTTAACGTGAGCACGCTCGTGCTCAGGGTCTGACAGCTTATATAAGTGAGTTTTAGGAGGGTTATGAGTTATTGGGGAACTCGTCGAGCCGCTTGAGGGAACGTGTTTAGTTTCCTTGCGTCGTTGTTGGGAATCTTCATACCAGGTATGGGGGGAGGGGTTAGTATGAACATGTAGGCATTGGGGATAGCGTAAGATGAAGGGTTAACCCATGACCCTATTGTTGTTAATTGCTATCTTGTTTATGTTTGTATGTATTTGATTGTTATTGGCATAATGTTTATATTTTATGATTGATGTTGCTTAAGCCATGATTAATTGTTTGGTTTGAGTTGTGAACTGTTTTGTTGATGATTATATCTTGAGTGGATAATGATGATGATTTTGTCATGAATAAATGACTACACTGTTTGGTTGATGTTGTGAGACGATGAACGCTGATGTTAATAAGACATTAAGAGACGTTAATAATTAAGGGATGTTTTCCCCAATTGCTCATAAGACTTGAAAGATAGTAATGAGAGGCAACGTTAATGCTCAAAGGTTTAGTTAAGACCCTAGGATTGATTCTTGAGCATTTTAGGGACATTAATAACGAAGCAAACAGCGAGGGTTACAAAAACAGTTAAGCTCCTGTGATCATAAAACTGAACGATAGTAATGAAAGGCAAGGTTTATGCCAAAAGGTTTAGTCAAAGACCCTAGGGATTGATCCATGAGTGTTTAGGGACAATTAAGATGAAACTAAATTAAAGGATTAATTCCCCTTAATTGTAAGACATGAAGATTTAATCAAGATGAATAAAATTGATGTTCAACGGATTAGTAAAAGCCAACAAGTTTAAATTTATGAACTGTCCCAAAGGATTTGGCAAAGGGCTTACAACCCTTTCTGCCCAGATCAGTATGGGCATGCTCCAGGCAGCACGGTCGTGCTTAATAAGGAGCACACCCGTGCTCTAGTTCAAATTTCAGAAAGGGGTGCTCAACTTAATAAGGAGCACACCCGTGCTCTAGTTCAAATTTCAGAAAGGGCGTCGAGCACCCCCGTGCTTAGACACGAAGTCGTGCTTGAAAGTCCAAAGACGCCACGAGGGTGAGCACGCCCGTGCTCAACTGACCAGAACAGAACCCAAAATGCTGAAACAAGGGTGTTTCACCCCAAACGTCTTAAAATACTTAATAAGATACCCAACGAACTTGAAGACAAAAAACAAGTGATAAGATGTTGTACCTTGGTAGCCGAGGAGCCAACGGGGCCTTGATGCATGATGGTCAAGTGGGTAATCTCCGGTGCTTAATGGCCAGAGTGTTATTTAAAGATGATATGATACCTAGGTAGCCTAGTGGCCAAGGGGGCCTCGATAGCCGAGTGGTCGAGGTGGTAATCTCTGGTGCAGAACGACCAGAGTGTTTAAAAGATTAAATATGAAAAGATAACGTTAATCCTCGATAGCCAAGTGGTCGAGGTGGTGATGGTGATAAAACTTGGGTAGCCTAGTGGCCCAAGCGGAGGTTGTGATTGTGTGTTGTGTTGATCATGCATTCATGCATCGGAGATGTTAGTGAGGAATGTTCAACACAGGGGAGGTCGTCCGAGACTAAGGCGGTCTGGCCGTCCGTGGTGATTCATCCGAGAGTTAGGTGAATTGTGCGCCCCCGCGGTGGCGCATCCGAGAGTAAGGTGCGCCGGCTATCCTAGGGGTCCACCCAAGGTTTGGTGGATTGCCCCAACGTTGGTGCTTATTGACCAATCTGGATATGTAACTCCGAAATTGACTTCCTGAGGTAGATTGGATCCAAGTGCATAAGGGAGTAGTGGAGTAGTACTGCATCGTATATCACACATTACTGTATGATGATAATGATTGAGTATGTTGTTGTTTGTCATAACATGCTTGTTGTGATGCATGCACGTCTTGCTAACTGCTTCCTTGCCATTATATTCATATATATGTTTCTTACTCCTTATTTCTATGTTTTGAGTTTTATGGCATGCATCTTTTATGTAGAGGACGGTGGACAACCAGTTGAGGAGTGACTCTGAGGAGCCTCAACTGGTAGTTAGGATTTCCAGCTTTTGTTAGCTAGTTTAGTTCAGTTTGTTTATCCGAGGATATTTTCCGAATTTGGTTATACCAGCTCTGTATGTGACATCAGGGGTTGGGTTATGTTTTCTTGTTATGTTATCGTTTTAAAACTTATGTGTTTTCTGCGTTTGAGACTTGCTATAATGTGGTATCCTTTACCCGTTGCTTTTGGTTATTAAATAAATGATGCATGTTTTTATATTTATCTTATCTTTTATCGCTTATGTATGCATGTGTGGTAGAGGGTGTCACACTACCCAAGTCAGAAAAACATCTCTCATGTGCTCTTAGTCAACAAAGGACCTCCAACGTTCAAATACATTTAATGCCAAGTCAGAATGACCATTTTATGTTCAGAAGAGAAAGAGAAGATCTCTACAAAATGAAGATCGTGTCTCAACGGATCTTTTGTGGACAATTATAAAATGAAGAACTCGAAGACTGAAGAACCCAAAGAAAAACGCATATACAAGTGAGAGACACACATTATCAGAAGAAAATCATTAACTGAGAATACTCACACTTAAAGCTCTCATACTCTGATCTTCTTCTCTCCAATTATGAATTATTTAGAGAAGATCTCATTCAACAATCTACCTGATCCTAAGTTTCTATTCACTCTTTGTAGTGTTAATTTGGTTGATTTGAATCTTTGTAATATTGAAGTTGTGCTTCAAGACAACTCTCATCTCCTTGAGCCTGAAGAGGCTTGTTGAAAGAATACTTGCTATTGAGCCTGAAGAGGCTAGCTGTGCAAACAATATTTTTGGTTGAGCTTGGATAGGCTAGGTGTGCAAATAATACTCGTATGTAACATAGTGTTAAAACTTGGTGAAGCTAAGGACTAGATATAGCCCAAAGTTTGTGGGTGAATCAGGATAAACCTTTGAGTACTCTCTTCCCTATCTTAATACTTTAATTATAGTTATTTATTTACTGTTACTAATATTTTGGGGAGTGTTAATATTTTGGGGGAATCCCACACTAGTTATACCTTGTTCTCTTATGGTGACAAACATACTCCCTGACTCAAGAATGTGACAGTGATCTAATGGTTTTCAACAGTTTCAATAGGTGGACCTTCTATGTTTTTGGTAGTGCACCTTCTTTTGGTGGAAGTAGCTTGATTTTTTCTTCCAAGTTAAAGGTTGTGGAAGCTGGTTTTTCAGAGTAGATGGAAGAATTTGGATAAAGCTGCTATCTTGATGCTGTCTGTTTTAATCAGAATGGTGACTAAATGCATCCTTTATTACCAGTTTTAGGGGGACTATTGGGTCTTTGGGTTTCCTTTTTGCTGGATATACATGTTGTGCAATGGTGTTGAAAGTTTCTGGTTTAACTCAGTAAATAGGATACTGCTTTCTTTTCTAAGATACATTATTAATATTTACATAGGCTTGGTTTTGTTTTTTTCTTGTTCCTCTTGTATATGGGTTAGGGTACCCCTATTACTCTTAATCAATATACTATATGTTTATATATATATATATATTTATATATATATATATCATATATATATATATATATATATATATATATATATATATATATATATATATATATATATAAATCAGCTTGTTGATACAGGAGTCTGTCAAAAAATCATCTGAACTGCAGTAAATTTTGTTTTGTGCTTAGAAAACTCTAATTTGCGAAAACATTATTCAACCCCCCTTCTAGTGTTGTTTTGTGCCATTTCAGTTTGGCATCAAATCTTGGAATTACACATGCACTCCATTCTGAAATGTTGGGGGCTATGGTAGCTATTGAGATAGCTTATAGCAAAGGGTGGCATAATTTTTGGCTTGATTGTGATTCATAGCTTGTAATTCATGCTTTTAATTCAATTGGTTTAGTCCCTTGGAATCTTAGAAATAGGTGGAAGAATTGCTTGACTATAACCAGTAGGATGGGTTTTTTTTTTTTTTATCTCACATTTATTGTGAAGACAATAATTGTACTTATAAGATTGTCTCTTATGGGATTTCTATTTAGGGGTTCTTTTTGTGGGATACTATTCCTAGATTTAAGGGCATTCGACCATGACTGTTTTAATGGGTTCCATGATGATTTAATTTGTTTTAATAATTTTGATGAGGATTGAATGAATATATAAGAATATAGAAATTGGTTTGGATTGATTTGGATGTGTATATTGAAAGATATGATTTTATGAGTCCTTAGTGACTAAAACACAATTTCTGAGAATTCCAGTGGCTGCACTGAAATTCATATTCTTGTGTGTTAAGATTGTAGTCCTTGATGAGACAAAACCATAGAAATTGGTTTGGTGTTAATTGGATTAATACATAAAAAGTTAAAAGTGTTTTTGTAAAAAAAGGACCTTTTTGCAATTATTGTATAATATTTGGGGGAAGAATTGTAATTTCTGGAAATATGAGGGTAACTGAAAAATATTTCTAAAGAAGTTGGTTTGATGTGATTTGAAGTTATAAATAAAAAGTTATAAGGTTTTAAGTGAATAAGGACATTTTTTTGTAATTAATGAAAGTTTAGGGACTAAACTGCAATTTACAAAAATTTATGTAATTGGATAGTTAGAAACTATTTTTCATGCCTATCAAACTGTTCTAAAACTCCAAAATGAGTTTTGGACTATTAGAGTGTAAAATCGTTGAAAAATGATTTACGCGATTTACAAACTTAACGACGTTCGATCAAATTTTTAGGAATTTCGTATAAATGGAGAGTAAGATGTAAAATCAGTGTTTCAACATTTTTATATGAGTATTATAACCTAGGAAAGTAATATACTTGAGGTTAATAACCATGTTTTCAAAAATATGGCTTTTGGGCCTAAACTCAGTAAAAGCAGTGAAACCATCGTTAAACGTTTTTAAAGATTTGCGAGAAATTGTTTTGGAGAAATTGATACCTAAGTATCTTTGATGGAAATTATTCTTGAAAATGGATTTGATTTTATCTAAAGCTATTGGTTTTAAGACAAAAGGATTTTCGTTTTCAAAGATGAGATTTTACTGTAAACTGTAAAAACCTAAGTCAAAGATGACTTAGTGAAAATACGAACGTAATAATTTATGACGTCGGGTGGAACACGACCTTATCTCATAAAGTATGGATAATTCATTATCCATATTCCTCAAAATTTAATGGACTCAGAATGATTTGTTTTCTTGGAAGCCAAAGAAAAAGGCTCAATTAGAAAAGTACAGAGAAATAAATAATTGGACTTGTGTTCCAATCTCATAATGTGTTAGGACTTTTAAACAAAGTGTTTTAATATATCTTTATAGAAAGATGAAAGGTTACTTGATAACTTCAGCTCGATGTTGAGAACATCTAGCATCTGAAAAAGCACGTTGAGAAAATTCTGATGGAATCAAGATGTCATCCGATGGATAAACAAGAAGAACGCATTTCCGGCAAATTTTGCCTAAACACATAGTGAAACTATGTTCTGTAAGGCTGTTGTGCCTAGGAGATTGAGCTACCATTTTAATGTGGGTGCGAATTTCGTAGGGCTGATCTGGTTGATGCTTGGGGATGTCGAGGTTATGAAATACTCACATAGGCCCAGTGGGTTGCTCCTCTGTGGCGCGGTGATCTAGCAATACACTGACATACTTGAATAGACGCTACGTGTTTTCTGGTAGTGTAGGATGTTCCCGAAAAAGCCTATGACGTGCACGCCCTCTACTATTGAGGCATTCTTTATTACCCAGGACTGGTAGACTTCAGAACAATCCTCCGAACCACTCTTTCCGAGTGTTCGTAAAACCATGGTATATGAATTCAAAGGTCATTCCTCAAGTCTTAGATGCCTTTTATCTAGGAAAATGCGGTACTTTGGTCATGTTTCTGTGAAACATTATTGTTTTGTTATGAGTGTAGATATGATTGATAATTGTTAATTGTACGTACCCAAGAGTCGTACCATTGCATGTCTGCCTTATGTGTAAGATAAATGGAAATCTCACCTCCTCATTTTTATATTGCCTATGTCAGCTGGCTATGTGCATTCTGTATTCTTTTGAGAACATTGAGACATCAAGATGCCGCTTGGCTGATGCATCATAGAGGTCGAGGTTCGAGCATATGGACGATAGGTTAGAGTTTCTGGTGGACGTCTTCCAGACTGTCGATGGTTCGTAGACCATGTTTTTCCTCTTGGAAGAGGAAAGGGCTTAGTCCGAGAGTTACTCTTGTAGTGTCTTTTGTGATGACATCGATCGGTAGTGGACTCAAATAGAGTTTCCACTAGATATCGTCAGTTAGGTTTGTCTTTCTCTCGATGTAGGAGAAAGGATTGTCTTTTCTATTTTAGTTTGGCCAGCTGGGTATGTTTGGGAATTAATGTTACTGTTTGTGGAGCTACGACTCCAAGTATCTTATATTTTAGGAGCTGCGTCTCCACATCTTTATACAGTATCTGTGTATGGTTATGATTTATGTTTATGAGTCGGGTTGGGTATCATGTAAATGATTTTCGAACTTATGATCCTAATTGTGATAATGGAATATTTTATTGTCCATTCATTTAAAACAAAGTAGTTATATATATGACTTATAAAAAAGAAAAAATTACCCCATTCTTTTATAGCCAATTTTTAATTAACTTATTTTTCGGCCTTAAAATGTCACTTACGATGTAGCGCCCGAGGAGGGTGTTACAAAGGCGAAGTTTAAGAAGAGGCAGGAAGAAGCAGGAGATGATGATATAGTTATTGATCCTCCGTCTCCACCCCCACTAGAGGATACATGGATTGATGGTCGAAAGACAAAGTCGGAGGTTATTAAATCAGAGCACACACGAGCTATTACTGAAAAGATTGTAAGTAATTAATATTTAATTCTACCTGTACTTTGTAACAAACTTTTAGGTATCTTACACATTTTTTTGAATTTCGTCTTTATAGGCTTCGCTGGAGGAACAAAGCTCGCAAGGATCGTTCGTTCTACAGGGTCGTCGGGATATCCTGGCCGCTACCCTAGACAAAGATGACCACCATGGCCGTGTGACACCTGTTGCCCGCATGCATTCAAAAGCGATAACACAAATATATAAAAGAGAGAGAACACATGCAAATATATATAATTATCAGAACGGGGTAGAGATTGCCGCATTGTAATATAATGCGGAAATAAAAAACATGTTTATAAAGAAAACATAACAAAAAACAATTCCAAAAACGAACCCAACCCCGATGTCACACTACAGAGCTGGAATAACCAATCCGATAAAACAATTTGGATACAACTGGAAACAACTAAACAACTACTGAAAACGGGAAATCCTATCTACGAGTCGTGGCTTCTCAGAGTCACTCCTCAATTGGGTGTACTTCGACCTCTGCATAAACGATACATGCCACAAACAAGAAACATAGAGATAGGGAGTCAGAAACATATATATGAATATAATGGCAATGAAGTAGTTAGTAAGACGAGCATACATCAAACAAGCATGTTACATCAAACAGCAATATCATTACAATCATCATCATATAACGTGTATGCTATGCAATGCAGTTTTGCTCCACTCCTATACTATGCACTTGGATCCAAACTAACTCAGGATGCCAACTTTGGGGTTACATTTCCACATTGGCCAATAAGCACCAATGCCGGGGCAATCCACCAAACCATGGGTGGACCCCTAGGACAGCTGATACATCTTATTCTTGGATGCGCCACCACGGTGTATACTTGATTCCCTTTCGGACGAATCCCGTAGACAGCCAGATCATCTTACTCTCTGACAACCTCCCCTATGTTGCACAACCTCCAATCAACATCTCCGATGCATGAATGCATGGAAAATAACACACAACCACAACAACTACCTCCGCTTGGGCCCATAGGCTACCCAAGTTTTACCATCATCAACACCTCGACCACTAGGCTATCGAGGATTATCTTTTAAGGTTCATCGTTAAGTCTCTTAAGCATTAATAATACTCTGGCCATTAAGCACCAGAGCTCAACACCTTGACCATTAAGCATCAAGGCTCTATTGGAGCGAATACTAGGCTACCAAGGTACAACATCTTATCACTTGGAGCGAACACTAAGCTACTAAGGTACAACATCTTATCACTTGTCTTTGGTCTTCATGTTCTGTTGGTATCTTATTAAGTCTTTTAAGTGTTTGGGGTGAAAACCCCTATTTCAACATTTTGGTTTCGGTTCTGGTCAGTGCTCACCCTCAGCACGGGCGTGCTGGACCTACAGGCAAGCACGGCCGTGCCGCCTGCTGAGCCCGGACGTGCTTAAATGCACGCCCTACTCTGGTTTCAAACCTAAGCACGCCCGTGCTCAATGGAGCGTGGCCATATTAATCTGGGCAGAAAGGGTCAGAAACCCTTTTCCCAAATCCTTAGGACAATTCACAGATTCAACCTATTGGCTCTTACTAATCCATTGATCATAGATTCATTAATCTTAACCGCTCTTCATTAATAATCATGTCTTATCATCATGGGGAATTAATACTTTAATCATAGCTTCGTTATTAATGTTCCTAGAACACTCACTAATCAATCCTAGGGTCTTTAACTAAGCCCTATGAGCATAACCTTACCTCTCACACTATATTCATGTATTATGAACAACTGGGGAAACATCCCTTAGGTATCATTATCATCGTTAACGTATTAACGTCTTAACATCATTGTTGGCATTAGCATCCTCAAAAATCAACACTCATAAAGAGCAACACAACAGCCCAGAACATCATACTCATCATAATCATGGCATCACAACATCAACATATTTATAACAAAAAACATCAATCAATAATAACAGTCATGCCAGTCATCAACATCATAATAGTTATGCATCATATAACAAATAGGCATAAGGCATATAGACATGTTATCAAAGGAAAGGGTCATGGGTAACCCTTTGTCTTATGCTACCCACAAGCCTACATACTCATACTATTCCTTCTCCCCATACCTAGTATGAAGATTCACAAACGATAACGTTGGCAAACTAGACAAGTTCCCTCGAGCGTCTCGACGAGTTCCCCAAGTCTTGGCCAAACAAGAAGAGAAAAACCATTTAGTCTCATGATCTAATATTAGAAAAGAGACTAAGATAGAGGGAAGACAACGTTACCTTAAATGACACTATCGTGCTACTTCTCTCCCACAACTAGAGCAAGAACACCAAGAACTTCAAGGGCTTCAAGGGGAGGGAAGGGAAGAGGTTTCTGTCGCACTTGGATTGCCCAAAGTGCCAAAAAGAGAGTTTGGGTCGCAACCCTCATTAAACTGCTCTATTTATAGACTGAGACCTGAGCACGGCCTTGCTCCCTATTGACCACCATCGTGCTCAATTCCTGAGCACGGGGGGACTCAAAGATTGCACTGTGAGACCATCTAAATGATCGAATTGGCCAAAACACTTAAAATAATACTTGTATATAATTCTCTTAGATTCCCAACTCCATAAAGATCACCTTGATCGGACATCTAGAACTCAAGATATAGCCAAAACGATGAAACATGTTTCTAGGACTCAAAGGATTGAACCTTTCTAAGGCTAAGCTTCGCCAAACATGAACTTTGGCATCAAAAACAAACATAACAAGCATATACAAACATATATATATATAACATATATGAAAGCACTAAGCTTATTTACGAAAAACGGGGTGTTACAATTCCATCCCCCTTATAAAAATTTCACCCTCAAAATTTCTATCACCTTAACTGGTTAACTTTCACCAATTAAGCTCGTACCTTGGGTTGAGTCCTTGGACTCGGAGACTCCAGCTCCACTAAGAGAGTAGACCCTCCCAGTGGTCTTCAGCCGATTAAATTGAGGCTTCTGATTCCTTCTAACATTCTATGGCTCGGACTTCTCTTCTTCGCAATCCCGACGGAAGTGGCCATACTTGCTATGCTTGAAACAGATGATTTCCGGCTCCTTGCAAGGATGGGTATAGTGACCTTCTCCACATTTACCACAACTGATAGACCTAGAGGAATCTCGGTCCTTAGGCTTACCTGCTGAGAATCGCTGCTCCTTTCCACTCCTCTTGAAGTCCCGATAGATTGGAGCCAGACGATGTCTTTCTTTGTCCTTCTGACCATCATCCTTTCTGCTCTGTACATCTGAACTCTTACGGCTTGCGATCCTGGACTTGTAAGAATCCTTGAAGATTCGGCACTTGTTCACCAAGGTGGAAAAGACTAGGATTTCCTGGTAGCCGATAGCCTGTTTGATTTCTAGAAGCAGACCAGCCTCAAACTTTACGCACTTGGAGCGGTCGTCCGCCACATACTGGTACAATGTATAGTAACAGGCGAGCTCCTCAAACTTAGCCACATACTCTCCTACTGACATGTTGTCCTGCTTCAATGTCAGAAACACCATCTTCTTTTTGTCCTTGATGTCCACCGGAAAGTATTTCTCGAGAAACATGTCCTTAAAGATCGTCCATGTGATCATAGTACCTTCGGCCTGGATACGCTGACGACAATTCTCCCACCAATGTTCAGCCTCCTCTGTCAGCATAAAGGTCCCAAAGATGACCTTCTGCTATTCGTTGCATCCCATAGCTCAGTAGATCTTCTCAGTCTCCCTCAGCCACAACAAAGCTCCCTCCGGGTCGTAAGCTCCCTTAAAAGATGGCGGGGTGTTTCGCTGGAACTTGTCCAATCCCTGAAACTCAGCTGGTCCATCATTATTGTTGTTCTCGTTCTGGCCTATGGCGTTGGCGAACAGTGCCAAAGCATCGATGATTGCTTGGTCGTTCCTACCTCTTCCAGACATTGGTTCCTGCATTTACCTGAGATAACAATTAAACAAAGGGAACCAAGCAGGAAAGTCTAACGGTTCTTAATACTAGAGCATCATTATCTATAACATGTATAGATAATTCAAACAAAACATACAGAAGACTCGTAACAGACTCATACCACGTCCAGACAGGGCCGAATTGCTCTGATACCACTAAATGTGACACCCTCTACCCCACATGCATTCAAAAGCGATAACACATATATAAAAGAGAGAGAACACATGCAAATATATATAATTATCAGAACCAGGCAGGGACTACCGCATTGTAAGTAACATAACGCGGAAATAAACAAAACATTATTATAAAGGAAACATAACATAAAACAATTCCATAAACGAACCTAACCCCGATGTCACACTACAGAGCTGGTATAACCAATTCGATAAAACAATTCGGATACAACTGGAAACAACTAAACAACTACTGAAAATGGGAAATCCTATCTACAAGTTGCAGCTCCTCAGAGTCACTCCTCAACTGGCCGCACATTGACCTTTGCATAAACGATACATGCCACATACAAGAAACATATAGATAGGGAGTAAGAAACATATATATGAATATAACGGCAAGGAAGCAAATAGCAAGACAAGCATACATCAAACAAGCATGTTATATCAAACAACAATATCTTAACAATCATCATCATATAACGTGTATGCTATGCAATGCAGTTCTGCTCCACTCCTCTTCTATGCACTTGGATCCAAACTAACTCAGGATGCCAACTTTGAGGTTACATTTCCATATTGGCCAATAAGCACCAACGTCGGGGAAATCCACCAAACCATGGGTGGACCCCTAGGACAGCCAATACATCTTATTCTTGGATGTGCCACCATGGTATATACTTGGTTCCCTTTCAGACGAATTCCACCGACAGGCAGATCATCTTACTCTCGGACAACCTCCCCTATGTTGTACAACCTCCAATCAACATCTCCGATGCGTGAAAGCATGGCAAATAACACACAACAACAACAACCACCTCCGCTTGGGCCCATAGGCTACCCAAGTTTTATCATCATCAACACCTCGACCACTAGGTTATCGAGGATTATCGTTGAACGTTCATCGTTAAGTCTATTAAGCATTAACAACACTCTGGACATTAACCTCCAGCGCTCAACACCTTAACCATCAAGCATCAAGGCCCCCTTGGAGAGAACACTAGGCTACCAAGGTACAACATCTTATCACTTGACTTTGGTCTTCATGTTCGATTGGTATCTTATTAAGTCTTTTAGGTGTTTAGGGTGAAAGCCCCTATTTCAACATTCTGGTTTCTATTATGGTCAGTGCTCACCCTCAGCACAGGCGTGCTGGACCTAGAGGCAAGCACGGTCGTGTTTCCTGGTGAGCATGGAGCACGGGCGTGCTCCTTGTTAAGCACGGACGCGCTCAATGGAGTGTGGCCATACTGATCTGGGCGGAAAGGGTCAGAAACCCTTTCCCAAATCCTTAGGACAATTCACATATTCAACCTATTGGCTCTTACTAATCCATTGATCATAGCTTCTTTAATCTTAACTACTCTTCATTAATATTCATGTCTTATCATCATGGGGAATTAATCCTTTAATCATAGCTTCGTTATTAATGTTCCTAGAACACTCACTAATCAATCCCAGGGTCTTTAACTAAGCCCTATGAACATAACCTTACCTCTCACACTATATTCATGTATTATGAACAACTGGGGTAACATCCCTTGATTATCATTATCATCGTTGACGTATTAACGTCTTAACATCATTGTTGGGATTAGCATCCTCAACAATCAACACTCATAAAGAGCACAACACAACATCAAATAACATCATACTCATCATTATCATGGCATCACAACATCAACATATTTATAACAAACAACATCAATCAATTATAACAGTCATGCCAATCATCAATATCATAACATTTAAGAATCATATAACAAATAGGCATACGGCATATAGACATGTTATCAAAGGAAAGGGTCACGGGTAAGCCTTCGTCTTACGCTACCCCCAAGCCTACATACTCATACTATTCATTCTCCCCATACCTGGTATGAAGATTCCCAAATGATAACGTTGGCAAAATTGACAAGTTTCCTCGAGCGGCTCGACGAGTTCCCCAAGCCTTGGCCAAACAAGAAGAGAATAACTAATTAGTATCTAGATCTAATAATAGAAAAGAGACTCGGAGAGAGGGAAGACAACGTTACCTTAAACAACACTATCGTGCTACTTCTCTCTGACAACTAGAGCTAGAAGACCAAGAACTTCAAGGGGTTCAAGGGGAGGGAAGGGGAGAGGTTTATGTCGCACTAGGATTTCCCAAAGTTCCAAAAAGATGGTTTGGGTCGAAACACTCATGAAACTGCTCTATTTATAGACTCTGAGACCAGAGCACCACCTCGCTCCCTGTTGAGCACGGCCGTGCTCAATTCCTGAGTACGGGGCGCTCAAATATTGCACTATGAGACCATCTAAAAGATCGAATTAGCCAAAACACAAAATAAGACTTGTATATAATTATCTTAGCTTTCCAACGCCACAAAGATCACCTCGATAGGACATCTAGAACTCAAGATATGGGTAAAATGGTGAAACATATTACTAGGACTCTAAAAGGATTGAACCTTTCCAAGGTTAAACTTCCCCAAACATGAACTTAGGCATCAAAAACAAACATAACAAGCATATACAAGAATATCTATAACATATATGAAAGCACTAAGCTTATTTACGAAAAACGAGGTGTTACAGACCGAGTCATTGGTGTTGGAGGGCAAGTGGGCATTCTACAATTCCATGGATCACGTTCACATGAGCGAATGGGCGAACGGGAGCAGCTATTCACGGAGAATATTAGAGAGGATGTTATCCGGTCGATTTTAAAGGACCCAGGGACTCTCCGGACTCTTATATTATCTATGCAAACCGAAGGAAACCCAATTGTCCAACCTTCACATGTGAGTACAAAAGGGAGTTGTCCAGGTCAACATTTGTTGGTTGACGATGATGAGGAGGGAGACGATGATGAGCTGGTGAGGTGTGGTGCCGAAGGTATTCATATTCATTATATTAATTATTTCTTTCTCTACTCACAATTGAAAAGACTTGACAATATATACTAATGCTTTATCTTTGTTAATTTTTTAGGATAATAACAAAGTCGGTGGTCCATCGAGTCCGATAAAGAGTATCTCACCAATAGCTCATCTGGCTGCATTGGCGGCGGTGTACCAACGCGACGACTTTTATTTGCCTTTGGATAATGACGACACTAAAACTGACTTGTTTCCTGGTTTTTTTTAATCTATGGGGGGATTTGGGTGACGAATATTTCAATATATTACTTAATTAAATTGACTAATTATTTTATTTCTTAGGTATCTGCATCTCCTTGCTATGACAAGGGGCATCCTATCTAGTTATGGATTCTTAGACCCCACCCTCATTCAGGGTGATTTCTGCATAACTGGTAATGCCATCACCAGATACTTGCAATCCGTAGTATCTATTAGCCACATTGAGGTATATATGGCACCAATTCTCAAGAATGACCATTGGCAGTTGCTCCTACTTTGTCCAGCGCATCATACAGTCGTATTTCTTTGCTCGTATCACTTTCAGCCGGACCCTCAACCGAGACAGAATATTGATAGGTACGAAAAAACTTATTTAATTTGTAACTTTTTACTTTTATTATATTAAATATGCATGAACAAACCATTGACATTCATATTTTTTTATCATAGTGCAATGATTGTGTGTAGCATTGCTTGCGCAAATGGTAAAAGTAGGAGTGTAAAGGCAAAAAATAAGCCTACATGGATTATCCCAAAGGTAAGTAGTTTAATAAATAGTAATTATTATTATTATTGTTATTATTATCATTATTATTAATCTTATTATTATTATTATTATTATTATTATTATTATTATTATTATTATTATTATTATTATTATTATTATTATTATTATTATTATTATTATTACACTCATACATTATTTTTACTTGTAATTAATTGAACAATTTCAAATTGATTTGTAGTCTCGTAGACAAGCCGGCGATTGGGAGTGTGCCTACAATGTCATGACATATGTTAGACATTGTCTCCACTGGTATTAAAGATAAATGGACGCAGGTAATAAATAACTATATATATATATATATATATATATATATATATATATATATATATTCTGTTAATTAATTATATTCTGTTTTTGTTATTGACTTAATTTAATTAATGTTGCATTAGTTTGAACTTGTGCATGCTTTCGACAATGGATCTAGCTTGACTTTTAAGGAATTCACAAGCTTGAGGGAGCAATTTGCAGAGTTCTTTTTTGAGTATGCCAAAGAGAAACAAGTAGACGTAGATCCTAGCGGTTTAATGTTTTAGTTACTCAGAACATTGTTAAATTATAGCAATATAGCTTAATTGATTCTGCCATTTGGTATGAATTTCTGGTGTATGTGTATATATCTGAAAAAATGTGCAATGTTTGTGAAGCTAACTGAAAGCAAACCAAATTAAAAAAAAACATGTAACAGAGGTTAAAAATAAAACAGACGTTACAAGTGAACCTATAACAGAGGTTATAAAAGCAACCGGCGTTACAAGTTAACCTGTAACAGTGGTTATAAAACCAACTGGTGTTACAAGTTTACTGGTAACAATGCATTGATATTCAATCCGCCACTTGCAAAGGCGGTTCTCTCAATAACCGTTGTTACAAATATACTTATAACATCGGTTGGAAAACCGACGTTACAAGTTAAACTTGAAACATTGGTTTAAGCAATGTTGCCTCCAAAACCGACGTCACAAGTCACTTTTAACCGCTGTAAAAGTGCTTCCTGCACAAGTGTTTTAATCTTTTTACAAAAGATTTTTTTAAAAGCATTTATTAATCATGTCCATTGACAATGCAATTGACATAGAAAATATACTCTAAAGAGTTAATGTCCATGATGTAAATGTGCATTAGTTTGACCATGTGCATAAATGTACTCTGAACCGTGGGCATGAATGTTTTCTAAACCAACTTTGACCAAAAATAATGTTTCTAATGTTCCAAATTGTAAACAAATATTATTCTTTTTTTTTGTTATTATTAGTATATTAATTTATATATTATATTAAAAAATTATAAAATATTATTTAATTTCTACCGGTTCAACCACAATTAGACAACGGTTAGACCATTGAACCTTGAACAGGTGACTCTGTACCGGTTCAATGGTCGGTTTAGTTTTAAGAACATTGAGAACATGTGTTAAAATGCCCCATCGACGATAATCCCTAGCTCCACGGCGTACCACGATTATCATCTTGATTACTTGATAAATCACTAGGATTGAAAGCACTTGATTATACCACAACAACAACAACAACAACAACAACAACAACCAAGCCTTATCCCACTAGGTGGGGTCGGCTACATGGATCATACGGTGCCATAATGTTCTATCATGAATCATGTCAATAGTTAAATCATTGGCCTCCAAATCTTTCTTAATAGTTTCTTCTATAGTTTTTCTTGGCCTACCTCTGCCTCTAGCTATTGGATTGCCCTCCACCTGATCCACTCTCCTTACTACATAATCTAAAGGTCTCCTCCATACATACCCAAACCACCTAAGTCGAGATTCAACCATCTTTTCTATAATAGGTGCTACCCCAACTCTCTCTCTAATGCTTTCATTCCTGATCCTATCACGTCTAGTTTTTCCGCTCATCCAGCGCAACATTCTCATCTCCGCTACATTGATTTTACTCTTGTGTTGATTTTTTTTACCGCCCAACACTCCGTCCTATA
Organism: Sophora flavescens; assembly: GCA_030762895.1. Taxonomy (NCBI): domain Eukaryota; kingdom Viridiplantae; phylum Streptophyta; class Magnoliopsida; order Fabales; family Fabaceae; genus Sophora; species Sophora flavescens. The sequence continues at coordinate 142,594,069 of CM061065.1, forward strand.
CAACATTGCGGGTCTAATAGTTGTACGGTAAAATTTTCCCTTTAGCTTAAGAGGTACCTTTTTATCACATAAAAACCCCGAAGCCTTCCTCTATTTCGACCACCCTGATTGAATCCGATGGTTTACATCTCCCTCAATTTCTCCGTCATTTTGTATAATAGACCCAAGATATTTAAACCGTGTGACTTGTGGTATGTTGTGGTCTCCAACTTTCACCTCTAAGCTAGAGGTGTTTCGCCTTTTGCTAAACTTACATTCCATATACTCCGTCTTGCTTCTACTCAAATGGAAGCCATGTGCTTCTAAAGCTTGTCTCCAAGTATCCAACCTTCCATTTATATTATCTCTCGACTCTCCAACTAGAACTATATCATCTACAAATAGCATGCATCGCGGTGCTGGCTCTTGAATGTGCTCCATAAGTACATCCATGACCAAGGTAAAAAGATAGGGGCTTAAAGCTGACCCTTGGAGCAGACCTATGGTTATAGGGAAATCTTCTATGGCTCCACCCTGCGTTCTCACACTGGTCGTGGCCCCTTCATACATAACCTTGATAGCTCGAATATATGCAATCCGAACACCTTTCTTTTCCAGGGATTTCCACAAAAACTCTCTTGGTACCCTATCATCTGCTTTCTCCAAATCAATGAAGGCCATGTGTAAATCTTTTTGATCCATTCGATATTGTTCCATCACTCGTCGTAGCAGGTAAATTGCTTCCATGGTCGACCTCCCGGGCATAAAACCAAATTGGTTGTCGGTGATTTTGGTTTCTTTTCTTAGTCTCCGTTCAAGCACCCTTTCCCATAGCTTCATAGTATGACTCATAAGCTTAATTATACCACAACAACAAAAAAAAAAGTTGAGTTTAATACTTATTCCACCATATACCAGAGATAACAATGCGGTATTTTATAATTGTTGATTCCACAAATTTAAACAAACTATTAAAACATGATTTAGTTCAATAATTTTTTAGTTCAATAATTTATAATATAAAGTTATAATTACATAATTGATATTTAATTAAAATATTTTATATTATCATACATCTCGTCAGTATCATCATGCACGAGATAGGAGTTAAAATGCATTATCAACAATGATCCCTGGTTGATCCCTATCTCCATGGTGTGAGTTTCTTTGGATTTCTTGTTAGATAACTTGATTAACATCTTGATCGCTTGACAAGTCACTTAGATTGGGAGCGCTCGATTCTACCACAACATAAAAATCAACATTAAGGTCAATGCTCATTCCTCAATGCTCATTCCACTATATCCTGGAGAATGACGGCTAATGGCTAGATGGTCGACTTGCTCCCACCCGAATGATCTCCACTAACCTCAAAAAGCCATATTTAAAACAAATTATTTATACAAATATGAACACTACAATAGCCATGGGAAAGTAAAAAAATCGGTGGGAAAATGAACATTCCCCATGGATAAAGCCATGGAAAAACGAATCGTTTTTTATTATAAAAATAGTAATAATTTATAGCTTATTCTATTTTTCCACTATGTTTCTCTTCATAATTTTTTCTGCAAAATTGACGGAAACCTTTCCTCTATAATTAATATTGACGAAAACCTTCATTCACTCTCTTAAACCCCCAACTCTTTTTGCCATTCCCAGAGTTCATAGATAAACCCCCAAAAATATGTTCAACCTTCTCCACTGTTGCATCATCATTCTTCTTCTTCTTCTTTTTCTCATTCAATTCACTTTCAATTATGGATTTCTTCACCTCAATCTCAAACATCTTCGATCCTTTTTGACTCGTTCCTCTTTCCTTCTTCATATCTTCCTCCACCTAATTAGGATTTCGCTTCATATTTTTCTTCTTTGTTTTCTTCGATTCGTTGCCTTTAGTGTCGAAATCAACACTTTGATCTCTCGTTGAATCGTTTTGATCTTTGGGCCCATATTACTTGGCACGATGGTTCCGATGTGTTGTTCCATAAGTTCGAACCACAACCAGAGGGTCTCCTCGTTGGATTGGTTCCTGTTGTTTGAGGTTTTGCATTTCAGGTTGTTGTTCTCTATGGTCACAAAGCTACGTGACCATTAGACAAAAACCTTCACCAAAATTTAATCAAGAGAATCATAGTAGTCGAGTACTCATTCTGACCATCTTTTGGAACAATAGCGCAAAGTATAACAAAGAAGGCCAAGAAATATAAGACATCATCAATGATTTCCATCTAACCAGAACTGTAGCGATGATCCCTGAAGATGGACCGGCCTCGCTCATGAATCTAGTGAAGACAAGACAATACATCAATTTTCAATAGTTGAAAAGATAAGATGCCATAAAAATAAAAAGAAAAACAAATATAATCAGCCACGAAAAGCAAGATTAATAATATGGAATTAGAAGTACTGATCTGAGTAGAATGGAGCAGATCCACATTTCCCTAGCATTGTCTTCATCCTATAAGTAGATCAATGAATATTCTTATGTGAATCTGTGACAGATAGCGAAAAGGAAGGACACTTTTGCAATTTTATCCAAATCCAAATTGGTGGCGGCGGAGATCCTTGTAGTATTTAGTGAAACCATATTACTTATATGTGAAATTGGAGAAGGCAGCTATAGATATATAAAGGGCAGAAGGAGTGTGATCTCATATGAGGATGGGTAGGTGTGGTGGGTCACTGGATTAGGATTGTCAATATCTATCGTGACTTTTTGTCAGCATCGATCTAATGTTCTTATCTTATAAAATTTGACGCCATAGAGTAGTGTTCACAGTAAGGAAGTACAAATTGATGATTTAATAACAGGAGCCCACAAATAAAAGATTGGGAAAATGTACAGTTTAGGGAAAATGTCGTGTCACTGCTGTATGGTTAGCTTTTTGGGAGAATGTACAATTTAGCGCTTATAATCTATTACTATATATAAATCTGGTAAATTTTGCTTCAGTGTTCTACAGTGATACTCGCACTGTATGTTGTCACCCTGTCTTTTTTTTTATATAAAAATAATCAACACATGAAATTTAAAAACAAAATAAAAACACTATCGGACAATAAAGAAAAGAAGGATCTTGATAACCTTCCTCACTTTCACACTCGCACTTGCAAGATAATAAGACATAACTATAACTCTTTTAGCGATGAACACATGTATTTTCAGCATAACAATTGCATCTTATAAACATCATGGACCATCGTTCACTGATACCTCCCTAGCTGGTTCGTTATCAAAAGGTCATATGTTCAGTTCTATTGCGGAGTTTCAGGTGCTTAAAAGCTTTGCTGTAACAACTCATGCCCCTAAAGCTCCTACTATTAAACAAGTAGATTGGTTCCCTCCCTCCTTTTGTTGGTTGAAGTGTAACACTGATGGGGCGGCCAAGGGATGTCCTGGTCATGCTGGTGCTGGCGGCATTTTTAGAAACTCCCTTGGAGATTCCTTTGGTTGCTTCTCCTCCTATGTCGGAATTACTTCTGCTTTTCTTGCAGAGCTCAATGCTGTCATGATTGCCATTGAGCTTGCCTCCAAGAAAGGTTGGAAAAACATCTGGTTTGAGTGTGACTCTACCTTGGTTGTTGCTTCAACTAAATTTCATTCTTTAGTTCCTTGGAAAGTCCCAGTCAGATGGAGAAATTGCATGGTGCTTGGTGATCAGTTGAATTTAATTTTTTTTACCCATATTTTTAGGGAGGGCAACCATTGTGCAGATAAGCTAGCTTCCTTTGGTGCCTCTGGCTCTAGTTATATTTGGTGGGATAATTTTCCGGACTTTGTAAAGGCTGATTTCTATCATGATAAACTGGGATTACCCTAGTTCAGGTTTAGATAGCTTTTCATGGGTATTGGCTTAGTCCCCCCATGCTCTCTCTTTGTAATCTATGTCTTTATATTAATAATATCTTGTGGGTGTGTTGCAGATGATGGGTAGGGTCTGGGGTGCCAACCTAGTTGGGATGCCTGCCCCTATTGTGATGCCTTTGCACGCCTAGCCCTTTATTAAAAAAAAACATGTCCACTTGTTCGCTCATAAATTTTTTTCCACTTATTCAAAAAAAATAATAAAAAAGTAAATCCATTCAACAAAGCAAAAAGACATTTTTAAAAAACTGTTTGCATCTTTAACTTTAAGTTATTTAATTTAAAGATTAATATATATATGTTGCATTTTTGTGCTTTTTATTAATACTTATATTTTAAAAAATAACAAAATATAGGATTGACTCTCTCAAAAGCTTTATCCAGTGTTAGTAAATATTTTTAAAAAATTGTTTTATTACTTTTCTATCTTTTTTAATTACTTTTATGTATAGTATTTTAAATAGGTTAATTTATGAATATTTTAAATAGTTGTTTTCTAATTAGTTAACTTTTTTCAAATAATATAGTTAATATAAATAAATTCATTGACTGAATTAGTTATATATTAAATTAAATTACAGGTACTTAATTTTTTTAACTAAGTTTTCAATATATTTAAATCTTAATAGTTTTAAATAGGTTGGAGCACTTCTAAAAATTTTTAATAAAATCCTACTAACTAATGCTATTCAACTCTATTAATATATGATTATATTTTTTATTTATTATAATGTAATATTATAAATTACTATAATCTTAAGTAATAAAATTAAAGCAATCATTGTTTTAGATTTTATTTTAATTAATGTAATGCCATAAAATTATTTTTTTTAAAACTTAAAATTATATTTATCTTATATTTTATTATTTTATCTAATAATTCTCATTTATATTTAGACTTAGTTACAGTTTTGGTCCTTGTAGTTTCACAAATTGGTGATTTTAGTCCCTGTAGTTTCAGTTGCTCAAATCAAGTCCAACTAATTGCAAATTCGAACAAATCTTATCCCGTCGTCAACCTTCTCTTCAATATTTAATGAGAGCTATTGACCTGACTAACCCTTTGTGAACTGACATTAGGGTAGGATTGGTTTTATTTAATTAGTTCAAAAAACCGCTAAAACTAAGTTAAAAGCCAAAAGAGCTAAAAGAGAATGTATGTACAGAGCACGTTTGTGAAACTACTGGCACTAAAATCATATTTTTGAATTTATAGGCACTTAATTTGTGCAATTGAAACTATAGAGACCAAAATCATCCATTTGTAAAATTATAGGGACCAAAATTATAATTATGTCTTATTTTTATATAATGCACAAAATAAATTATTGAGCCCCATTCGCACGGGTAAAAAAGTCTTGTTGAAAGTTAAAATGAAAGGGATAAGGCAATGTGCCAATGTTGTTAGCCCATACTTCTAAGGGAAGGTTCGGTCCAAGACATAAACTAATGGATTAAATAAGTTTTTAGTCCCTCGTTTTTTACAAAAGTTCAGTTTTAGTCATCCGTTTGAAAAATGTACTTTTTAAGTCCCCCATTTTTTTAAAATGTGTCAGAAATGGTACCTACACCACACTTCCTTTTGAAAAACGAGGGACTAAAACCAAATTTTTATTAAAAAAATTAGGGACTAAAAATGCGTGGTTGTAAAAAATGAGGGACTAAAAATATATGGTGTAGGGACTACTTCTGACACATTTTAGAAAACGGGGGACTAAAAAAATACGTTTTCCAAATGAAGGACTAAAACCGAATTTTTGACAAAAATGAAGGACTAAAAACATATTTAACCCTAAACTAATTAAGCTAGGTTGCATTCATGAAGTTTGTTGCGGTGGAATTTGGTAGAGGCAACAAAATTAAATCTACCTATTTTATTGTATTTACTATTTAATAAAACTAGGTTCTCTATGTACACGTCTCATGTAACACCCCGATTTCTATGTCTTTCTGTAGCAGTAAATACACGTATATATGTATTAATTTTCGATAAAATCCAGAGAGTGATTTTAAAAATACTACAATCATTTTCTTGTGTTATCTTACTGTAGGAAGTCTCGGTTAAATTTTCGGTTGAAAATTCAGACAAAAGCCGATCTGTATTTTCACTACCGGTACAAGTTTACTGAGCAGAAAACCTAATTTTGACCCGTGAACGAAATGGTTGGTGTTTCTATTGTGTTTGGTTTAATATTAGAAATTTTCAAAAATTTTAGTTCGTAAATAAAATCAAATATTTATTCCAAGTAAAATACGATCGGAAACTTGAATCAGATATACAATGGAGTAGAGTAGGGAGCACAAAAGAGTTGAAGTGACATGTTGGAAAAGTTGACATGTTGATGGAAGTCTTGGGTAACATCCAAAAGTGACATGATTACTCCTTTTTGAAAAATATTGTATTTTATTCCAAAATCATTTTTTTCTCTTTCTTCTCCGACCAAACATAGCCTAAGCCAAAACTTGGCCATCAAGATTGCTCCCTCCCTTCTCTCAGGCGCCACTCTCACCCCTCCCCCTATAAATTCCCATTTCATTTTCCCTTCATCACTTTCCCGCTTCTTCACTTTCTCACTTTAAAGTACCTACACAAAGCTTCCATTTTTATTTAGTTTCAAGCTTCAAGTTCTTCATACATTTTCTTCCTAGCTTCAAGGGTAACACTCTCATACTCTTATCTTTTAAGTTTTACACTTATTTCATGAGTTTACTCTATGTTTTCTTAAAATGTTCTTAAAGCTCTTTTAACTTCTGAAATCTCTAGAAAATTATAGAAAAATCCGTTTGAGTTGAAACCAATTTCTAGCCTATTTATCCAAGGATGGTCGAGCCTAGTAGGTTTTGGACCTAGGATGTTTTGTTTCAAATTTTCAAATATGATCATGGATTTGAGCTTCTTAGTACATTTTAATACTAAACCTAAGAGATTGAAAAGTTTTAAAGTTCCTAGCCTATTTTTCTAATGATGGCTGAAACTATGTTTTTTTGTGGCCTAGGAAGTTTTGTTTTAACTTTTTTAAAGATGATCATGTATTTAAGCTTCTTGATACTTTTTGATGTTAAATCTAAAGTCTTGAAAATTCTGAAAATTCCTAACCTATTTTAGGAGTGAAGGCCGAAACCCTAAGTGTTTAACTTAGAGGGATTTTGATCAATCTTTGTAAAATGATTTTTTTTTTTGTTTATGAACTTCTAACACTTAAGGATCATTAATCCATGAGTGGTATCATTTTTGGAAACCTCCAACCCTATTATTTTGTAAAGGCCAAACCTAGACCTAGATGGTTTAGTGTTCTTGGTTGATTTTTAACTTCTGGTATTGTGTTGGTATCCTTAGACTTTCATCGTGAAGCAAGCGAGGACGTTCATGGTTCGTTATTTCAAACATCAAGCACTTTTACCTTCACCAAAGGTAAGAGGGGACAGCCTGAGAGATACTCAATAATTGTGTGCATGTGTTTATGTGAATTGTCTGATTTATTGGGTTCTTGTTATAATTTTGGAATCAATGTTGGAATTACTTGTATACTTGAACCATTATGGTAACTGCTTGAAAGTTGATTTCTTACTTGATTATATTTACTTGGTTTAAAGTGTTATGAATCATAGATGATATGATATGTTATTAACTGTTATACTGCTGACTGATATTATAGTGATGTTTGATTGAGGTCTGAGAAGCCTGACATTCGTCAGTGCTCAAGTAATTATGAGATTAAAAGCCATGATAAGCTTTAAAGAGAACCTTGAAAACAAATATTTTTGTGTTGGGGGTTTTCTTGATTAAAGAATGTGATCTGGGAAGAAAGTATTCAAGTAACGTTTTTATTTGTAAAAGATGAGATCTTTAGATCATGTACTAAAATATTTTCAAGTTAAAGGAAAGCTATCTTCTTATGAATAAGGATTTTGAGCAAGAGAAAATTATTGAGAAACATGAATTTTATGAACGGTCGACCTTTGAAAATATTTAACTTTATCCTACTTGTAAATGATTTTTAGAAATAGATTTGTTGAGTTTTTAAGTTGTTTTGGGAAAAGAAAGGATTACAAAAGCAAGTGGATTTCCTAAAAATGTCCTCTTAACTGATTTCCCGATGAAAAGATTCTCTCTTAAAAGCTTTTGAAAATATTTCGGTAAGCTTGGACAAGTCACCGATGTTTCATTTTGTATTTGTATTTCACTGAATGAAAAGTACGAATATGTTGAAATTGAATCTAGTTCACGAGACGTCACTTCTAGTATTCTGTAATATGCACGTTGATCTTTGATCTGTGCCACGTTGTTGTGGACTGTGTGTCTTAATCACATTGTTGTGGACTGTGTGTCCTAACCACATAGTTATGGACCGTGTGTTCTAATCACGTTGTGATGAACGTTGTTAAAGGTGAATGTTGTTTTCTATGACCACAAGCCTAAGACTAGTGCATCGGTCTAAGGTGTTGTGATTGAGCACTCGGACTGCATGTCCCGTGTTGATGTTGATAATTTCAAAACATTAAAATTTATGAAAAGTTGTTAGCTTTTGAGCTTCGACAACAAAAGAGAATGAATACAAAGAAAATGTTGAGAATAATTGTTTTACATGCATTTTAGGAAGACGTGCCTCACGTTGATAGGAGTGATGCCTTTATGATCAGGTATTCATAATATGATGTATCACTGCATCCTGGGATGGGACAGTGTGTTATTAAATCCATGAGCATGGAATACTACATCCTGGGATGGGACAGTATGCGATGAATGTTTAGTCACTTAACGTGATGCCAAAGTGGTGGCGATTTGAGTTTGATCAACTCTTAGAATGACGAAGGGATCTCATGAGATTAATGTTAGAGCCTAAATATTGAAGTGTCATGCATACTCTCATCAAAACTGACTGTGCGGGTATGAGACCCTTTGATATTATACATGTTTAATTCTGATAAATTATTTGGAAATATCTGATATATGCCTAGGTGATGTATCCATCATGAATATGGTTATTGTGTGCAATCCATATGTTGGTAACTCACTCTTGCATGTTTTGTTGTTATTCCTTCTCCCTATGGAATTGTTGTATATATACATATTCGGGTTTAGATGGATCCTGGCGTGCCTCTGGCACCGACGGGAATGAGGACACTAACTTTTGATAATTCAGGAAATCCGGGGGCGTGGAACATACTCCCCGGATCCCATGCAGCCATTTATCGCGGGCCGGTTAGTGAACTGAAAGGAAACGGGGAAGAGGGACCACAGCAGCGAGTGCAGACAATAGGAATGCTCCAGGTGTCACTACCACCCCCTTGGTACTATCTACAAGTGTTGGCGCAGAGGGGACAGCTTCACGAGCACCCACCCTTAGGAGTGCCGCTTCCTGGAGTTGAGCCAGCTTCACCTATTGAAGAGGATCCAGAGGAAGATCCAGAGGAGTACCCTGAAGGCTAGCCAGAGGATCACATCCATTACGACGACGACATTGAGGGTGTGCCGGAGTATGTGCTTGACGACGATCCTGATTTTGATGATTCTGACTTCCCCGATGAGGGCGGAGAAATGGTGGATGCATCGCTGGGGATCTCCTCAGGGAGCGGGAGTGTTCAGACTGGCCCTTGTCACGGTTATTAGTTGTAGACCAGCTTAGGGGTGTCCTATTCGGGAATAGTGTATCCTGGTCCGAATGTATTGGGCTTCATAGAGCCACTGTATTTTTGATATGTGGTTCCGGACCTTTCCCCCATTTTGCTTTATCTTGCTAACAGCTTTTCCCTTTTATGTTTAGTGTTATCAATGGCCGGTACTATAAGGCCCTGGCCTTTTGTAATATATATAAAGTTGCAACTGCCACTGCTTAGATATTTATGTTGTTCATGTATCATGTTCTGAGTGTTCATCTACTCTTTTGATATATATATATATATATATATATATATATATATATATATATATATATATGCATATAATCACCATTTTGAGAATATTTAATTATTAAGAGAATGTTATTTTCCGAAAGTAACCAGCATTTTAATCAGTTTTATTTTCCGCAACGGGTGACCATGTGACTCCCAAGTTGGGGTGTTACATCTCAACTTCTTATAACTCCATTTTTGGGTAATTCATTGCTTGTTTAATTAAGATTTTGAGCCATTCAAATTTGATTTTAGGTGGAGTGAAATTGATTTTGGGGGATTTGAGGGTGTTTGTTTACAAAACTTCGTATTAAAATATTATTCTAGGTTGGATAAAAATGATTTTAAGAGAAATAGGAACTTCTAGCTTTTCCTTTGAATAGAATTGATTCTAAGTGTGAGACCTACAAAACTCTTTATATTTATTACACGAACAAAGTGATTTTACTTTATCACTCAAATAAAATCAATTCATAAAAACACACATTTAAAATACTATTATCAACAAATCAGTTTTTTTTTAACTTCGGTCTTTTTAGAATCAATTCTTTTGAAATAAATTTTATCAAAATCTAAAACAAACAGACCCTCCATCTCCTACTGAGTCATTGTGTTTCTATTATTTATTTTAAAATATTAAATTATTAATTTCTACTACTTAATACTTATCATTTCAAATTTCTACAACACTTTTTTTGATACTTGGCTCAGTATGCAGGCTTCTCCCTTGTTTGGTGGTATGAGGTTGCAGGCTTCCCCTTCTTTCTTTCTTCTAGTGTGGTATACGAAGGTTGTTAGCTCACCTATTTCGTCCTTGAGCTTACAAATTTTTTCTGCCTTCTCACAAGTCCAGTGGCAGTTGTGTGCTCTCTATTATTCTTAGATACTTCTTCTTTGGCTTCGATTGAAGATTGCTAGATTTCTGGTCTCTGGACACTTCTTTAGCTCCTCTGGCAGATTATGAGATTTCTTTGTTGTTCGAGACTTCTCCATTAAATTTTTGTGTGTTCTTCTCATTTTTTCCTGTCTGTTATTTGTTGACCTCACCTCTCTGTGTTCTTCATTTTTTGTCTTAAAAGATTTATTTCTTATTTCTCACATTTCTAATATTTTGATTCTAGGGTTTTATGAAGAATAAGAAACCTTTGTATTTAACTTATAATAGGCCAGTTAGTTGCTCCCAATAATGTATCTTAAGTATATTTATACTTGCCTTTCAGTTGTTTTATTTAACAATGGGTCTAATGATTTCTATTACTGGTGTTATAATTCGATTTCACGTTTGAGCACGTTGATCGTTGTGATATAAATCTCATTAGAAATTGAGGTTATGCTACGTGCATATTATTGGGTAAAATTGATGCATGGTTTGATGGTGACCAATTTAATAAGATTTGATTACTTGCTTGTCGTAGGAAATATTGAAATGATGATAACAATAAAAGTAATTGAATGTCTTCAATGCTCAAAGATCCAACTTCTATAAAAAGCATATTTCAATTTCGATAAATCCACATTTGAATTCTTATAGGCAAGCCAAAAAGAATACATCTCAATCAATAGTAGATAGAGTGACATCTAAAATGACAGCTTGGAAGGGTTCTCTACTTTCTATAATGGACAGAGTTCAGTTAGTTAAGTCAATTATCCAAGGTATGATCCTATATTGCTTTCATACTTACTTGTGGCCTGCTTCTCTGTTAAAGTCTATGGAATCTTGGATTAAAAACTTTATTTGGTCAGGAGATATCTTCAATAGAAAACTTGTTATAGTGGCTTGGAAAAAGGTTTGCACTTCACTTATGGAAGAAGGTCTAGGCATTAGACCTCTCAAATCTATTAATAATGATGCTCTTTTTAAGCCCAGTTGGAATGTTATCTCCTCAAACAGCCAACGGACTAGTTTGGTCAAAGCTAGATGCTTTAGAAAAAAGGTTCCTTGTTCTCATTACATCATATCCTCATTGTGGCTTGGCATCAATCTGTGTATTCATTGTGATAGATAATTGTTCATGGAAATTAGGAAATGGCCTGCTTATCAATTTTTGGTCAGACAAATGGCTCTCTTAACCAATTGTGGATGTCTTGCAAGTCCCATCAGAGTTGCATAGCTCTCTTACAACTTCTGTGGCAGATTTCATTGACAATAAGGCTTGGCTAATTCCTGGTTCTCTATCAGCTAATTGTCCTAAAATTACAGCTGAAATCAGGAAGGTTGTTATTCCTTTAGTGCATTGTGGCAGCATTCAGATTCTGGTTTGTTGTCTTTTAAAGATCCCTATAACTTTCTTAATCCAAAACAACAAATAGTTGATTGGAGTAAGATCATATGGAATTCATCAATTCCCCCTTCTAGATCATTTTTACTTTGTAGGCTTCTTCATGGAAAAGCTCATACTGATGAAAACTTAAAAGCTAAAGACTGTGTCATAGTTTCAAGATGATGTCTTTGTGGTAATGTAGAGGAGACTTTGAACAACTTGTTCCTTTCTTATCCATTTGCTGTTGAAATTTGGAATTGGTTTGAAATGATCTTCTCTTGCAGGCCAATCTTATCTTCTTTATATGATCTACATTCAGTCTGTTCTGATATGAGATTGACTGCAGTGATAAACTCAGACTGGTTTATTTGGTTCAGCGGGACAAAATTCGATTTGAGAGCAAACTCTATAGTTCTTGATCTATTATCAGCATGATTGCAGCTTCTGTATCCTTGTCAGGGACTTTCTCTTCAAGGACAATCTCATTTCCTCCTCAATACTCTTCAGTCCTGAATTACTTTTAAGTCAAGGAACACATGGAAAAAGCTCCAAAATTTAGAGAAGTAATATGGCATCATCCTTCTCGAGGTTGGTATAAGCGGCTCAGGGTTGTCCTGGTGTAGCTGCTTGTGGTGGAATTTTTAGAGATCGTATGGGTAGTGTAACGTCCGAGATTTAGAAAATGTCTTTGGATAAACTAAGGTCATTTCCCTATCATACTTATTTTTATAAGGTTACGGGGAAGTTTGGGAATGAAAATTAAGACGGAAACCGGTCTGTGTTTTCTGTGTTTTCACTGATAGTAAGCTTTTTCTGATCAGAAACCCTAATTTCGACTCGTGAACGAAACCATTAGGTTTTATATTTTGCCCCGGATGATTTTCCACATTTCGGAAAAATTCGTTAGGAATGAAATACTATTATTGTATTCGGACGTAATCATTAAGAAAACGCGTAAAATCTAAGTTGGGGGATAAGTCGAATAAACGACGGAGTCGATTATGGAGCTGAGATATTATGGGAGGTTGATGTAGCAGAGAGGACAAGGAGTCGGGCCTCAAATTTTATTGATCAGGAATTTTCAATTGAAATGACCAAAATACCCATACGCTTAACCTAACTGACGTCGAGTTAAATTTTAAACCATGGTTAAGGAACCAAGGTTAGTTCTTGTCTAAAATCAGCCACACCTCCCATGAATTCTTGACCACATGATTTTAACCATAGTTAGCAAAGTAACCCTAGTTAAGTTAAGTATTAACTATGGTTAATCTTATATTAATTAAATAATCCTAAATCCCATTAATTCAATTTCTAAAAACCAAACAAATCCTAAGATCTACCCTTTTATACCCCTTGAAACCGCTGCAGCCCCTTCCCCATTTTTCTTCTCTTCATAAGGACACCAAAACCTCACCGAAAAGATGACCCCCTTCCTTGCTGAAACTCGAAAAACTTTCTACATGAAAGTTATTCCCCTTGTTCTAGTCTATTCAATACTTCTACTTGCTAGATCTAAAAACTTGAAATCAAAATCAATCCCTAGATATTTTCTTTCAAAGAGGCCGAAACCTAACTCATGTGAGTTAGATGGATTTTCTTCAAGTTCTTGACAAATGATCATTGATTATGTCTTCCTAGTACTTAAGGATCATTGATCCAAGAGTATGTGAAATTTTGACATCTCTATCCTGATTAACCTATGTTGGCCGAACCTAAGTATATAGGTTATAGAGGAGATTTTATTTCACTGTTTAACTTGTTGTGTTGTAATTTACCATGAAGGATAATTGTTATGGATTGTACTGAGTTGTGAGGTGGAATCGGAAATGAGTCAAAAGGAAAACTTGGAGAGGAAAACTGTAACTTCAATAGGTAAGTGGAGCTTACCTGAGGGATTTTTCCCAATAACTGTATGTGATTAGTGTGTGGTCTGTATTATCTATATGTGGTTGTGGTGCCTGTTTAATTTGGTTCAGGTTGTATTATTCTTATCTGTGATTGTTTATTTGCATTTAATTATTTATATACAGTTACATATTATAGTGTTAGATGCATGATCTGCCTGGGATAATTGCTATAATATTGTTATTGATTGTCGTTTGAAAAGCCTGGCAGTGGTCAGTGCCCAATCAATTAACCAGATAAAAGCTTTAAGAAGCTTGATAAATATTCAATGTTTATGAAAGAAATATTGGAATATAATCTTGATGAAATATTTTATTTGGAAAAATAAGGAATATTTGAAAATATTATTATTTTAATGATTTACCAGTGTAAAAGTAAATTATGAGTCACGGTGAGGACTTAACCGTAAAATTATTTTTGTACTGCTAAATTTTATGTAAGAAATTCCGTAATATTATAAAAAGTTATTTTATGAAATTAATCTTTGAAAATAACTTAATTATAACTTTAGAAAATTATTTAAGTGGAAAAAGCTAAGATTTGGCTTAAATGACTTTAAAAATGTTTAACGACGGTAATTTGGAAAAGTATTGACGGCAAGTGTTTCTAAAACAGCAGTACGAGTTTTAAACTAAGTTTGAGCCTCAAGTGACACTCTTTTTGAAACATGAAGTTTTCAAAAAAGATTTTAGTATCTGATGATTTTATAAAAGAATTTTCCATTTGAGATGATTTTCCGAAGTCAAGTTTTACACAAACGGTGTAGACGGTGATATTGAACTTAGTAACCGAGACGTCGGGATACTAGTGTTCATACGGTGTTTTGGACTGCATGTCCTATGGACTTTGTGTCCTAATTACGGTGTAAATAATGTTATTCAAAGGGAACATTGTTTTCTATTACCACGAACCTAAGGTTGATGCATCGGTCTAGGGTTTCGTGATTGAGCACTTGGACTTTGTGTCCTGTGTTAACGATGAAAATTTTAAGACAATGAAAACTACGATGGTCGTAAGCTATTGAGCTTTGACAAGGACAGATTGAACACGAAGAAAAATGACAAAAACAAAATGTTTTACATGCACTTTCGGCAGACGTGCCTATGAAGTTAATCATGGTATCTTGATGATATTCATGTCACGACGTATTTGTTAATCATGGTATCTTGATGATATTCATGTCACGACGTATTTTTTAATCATGGTATGATGGCGATATTCATGTCTCGACGTATCATTGTACCTTGGTGGTCAATGAAAACCATACACGACATTCTCATTGTGCCTTGTGTTGAACAATGGGCTATGGTAAAAACGACGTGCCTTATTTGGCAATCGAGTCTGATCAACTCATTTATATGATGTTGGGGGAGCTCCGGAGATTAAGTATGAATTTAGATGACGAATATGAAGTGTTCGTGCATAAGTTTTCAAACGATGAGGTTTGGGGTGTGAAACCCATTGATTAACTATTGCCTTGTTATGAATGCTTATGTCTTTATGAAAATGTATATGTGTATGTTTTTTGTTATGTCTCACATGTAGCTATTGTGTTAAATCCATATATTGGCGTCTCACCCTTACAAATATATCAGGTTTATTCTAAACTACGGTAGTACTTCGGTACACTAGTACGGATGAAGCGAAGGAATTCACTAAGTCATTCAAGGACTTAACTTCTAGATGGTTGAAGAAGTATTCGTTAGTGGGAATGTCATGAGGGTATTTCAAATAACTGTCTTGTAGAGTGACTAGCTTAGGAATTTTGGTTGAGTTGTATCAATAAAAAGGTATTTAACTGTGAGATTGTAAGTTAGTCTTTGTTATAAGTTTCTCTTTTTAAAATGAGACTATTTGAGAAAACAATGTATGTTGTGGCAAAATTGTTATGAATGTGTAAAGATATTCAATATGACTTCACTACTTTAATTTGTGTATCATGTTTCTAGAGCTTTCCGTTAAAGAAATTTTTTACGAGTTTTCTGCCTTATAATAAATTAATATTTTGAAAGCAACCAGCAAATATACTTTTAAATTTATTTCCACACGTATTATTAAGTAATGCCCAATGGGGGTGTTACAGGTAGCATTCTTGGTTTTTTTTGCATAATCCTAGGAGCAAATTACTCTTTACATGCTGAATTTGTTGCTGTTATAAAAGCCATTGAATTGGCCTATGAAAAATGTAACATCCGTAATTTTATGTTTTGTTTAAGTAAGAGGATTAAGTTTAAGGCTTGGATTAAATATTTAAGATGTTTTTTGAGGTCTAGGAACCTTTGCATGGAAAGTATGAAGTCATCTCGAGTGAGTTTGAACGTGAAAACAACTTAGGGTTTCCCTCGATTATCGTCTTTAGGACGTATGAGTGTGAAACAAGAAATTTGGAGTTGGAGTTGAGATTAGGAATTTTTGATGGTTTGAGGTTGTTTATTAGGTCTAGATGAGCGTATATCTCAAATTTGAGGTCAATCGGACTTCAAACGAGCGCAGAACACGAAGAAACGCGCGAAGTCAACATTACTGACTAGAGGCCACGCTGAGCGTGGGAAAGTGGTGCCATGCACGAGGACACGTGGCGGGTTACGTGGCATGCATGCAAGCATGCTGGTGGATGCTCCCACGCTGAGCGTGGGTAAACTCACCCTGAGCGTGAGCGCCAGGAATTTGAAAAAAATAAAAAGGGCTCAAGTGATTTCACTTGAGACTTTTCAAACCGAAAACACTGAAGGAGACCTGAGAGTTGGAAAGAACAGAAAGCGAGAGAGTTCTAGAGAGAGAGAGGGAGAGAATTAGAGAATGAGAGAGGAAGATCACTAAAGAACCCCAAAAACACCATGGTTGAGAGCTTTAAGAGCTGGAACAGTTTCAGAGAAATCATCGCCAAGCCTTTATCCTCCGTTGGATTGTATCCAAATTTGACATGGAGGTTCTAAGCTAGTATTTCTTCAAATCAAACGGTTGGAAATTCTGTACCTTTCCCAGAGTGTGAGTTATTCATCCTAGAAGTTGGAGTTGAGTTCAACTAGGGTAGCTCCAGACCAGTCATCTTGCGAGGTTCATCACCGACTCTTCCACCGTTGGATCGAGCTGAAATTTTTGGATAAGGTAAAGGGAAGGTAGTTATCTAATCTCACCATTCAATTTTGTAAATAAAATGTCTGGATTGTGATATATGAGGCCAAACCAGTGGTGGATTTGGTGGTATTTGCTACCAATTTTGAGTTCCTTACAATGTGCCTTTTTCAATGTGAGTCGTAGGTGGATTTTGAGGCTCGGAGACCCTATTTCTAGGTGAGGCAGAATCGATGAGTTTTGAGGATGCTTCGTTTTAGTTTGTTTTGTCTCGATCCGTGTAGCGCGCGACTCTCCAGATGGGGGAAAGAAACTATTTATCATCGGAAACGGTGCGATTATATTTAATTAGATAATGGCTTAGGGCGACCCAAACCCTATAGGAGAGCGAGTAACTGACAATGTCTATACCACATTGGGGACTACTCAGTGGTACCGATGATGATATAGAAATTGTGTGTTTATCGTCGTTACGTTATATATATCTATGTTGTTTAGGGGATCGACAAAGGGGCACCTGGCCATGGTGATGTTTTTAAAGTTCTGGCTATACAGGTTGTCACCATGGAGAATGACGCAGCCTTGGTAAGGTTGGAACATGATGCCAGCCCTGGTGAACTGTATATACCAAAGAAGGAACTTATGGAGATGGTACTCAATAATGAAATGGCCAGTTCTGCACACATATCGTTTTGGTGCACGTAAGTACATTTTATTTATATGTTAAGTACGTAATTAATTTTTAAATACTGTGATAATTAACATGTTTTTCCAATATATTAGGTATCTGCATCGTATGTTAGTCGATCAGGGTAACCTCGCCCTTTATGGGTTCATTGACCCCATGTTCATTCAGGGTGATGTTCTCCTAACATCGGAAGACCCGGTCACTACCATACGTGATATACTTGCCCGAGACGATCATCAATTCTATCTTGCGCCTTATCTCAATAAGTAAGTACCGGTTATTTAAGTATAACTATATATGACTTAGTCACTAAATGTTCCGCAAATACAGCAAGCATTGGCAACTGTTGCTCTTGTACCCAAGAATGAACTTTGTGGTCTTCTTCTGCTCATTGGGAAATAAGCCGGCGAATCAACTGAAGACGATCATCGAAACGTAAGCATTAAAATACTTTATAATCAGTAGTGCAGTTGTTTTAATTATCTGAAATCTATTAGATATACTTTAATTAATGTTTTTGTCATGATAGGTCTATTAATGCAACCAACCCACATGTTGCGTGGTGAAAGGCGTACTCGGGCTATCAGATGGATTATTCCCAGTGTAAGATATTTATTAGTTCAAATGCATCAAATGCAGTGGGTACAATAATTGATTTCTATTTTATTTAATTCCTCATATTCTAATTGGGTTTCATTTGTACGTAGTCACGTATACAACGTGGGTCATGGGAATGTGGCTACTATGTGATGCAGTGGATGTTGGAAATTATCTCCTCCGGGATCACTGAAAGATGGCACGAGGTAAATGTTAATTGACACAATTAGAAGTAATAGTATAGTTTCGTTATATGTTTTATGTTAGTTTATTACTTAAAAGATATAATCTTTTGTCCAATTAAACTTGTATATATTCAACAATCCAACTACATTATCTGATTCTGACATCAACAACATAAAGAGGCGTTGGGCAACTTTCTTTCTTGAAGTGTACCAACCATAGTTTGTATATATGTAGTTAGTTTAAAAACTTATCATGTACTAGCTATTACTTTTGACTGATTATATGTATTTTGATATGAAATCTATAATATATCATGTAGCTTTTTGGTTTCTAATTATTTTTGTTGTCTCTGAATGTAATTGAACGTATATATATATATATATATATATATATATATATATATATATATATATATATATATATATATATATATATATATATATATATGTATGTATGTATGTATGTATGTATGTATGAATTGTTCGTAATAAATTCAATATATGTTAGTTGTGTTGAGAATATTTACAGTATGTTATTCTGGTATATATTGATCTGCGTTACTAAAACAGGGGGGAAGGAATGACAGAAATGTAAATAATAGGGAAAAAAATGAGACTTTACACATCGGTTTTATTAAAACCGATGTGGAAATTTCACTTTACACATCGGTTTTAATGAAAACCGATGTGTAAAGTGAAATTTCACAATAGGATACGAATTGACAAATTAATTTCCACATCGGTTAAGAGTTAACCGCTGTATAAAATATTATACACATCGGTTATAAAACCGATGTGTAAAGTGTCAATAAACCACATCAGTCGTTTCAACATCAGTTTTAAAACCGATGTGTAAAGCCAAAAATAACCGATGTGGAATCCCTTTTCTGCACTAGTGTGTGTGTGTGTATATATATATATATATATATATATATATATATATATATATATATATTATTTTTATTATGTGATGATTGCCTGTTTGACTGGTTGATTTGAACTTGGTACTTGATGTATGATATCATGAGTGTTGTAATTAATTTTGAAAGTGTCTATTCTTATTCTTATTCTTATTATTATTATTATTATTATTATATTTTGGTATTTATTATTTGGAAATGATATTATGACATGATGATATATGATGATGATTTTGGATAACATGATGATGATTATGATGATATGATGAGTGTTATGATTGTGCTTAAAGGATTGAGTAAATCATAAGTTATGTTGAGACACGAGGATGTATTTGGGGATTGCATACGATATGTGATAGCAGTGCCTAACCGAGATGATTATCGTGATATGAGACTGAGATTGATGAGATGAGATTATTTTAAGGTTATCTTATAGATTATGATGAGCGGTTAGGGCACTAGGGGGAGGACCTGAAACATGGTATGTGGTATGAGGGACCTGAAACATGGTCGTGTGGACCTGAAACATGGTCGTATAGGGTCTATGCCTCGGAGGGAGGATTCCTGGGGATAGTCTAACGGCAGACCATCCAGAGATGATTTCATTTTAGTTGCAGTTATAGTTCATGCTTTGCATGAGCATCTTGGATTGTGGTCTAGAGGTGTGCACCGGGTTGTGTAGCTATAGTGCCATTGCTTTGCGTGGGCACGCTCCATTCGCCGATGAGGGTGTGCTTCGGGGACTCTGGGACGTGTCGATTATATTGTTGTGATATCCGGATATGGCCGATACCTGAGGAGATTATTCATACATCATTTGCATTGCATCATGATGGAGGGTAGAGGAAAGATCCTAGATGTGGATTGAGGATGATTGTGTTACATATATTTATACTTGGGAGATGGATGTTTAGTGTGTCGTTATTTAATTAAATGTTGCTAAACCCTTTCCACGTTTGATGTTATATGGTTTATTATCCATGTCTTCTCTATATTGCATATGTTTTTTTTTTATGTGATGGTGATGAGAAGATCCTACGGGGGAGCCAGCTATGGAGGAGATTGATGGGACCTCGTATGAGCCAGACGTTGGAGGACGAGCAATGGATCCTCATAGTTGAGTATAGAGTCTATGGCCAGTGTGTCTTGTCACTTTAGGATGTTGTTTTTATTTCTGTTTGATTATCAGTTTGTACATTTTGGGATCCGACTGATGGGATTCCCTCTACTGTACTGTATCAGATCTTGAGGTGTATATGTTATCTATGTATGTATATATGTTGTGTATGTTTTAATGTTTTTTTTACTTTTTCTGATGTTTTAATATATCAGCTTAACGGTAATAACGAAATTAGGTCTTAATATTTTTTTGGTTTTCGTTAATAGGACGTCGGGGCGTCTCATTTGGTGGTATCAGAGCAGTTCGGTTTTGAAACGAACTGCTAGCACTGTGATTAGGGTGAACTGGCCATTTAGTTGAATCCACATCGGATAACAACTATATTTAGAAGATGGGTAGTGAGTCCGACGCGACATCTCTACGGCATGTAGTATTTATATTCTAGTTTTATGTAGTATTATATGTCATATTGACGTGGGCTAATGATTTCTCTTAACAGGATCATGGCTCGAGGCCGAGGTCGAGGACGTGACAGACGTGGTGGTGGTAGAGAGATAGAGGGTGTAGAGGATGAGCCTCATCAGCCCGAGGCAGGGATTGGAGGTGGAGGAGAGTCCGTCGAGACTTTTCATACTATCTGAGAGTTAGCATCCGTTCTGTTGTAGCAGGCGCAACAGAATGCTCAGAGGGTGCAGAGGGAGGCAGAGTTACAGGAGCGGCATGATAGGAGGAGAGCTGCCGAGGCTGAGGATGCAGGATTGGCTACCTTTCTCAAAGGTAAGCTACCACAGTTTGGTGGAGGGTATGATCCAGAGCGAGCAGAGTGGTGGATTCAGGAGCTCGAGAAGATCTTTGATACCATGAGATGCAGAGATGATAGGAAGGTGACCTATGCCGCCTTCATGATGACCGGATGGGCTGAGTCATGGTGGAGAGGCAAGAGGAGATTGCTAGAGGCTGAGGGCAGACTGATCAGTTGGGAGCTATTCAGAGAGTGTTTCTTTGTGAAGTACTTCCCGCGGTTAGTCAAACGCGAGAATGAGAGAGAGTTCATGAGTCTCCAGTAGGGAGACAGGTCTGTTGGTGATTATGCGACCAGATTCGAGGCCCTGATTCAGTTTTGAGTTCTACCAGAGATTTCCAGATGAGGACTGGATGTGCCAGAGATTAGATGAGGGTTTACAGCATGAGTTGAGGAGGGCTATAGTGCCCTTGGATATCCTGAGTTTCCCAGAGCTTGTAGAGAGGTGCAGTGCCATTGAGAGTATGGACTAGAGGCAGGCTGCAGAGAAGAGACAGTAGAGTAGTGGGGGTCCTACCAGAGCAGGTAATTAGAGGAGAGGTGATAGAGGTTCTCAGTGGAGGAGAGGACCATACATTAGACTGGGACAGAGTGCTCAGACATCTGCACCACCGGCACCAGTTACTAGAAAAGGCCAGCAACAGAGGGCCCCGGTGTGTTTCAGATGCGGAGGTCCGCATTATATCAGGGTTTGCACAGATAGATCTGGTTGCTACGTCTGTGGTAAACTAGGTCATTTTGCTAGGGATTGTCGACAAAGACCGGTACAACAGCAACCAACAGCAGGAAGAGGAGCTAGTAGTTCCAGAGGAGCCAATGGTTCCAGAGGAGGAGCTGGGAGAGGGGTTCCAATAGTGGGACGACAGACGGCCAGACCTCAGGCCACGGGGAGGGTGTTTACAGTGAGAGGATCTGAGTCCTCTCAATCTGTAGATCTTATTCAAGGTATGTGTTTAATATCTGGCAGACTCTCATCTGTGTTGTTTGATTCATGCACTACACATTCTTTTGTGTCCTATGAGTGCGTAGATCATTTACATTTACCCGTTTCTCAGCTACCATATACCCTGATAGTATCCACCCCTACCAGTGATCCTTTGATCACTATGTCTATTTGCTTACAGTGTCCAATAGTTGTTGAAAATAGGGTATTTTTTATAGATCTCATATGTTTGCCTATGCAGCAGATAGACGTTATTCTTGGCATGGATTGGCTTTCGGCTAACCATGTAGTATTAGATTGTGCCCGATTATCTTTTATTGAACCTTCTAGCATAGTTTCTGCCAATGAAGGAGCAACTATGAGGGTGGCGGTTCTCAGCAGTATGTGATGCTTTTCTCTTTGGAAGCTAAGGAGACTCTGAGTATAGATTCTCTGCCTATTGCGAGAGAGTTTCCTAAGGTTTTCCCTTCTGATGTTCCAGGTTTGCCACCAGAGAGGGAGGTGGAGTTCGCTATAGATCTCATACCAGGGACCAGACCTATATCAGTAGCTCCTTATCGGATGTCACCAGTGGAGTTGGCAGAGTTGAAGAAACAGCTGGATGACATGATGAAGAAGGAATTCATCAGACCGAGTGTTTCGCTTTGGGGAGCACCGATATTGTTTGTCAAGAAAAAGGACGGAAGTTCTAGGTTATGCACGGATTATAGGCAGTTGAATAAAGTTACAATCAAGAACAAATATCCATTGCCTAAGATAGATGATCTGATGGATCAATTGAAGGGAGCTTCGGTGTTTTCCAAGATAGATTTAAGATCAGGATACCATCAGATTAGGGTGAAGAAGGAGGATATACCTAAGACAGCTTTTAGGACAAGGTATGGACACTACGAGTACCTAGTTATGCCTTCTGGTGTAACTAATGCTTCAGCTGTGTTCATGGATTACATGAACAGGATCTTTAGACCATTCCTCGATAAGTTTGTTGTGGTGTTTATAGACGATATTCTTATTTACTCCCATAGTCGGGAAGAACATGAGGAACATCTGAGAGTGGTGTTACAGGTGTTGAGAGATAGGCAGTTGTATACTAAGCTATCCAAGTGTGAATTTTGGTTAGAGGAAGTATAGTTTCTAGTGCATGTAATCAACAAGAAAGGGATAGTTGTTGATCCAGTTAAGGTAGAGGCCGTGATTAAGTGGGAGAGGCCTAAGTCAGTGAGTGAGGTGAGGAGTTTCCTAGGATTAGTAGGGTATTACAGGAGGTTCATCAAGGGTTTCTCGAAGATTGTGTTGCCTATGACGCAGTTAACGATAAAAGGTACGGCGTTTGTTTGGACAGAGAAGTGTGAAGAGAGCTTTCAGAAGCTAAAGGAGAAGTTGACTACATCTCCTGTACTGGCGTTACCAGATTCATTAGACAGTTTGACATGTTCTGTGATGTGTCATATCACGGATTGGGTTGTGTTTTGATACAAGAGGGAAGAGTTGTGACTTATGCTTCCCGACAATTAAGGGTTCATGAAAGAAATTACCCAACCCATGATCTGGAGTTAGCAACCATAGTGTTCGCATTGAAGATATGGCACCACTATCTCTATAGAGCTAAGTTTAATGTGTTCAGTGATCATAAGAGTTTAAAGTTTTTGTTTGATCAGAAGGAGTTGAACATGAGGCAACGTAGATGGATGGAATTCATTAAGGACTATGAGTTTGATCTTCAATACCATCCAGGGAAGGCTAATGTTGTGGCGGATGCACTAAGTCGGAAATCCTTGCACGTATCCACAATGATGGTGAAAGAGATGGAGTTGCTTGAATAGTTTAGAGATTTGGACCTAGGTATGGATTTGATTGAGGATGGAATATGCTTAGGTATGATCACCATCAGTAGTGAGTTTTTGAGAGACCTTAAAGTTAAGTAGGGTCAGGATGAATATTTGGTGGATGTGAATCGAGGTATAAATGAGGGTAAGGTTTCAGAGTTTAGGAGAGGATCAGATGGAGTGTTAAGGTTTAAGGATCGGATATGTGTGCCAGAGGACTTAGAGATTAGGAAGATGATCTTAGAGTATGCACATAAAAGTAAGCTGAGATTCCACCCAGGAGCCACCAAGATGTACCAAGACTTGAAGAAGATGTTTTGGGGGACCAAAGATGAAGAAAGAAGTGGCGGAGTATGTTCTATCATGTTTGGTATGTCAGAAAGCTAAGATAGAGCATTAAAAGCCCGCCGGGTTGTTGCAGTCCTTGGATATCCCAGAGTGGAAGTGGGATAGCATAGCGATAGACTTTGTGGTTGGATTACCATGAACTCCGAAGTGGTTTGATGTGATTTGGGTTATCATTGATAGGTTGACGAAGTGTGCTCACATCTTACCTATTGGTGAGAGTTATAGTCTTGAATGGTTGACCTGGATCTACATCAAGGAAATAGTAAGGTTGCATGGTGTCCCGTCGAGTATTGTCTCCGACCGAGATCCCAGATTTACATCTAGATTTTGGAGACAGTTACACGATGCTTTGGGAACAAAGCTGAGGATGAGTTCTTATTATCATCCTAAGACGAATGGACAGTCTGAGAGAACAATTCAATCATTGGAGGATCTTTTAAGAGCCTGTGTGTTGGAACATGTTGGCAGTTGGGATGAATTCCTACCATTTATTGAGTTCACATACAATAACAGTTTCCACAGCAGCATCGAGATGGCACCATATTAGGCTCTATATGGGAGAAAGTGTAGGAATCCGTTGTGTTGGTATGAGACTGGCGACAGCCAAGTGTTGGGTCCTGATGTGGTACAACAAACAATAGAACAAGTTAGGAAAATAAGAGAGAAAATGAAGGAAGCCCAAGATCGGTAGAAGCTACAATAACAAGAGGAGGAGACCCTTAGAGCTCCAAGAAGGTGATCACGTATTCTTGAGAGTCACCCCAAAGACCGGAATTGGCAGAGCTATAAAGTGTAGAAAGCTCACTCCCCAATTCATTGGACCATTTCAGATTCTTCGACGAATTGGTGCAGTTGCTTACCAGATACCCTTACCGCCTTACCTTTCCAACCTTCACGTTGTCTTCCATGTTTCGCAGTTGAGAAAATATTACCCTAATCCTTCTCATGTCGTTGAGCCTGAGTCAATACAACTCCGATAGAATATGGAATATGAGGCTTTACCGTCTAAGATTGCAAATAGAAGGATTAAAGAACTCCATGGTAAACAAAATCCCCTGGTCAAGGTCATATGGGATAGTGTTACCGGAGATGCTACTTTGGAGCGTGAGGCGGACATTCAGCTACAGTGCCCCCATCTGTTTTCAGGTATGTAAATTCCGAGGATGGAATTTCTTTTAAGGGGGGTAGAAATGTAACATCCGTAATTTTATGTTTTGTTTAAGTAAAAGGATTAGGTTTAAGACTTGGATTAAATATTTAATATGTTGTTTGAGGTCTAGGAACCTTTGAATGGAAAGTACGAAGTCATCCCGAGTGAGTTTGAACATGAAAACAACTTAGGGTTTTCCCCGATTATCGTCTTTAGGACGTATGAGTGTGAAACAAGAAATTTGGAGTTAGAGTTGAGATTAGGCATTTTTGATGGTTTGAGGTTGTTTATTAGGTCTTGATGAGCTTATATCTCAAATTTGAGGTCAATCGGACTTCAAACGAGCTCAAAACGCGAAGAAACGGGCGAAGTCAACGTTGTTGACCAGAGGCCACACTAAGCATGGGGGAGTTGACGCTGAGCATGGGAAAGTGGTGCCATGCACGAGGACATGTGGCAGGTTACGTGGCACACATGCAAGCACGTTGGTGGACGCTCCCACGCTGAGCGTGGGTAAACTCACGCTGAGCGTGAGCGTCTGGAATTTGAAAAAAATAAAAAGGGCTCAAGTGATTTCACTTGAGCCTTTTGAAACCGAAAACAGAGAAGGAGACCTGAGAGTTGGAAAGAACAGAAAGCCAGAGAGTTCTAGAGAGAGAGGGAGAGAATTAGAGAATGAGAGAGGGAGATCACTAAAGAACCCCCAAAAACACCATGGTTGAGAGCTTTAGGAGCTGGAACAGTTTCAGAAAAATCATCCCCAAGCCTTCATCCTCTGTTGGATTGTGTCCAAATTTGACATGGAGGTTCTAAGCTAGTAGTTATTCATATCTAACGGTTGGAAATTCTGTACCTTTCCCAGAGTGTGAGTTATTCAGCCTAGAAGTTGGAGTTTAGTTCAACTCGAGTAGCTCCAGACCAGTCATCTTGCGAGGTTCAACCACGGCTCATCCACCGTTGGATCGAGCTGAAATTTTTGGATAAGGTAAAGGGAAGGTATTTCTCTAATCTCACCATTTAATTTTGTAAATAAAATGTCTGGATTGTGATATATGAGGCCAAACCAGTGGCGGATTTTGTGGTATTTGCTGCCAATTTTGAGTTCTTTAGAATGTGCCTTTTTTAATGAGTCGTAGGTGGATTTTGAGGCTCGGAGACCCTATTTCTAGGTGAGGCAGAATCGAGGAGTTTCGAGGATGCTTCGTTTTAGTTCGTTTCGTCTCGTATAGTGTAGCGCGCGACTCTCCAGGTGGGGGAAAGAAACTATTTAACCTCGGAAACGATGCGGTTATATTTAATTAGATAATGGCATAGGGCGACCCAAACCCTACAGGAGAGCAAGTAACGGACAATGTCTATACCACATTGGGGACTACTTAGTGGTACCGATGATGATATAGAAATTATGCGTTTATCGTCGTTACGACACACACACACACACACACACACACACACACACACACAGATATATATATATATATATATATATATATATATATATATATATATATATATATTATTTTTGTTATGTAATGATTGCCTGTTTGACTGGTTGATTTGAACTTGGTACTTGATGTATGATATCATGAGTGTTGTAATTATTTTTGAAAGTGTCTATACTTATTATTATTATTATTATTATTATTGTTGTTGTTGTTGTTGTTGTTGTTATTATTATTATTATTATTATTATTATTATTATTATTATTATTATATTTTGGTATTTATTATTTGGAAATGATATTATGACATGATGATATATGATGATGATTTTGGATAACATGATGATGATTATGATGATATGATGAGTGTTATGATTGTGCTTAGAGGATTGAGTAAATCATAAGTTATGTTGAGACACAAGGATGTATTTGGGGATTGCATATGATATGTGATAACAGTGCCTAACAGAGATGATTATCGTGATATGAGACTGAGATTGATGAGATGAGATTATTTTGAGGTTATCTGTGAGATTATGATGAGCGGTTAGGGCACTAGGGGGAGGACCTGAAACATGGTCTGTGATATGATGGACCCGAAACATGGTCGTGTGGACCTGAAACATGGTCGTGTGGACCTAAAACATTGTCGTATGGGGTCTATGCCTCGGAGGGAGAATTCCCTGGGATAGGCTAACGGCGGACCGTCCAGAGATGATTTCATTTTAGTCGCAGCTATAGTTCATGCTTTGCATGAGCATCCTAGATTGTGGTCCAGAGGTGTGCACCGGGTTGTGTAGCTATAGTGCCATTGCTTTGCATGGGCACCCTCCATCCGCGGACGAGGGCGTGCGCCAAGGACTCTGGGACGTGTCGATTATATTGTTGTGATATCTAGATATGGC
The DNA here is from genome assembly GCA_030762895.1 of Sophora flavescens. Classification (NCBI taxonomy): domain Eukaryota; kingdom Viridiplantae; phylum Streptophyta; class Magnoliopsida; order Fabales; family Fabaceae; genus Sophora; species Sophora flavescens. The sequence goes on from CM061065.1 coordinate 142,621,978, forward strand.
CGATACCTGAGGAGATTATTCATACAGCTTTTGCATTGCATCATGATGGAGGGTAGAGGAAAGATCCTAGATGTGGATTGAAGATGATTGTGTTACATATATTTATACTTGGGAGACGGATATTTATTGTGCCGTTATTTAATTAAATGTTGCTAAACCCTTTCCACGTTTGATGTTATATGGTTTATTATCCTTGCCTTCTCTATATTGCATATATATATATAAATATATATATATATATATATATATATATATATATATATTTTATGTGATCGTGATGAGAAGATCCTACGGGGGAGCCAGCTATGGAGGAGCTTGATGGGACCTCGTATGAGCCATACGTTGGAGGATGAGCAGTGGATCCTCATAGTTGAGTACAAAGTCTATGGCCAGTGCGTCTTGTCACTTTAGGATGTTGTTTTTATTTCTGTTTGATTATCAGTTTGTACATTTTGGGATCCGACTGATGGGATTCCCTCTACTGTACTGTATCAGGTCTTGAGGTGTATATGTTATGTATGTATGTATATATGTTGTGTATGTTTTAAGTTTTTTTTTTTTACCTTTTCCGCTGTTTTAATATATCAGCTTAACGATAATAACAAAATTAGGTCTTAATAATATTTTTGGTTTTCTTTAATGGGACGTCGGGGAGTCTCAAAAAAGGTTAGAGGAAAATTTGGATGTAGGGCCAGGGACGAATTGAGTATATGGCGTGGAAGAGGCCACATACTCATCTCCCAGGGACCCCAAACCATATTTATGGCCCTTCTTGTTCCTGCCGCCAACGTCTTCCAGTAAAATGCCATTGTCAGAGGCAGTATAAGGCTCCTGCTCCTGACTAATGGCCTCATCTACGAGGCGGACGAATCGATCCTGCATTATAAGTCAAAATAAGTCACCATCTGGGGGTGAATATAACTAAATATAATTAAATAATGTAATGAGAGAAAAATAATTCTTTTAGCTTACAACATTTCACATATAACATATTACATGACATACAACACAATCATAAGCTATTAATATATTCTAAGGCACTATAAATTCAAAATTCTTCAAATGTTTAGCAAACACAAGGAATAAGAGAGTGTATTTGACCTACTTCAACTCCAAGAAAATAGCGAGAAGGGTGACTACTAAAGCGGTTGCCGAAAATCAAGGAGTGCTGGAGAGAAGAAAAATAATAACTACTACGTGAGAGAGAAAAGAGGGTTAGCAACAAAGAAGGTGTTCAAATGCAGGTCATACATGTAACACCCTAGTTTTTACACCTATGATTAATTATTTTATTTGGATGTTTATGTTCATTTTGTTATATGGTTTAGTTTGAGTAATTAAATTACTCTCTTCAAATTATTTTATTGGGTGCGTTAGCACTGATTTATTTCAGTGAATGCACGCTTACTAGACAATAATTTACGTTATTGTCACTATTATTATCAGTACAGAAAAATATTTTAAATAATATGATTAAGAGAAAAATATTTTCATATTCTTATTCTATTTAATTTTAGAGTTAAAAATAAACTGGTTTGGAATTAATCGGAGATTAATTTTGGATCATTGATTTTCTTGGTAGATCAATTCAACTATCAATCTTTACTCTATTTTGAATTTCGAAATTTTTTATTTGTCACTAATTGTTTTTAGATCCAAGGGACAATATTATTTCTTTTTTTTCTAGACTCAATCTTGATCACTTATTTAATACTTAGCTATTAAGTAAAAGAAAAAAACAACTTTTTCTCTTTCTTCTTCCATCAGAATACGCATGACCAGCCCCTTCTTTCTTATCCTTTCTTCTCTTCATCTAAGACTTGTTCTCTCTTCAACCCTAACCTCTCCTCACATCTCTCTTGGCCTCCATCTTCATCAACCACCCTCTAGCCACCTCCCAAGAACGCAGTCGTGCGCCTCCACTCCAGAGCTCGTTCGACCATCGCATGGAGCAAGGGGGGCGACTATGCACGCGTCCTGGTCGTTCTCCACCATTCAACGCCGCGAGCTCCGCCTACAACTGGTCACCGGTCGTTGTCCGGCCACGCTGGGAGGAAGAGACGAACACATGACCTTCAGATCGCCGCCGCAAGTGCTAGTCCGTTTTGGGTCGTGCTTGGTCGTGGCCGTCACCACGAAACAGAGCTCCGCCGCACCGGACCACCTTCAACCACCATGACAGCTTCTCTCTTCTTCTTCCTTGGGTAAGTGTTTACCCCTAATTTCTTCTAGTTTCAAAAAGCCCCAAATTGATTTTGAAACCCTAACCCTAACCCTTTGATTTCAGATTTTAATCTTGAAATTTAAGTTTGTTTTATGAAATTAGGACTGTGAATTAGTGTTTCCCTAAACCAATTTCATTATTCTTTAGTTAAAATGAGTTTTTCCCAAATTGTATTTAGGAGCCCTAAACCCCAAATTTGATTTTATTTGAATTTAGTAATGTTTTGTGAAATTAATTATGATTTAGTGCAATTAGGACTCTTAATTGATGATTCCCAAGTTCTTTTTCAAGATCCTTTAATCAAAACAAAGTTTCCTCAAAGGGTATTGTGAAGCGTAAGCTCCAAACATGATTTTCTTTGAAAATAACCTTGTTTGGTAATAAGATAAAGTGTTTAGCTCAAATTAGAATGTATGCTTGATCATGTGTAATTGATTTCTTGATTTCTGGTTGTTGCGTGTTGTTGGATTCCCTCTCTGAGACGTTTGACATGGCTATGCTTGCTTGATGGAGTAGATATGAACTAATGTGAGCATTAAGACGAGGATCCTTTACTTGTCTTCAAAGGTAAGGGGAGTTTGCCTAGGGATATTCAATAACTATATGCATGTGTGTATGTGTTTAATTGGATATTTACATGTTGATTGAGCTTACTTGATTATCTAATGTACTTGAACTGTTATGCTATTATATGATGTTGAACTGTATTTGTTCTAAATGTTATAATGCATATATGGGATGAACTGCTTTCAACTGTGATATTAGCATTGAACTGATAATATATACTACTGTTGATTGAAGTTTGAGAAGCCAGACTTGAGTCTGTGCCCAATGATTATAAGGATTAAAAGCCTTAATAAGCCTTGAATAGAACTTTGAAAGTTTTGGGTTCACTTATAAAAGTTCATTGTTTAAAGTGCTTACTTCAGAAGAATAAGATCCTTGTTTTTAGAAAAATGTTGAAGTGATTTGGAGTTGAAGGAAACTACATTTTTATGATCCAAAGTTGGTACGAGAGAAAACCTTTTTCGAACTATGTGTTTTATGAAGGAAAAACCCTTGAAAATATTTGACTTTATTCCATCAAGGAATTTCAAATACAAACGAATTTACTAAATGTTTTAGAAAAGATTTTGCAAAGGAAAAGGGATTTTCTCCTAAATGATTTGGAAACGTTCCGGTTACTTGGATAAGTGACCGAGGTTTTGTTTTGTATTTGATTTTCACTGAGCGAAAAAAGTAAACACATGAGAATTGAATCTAGTTCGCGAGACGTCGCTTCTAGTATTCTGTAATATGCACGTTGATCCTTGATCCGTGCCACGTTGTTGTGGACCATGTGTCCTAATCACGTTGTGATGAGCGTTGTTAAAGGTGAATGTTGTTTTCTATGACCACAAGCCAAGGACTGGTGCATCGGTCTAAGGTGTTGTGATTGAGCACTCGGACTGTGTGTCTCGTGTTGATGTTGATAATTTCAAAATGATGAAATTTATGAATAGTCGCTAGCCTTTGAGCTTCGACAACGAATGAGAACGAACACAAAGAAAACATCGAGAATTAAATGTTTTACATTTGCATTTATGGCAGACGTGCCCGACATGGTTTTAACGTGAGACCTTAACAAGAAAGGTATCATGTGACGGTGTATTATCGTTGTTCTTAAATTGGACAATGAGACGGTGTACGTGTATCGTTGTGCCTAAATGGACAATGAAACGACGTGCATAATCGTTGTGCCTAAATGGCCAATGAGACGGTGTATTATCGTTGTGCTTAGCTAGCCAATGAGACGGTGTATTATCGTTGTGCTTAGCTAGCCAATGAGACGGTGTATTATCGTTGTGCTTAAATTGGACAATGAGACGGTGTACGTGTATCGTTGTGCCTAAATGGACAATGAAACGACGTGCATAATCGTTGTACCTAAATGGCCAATGAGACGGTGTATTATCGTTGTGCTTAGCTAGCCAATGAGACGGTGTATTATCGTTGTGCTTAGCTAGCCAATGAGACGGTGTATCTAGCCTGATCAACTCATTTTGAGGATGTTGGGATCTCCGGAGATTAAGTTAGAGCCTAATGATAGAAGTGCCATGCATATTTTCAAAGGTTGACTGTGCGGGTTTGAGACCCTTTGATATAACACTGTTATGTTATGTATATGCATGATTTAACTGCTTATATGATTATGTGATGTATGTATCATGTATATGGTTGTTGTGTGATATATCCATTTGTCGGTATCTCACCCTTACAAACATATCAGGTTTCTTCTGGTTCGCTATTATACCCTAGGTATTTTAGTACAGATGTTGCAGAGGAGTCTTCCTAATTCACTCAGAGACTTAGATCTGGTTGTTTGGTGAAGTATTTGATTGTGGAATGACCACGTGAGTTCTTCTCAGGAATAACTTTTAGAATGACCAGCTTAGGGTTTGAGACTTGGATTTGTGATAAGTATGTATGAGTATGACTCAGAGAGTCTATATTTTAAAATGGAATGTTTATGGCTCGGAGAGCGTCTCTTTTGAATGAAAACTTAAACTTTTCCTTTTGGTCATGTATAGCTAATTGATATAACTATCTTTAGCATATTAATGCCTGGTTGTATTTGGTGTAACTGGAATTCTGGAATGAAAATGTAATTATTTTAGCAGGTGTTCTTTTACCTGGGATGTCCGAATTACAGAGGAGACTCTGTCGAAATTTTCGTAAAATACTAGCTTTTATTCAAGTATATTCTTTAAATTAAATAGGCTTGCCATACTATGATAGTAAGTCTGTGTGCCAATCAAGGCTTAGGAGTCGTGACAAAATTTTTATACCCAATTTCAGACACTTGTATACTTATATAAATTATTTTCCGAAAGCACCAGCAAATTATCTTTTAATTTAAATTCCGCATGTGTTACGTAAGTAATGCCCCGGGGGGGGGGGGGTACAATACCAGTGACTTAATTCAATATGGCATAGAAGGAAATAAATCTCATGAGCTCTATGCTCAGTTAGCAAATTCTTTCCAACTTAATGATAATCCACTGTCTTATCATTTTTTATCTATTCTTTTAGAACAGATTTCATCAATTAAATTTTTTTGAATGCTTGATTTAGCCCAAATTAGACTTGTTTTCCTATTTTGGTTATTTTAGAGTCAATGTGTGTATTTAATTAATTTTAATTAGATTTTTATTAATTTTCTAATATTTTCTTATTTTTATTTTTAGGAAAGGACAAAGAAGAAGGATTGAAATTAAATTGAAGATTGCCATGTAAAATGCAAGGGCCCACATGATGGATTTGAATCCAAATCAATTTGGATTTGGATAATTATGATTAAAAGATAATTCAATTAGCATTGAGATAAAAGATTGGATCCAAATCAAATTGGATTTGGATAATAATTGCCTATCACAACAATAAAAGATATGATACGATTTGGCAATTAATTTGGAGATATTGATTTGGATATGAAGATTAAAATGCTAAGCACCAATTATGTTGGAGTTTGCATGAAGATGGAGCTTGAAAAGCAAGAAATCTGAGCCAAACATAGCCCATCACGGCCTGGCCGTGATAGGCATCACGGCCATGATCGAGCAGGGCTGAAAAAAAAAGAACAAAAAGTCAGAACCTATCAGGGCCAGGCCGTGCTGGCTATCACGGTCGTGACAGGCCATCAGTGCCAAGTTTTCCAAGACAGAATCTGTCACGGCCGTGACGCGCAATATCTGAAATTTTGAAACCTGATTTGATCTGATTTTGTAATTGCTTGGGATTCAAGTTAACCTACTCTATAAATAGGGAAATTAGGCTCAAAAATAAGGGGACCTGGGGCTGCTACCATAGGCAAAAACTAGGATTTCTCTTCTTCTCCAATTTCTTCTTCTCTCTTAGGTTTTCTTTTATGGTTTTGTTAATCAAGCTTGCCATGACCATGGCAATGCTTGAGTAGTCTTTTTGTTTCTAGGGATTGGGGCTATGCCCAAGATTTGTTTTATGTTATGAATTGACATTTTACTTTTTGTCAATTTCAATTTGCTTTCGATTTAATTCCTATTGCATGAATTACTTGTGAATCTGGTGCGCACTTATTTGCATGTCATAGATACTCTAAGGAGGAACCTAGCGGTGAAATTAGGTATTGGATCTATAGGGATCAAACTTATGACGTAAATCACGAGAGTTAGAAGTGGTCCTTCGAGGGTTCACGAATTGTCACAAAACTTAAAGGGTTGAATTTAAATTCAATTACCACGAGAGTAGGGGTTGGTTTAATTAGGCACGGTACTTGTAACCCGAGAGGGAGTATTAACTTATTTAGGATAAATTCGCCTTCAAAGCAAATTTCGATAATTAACAAGAGAGGTAATCAATTTAGTAGCATGAGCGGTCTTGTTGGTAACCCAATTCCTGGAAATCTCTTTTCATATTTAAAAACCCGAAAAATATTATATTTCTTTTAATGTTTCTTTTATTTTCTTGAAATCTTTTCAAACCTATTTCTCAGTCTAAATAGTTGTTTAATTTGTGAAGTGACACTTGGTTTCTCAATCCCTGAGTTCGATACTTGGTTTCTCACCGTTTTATTATTATTTGCTTCGATCCAATACGCTTACCGGAACCACATCACTTAACAAACATGACATAAATTAAGATAACAACAGACACAACCACTGCTCCCCACTAGGGATAGAAAATATGCAAAATTAGGCACCAAGAGTGCCACAAAGCTTACCAACAACTCCACCAACCACCTCAACCATAAGCATTTCCTAGTGATTATATATTTAGTTTCTTCACCAAAAGCAAAATAACCAAAGGCCCCCAAAGCACGAAACAAAACAAAAATAACAATCATCCCAATTACCAACACACTCCCAAATTTCTCTTTCTCTTTAGCCTCTAATTCCAAAGGCAAAAACATTCCAATCCCTTCAAAAGAATACACAACCACATCAATCCAATGGAAATTTCACAACATTAAGCACAACAACCATATAAAAAATGAACAAATTACCAACATAGAAACCCTAAGAGACAGTGAGAGCATAGAGTAATAGAGAAAGGGATTTACCTGCGGTGGTGGTGGTGATGACAGACAGCCATGGTAGAGCTTCCGGTGGTGGCAGAGCTACCTGCACCATAAAAAGAAATTAAAAAAGTGACAGAAAGAGAGAGATGCAAAGAGCGGGAGAGGGAGAGAGGGACGTAGAGAGTGGGAGGGGATGGACGCAGAGAGGGGGAGAGGGATAGAAAGAGAGACGATGAGGGAGGGAGAGAACTTACCGGCTCTGGTGATAAGTGCTGCCAATGAGGGAGGGAGGGAGGAGGTGAAGGAGGGAGGGGGTGATGATCTTCTGGATTGGGATTTTTGTGTGCTTATTGGAGGATTTTCGCTCCCAGTTGAGCTAATTGATTGAATTTTGTTCCTAAGTTTAGTTAATTTAGTTTTTAATAGCATTTTGAATATTTTAGTTTAATTTCATAATTTTTAGAGTTAATCTAATAACATTTTTACTTGTTTATTTTTGTAGGAAATAATAAAAATGAAATGGAAAAATGTGGTGATCAATTTTAACGAAGAGGGCTGTAAGCAAGGAATTTGGACTTGAATTGGACATGAAGATCCAGGAGAAACATGAATTGCTTTGGTCAATTGATGGTCAAAAGGTCGTGGGTCCCGCAAGAATTATAAAAAATGAAAGAACTTTTGTTTGTCAAATTGAAGTCCCTTAAAGGACTTGGCAATAAAAATGTTACATGGGCCAGCAAGAAATTAAAAGGCCAGTCGCACAGTAACGTAAAAATTGAAGACGAAAAGTAACGCACAAGTTCCGCAGCATGAACAAAGAGAGGAAGCTGCACTGAACAGAGGGGGGCGCACAGGAACTGAATGAGAGGAGTCGTACTGCTAGTTAAGGGGCACTGCACAGAGGAGAAAAGTGATCTCCCTTACCTTTTTCATGGAGATTTCTGGTTCTTTTTATCTATTTTATTTTGTTTTATATGACAGTTTGATTATCTTATGAACAATTAATATTGTTGATGTGATGTTTACTGTGCTTGCTTACATTTGAATGCTTAACTACAATTCTAGTGTTTTGAGGGTTCATTTATATGCTATGAATAGTGATATGTGGACATGCCTCTTGTAATCATCACTGTTAAATTGGTTAATCCAGGAATAGATAACTTGATTAATGTGGGCATTTCACAAATTCCATAGAGCTTTTATCATCATGCCTTGTTAATTAGACCTAAGGAATTAGGATAATCAGTGATGTTTGGTAGAATTGATTCACTACGGAATTAAGCTTCAATTAATTATAGGAATTTGTCCTTCAACATGTCAATTGGGATTAGGATAATTATAGTGTCGATAATTCACAGGGTTTCTTGTCTATAAGGAATCCAGATTCATAATTGGATGACATCAGATCCCTAGCACTTTTATTTCTATTTAATCTCAACAAAAATTCCAAAAATATTTTATTTTATTTTATTTATTTTGAGTTCTATTCATACCAAAATTAAGTTTAAATAGTTGTTTAACTTGTGAATTGGTAGTTAGTTGGTAACTAATCCCTGTGGATGATATCAGGTTCTTACCGATTTTATTACTTGCAATGATTAGATACACTTGTCATGGTCTTCAACAGGGAGGAGGAGGGAGGAGGAGGAGATGAGGAAGAGAGGGAAAATGAAAGAGTGATGGGGGAAGGGGACATGAGCCTAATTAGGGATTTGGAAATTAGCAACCGATTCAATCTCAATTCATTAAAAATTAGTTAGCGACACAAGTAATGCCCGTCGCTAAAATATATCCAGTGAGGCATCGCTAATTCGGTCGCTAATTTAGTCAACATTTTTTTTACTTTCTCAACTTTCAAAATAGCGATCGAATTAGCGACGAATCATTTTACGACCGAACATATTGGTCGCTAGTATGCAACATGGGACCAAAACAACCAAATCACTCTTTTCGTCGCTGATTCGGTCGCTAAATAAAAATTTTCTTGTAGTGGTTTTTGTTCATTTTTTGGATTTAATATAATATTTACAATATGAAGTTAGAATTACATAATTGATATTTAAAATGTCACTTGAAAGATCACTTGGACAGTGAGCACTCGATTCTACAACAAAATAAAAATCAACTTTGAAATTAATCATGCATATTCCACCATATCTCGAAGATAGCAATGACCTATATTCCACAAAGAAAAACAAATTACAAGTGATTTAGTTCATTAATTTATATTAATTGTGAAGTTACAATTACATACTTGACATTTAAAATAAAAATATTTTGTGCATCATGTATCCTCGCCATTATCATCATGCGAGATAAGATGCACTGTCAACAACGATCTGTGACATCACGTAGTGGGTTTCTATGGTGTGAAATGCACAAAGGACGGGTCTAAACACATTTATGGTGGTGAAGTCTGACATGAATAACATTCGATGACTAGATACTCAAGTCACTCCCACCCGAATGCCTACCATTAACCTCATAAGTTATCTTCGAAACAAATTATTGTTACAAATATGAAATGGAATATTAATTATTATCATAATTATGATTATTAAATAAATTGAATAAAGTATTTTACCTTTATTATCATAAAGCTACGTGATCTTCAAAAAACAATTCATAAAGCTATGGGACAATAAAAAAAAGACCTTTACCAAAATTTAACTAAGAAAATCATAGTCATTGAATACTCATTCTGAGCATCACTTGGAACACAAAGAAGGTGAATAAATATAAGACATCATTAATGATTTCCATCTAATCACAAATATAAACAAACTATAAAAACATGATTTAGTTCAATACTTTTTTAGTTCAATAGTTTATAATATGAAGTTATAATTATGTAACACCCCCCTTGGGCATTACTATGTAACACGTGCGGAAATAAATAAAAAAATAATTCGCTGGTTGCTTTCGGAAAATAATATTTTCTTAAGTTATAATCCTGTCTCAAAATAGTGATAAAATTTTTCCTTATCTTTTCTTTTTCGACAACCACACCAACAATGTAAGTATAACAATATATGGATATATATATATATATATATATATATATATATATATATATATATATATATATATATATATATATATATATATATATACCTGAGGGATGACGGGGTCAAGGATGGGAAAGGGGGGAGGAGAGCAGGATGATGAGAAGTAGGAGAATAGGCGGAAATTACATGAATTAAAACAAAATTAAAATATGCAGATTAAAACATGAAAACAGTAAAAACAAATACTGCAGAAATTAAAACAGAAAATATAAAAACTTAAAACATAAACCCAGAAAGGTGGTAGAACCGACCAAGATCTGGAAAAATTAAAAAGAAACCGGAGCGGAGGCAGAGCCTCACCAGAACCGGTGGAGGGAGAAGAGAGATTTTCTAAACCATGTGTTTATTGATTGAATGCTTGAAAACTACAAGGTTGAACACTACAAGATTGGAAGATTGAAAAGAGGAAGAATAAAAACTGAGGAACTCACAATATGAGAACTCTCAGAATACTCAGAGCTTCTCACTCTAGAACTCTCTAAAAAAATCTGATGTCTAACAACTGAGCCTAACATCCTTTTTGTAGAAGATTGAAAATTTACTATTGCAATAATATCGGTAAAATTGACCTATACTATAGCAACTATTGAGGAACAATGCCGATAACTTGACCGGGACTGTGCTGTCGGTAATGAATAGTGACGATGATGAACAGTACCGGTAACTTGACTGGAACTGTGACTGTCGGTAAGGAGCTGTACCAAAGGGCGACTAGAACTATTCATGCCAGGGGTTTGATTGAGATTGCTGGTTGAGTGATTGGGATTATTCATCATCACTCAGGTTGACTGTAGTATCGATTCCATAACAGTCATCTTCATTTTGATAGAAAGGATCCGAACAATGGCTTGAATCCTCCTGGTCTTCATCTTCATCAGATTGGGGGAGCTTCTGCTTGGAGGATTTTAATAAAGAGGTTACCTCCTCCTTTGCTAGTTTTAAGATAGCTTCCATATTCTGAAGGAAACTTTCCTTTGATTTGGATCCTTCCAAGACCGAAACTATCTGAGATCTCTGATTTAGGAACTCACATGTCTCTGGGTTGGCTGCTTTCATCCATTTAGGATTCTACTGGAACCATATTGTCACTGGTGCCATAATTGAATTGAGACCACCACTTGACATAAGTTGCTCTTTGCAAAATGGGCAATATACCAGGATAAAGATCTTGCTTCTGGTATTTGTATTGCCAGCTGAACACCCATGAAAGGGAGAATTTTGAGAAAAATATTAAATTGACAGGGAAAGGACTCTCCTTGATGTTAAGATATTTTTCAAATGTTTGGTATCCTTCTAGGACTTCTGCAGGAAGGATTTGTTTGATTGGACCAAAAATTCTCCACCAATGGGCGAACCAATGAGGAAATTTGTAATTAACATTCTTTTTGAAATAAATCAACCAAGAATGTTTGTTTTGATTGTTTTGGTACCAGAAAACATTATACCAAGCTTATGGATAATCCCAGTAATTAAAACCAATGGGATCAAAAGTTTGAGAATTTTTTTTGAAAGGACTCAAATTCTTTCCGAATTGCTCAAGTGTTAAAACCTTTAAAATTTGGAAAGTTGAATGAATGTATATTGATTGATCCGTTGGGTCTCGATAATGTTTAATCGTGACTGAATCTGTATCAATCAAAATAAACTCATAAAAATTTCTATTTTTATTTGATTGTGTTAGCTGAAAATGAGAACCATTTTGAAAGATTTTGGCTGGAACTTTATTAGGGTTGTTATCCTAAAATCCTGGTTCCATTTGAACAACAAATTGGGTTTGGTTTTTTGCAACATAGTTGGTTGCGGCTGTTTGGGTGTTGTCTTTTGATAATCTTGTATCTGGTTTGACAACATTTAAAGGAGTAGTTGTTTGGGCTAGCTCTCTGATTAGGTCTTTGAGAGGGGGTGGAGAACCCGATTCTTCCTCCACTCTATCTCCCCAAGTTCCTTTTGGGAGTTTGATTAGGCCTTGATCTTGAAAGGCTAACAAAGTTGTTGGTTTTTGGGTTGATGACCCAGATTTCGATGCAACTTGGCGATTGAGTCCTTTAAGGACCAGATTTCCTTTACCCTTCCCCTTTGCAGAGGAAGACTCTGATCTTGGCATTTCTGCCACTCTCACTCTACTACCTACCCTGTAAATATTCACGAGTAAGGAAGTCAGGAAGAGAATTGGAAGAGCCTTTGAGAAATTCAATTTGAAAATCAAAAGCACTTAAAATTGCTTGCCATATGGCAAAAATTTGTTTTGATGCTAAATTTTTAACATCTTTTTGTAAAATATCTTTAGCAGACTTACAGTCTACTCTAACCAAAATTTTTTTATTAAGTAAATAAGATTGAAATTTTGAAATACATAAAACTATTGCCGAAATTTCTTTTTTGATAGTAGAATAATTTTGCTGACAGAATTCCAATGTTTAGAAGTATATGCAATGATATGCTCTTTTCCTGAAATTCTTTGTTTCAAAATACCGCCATAACCAATGTCGGATGCATCAGTCTCAACAATTTTGAGGGCAGACGGGTTTGGAAGATAAAGACATTGAAGATTCTTTATCTGAGACTTAATAATTTTGACCACCTTTGTATGCTCATTTGTCCAAGGAGGGGGTTCCTTCTTTAGACGGTTGTGCAAAGGTTTGATGATGTTGCTAAGGTTGGGGACAAAGTCAGCAACATAGTTGAGACATCCTAAGAATCTCTGGAGCTGGGTTTTGTCTATTATCTGGTCCGAAAATTTCTCAGCAAACTCAATTGTTCTATTGATAGGAATAATAGTTCCTTGGAAATTATTATGACCAAGAAATCTAATTTTTGTTTGAAAGAGATTGACATTGGTTTTAGTCATAGCTAAACCATTTCTTTTGATTATTCCTATGAAGATTTTCACATGTTTGAAGTGTTGATCAATGGATTGAGAAAAAGGCTAAAACGTCATCAATGTAGACGAGTGTGAAGTCTGAATAAGGATTGAAAATCTCATTCATAATTCTCTGGAATTCTGAAGGAGCATTTTTGAGGCAAAAGGGAATAACATTCCATTCGTAATGCCCAAAAGGAACAGTGAACACTGTTTTATAATGGTCACCTTCTTTGACTTCTATCTGATAGTAACCAGATTTCATGTCAAATTTGGAAAATATCTTTGCCTTGTTTAGGCGGTTAAGCAAATCCTTTTTATTAGGAATTGGGTATCTTATCCACCTAAGAGCTTGGTTTAAAGGTTTGTAATTGATAACTAAGCGGGGAGTTCCTCGCTCAATTTCTGCTTGTTTATTGACATAAAAAGCAGAACATGACCAAGGAGATTTACTTTCCCTTATTAAACCTTTTTCTAATAAATCACTAATGTCCTTTTGACAATATCTAAGGAGCTCATGATTCATTTGGATTGGCCTAGACTTAGTTGGAATTTGCCTTTCATTGAAGTCTTGTTCATAAGGCAAGTCAACAACGTATTTCTTTCTATTCCAAAATGCTGTTGGCAAATCAGAACAGATAGATTTTTGGATACCATCAAAGAGGATCTAGATTTTATCTTTGATGTTTGGTTGTTTCAATTGTAACTCAATATTCTTAATAGAAATTTCTTTTTTCAAGAAATTGATTTGGTTAATCTTACAATCGAGAAGATTTAAATCTCGAATGATAGGTTTCCTGATGAAGGGAAAAACTATATCTTTTCCCAAATGTTGGGTTGTAATTCCATTATGGGTAATGGAAAGAGGGAAAAGTGACCTGATGAATGGAGTTCCAAGAATTACTTCATTCTTTAAATTTCTGACTAATAGAAAAGGGGTTTCAACTTGGAGACCTTGATTTTCTATTAAAGCTCATGACAGCTTATAATTGATTCTAAGCTTAGAACCATTAGCTGCACTTAACTTCTCAGAGGGTTTCTCGAAGTATTTGGTAGGAATTAATCCTTCCTGAATACATTTTGAATCAGCACCTGTATCGAAAAGCATTGTAGAATCAAGAACAAATTCTCCAATGATAATTTTGATCTTGATATGGAATTTTTGAATCCTTAATTGGTTTACTAAATTCAGGAATGCCTCATCTTCATGATTATCCTGAGCCTTAGTAAGATTATCATGCTCATCTTCTTTGATAGCACTTGATTCTGGTTTATCTTCACAACCAGATTCATCTGATTGAGCTTCTGCTATTTGAGACAAAATCAACTTATGAACCGCTTGTTCTTGTTTGATTTCTTTAACCTCTTGCTTCAGATTCTTAATCTCTTGTTGGAGATCATGAATCGTAACAGGCTTTGTTTGCTGAGCAGCATCCAGCCGCTTAAGCATCTGTTTGAAGTCAAAATGATCTTTGACTATAACTTTGCCTTTTCCTTTGAAATCCTTTTCCTTTGAGGATTCGATAGAGGATTTAAGCTTGTCCAGATACTTTCTCCTCTCATCTGGGTCAGCTATAGAATTAATGGCTTCAAAAAGGAGATCTTGTTCCTTAGTTAAGACATTAATTTCATGAGATGAATCGAAACTGAGATTACCAATATCATCCTCTTGGACATACCAGAGCTCAACACCTTGACCATCAAGCATTAAGGCCCCCTTGGAGCAAACACTAGGCTACCAAGGTACAACATCTTATCACTTGGAGCGAACACTAGGCTACCAAGGTACAACATCTTATCACTTGTCTTTGGTCTTCATGTTCTGTTGGTATCTTTTTAAGTCTTTTAAGCGTTTGGGGTGAAAACCCCTATTTCAACATTCTGGTTCCTATTCTGATTAGTGCTCACCCTCAGCACGGGCGTGCTAGACCTACAGGCAAGCACGGATGTGCTGCCTGCTGAGCACGGGCGTGCTTAAATGTATGCCCTGCTCTGGGTTTCAAACTGGAGCACAGGCGTGCTCCTTGTTAAGCACGGACGTGCTCAATGGAACGTGGCCATACTGATCTAGGCAGAAAGGGTCAGAAACCCTTTCCCAGATCCTTAAGACAATTCACAGATTCAACCTATTGGCTCTTACTAATACAATGATCATAGCTTTGTTAATCTTAACTTCTCTTCATTAATATTCATGTCTTATCATCATGGGGAATTAATCCTTTAATCACAGCTTCATTATTAATATTCCTAGAACACTTATTAATCAATCCTAGGGTCTTTAACTAAGCCATATGAACATAACCTTACCTCTCACACTATATTCATGTATTATGAACAACTAGGGAAACATCCCTAGGATTGATTAGTGAGCGTTCTAGGAATATTAATAATGAAACTGTGATTAAAGGATTAATTCCCCATGAGAATAAGACATCCCTTAATTATCATTATCATCGTTGACGTATTAATGTCTTAACATCATTGTTGGCATTAGCATCCTCAACAATCAACATTCATAAAGAGCACAACACAACAGCCAATAACATCATACTCATCATAATCATGGCATCACAATATCAACATATTTATAACAAACAACATCAATCAATAATAACAGTCATGCCAGTCATCAATATCATAATAGTTAAGCATCATTTAACAAATAGGCATAAGGCATATAGACATGTTATCAAAGGAAAGGGTCATGGGTAACCCTTTTTCTTACGCTACCCCCAAGCCTGGATACTCATACTATTCCTTCTCCCCATACCTGGTATGAAGATTCCTAAACGATAACGTTGGCAAACTAGACAAGTTCCCTCCAGCAGCTCGACGAGTTCCCCAAGCCTTGGCCAAACCAGAAGAAAATAACCAATTAGTCTCTAGATCTAATAATAGAAAAAGTGACTAAGAGAGAGGGAAGACAATGTTACCTTAAACGACACTATCGTGCTACTTCTCTCCCACAACTAGAGCAAGAACACCATGAACTTTAAGGGGTTCGAGGGGAGGGAAAGGAAGAGGTTTCTGTCGCACTAGGATTATCCAAAGTGCCAAAAATAGGGTTTGGGTCACAACCCTCATGAAACTGCTCTATTTATAGACTCTGAAACCTGAGCACGGCCTTGCTCCCTGTTGAGCACGACCGTGCTCAATTCCTGAGCATGGGGAGGTCAAATATTGCACTGCGAGACCAGCTAAACGATCAAATTGGCCAAAACACAAAAAATAAGACTTGTATATAATTCTCTTAGCTTTCCAACGCCACATAGATCGCCTTGATATGACATCTAGAACTCAAGATATGACCAAAATGGTGAAACATGTTACTAGGACTCTAAAAGGATTGAACCTTTCTAAGGCTAAACTTCCCCAAACATGAAATTAGGCATAAAAAAAACCTAACAAGCATATACAAACATATATATAACATATATGAAAGCACTAAGCTTATTTACGAAAAACGGGGTGTTACAGGCCGGGTCATTAGTGTTGGAGGGCAGGTGGGCATTCTAAAATTCCGTGGATCAAGTTCCCTTGAGCGAACCATGGGCGAACGGGAGTAGCTACTCGTGGAGAATATTAGAGAGGATGTTATCGTGTCATTTTTAAAGGACCCAGGGGCTTCCGGACTCTTATATCATCTATAGAAACCCAACTGTCCAACCTTCACATGTGTGTACAAAGGGGAGCTGTCGAGGTCAACATTTGTTGGTTGACGATGATGAGGAGAATGATGAGGACGATGATGAGCTGGTGAGGTCGGTGGTGCCGAAGGTATTGATATTCATTATATTAATTATTTCTTTCTCTATTTACAATTGAAAAGACTTGACAATATTTACTAATGCTTTATCTCTGTTAATTGTTTAGGATAATGACAAAGTCGGTGGTCCATCGAATCTGATAAAGAGTATCTCACCGATAGCTCGCCTGGCTGCGTTGGCGGCGGTGTACCAACACGACAACTTTTATTTGCCTTTGGATCATGATGACACTAAAACTAACTTGTTTCCAGGGTTTTTTTTTTTATCTCTGGGGGGACTTGGGTGACGAATATTTCAATATATTACTTAATTAAATTGACTAATTATTTCATTTCTTAGGTATCTGCATCACCTTGCTATGACAAGGAGAATCCCATCTAGTTATGGATTCTTAGACCCCACCCTCATTCAGGGTGGTTTTTGCATAACTGGCGATGCCATCACCAGATACTTGCAATCCATAGTATCTATTAGCCACTATGTGGTATATATGGTACCAATTCTCAGGAATCACCATTGGCAGTTGCTCCTACTTTGTCCAGCGCAGCATACAGTCGTATTTCTTTGCTTGTGTCACTTTCAGCCGGACCCTCACCTAAGACAGAATATTGATAGGTACGAAAAAAATTATTTAATTTGTAACTGTTTACTTTTACTATATTAAATATTCATGAACAAATCATTGACATTCATATTTTTTTATCATGGTGCAATGATTGCGTGTAGCCTACATGGATTATCCCAAAGGTAAGTAGTTAATAAATAGTAATTATTATTATTATTATTATTATTATTATTATTATTATTATTATTATTATTATTATTATTATTATTATTATTATTACACTCATACATTATTTTTACTTGTAATTAATTGATCAATTCCAAATTGATTTGTAGTCTCGTAGACAAGCCGGTGGTTGGGGGTCTGCCTACTATATCATGAGGCATATGTTAGACATTGTCTCCACTGGTATTAATGATAAATGGATGCAAGTAATAAATAGCTATATTTATATATATTAAGTAAATTAATTATATTATGTTTTTGTCATTGACTTAATTTAATTAATACTGCATTAATTTGAACTTGAGAAGGCTTTCGACAATGAATCTAGCTTGACTTTTAAGGAATTCAAAAGCTTGAGGGAGCAATTTGCAGAGTTCTTTTTTGAGTATGCTAAAGAGAAACAAGTAGACGTAGATCTTAGGGGTGTAATGTTTTAGTTACTTAGAACATTGTTAGATTATGTATGATGATAATGACTTAATTAATTTGTTAGCATATACAATTTTGGTATAATGTATATATATGTTGTAAGATATTTATATATATAGCAATATAGCTTGATTCTGCCATTTGGTATGAATTTCTGGTGTCTGTGTATATCTGAAAAAATGTGCAATGTTTGTAAAGTTAACTGAAAGCAAACCAAAAAAAAAAAAAACACTTGTAACAAAGGTTAAAAATAAAATAGATGTTACAAGTTAACCTGTAACAGAGGTTATAAAAAGAACCGACGTTACAAGTTAACCTGTAACAGCGGTTATAAAACCAACTAGTGTTACAAGTTTACTGGTAACAATGCTATGATATTCAATCCACCACTTGTAAAGGTGATTCTCTCAATAACCGCTGTTACAGATATACTTATAACAACGGTTGGAAAACGACGTTACAAATTAAACTTGTAACATCGGTTTAAGCAACATCGCCTCCGAAACCGACGTCACAAGTCACTAGTGTTTTAATCTTTTTACAAAAGATTTTTTTAAAATCATTTATTAATCATGTCCATTGACAATGCAACTGACATAGAAAATATACTCTAAAGAGTTAATGTCCATTATGTAAATGTGCATTAGTTTGGCCATGTGCATAAATGTACTCTGAAATGTGGGCATGAATGTTTCTAATGTTCCAAAATTATAAACAAATAGTGTTTTTTTGTTATTATTAGTATATTAATTTATATATTATATTAAAAAATTATAAAATATTATTTAATTACTACCGTTCAACCAAAGTTAGACAACGGTTGGATCATTGATCCTTGAACAGGTGACTTTGTACCGGTTCAATGGTCGATTCGGTTTTAAGAACATTGATCACAGGTATTAAAATGCCCTATCGACGATGATCCCTAGCTCCACGGTGTACCCCGATTATCATCTTGATTACTTGATAAATCACTTGGATTGAAAGCACTTGATTATACCACAACAAAAAGAATGTTGAGTTTAATACTTATTCCACCATATATCAGAGATAACAATACGATATTTTATAATTGTTGATTCCGCAAATATAAACAAACTATTAAAACATGATTTAGTTCAATAATTTTTTAGTTCAATAATTTATAATATGAAGTTATAATTACATAATTGATATTTAAATAAAATATTTTATATTATCATACATCTCGTCAGCATCATCATGCACGGGATAGGAGTTAAAATGCATTATCAACAATGATCCCTGGTTGATCCCTATCTCCATGGTGTGAGTTTCTTTGGATTTCTTGTTAGATACCTTGATTAACATCTTGATCACTTGACATGTCACTTGAATTGGGAGCGCTCGATTCTACCACAACATAAAAATCAACATTAAGATCAATGCTCATTCCTCAATGCTCATTCCACCATATGCTGGAGAATGACGGCTAATGGCTAGATGGTCGGCTTTCTCCCACCCGAATGATCTCCACTAACCTCAAAAAGCCATCTTTAAAACAAATTATTTATACAAATATGAACACTACAATAGCCATGGGAAAGTAAAAAATTCGGTGGGAAAATGAACATTCCCCATGGATAAAGCCATGGGAAAATGAATCTTTTTTTTTTTTATAAAAAATATTAATAATTTATAGCTTATTCTATTTTTCCACTATGTTTCTCTTCATAATTTTTGCTGCGAAATTGAAGAAAACCTTTCCTCTATAATTAATATTGACGAAAACCTTCATTCACTCTCTTAAACCCCTAACTCTTTTTGCCATTCCCAAAGTTCATAGATAAACCCGCAAATATATGTTCAACCTTCTCCATTGTTGCATCATCGTTCTTCTTCTTCTTATTCTTTTTCTCATTCAATTCATTTTCAATTGTAGATTTCTTCGCCTCAGTCTCAAACATCTTCGATCCTTTTTTACTCGTTCCTCTCTCCTTCTTCATCTCTTCCTCCTCCTAATTATGGTTTCGCTTCACATTTTTCTTCTTCGTTTTCTTCGGTTCGTTGCCTTTAGTGTCGAAATCGGTACTTTGATCTCTCGTTGAATCGTTTCTATCTTTGGACCCATATTGCTTGGCACGATGGTTCCGATGCGTTGTTACATAAGTTCGAACCACAACCAGAGGGTCTCCTCGTTGGATTGGTTCCTGTTGTTTGAGGTTTGTTGTTTTAGGTTGTTGTTCTCTATGGTGACAAAGCTACGTGTGAAGGAAAACCTATAATTCTGAATACCATACAGATACGAATTATAGCATGTGATTCATGTTAATCAAAGGAAAGAGAAGAATTTCATA
Organism: Sophora flavescens; assembly: GCA_030762895.1. NCBI lineage: Eukaryota > Viridiplantae > Streptophyta > Magnoliopsida > Fabales > Fabaceae > Sophora > Sophora flavescens. The sequence continues at coordinate 142,642,466 of CM061065.1, forward strand.
CCTTGGAGATTCGCAGAATCCATCACAGCAGATCAAAGGGTGATGAGAAGAAGATGAACAGTGATCAGAGTGTTGGAGAAGGTGAAAGGGTTACTCCTCTCTTTCTGGTTGGTTTTGGTGTTATGTTTCTGTCTGTTAGAATGCCTAATGGGGAGGCTATTCTTATAACCTACCAGCAGAGAGTAGGGACCTCTCAACGGGTTAACATCATAATGACCCATCCCATCATACGGTCACTCTTTAGTAAATACCCAACAACAATTTCACCAATTGGTTACGTAATTAAGAATTAATTTTATAACTGATATATTAATAATTTAATTATAATTTAATAACCAATTAATGCTAATCCACACATTAAAATTTAACATTCTCCCACTTGGATAGCATTAATCAATTATTAAAGAGAAATACCAGTTACGATCAAAGCACACGTTAACCAACAGTATAAGAAATACAAGCTTTAACAATGCAGAAATAGTATCCGATAGGGAAGTAAATCATACATGCTAAAGACTCATATTTCACATAAAGATTGATGAATATAAAATTGCATATAATTAATAAAGAGAAATATGCAATTCAAAAAATGGTCCAAGCATCTTAAAATGCTATAAGAGATATGAATCCAAGAATGACGTCAATTTACATATCTCATAAAAAAAAACGATAATGGGCAAATAATGGTTTCAGACTCCCACTAATCCAATACATCAAAAGACTTAACTAAGCCCATATGAATTACATGATTCCGGAATATTCCAACAGTTAAGCCTTTGGTTAGTGGGTCGACAAGCATGTTTCTGTATCAATATGCTCAATACGAGTCTGAAACTCCTGAATCTTCTCTCTAACGAACAAATATTTCACATCAAAATGCTTAGTGCGAGAAGAGCTTCTATTGTTATGAGAGAAGTTCACAAAGCAGATATTGTCACAATATATCACAAGTGGCCTAGATATGCTTTCAACAATGTGAAAGCCAGAAATCAAATTTTTCAGCCACATGGCTTGACAAGTAGCCTCATAGCAAGCAACATACTCTGCTTCCATGGTAGAAGTAGCTGTAAGCGTCTGTTTGACGCGTTTCCAAGAAATAGCTCCTCCTGCCATCATAAAGATAAAGCCGAAGTAGATTTTCGATCGTCAGGGGCAACTGCGAAATCGAATCGAAATAACCAGTTGACCTGAAGTTGATCGGACTTCTTATAGGTCAACATATAATCTTTGGTTCCCTGCAAATATCTCATGACCTTTTTTACGGCTTTCCAATGACCCAAACCTGGGTTGCTCAAGTATCTCCCTAAAGCATTTACAGCAAAAGCAATGTCGGGACGAGTACAAACTTGAGCATACATTAAACTGCCAACAGCGGAAGCATATGGGACCTTTCTCATTTCATTTATTTCTACATCATTTTGAGGACATTGAGATTTAGAGAATTTTTCTTCACCCTTTTGAACAGGTGCAGCACATGGGGAGCAAGAATGCATATTAAACCTTTTGAGGACCTTTTCAATATATCCTTTTTGAGACAATCCAAGAACACCACGTGATCTATCACGATAAATCTGGATGCCTAAAACAACAGAAGCATCACCAAGGTCTTTCATATCAAAGTGGCTACTCAACATGAGTTTTGTCTCGGTCAGGATTTTAACACAACTGCTAGCAAGAAGTATATCATCAACATATAGAACGAGAATGATGAATTCACCGTCACAAGTCTTCAAGTAAACGCACTGATCTGAGGCATTTTCTTTGAAGCCAAGAGAAGTGACAACCTGATCAAACTTCAAATACCATTGTCTGGAGGCCTGTTTCAGTCCATAAATAGACTTATTCAGCTTGCAAACCAAGTGCTCTTTCCCTGTTTCAGCAAAACCTTCAGGCTGAACCATGTAAACATCTTCAGTAAGGTCTCCATTCAGAAATGCCGTCTTCACATCCATCTGGTGAAGTTCTAGATCAAAATGAGCTACCAAAGCCATGACAACTCGAAATGAGTCTTTCGTAGAGACTGGTGAGAAAGTCTCCTTATAGTCAATGCCTTCTCTTTGGTTATAGCCTTTAGCTACTAGTCTGGCTTTGTACCTTTCAACTTTACCATCTGGAGTACGTTTGGTTTTGAAAACCCATTTGCATCCAACAGGTTTACAACCAATTGGTAATTCCTCCAGACTCCAAACACCGTTATGAGACATAGAAGACAACTCATCATGCATAGCATTCAGCCAATCAGAAGCATGAGAGCTAGAAATTGCCTCCTCAAAGGTAATAGCACTAGTGCACAAAAGGGATTCCACGTCGGTTATTTTTGGCTTTCCACATCGGTTTTGAAACTGATGTGGAAACGACCGATGTGGTTTATTGCCACTTTACACATCGGTTTTAAAACCGATGTTTAAAGTATATTTTAAACATCGGTTTTATACTAACCGGTGTGTAAAATTAATTTAGCAATTGTTAAGCAGTTTTAAATTTAACTTTCTACATCGGTTTTGCTTAAAACCGATGTGTAAAATTGACTTTCTACATCGGTTTTCTAAAGAACCGATGTGTAAAGTTAATTTTACACATCGGTTTTAAGCAAAACCGATGTATAAAGTTAAATATACACATCGGTTATTGAGAACCGATGTGTAAAATCTCATTTTTTTTAATCTATTATTTACATTTAAAAAATTCCTGTTTAACTAATCAATATCAATAAACAAACCAAGCAGTACCTCGATCAAACAAGAAACAACAACAGAACACCAAACCAGTTTTGACACAATCATTCAAAAGCAAAACATACTTCATTCAATTTTCTTAGCACAGCCAATTAGCTCTTACACATATGGTTAAAAATACTGACATTTCATCAAATGACTAGTGAGCACAGAATCTGAAAACAGAGGGCATCAGGCCTAATTAATTTCGAATGAATGAAAACAACACTTTATCAAAGCTACATCAAACCACGAGAGAAGAAGAATTGATCGAGTCATGAGCACTAATAGTTTTCATCAGTCAAAGGTACGTACACTATAGCTAGTATATGATAAGTTTTTAAACTAACTACATATATACAAACTATGGGTGGTACACTTCAAGAAAGAAAGTTGCCCAACGCCTCTTTATGATGTTGATGTCGAAATCGGACAATGGAGATGGATTGTTGAATATCTGCAAGTTTAATTGGACAAAAGATTATATCTTTTAAGTAATAAACTAACATAAAACATATAACGAATCTATACTATTACTTCTAATTGTGTCAATTAACATTTACCTCACTCCATCTTTCAATGATCCCTGAGGAGATAATTTCCAACATCCACTTGCATCACATAGTAGCCACATTCCCATGACCCACGTTGTATACGTGACTACGTACAAATGAAACCCAATTAGAATATGAGGAATTAAATAAAATAGAAATCAATTATTGTACCCACTGCATTTGATGCATTTGAACTAATAAATATCTTACGCTGGGAATAATCCATCCGATGGCCCGAGTACGCCTTTCACCACGCTGCATGTGGGATGCATTAATAGACCTATCATGACAAAAACATTAATTAAAGTATATATAATAGATTTCAGATAATTAAAACAACTGCATTACTGATTATAAAGTATTTTAACGCTTACGTTTCGATGATCGTCTTCATTGATTCGCCGCTTATGTCCCAATGAGCGTAAGAAGACCACGACGTTCATTCTTGGGTACAAGAGCAACAGATTGCCAATGGTTGCTGTATTTGCGGAACAATTAGTGACTTGTAAGTCATATATAGTTATACTTAAATTAATAACCGGTACTTACTTATTGAGATAAGGCGCAAGATAGAATTGATGATCGTCTCGGGCAAGTATATCACGTATGGTAGTGACCGGGTCTTCCGATGCTACGAGAACATCACCCTGAATGAACATGGGGTCAATGAACCCATAAAGGGCGAGGTTACCCTGATCGACTAACATACGATGCAGATACCTAATATATTGGAAAAACATGTTAATTATCATTGTATTTAAAAATTAATTACGTACTTAACTTATAAATAAAATGTACTTACGTGCACCAAAACGATATGTGTGCAGAACTGGCCATTTCTTTATTGAGTGCCATCTCCATAAGTTCTTTCTTTGGTATATACAGATTCACCAGGGCTGGCATCATGTTCCAACGTTACCAATGCCGCATCATCCTCCATGGTGACAACCTCGTATAGCAAGATCTTTGAAAACATCACCATGGCCAGGTGCCCCTTTGTCGATCCCCTAAACAACATAGATATATATTAGTAATCACGGATAATTAAGTTATTTAATTCGTTATGAACTAAATGGTCAAATGAATACCTTGACAGGAGCGGACATCTCTCGGTATTCCTAGATCCGACCTTTTAGGCACAATATCATTTCCAACATCCTATAACAAATACAAATAAAGCATTATCTTTAAACAATAATAAATATATTTCAACTATGAATATAGAAAAACACAACTAACCGAATACCTCGGATGCAACAAGAAAGCTGACCCGTCTTCTTGGCCGGAGGATGAAGTTATCGGGGCCTCGACCCACTGTTTGAACCTCCTCGGTGGGCACAGGGACTCGAGCATCAAACATCTCGAATAATCTCAACAGACACCCTCAGATGATCGTCCGGTAATAACCGATGGTGTATGGTATTACCTAACTTATTATATGCCCTACCCAATGCCACTAAGCGGCGATGATGATGATGATCATCAACATACAGCTCACACCTATCAGGGTCGTCATCATCATCATCATCATCATCATCATCATCATCATCATCATCATCATCATCAGCAGCATCATCATCATTTTCAGGATGATGAGGAGGATCACATGAGCCCTTAGTGCTCACATGGACAGAGGGTTGGACAGAGGGTTGGACACCTACCGTCATCTCTTTGGGACAAAGAAGTAAATATTGCCATCTCGCTGGGCAAACCGCTCGTTCATCTCCCGTCGAAGCTCACCTGCAATCTCCTGTTTTAGTTGTGCTCTATCTCCAATCGAATCCCTCGTGGCATTGGTGTGAAGATGAACCATGGTATTGGCGAATGCCGACTCCCCATCCAACACCAATGACACGGCCGGGTGGTCTGGTTTCTCGATGGCGAGAGATAAGATATCATTGCGTCCTCTAGGAACAAAGGTTCCTTGGGTTAGCCGATCATCCAAGGCATCCTATCACATAAAAATATCAGGTCACATTACAATTCGGTAACAATCTTAAAATGACAATTACAACAAACTATACTTACAATCCTCTCAGCTACTTGGCGGGCCTCCTCGGATGTATATTGTCCCGTTTTTCTTTGTCGGCCCCTCTTCCATGAACGATGGCGTGGGGGTGGAGGTGGATCAACAACCTCTGGAAGATTTTCAGCATTAGGATCCGCCTGAGATGCTGCCTGCTGACGTGCTTTCTTTTCCTCTTCAACCATTTTCTTAACAAGCTTTTTATATCCCCCACGAGACATGACATGGGGGTAGACATTCTTGCTTTGGTTTTTCTGCCCCTTTTCCCTCTTCTCCTGTTATAAATAAAAGACAATTAAATTACATAAGTAAATGAAATTAATGCAATTACATAAATTTAGAGACAAATCAAATAAGTTAACCTGAAAGTCGGGATCACGTCGGCTCTCGAACAAAGCGATCCCACGTCGCCTTGTCAAGAAACGGATACACCTCAAGTGGGTTCTTTTTACTTTTTGGACCGAATATATAGTATCTCGCCCAGGTCGGCCTTAAAACCCCTCCAACGCTCTCCAAAGATACTTCAAAGAAACGCTTCTTCATAGCTTATGTATCCTGGTATGTCAAATGTCAACTACATTAAGACCAAAAGAATCAACGAATTACTTGTATGATATTATTAAGATAAAAATAAAGTAGATACAGACAAACACAGGACGTAGAAGTATAGATACCAGAATACTCTCCCATATCTGCTCCTTCACGTCCGCCGGTACATCTCTCCACCTATCAATGAGTATACTAGGCCTGTTCCTAGCAAGGGTCGCCACAAAACTGGTAAACTGATCTTCCATTGGCCCAATAGGTTTGAGGTTATCATCAAAATCTACTCTTATCCTCTGATTTGACCCACGGTTGGCAGTCAAATGCCTCATCCGTGTGGCACGTCTACCCTTTCTACCTGTAGACGGGGTCTCTGACCCGCTGCATGAAGGAGGTGTATCCTCATGATCAGCCATGTATACCTGTTTAAACACAAAACAAAACAAAAACTTGTTAGTATGTCAGGATAAATATCAAACATAACTTATAAATATCGATCAACGTACATAAACATAACTTATAAATATCAACGTAAACACATAATATGCCAAACTTGATGGTAATATCAAACTAAACTTACTTTGTGGTCAATTAGTAAAGTTCTCCCATAACCCTTCTTGGTGATCATTACGAGTAGCATGTACATCATCCACTTCATTTTCCTCATTGAAATTAGGCACTCGTGTTGAGAAAGAAGGAGTATCAGAAATATCAAGAGTTGAATCGTGATTTCCCTCACTACCGTTATACATGTTTTTTCCCTGGAGAACCACTGACCACCTTTTGTTAGAAGGATCACGGATATAAAACACTTGTTTTGCTTGGGATGCCATGATGAAAGGTTCCTCTTTATTACCTACCTTACTAAGGTCCACCAATTTGAATCCTAACTCATCGGTTTGCACACCATTGTTACTGTCGACCCACTGACATTTAAAAACAGGTACTCTAAACTTCGTGTAATCAACCTCCCATATCTCTTCAATGATTCCAAAGTATGAAACTGATGCCATAACAGGGTTTTTATCTTTCGAACTAGAGAAATGCATGGACTCAGCGACCGTGATCGAGTATAGCTTAAAAGAAAGAATGGAAAAGTCAGAACTGGTCACGGCCATCCCGTGATGCCCATCGCGGCCGTGACATGTCAGCTGTACCAGACCCTCACAGGCAGAACTGATCACGGCCTAGCCGTGATGGTGGTCACGGCCGTGACAGACCAACCAGTGAAGCAACCTCCAAGGCAGAACCTATCACGGCCTGGCCGTGATGGCCATCACGGCCGTGACATGCCTACTGAACCAGACCCTCACAGGCAGAACTGATCACGGCCTAGCCGTGATGGTGGTCACGGCCGTGACAGACCAACCAGTGAAGCAACCTCCAAGGCAGAACCTATCACGGCCTGGCCGTGATGGCCATCACGGCCGTGACATGCCAACTGAACCAGACCCTCACAGGCAGAACAGATCACGGCCTTGCCGTGATGGTGGTCACGGCCGTGACAGAACAAACAGTGAAGCAACCTCCAAAGGCGAATCCGTCACGGCCTAGCCGTGACAGCAAAGACGGCCGTGACGGGGTGATACCACCACTGGAAAAATCCAGTCTTGGAGCAACAGAACAACACATGCAAGTATATTATCCAACCATTTCGAGTCAAAGTTCATAACTTTTCTAAACAAGAAACAAATATATACCTGAGGGACGAGCAAAAATGGCGCTCTTCACGCAAACGAGGGTAGGTCGCGGATGATCGTTCTCAGTGGTTCTCTTACGAAGCAGAAAATGAAGGCTCGCAGTCGCAGTGGTCTTCTTTGTCTACGATTGAAAAGGGAAAAAGGACGTGAAGAAGGGAGCGAGAGAGAGAGAAAGAGAAAGAAAGAGAGAGAATGAGAAGAAGGAAATGCAGAGAGAGAGAATGAGAAGAAGGAAATGCAGAGAGAGAATGAGAATGAGAGAGAGAGAGACGCATACCTGAGGGTAGCTCGCGGATGTGAGTGCAAAGAGAGAGATGGAAAAGCAAAGACAACGCAGAACGAAACAAGCCGCGCGTTAGCGAGAGGGAGGAGGAGTGTTGTGTTTTAGGGCACGCTTCAAAACTGAAGAATGAGGGCGCAAAACACAAGGAGGGAAATAGAAAAATTGGGACTATTACACATCGGTTATAAGGAAAACCGATGTGTTAAACATCTTATACACATCGGTTATGACAAAACCGATGTGTAAACATTAAACTTTTAAATTCTGATTTTTTCTTTTAAATTTTATACATCGGTTAATAAAAACCGATGTGTAAAAGTAAAATCTAAATTTATATTTTTTTTTCTTTATAATTTTATACATCGGTTATTTAAAACCGATGTGGTTACTCACCATTTTACACATCGGTTTTAAAAGAACCGATGTTGAATGTTAAAAATTCCGAGTTTTAATTTTTTTTATTTTAATTTTACACATCGGTTATAAATAACCGATGTGGAAAAGTTTTACACATCGGTTATTCTCTAAACCGATGTGTAATACTTTCGTTTTAATTTCAAAAATGCCACCGCCTCGTTTTACACATCGGTTTATACTAAACCGATGTGTAAACTCCGATGTAGAATCCCTTTTCTGCACTAGTGTAGGATCATCATCATCATTGAGGTCAAACTCATGTTCCTGAAGATATACAACATAATCATCTGGTATGGAAGGTCTGCGCACTCTTTGAGATCGTCTCAGTGGAATTTCATCAACAATAAGATCATGTTCCTGTTCATCTACAAGTGGTGCTGCCATATCATCTTCTTGTTGAAGATTCTGATCAACATCATTAGCAGGAATCAAAACTTCTGTAGGAAAAGGAACAGCTGGTATAGGAACAATGGTGCGATCTTCTTTAAGAGTAACTGGTCGTGGTATATCACTCCCACTATCCAAGTCATCCTCAAAGAAAACCGCTCGATCAGATTCGACGACTCGCATAGAATGAGATGGACAATAGAATCTGCTACCTCTGGAACCCACACAATAGCCAATAAAGAAGCCACTAACAGTCTTAAGATCAAGCTTCTTAGACTGAGGATTATAAGGTCTAACTTCTGCCTTACAACCCCATACATGAAAATGTTTCAAACTCGGCTTCTTTCCACTCATGAGCTCATATGGAGTTTTTGGTACAGACTTGCTGGGTACTTGATTTAGAATATAGATAGCAGTTTTTAAGGCATCTCCCCAAAGAAAGTCTGGCAATGATGAATGGCTCAACATACATCTTACCATCTCCATAAGTGTGCGGTTACGCCTCTCTGCAACTCCATTTTGCTCAGGAGTACCAAGCATAGTGTATTGAGCTTCAATACCGCATTCCTCAAGAAATCGGCAAAAGGTCCTGGGTTTCTACCCTTCTCATTATATCTACCATAGAATTCTCCACCTCTCATCGGATCTTACACATTTTATTTTCCTACCTGTTTTCAACTCAACAAAGACCTTAAAGGATTTGAAAGCATCTAGGGAACTAGACTTTTCTTGAAGAAGGTCTATCCATCCATATCTCGAGAAATCATCTATAAAGGTAATGAAATACCCATATCCACCCATGGCAAGTGGGTGTAATAGGTCCACACAGTCGATGTGAATCAACCGTAGTACATCGTCACACCTATTTGCAGCTTTATTCCTAACCTTGGCAAAAAATTTGCCCTTGATGCAATCAACACATGTATCAAAATCGGAGAAGTCTAGATCATGGAGAATGCCTTCCTTGACTAGCCTCTCAATACGGGGCCTAGAAATATGCCCCAAACGTCGATGCCATAACATAGAAGAATGTTCATTAATCCTACTGCGTTTGTTTCCAACAGCAGAATGTGATGCACATGTCATATAGATCTAACATATAAAGGCCATCACGTAAAACTCCTGAACCAACGGAAACGGAATCTGAATAAACAAGCAATTTCCCACTACCAAACTTAAAAGTGTAACCACATTTATCCAAAGCAGAAACAGAAATCAAGTTCCTTCTCATAGAAGGTGCATACACAGCATCTCTTAAAAGCAAATTATGTCCAGAAGGCAAAAGTAAAGAAACAATTCCAATGTCAATAACAGAAACTCCTGCTCCATCTCCCATAATAATCTTGGACTCAAGCATCACTTGGTTTCCTCGGGCTTGTGAACCCCGCAAGGAATTCACAACATGAATGGTTGCACTGAATCTAACCACCAAGTATTTGGAGGAACATCAATGACATTGGATTCAAAGCATGTTAAAGCCAGGAATATACCTTGCTTCTCTTGTTTCTTTTTCAAGAAATAGCAATCCTCTACCTTGTGGCCATACTTCTTACAATATTTGCAGTTACCCTTGAAGAAACTTTTCTTAGCCTGCAGATGCTTGCTTTGCATTTTTCTTCTTTCCCTTTTGATCTTTCTTCACAAATCTTGAACCCGACTTAGAAGTTTGATTTGGATCGAGATGCAAACAAAATGAGCACTGTGGAGATTTACCCTTTCTAATGGAATCTTCTTCTTGTGTAACAATGGCAATCATCTCATCCACTTGTCCATTCAGCCTTCTGTGTATTGTAAGAGGTCTTCATTACATCGAATTGTGAAGGAAGAGATTCAAGAACCCGTAGATTAAAGTACTTTCGCCAATTTCCACTTTAAGAGATCTCGGTTTGTTGTAATAGTGCATCGCCTTCATGATATGCTCACGTACACCACTCGACCCCATCATATTTGGTCTTGTCAAACAAGGAAAGATACTGACTTTTCTCGAGCCTTCTCAAAAGTCATAAATTTCTCCCCAACAGACTTTTCCGATATTCTTTAGCATTATTGGTCTCTGTGATACTCGCCTGATGGATTTCTCCATAGTATACTTCATCACTTTCAGGCACACTCTATTAGAGTGTTCCCATTTCTCATAAGCAATCTTCTGCGCAAAGAGATTCATCGATGAGAGTCGCTGGCTTGTCTTCCCTTAAGGCCGATCCAAGTCAGCAATAGTTAAGTAGAGATCTAGAGACTCTTTCCAGTCCTCATAGTTTGTCCCATTCGAGTTTTGACGGAATTTGGGAAGGAGGCTGATATAAACAGAGAATAAGGAATCATTAAGAGTTGAAGGCAATATGATTCCATATATATATATATATATATATATATATATATATATATATATATATATATATATATATATATATATATATATATATGTTCAGCCAATCTTGCCCATAATACAAATTTCTTATTCATTATAATTCTGCCTAAGGGTCCCGAATCATAATAAATAAGAAATACAATAAGAAGAATAATACAATGTACTAAACTTACATCACCAAAATTTCTAATACCGATAGGGTACTTGAAACCATAATTGACATAAGCTTAAGACAATAGTACGATGTATAATAACGAATTACATTAATAATAGTACACCGATAGGGTATAATTATTATTAATATAATACAAATATAACACATTAGAATAATTAATAGTTTAACAACACAAATTTTGTATAATTATACCCACGATAGGTGAGTTCATAACTATACAAAATATCAATAGTCATGCTACAATTATACATTAGAAAAATTATATTGTATAACAAATGCAGCATAGAACACACAACTTAATTCACATAAAATATTCGCGAGGCGAGAGGTGTCTCGCGAGGCCAATCTTGTGAAAAGTCAGCAACGGTTGGTCTTCTCGCGGGTACTCGCGAGGCGAGTAAAGTGTTCGCGAGGCGACCCTGAAACCTTTCATTTTCCTAGAACAGTCAGCCTTCGGGGTCGCGAGGCGAGGAGCATGTTCGCGAGGCGACCCAGAGACCTTTCATTTTCCTAGAACAGTCAGCTTTCGGGGTCGCGAGGCGAGAAACGTAATCGCGGGGCGACCCAGAGAGGATGACAATTTTACTGTTCTTCTGGCTTTCAGGTTCGCGAGGCGAGAATAATCTCGCGAGGCGAATCTGGAATTCCAACTGTTGCTGATGCCCAGAATCGCGAGGCGAGCAAAACTCGCGGGGCGATTGAACCAGTTTCACGCAAAAGGGAAACGAAAAAACATCGATTTCTCACGTTTTATTTAATGAAATCCAACGATTTTCGAGTATGTTACTCGAATAACATGTGAGAAGAAAATCCCTTAAACGATTTTCGAAATTATTGGCCAGAATCATAGTTTCGAATTTTGAAGAACAAGGCATGAAAACGAAAGTTGTTGAAGGGAAAAAAAAATTCTGGGCACGCAAAATTTTTACGATATTGATATAACATGATATGAAAATCCCTAACAAATTTTGTATCTTGATTAAAAAACATAAATTAGGGTTCATACAATTTTCAGAACAGCTATAACATGTATCTATCCATGGCTCTGATACCAATTGAAGGAAAACCTATAATTCTGAATACCATACAGATACGAATTATAGCATGTGATTCATGTTAATCAAAGGAAAGAGAAGAATTTCATACCTTGGAGATTCGCAGAATCCATCACAGCAGATCAAAGGGTGATGAGAAGAAGATGAACAGTGATCAGAGTGTTGGAGAAGGTGAAAGGGTTACTCCTCTCTTTCTGGTTGGTTTTGGTGTTATGTTTCTGTCTGTTAGAATGCCTAATGGGGAGGCTATTCTTATAACCTACCAGCAGAGAGTAGGGACCTCTCAACGGGTTAACATCAGAATGACCCATCCCATCATAGGGTCACTCTTTAGTAAATACCCAACAACAATTTCACCAATTGGTTACGTAATTAAGAATTAATTTTATAACTGATATATTAATAATTTAATTATAATTTAATAACCAATTAATGCTAATCCACACATTAAAATTTAACAACGTGACCATTAAGACAAAAACCTTCACCAAAATTTAATCAAGAGAATCATAGTCGTCGAGTACTCATTCTGATCATCTTTTGGAACAATAGAGCAAAGTATAACAAAGAAGGCGAAGAAATATAAGACATCGTCAATGATTTCCGTCTAACCAGAACTGTAACGATGATCCCTGAAGATGGACCGGCCTTGCTCATGAATCTAGTGAAGACAAGACAATACATCAATTTTCAATAGATGAAAAGATAAGATGCCATAAAAATAAAAAGAAAAAACAAATATAATCAGCCACGAAAGCAAGATTAATGATATGGAATTAGAAGTACAGATCTGAGTAGAATGGGGCAGATCCAATTTTCCCTAGCATTGTCTTCATCCTATAAGTTGATCAATGAATATTCTTATGTGAATCCGTGACAGATAGCGAAAAGAAGGACACTTTTGCAATTTTCTCCAAATCCAACTTGGTGGCGGCGGAGATCCTTGTAGTATTTATAGTGAAACCCTTTTACTTATATGTGAAATTGGTGAAGGCGGCTATAGATATATAAAGGGGAGAAAGAGTGTGGTCTCACATGAGGATGGGTAGGTGTGGTGGGTCACTGGATCAGGATTGTCACTATCTATTGTGACTTTGTGTCAGCATCGATCTAATGTTCTTATCTTATTAGATTTGATACCACAGAGTAGTGTTCACAGTAAGGAAGTACAAATTGATGATTTAATAACAGGACCCCACAAATAAAAGATTGTGAAAATGTACAGTTTAGGGAAAATGTCATGTCACTGCTGTATGGCTAACTTTTCGAGAAAATTTACAATTCAGTGCTTATAATATATTTCTATATATAAATCTGGTAAATTTTGCTACATTGTTCTACAGTGATACTCGCACTGTATGTTGTCACCCTGTCTTTATATATATATATATATATATATATATATATATATATATATATATATATATAATCAATTCATGAAACTTAAAAACAAAAAATAAAAATACTACCTGACAAAAAATAAAAGAAAGATCTAGATAATCTTCCTCACTTTCACGGTGGCACTTGCAAGATAATAAGATATAACTATAACTCTTTTAGTGATGAACACATGTATTTCCAATATAACAATTGCATCTTATAAACAATCATGGAGCATCCTTCACTGATAAACCTTGTATTTATTTCTTTCAAATAGAACATGTCAACTTATTCACTCATAAAAAATGTTCACTTATTCAAAAAAAAAAAAAGTAAATCTGTTCAACAAGACATAAAGACCATTTTAATAAAGTGTTTGCATCTTTAAGTTATTTAATTTAAAGATTAATATATATATTGTATTTTTGTGCTATTTAACAATATATGTATTAAAAAATAACAAAATATAGGGTTGATTCTCTCAAAAGCTTTATCCAGTGTTTGTCAACATTTAAAAAAATTGTTTCATTACTTTTCTATCTTTTCTAAATACTTTTATGGATAGTATTTTAAATAGTTTTTGTATGAATAAATTAAATTGTTGTTTTCTAATTAGTTACCTTTTTGCAAATAATACAATTACTATAAATAAATTCATTAAAAAATGATAATAAATAAATTCATTGACTGAATTAATTATAAATTAAAATATTTTAAAGGTACTTAATTTTTTTACTAAGTTTTGAATATATTTATATCTTAATAGTTTTAAAGAGGTGGAGTACTTCCAAATTTTTTGAATAAAATCCTATAACTAATGTTATTCAACTCTATTAATATATTATAAAAAAAATCTATTAATATATGATTATAATTTTTATTTTTTTTATAATGTAATATTATAAACTACTATAATCTTAAGTAATAAAATTAATACAATCATTGTTTTTTATTTTATTGTAATTAATGTAATGTGATAAAATTAATTTTTTTACAACTTAAAATATATTTATTTTATATTTTATTATTTTATCTAATAATTCTCATTTATATTTAGGCTAAGTTATAGTTTTGATCCTTGTAGTTTCACAAATTGGTGATTTTAGTCTCTATAGTTTTAGTTGCTCAAATCAAATCCATCTAATGCACTATATTCATGCATTATGAACAACTAGGGAAACATCCCTTAATTATCATTATCATCGTTGACGTATTAACGTCTTAACATCATTGTTGGTATTAGCATCCTCAACAATCAACACTTATAAAATCGGAAAACACCCTGACTTTTCACTGTTTTCTAATATCGAAAATTTATATAAGTACGTTTATATTTTTATCCGAGACTTAGAAAATATTTTTAAATAAACCGAAACCTTATTTACACTCTACTTTACCGTAGAGATTTACGATAAAAATTTAGGTTGAAAAGTCACACGAAACCTGGTTTGTGAATTTCACTGACAGTATATTTATACTGCTCAGAAAACCTATTTTTTTGACTCGTGAACGAAAAACTTAATATTTTTATTTAATTTCCTACTATTTTGGTTATTTTGAAATATTTCACTAAAAAGTGAGTTATTATATTTTATCTAGGCATCATATTGAATTGGGGAAGCAACAGAGCAGATTACGGGATTTCTGGGATCCGTTAAAGGATAATATCAACGAGTCACACATGATGAGTCACCATGTGAATGAATTAATGGTTCACATGGCATTATGATGACATTTTAAGTACTTTGCACTCAAGTCCTTAAACTTTCTCTTAATTGCTTTTTAGTCCTTAGATTAATTCTTCAAGTTGTCATAAGCTTTTGGGCCAATCCTTGCCATCCAAACCCAAAAAGGGCTGTGGCCATAAAGCCCAATATCATGGTTGGAATGTTGTTTTACATAAAGCCATTTTGTTCTCTTAAGTTTCCTTGACAAATTATTAAGTCTTAAGCATTTTCAAGCTTAAAATCAATTGGACTTTGGTGAATTCCTCAAGCCCATGCACAAGACCAAGCCCAAATTCTTGGCTCATAAACTCTTGAAGAGTCAAGAGGACTCTAGTTCATTCTCACACATTCTACTATCTTCTATCATCTTCTCCATTCCTCCATTTCTCTCTAACACAAGAAAACTCCATTTGTTAAGCAAGTTTGTGATTTGTTGCCCATTTTCAAATTCCAAGAGGTGATTCATGTTCTTAATCATCTTTAAGTTATATGTTCTTCAATTCATTTCTTGTTTTAAAGCTTTAATCATCATGTTCATCTTAGTTGTTCTTAACTTTGAAAACTCATAGAAAATCATAGAAAAATCCTAAAAACGTGAAACCAATTTCTATGTTCTTGTCATCATGCATATGTTCATAATCCAAGAGTATGTTGAAATCCAAAATTCCCTACCCACTTAACTTGCTAAGGCCGAACCTATGTGGTTGGTTGGAGGAAGTTTGTGTTCATTCTTTTCACAAATAATCTTGTATCTTATCTTTCTAGTATATATCCATGTGGAATCCAAGCCTATGTATCAAACCAAAATCTCTTGCCATATTTTTGTCTTATGGCCGAATCTAGGGTTTTAGAAGTTTGGAAGTTTTTAATTCAAACTTTGTTGATTTATCACTAATCCATTGTATTAAGTAATTAGGATCATTAATCCAATGACTTAAACAATTTTAGAAATTTTAGCCACAAAACGTTGTTGAGGCCGTGACCTATGTATAGAGTTTAGATGATTTTATTTGCATGCTTTGATTGGTTGATTGTGATTCGTTGACGGTTAAAGTGTATCGATTATACGTGAGTCGTGAAACTGGAATTTGATGTATGTTCGAGGAAGGAGATCGGAAGATAAATTCTACGAGAGGTAAGGGGAGCTTGCTTAAGGGATTTTTCCAAATAACTATTTGTAATTAGTGTGTGGTCTGTAAGGTTTATCTATGGTCGTGGTTGTTTAGCTTTGTGTTAAGCTGTGATTTTATCTATGGTTAGTTATTTGCAATTATGTATTATAGTGCTTTGATGCATGATCTGCCTTGGTTAATTACTATAATATTGTGATGAATTGTTGACATGAATTTATTGTTGATGCGGATTGTGGATTGGAAAGCCTGACAGTCGTTAGAGCTTAATTAAATACGAGGTTAAAAGCATTTCAAAGCTTTTTATAAATTAATAAGTTTAATTCAGTGGAAATAGTAATATATTATTACTTAATTTATTATTTGGTAAAAAATATGGAAAAACTGGAAAATAATATTATTTTAATGATTTAACTGAGAAAGAGTGTTTTAAGAGTCACAGTGAGGACGTAACCGTGAAAATATTTTAGCACTGCTAATTTTCACATAAGGAATTTCTAAATATTAGAAAATGTTGTTTTAAGAGAAAAAGTTTCAAAAATAATTTTATTACAGTGTTGTAAAAATTGTTTTACGACAAAAAGTCATCTTTTGAACTAAAAACGTTTTAAAACGGCAAACGACGGGTAGTTCCCTCAAAGTATTCTTAAAAAGGGTAATATTGAGAATTTGTCTCAAATGAGGTTCCCAAGTTCAAATCATTGATTTTTGAACGAAAATGAATTTCAATATGGTTTGACATTTTGTAAACGAGTTACAACAGAAAGGGTTTTCTGTAAATGAGTTTTACTGGATGACGTATTTCCGGTAACTTGGATAAGTTGCGGAGATTTTATTTTAGATTTGTTTTTCACATAACGAAAAGGATATAAACGGTGAAATGGAACTTAGTAACCGAGACGTCGGGGTACTAGTGTTCTTATGACGTTAAGGACTTGATGTCTTGTGGACATTGTGTCTATTTTGTGGAGTAATAAACGATGTTAAAAGACTTTTGATGTTTTTATATTACCACAAACCTATGACTGGTGCATCGGTCTAGAGGTTCCGTGATTGAGCACTCGGACTTTGTGTCCTATGTTAACGATGAAAATTTTTAAGACGTTGAAAACTACGATGGTCGTAAGCTTTTGATCTTTGATAGGGAAAGATTGAACACGAAGAAAAACGATGGAAACAAAATGTTTTACATGCATTTTCAACAGACGTGCCTACGAAGTTAATCATGGTAACTTGATGATATTCATGTCTCGACGTATCTGTTAATCATGGTATCATGGCGATATTCATGTCTCGACGTATCATTGTACCTTGGTGGTCAATGAAAACCATACACGACATTCTCATTATGCCTTGTGTTGGACAATGGGCTATGGTATCCATACACGACTTTCTCATTGTGCCTTGGGTTGGACAATGGGCTATGGTAAAAACGACATGCCTTATTTGGCAATTGAGTATGATCAACTCATTCATACGACGTTGGGGGATCTCCGGAGATTAAGTAAAATGTTAGACGACGAATATTGAAGTGTTCATGCATATGTTTTTAAACGATGATGTTTGGGCTGTGAAACCCATTGATTAACTCTTGCCTTGTTATGAATGCTTATGTTTTTATGAAAATGTATATGTGTATTTTTCTGTTATGTCTCATATGTGGTTATTGTGTTAAATCCATATATTGGCATCTCACCCTTACAAATATAACATGTTCTTCTGGTAATTGTCGTTGTATCTCGGGGTGCTAGTACAGATGAAACGGAGGAGTTCTCTAAGTCACTTGCCGACTTAGATTCTAGATGCTTGAAGAAGTATCTATTTGTGGGAAAGACTACGAGGGTCTTTCCAATAATGTCTTGTAGAGCGACCAGCTTAGGAGTCTTGTTTTGGGTTTTATGTTGAAAAGGTCGGTAACTGTGATGTTGTAATATTATCTTTGTTTTAAGTTTCTCTTTTTGAAAATTGAGACCTTTTGAAAATAAAAACGATATGATGTGGTGACTTCTTTAAGAATATGACTTTACTACTTATTGTATGTATTAAGGTGTTCTAAAGTTATTCGCGTAAGAAAATTTTTTACACCCGAGTTTTTTTTACATCAAATAAATAAATTTTCCGAAAGCAACCAGCGAAATAAAGTTTTATTTTCCACAACGAGGTAATCATGTAATGTCCCAAGGGGGGGTGTTGCAACTGTTGAGTTGATGGTTAAAATGAGAAAAACCTTAATTGGTTAAATTAGGT
This sequence comes from Sophora flavescens, assembly GCA_030762895.1. Classification (NCBI taxonomy): domain Eukaryota; kingdom Viridiplantae; phylum Streptophyta; class Magnoliopsida; order Fabales; family Fabaceae; genus Sophora; species Sophora flavescens. The sequence continues at coordinate 142,661,172 of CM061065.1, forward strand.
TCTAAAATGAGTTAGAGATTAATAGGTTTAAACACCCTAAAAATTGGTTAAGGAACTATGTTGAGACTCTACCCATAACAGTACAGTCATGCATTGAGCACGACCATGCTGAACAGGGAGCACACCCGTGCTCCCAGTTTGAATTCTGGAAAATGGTCGCGTAGTAAGAACGGCCATGCAGCATAGAAGCACACTCGTGCAACTGACCACGACCGTGCTCAAAAAGGAAGCATGACCATGCTCCACTTAATAGGCAGGACGCCCGTGCTGAGGTTAAGCACAACCGTGCTCACCCCTCTGGACAGAATCTGAGATTAAGGACTTAAACAGGGGTTTTAACCCCAATATTCCCCAACGACAAATGATGACTTAGTTAATTAATGATGAAGACTAGATATCTTAATTAAATATTAATTAATATGGTAAAATCGGTAACCGTTGGGTTACCACAAGTTGTTTGAGTTGTACCTCGGTGCCTTATGGCCAAGAGGGCCTTGACCCCACGGTTTAGGTCTAAGGTGTGTGTTGTAGGGGAGAGTGCTCGGGGGGGGAACTTGACTCCACGGTTTGGGTCTAAGGTGTTGTAGTCGATTCTGTTCCGGTAGATTCCGCTGGTTAAAGGTGTTGCGGTAGATTCCGGTGATGTCTTCGGTTGATTCTGCTGGAGTTATGGAGGTGGTGGTTGTCTGTGGTCATTGTGTTGCCTATGCATTGCTTCAGAGTTGTTGTTGTTGAGGAATGTTCGACATTGGGGAGGTCGTCCTAGAGTACGACGGTCTGGCCATCCACGATTGGAGTAGATTCTCCTTGCACCCCCGTGACTACGCATCCGTTGGTTTGATGCTTTGGCTATCCAACGAGTATATTTTCCGGCATTGAGTATATTCTCAATGTGGATATGCAACTCTGAAGTCGTCCATCCCGAGTTTAGTGGATTCACATGCATTGTTGGTTTAGCGGAGTAGGACTGCATTGCACTGCATAGCATGCTTGATGTTGATAAGGTTGATGTATGTTTATACATGTTGTTGATATATGCTTACCTTGGTGGCATGATTGTATGTTTTACTTTACTTCCTACCTCCTTGCTATTATGATTACATGATTCTTACTCCCCATTATTTTTTTATTGTTTGGCCTGATTGGCACCTTGCAGAGGATGACGAACAGGTCGGAGATGAGTGACTCTGAGGAGCCATCACTCATAGTTAGGGCTTGTTTTTATGTTCAGTTAGTTAGTTTTCAGTTTGTATTTCGCGGATTTATTCCGGAACGGTTATACCAGCTCTGTATGTGACATCGGGGTTGGGATATGTTTATTTCTTTGCTATGTTAGATTGTTTTAAACTCATTTTATTTTCTACGATTTTGAGAACTAGTTCATGTGGACTTTTCTACCCATGGACGGAGGTCGCCCTAGAGTACGGCGGTCTGGTCATCCACGATTGGAGTAGATTCTCCTTGCACCCCTGTGACGAGGCATCTGGGGGGGGACCTTGACTCCACGGTTTGGGTCTAAGGTAGGTGTTGCGGTTGATTCTACTGCGGTAGATTCCGCTGGTTAAAGGTGTTGCGGTAGATTCCGATGATGTCTTCGGTTGGTTCTGCTGGAGTTATGGAGGTGGTGGTTGTCTGTGGTCATTGTGTTGCATATGCATTGCATCAGAGTTGTTGTTGTTGAGGAATGTTCGACATTGGGGAGGTCATCCTAGAGTACGACGGTCTGGCCATCCATGATTGGAGTAGATTCTCCTTGCACCCCCGTGACTAGGCATCCGTTGGTTTGATGCTTTGGCTATCCAACGAGTATATTATCCGGCATTGAGTATATTCTCAATGTGGATATGCAACTCTGAAGTTGTCCATCCCGAGTTTAGTGGATTCACATGCATTGTTGGTTTAGCGGAGTAGGACTGTGGTCGCGCTGTCGCGCACGCGCCAAAAAGGACGAGCGGGTTTAAAAGTGTAGTATAGTGCGACAACTCGGATGTCGTCTCTCAAGGACTCTGAGAATATTATCTTTCACAAAAAAAATCAGTTTTTTTGGGGGGGGGGGGGGGGGGGGGGGGTTTGGATTGGAATGCAATTAAGAAACAAACAAAACAGAGCAATCAAAAACAAGGCAGTTGAAAAAGGGATTATCAATTATCAAACAATGATTAATCTACTGTCAAGAATTCCCAACTATCCTTGGTTAATGTAAACCCAAGCCCTAAGCAGGTTCTTATCCCCTCCCGGTTGTAGTAGCAATTTACAAGCGAAACTACTACCACAGATACATGTCCCTATTCCCGAATTAAGCAAACGAGATTAAGCCCTTCATGAACTAAGCGAACACGAAATGTACACACGCAAATTAAGCAGATGCGATTAATTATAGGAACATGATATCACCAGAAATAAATCAATACAATACAATATACTCCTGAATTAAGCAAACAGAAATACAAAGTATGGTATTGAAGAGGGAAAAGCAATTAAAATAGGATCCTCAAACAGTAGACTAATCCTAGGACTTAGTGCTCCATGGCAACAACGAAATCACAGAGAAAAATGTATATTCGAAAGTTGGAGAAGCAAAAGTCTTTACAAAATGTTCAGAACAGCCTTTTATACAAATTCAGAATTCAGATGGCTCGCGAGGCGAGCAAACATTCGCGAGGCGAATTTCATGAACTGTCAGCAACCCTTGGCATTCTCGCGAGGCGAAGTGTCTCTCGCGAGGCGAGGATATGAAGAGTTTCCTCCTTACGCCCGTGATGGCCATCAGGGCCTAACCGTGATGCTCTCTGACTTCCAGACTCGCGAGGCGAATGGATGCTCGCGAGGCGAGACTCTTCAGCTTCAAAACTGCCACGGCCATGACCTTCAACACGGGCAAGCCGTGATCGTCTCTGACTTTTTCAGGTTTGGAAGACTCGCGGGGCGAGACCTTCTTCGCGAGGCGACCCAGAGACTTAGCAATTTCTTGGAACAGTCAGGCTTCGGGGTCGCGTGGCGAGTGTGTCCTTCGCGGGGCGAGACCTCTGTTCTTTATTTTCTCAACTTCTACTTAACCTGAAAACAAGGAAATAAGCATAAGTGTATTATTTTGACTTAAAACTAGCTAAATTAACTTAAAACTACTCTAGAGACTCAAAACCTTGCTTGAGGACAATCTAATCTAATTTGGGTGAAAATACGATATAATTTGCACAAAACCCTGGTCATACTAGCTATAAAACTAGATGAGCCAGAGGCTGATCAGACTGCATTGCACTGCATAGCATGCTTGATGTTGATAAGGTTGATGTATGTTTATACATGTTGTTGATATATGCTTACGTTGGTGCCATGATTGTATGTTTTACTTTACTTCCTTCCTCGTTGCTATTATGATTACATGATTCTTACTCCCCATTATTTTTTTTATTGTTTGGCCTGATTGGCACCTTACAGAGGATGATGAACAGGTCGAAGATGAGTGACTCTGAGGAGCCAACACTCATAGTTAGGGCTTGTTTTTATGTTCAGTTAGTTAGTTTTCAGTTTGTATTTCGTGGATTTATTCCGGAACCATTATACCAGCTCTGTATGTGACATCGGGGTTGGGATATGTTTATTTCTTTGCTATGTTAGATTGTTTTAAACTTATTTTATTTTCTGCGATTTTGAGAACTAGTTCATGTGGACTTTTCTACCCATGGACGGAGGTCGTCCTAGAGTACGGCGGTCTGGTCATCCATGATTGGAGTAGATTCTCCTTGCACCCCTGTGACGAGGCATCGGGGGGAGGGGGGGGGGGGGGACCTTGACTCCACGGTTTGGGTCTAAGGTAGGTGTTGCAGTTGATTCTACTGCGGTAGATTCTGCTGGTTAAAGGTGTTGCGGTAGATTCCGCTGATGTCTTCGGTTGATTCTGCTGGAGTTATGGAGGTGGTGGTTGTCTGTGGTCATTGTGTTGCATATGCAATGCATCAGAGTTGTTGTTGTTGAGGAATGTTCGACATTGGGGAGGTCGTCCTAGAGTACGACGGTCTGGCCATCCACGATTGGAGTAGATTCTCCTTGCACCCCCGTGACTAGGCATCCGTTGGTTTGATGCTTTGGCTATCGAACGAGTATATTCTCCAGCATTGAGTATATTCTCAATGTGGATATGCAACTCTGAAGTCGTCCATCCCGAGTTTAGTGGATTCACATGCATTGTTGGTTTATCGGAGTAGGACTGCATTGCACTGCATAGCATGCTTGATGTTGATAAGGTTGATGTATGTTTATACATGTTGTTGATATATGCTTAAGTTGGTGCCATGATTTTATGTTTTACTTTACTTCCTACCTCCTTGCTATTATGATTACATGATTCTTACTCCCCATTATTTTTTTATTGTTTGGCCTGATTGGCACCTTGCAGAGGATGACGAACAGGTCGGAGATGAGTGACTCTGAGGAGCCATCACTCATAGTTAGGGCTTGTTTTTATGTTCAGTTAGTTAGTTTTCAGTTTGTATTTCGTGGATTTATTCCGGAACGGTTATACCAGCTATGTATGTGAAATCGGGGTTGGGATATGTTTATTTCTTTGCTATGTTAGATTGTTTTAAACTCATTTTATTTTCTGCGATTTTGAGAACTAGTTCATGTGGACTTTTCTACCCATGGACGGAGGTCGTCATAGAGTACGGCGGTCTGGTCATCCACGATTGGAGTAGATTCTCCTTGCACCCCTATGACGAGGCATCTGGGGGGGGGGGGGGGGGGGGACCTTGACTCCACGGTTTAGGTCTAAGGTAGGTGTTGCAGTTGATTCTACTGCGGTAGATTCTCCTGGTTAAAGGTGTTGCGGTAGATTCCGCTGATGTCTTCGGTTGATTCTGCTGGAGTTCTGGAGGTGGTGGTTGTTTGTGGTTATTGTGTTGCATATGGATTGCATCGGAGTTGTTGCTGTTGAGGGATGTTCAACATAGGGGAGGTCGTCCTAGAGTACGGCGGTCTGGCCATCCACGATTGGAGTAGATTCTCCTTGCATCCCCGTGATGAGGCATCCATTGGTTTAATGCGTTGGCTATCCAAGGAGTATATTCTCCGGCATTGAGTAGATTCTCAATGTGGATATGCAACTCTGAAGTCGTCCATCCCGAGTTTAGTGAATTCACATGCATTGTTGGTTTAGCGGAGCAGGACTGCATTGCACTGCATAGCATGCTTGATGTTGATAAGGTTGATGTATGTTTATACATGTTGTTGATATATGCTTACGTTGGTGCTATGATTGTATGTTTTACTTTACTTCCTACCTCCTTGCTATTATGATTACGTGATTCTTACTCCCCATTATTTGTTTGTTGTTTGGCCTGATTGGCACCTTGCAGAGGATGACGAGCAGCCCGGAGAGGAGTGACTCTGAGGAGCCACCACTCATAGTTAGGGCTTGTTTTTATGTTCAGTTAGTTAGTTTTCAGTTTGTATTTCATGGGTTTATTTCGGAACGGTTATACCAGCTCTGTATGTGACATCGGGGTTGGGATAGGTTTATTTCTTTGCTATGTTAAATTGTTTTAAACTTGTTTTATTTTCTGCGATTTTGAGAACTAGTTCATGTGGACTTTTCTACCCATGGACGGACGCTTTATTTTATCAAGTATAATCATGACTAAATTTTATTAATTGTTTATCTTAAAGCGCTAATAACATACGGTGTAGAAGGGTGTCACATTTAGTAGTATCAGAGCAGTTCGGCCCTGTCCGGACTTGGTATGAGTCTGTCGTGAGTCTGTTGTGTGACTCTTGTTTGAATTGTCTATATTTATATAGACAATGTTACGTGGTACTAAGTACCTATAGCTTTGCTTTGGCTTGACTTACTACATTTGTCGGTTTGTCTTGAACGATCCAAGGAGCCTTCGGGGTGCTTCTTGTGTTTCGGAAGGTTGTTATATTATCTCTTGATAATATGAACTCTGCAGCTGATCTTGTGCGCTTACTTTTTTTTAGAACCGCTCGATGTTATTATTGGGATGAACTGGTTATCTTCCAACCATGTTCCCTTTATCTGTTTTGATAAGACCTTAGTTTTTGGAACTCCAACAGAGTCTAAGAATCCGGACCTTCTCTCTGCGAGCCAAGTTCAAGCTTTGATGAAAGACGAAACCCAAGTGTACATGATGATAGCCTCCCTGGAAGTAGAGAGCAGCCCTCCTGATTTCGCCAGCTTTCCTGTTGTGCGAGACTTTCTTGAAGTGTTTCCGAGGGATGTTTATAACTTACCCCAGAGAGAGATATTGAGTTTGCCATAGAATTAGTGTCTGTCACCGGGCCAATCTCCATAGTACCCTATAGGATGTCTCCTCTAGAGCTAGCTAAGTTGAAGGAAGAGTTGGAAGACCTGATGAAGAAGCTGTTCATTAGGCCTAGTGTGTCTCCATGGGAAGCCCCTGTGTTGTTGGTGAAGAAGAAGGATGGTAGTATGAGGTTGTGCGTCGACTATCGACAACTCAACAAGGTGACCATAAAGAATTGGTATCCCCTCTCTCGGATTGATGATCTCATGGACCAGTTGATAGGCGCTTGCGTCTTTTCTAAGATAGACTTGAGGTCAGGGTACCATCAGATTCGAGTTAAGTCCGGGGACATCCCGAAGACAGTATTCAGAATGCGATATGGTCACTATGAGTACTTGGTTATGCCCTTCGGTGTGACCAATGCTCTTACAGTCTTCATGAATTACATGAACAAGACCTTTTACCCTTACTTGGATAAGTTTATGGTGGTGTTCATAGATGACATCTTAGTGTACTCCAAGAACAAGGAGGAACATGAGGAACACCTGAGGGTTGTCTTGCAGACCCTTAAGGAAAAGCAGTTGTATGCTAAGTTGTCTAAGTGTGAGTTATGGTTAGAGGAAGTGAGCTTCTTAGGATATGTCATCTCTAAGGGTGGCATAGCTGTGGACCTAGCTAAGGTTGAGACAGTGCTCCAGTGGGAAGCGTCGAAGTCTGTCACCGAGATTAGGAGTTTCTTGGGGTTAGCCGGGTATTATAGGCAGTTCATAGAAGGTTTCTCTAAGATAGCTTTACCCTTAACCCGTCTCACCAAGAAAGGATAGTTGTTTGTGTGGGACTCTAAATGTGAAGAGAGTTTCCAAACCCTTAAGGATAGGTTGACATCAGCACCAGTGTTAGTTTGGACAGATCCCAGTGAACCCTTCGTGGTTTATTGCGATGCTTCTAAGCAAGGGTTCGGTGGAGTGTTAATGCAGAATGGCAAGGTAGTTGCTTATGCTTCTAAGAAGTTGAAACCTCATGAGAAGAACTACCCTACCCATGACCTAGAGTTAGGGGCTGTGGTATTTGCCTTAAAGATCTGGAGGCATTACCTGTATGGATCGAGGTTTGAGGTTTTTAGTGATCACAAGAGTTTGAGCTATCTCTTTGATCAAAAGAAGTTGAATATGAGGCAGTGTAGGTGGATGGAGTTCTTAAAGGATTATGACTTCGAGCTGACCTATCATCCATGAAAGGCCAATGTGGTGGCCGATGCCCTAAGTAGGAAAACCTTACATATCTCCGCTTTGATGGTCAGGGAGATGGATCTGATTTAGGAGTTTAGAGACCTTAGTCTAGCTTGTGAGTTTACCCCTAAGAGTATTAGGCTTGGTACCTTGAAGGTTACCAACAGCTTGATGGATTAGATTAGAGAGGGTCAGAAGTTAGATAAGTTTCTCTTAGACCAGCGAGAATTGCTCGCTCAGGGTAGAGACGTTAGTTTCAAGGATATGAGTGATGGAGTCTTAAGGTTTAAGGATAGAGTGTGCATACCGGATATTCCTGAGCTTAGGAAGTTGATCCTTGAAGAAGGACATAAGAGTGGGTTAAGTGTGTACTCAGGTGCCACCAAGATGTATCAGGACCTTAAGAGGATGTTTTGGTGGCCTAAGATGAAAAAGGATGTGGCCGAGTTTGTATATGCGTGCTTGGTTTGTCATAAAGCTAGGATAGAACACCAAAAGCCATCCAATAAGTTACAACCTTTAAGTATCCCATAATGGAAATGGGATAGCATCTCCATGGACTTTGTGTCTGGACTCCCTAGGACTCCAGTTGGTTTTGAGGCTATATGGGTTGTTGTGGATAGATTGACTAAGTTTGCCCATTTCGTCCCAATGAACATGGAGTATCCTTTAGAGAAGTTAGCCAAGCTGTACATCAAAGAGATAGTTAGGCTTCATGGTGTACCTTCCAGCATAGTATCAGATAGAGACCCAAGGTTTACCTCCGGGTTTTGTGAGAGTTTGCAGCATGCTTTAGGGACAAAGCTTAGGCTTAGTTCAACTTACCACCCACAAACTGATGGGCAGTCTGAGAGGACCATCAGTCCTTAGAGGACTTGTTGAGAGCTTGTGTGCTAGAACAGTCTGGTAGTTGGGAGGAGATGTAGAACACCCTTGTGTTAGAGTGAACCTAGTGATAGTGTGGAGCTAGGGCCGGAGATAGTCCAGGAAACAACAGAAATAATTGGGATGGTTGATGAGCCTCTGGCTCATCTAGTTTTATAGCTAGTATGACCAGGGTTTTGTGCAAATTATATCGTATTTTCACCCAAATTAGATTAGATTGTCCTCAAGCAAGGTTTTGAGTCTCTAGAGTAGTTTTAAGTTAATTTAGCTAGTTTTAAGTCAAAATAATACACTTATGCTTATTTCCTTGTTTTCAGGTTAAGTAGAAGTTGAGAAAATAAAGAACAGGGGATTCGCCCCGCGAAGGACTCGCTCGCCACGCGACCCCGAAGCCTGACTGTTCCAAGAAATTGCTAAGTCTCTGGTTCGCCTCGCGAAGAAGGTCTCGCCCCACGAGTCTTCCAAACCTGAAAAAGTCAGAGACGATCACGACTTGCCCGTGTTGAAGGTCATGGCCGTGGCAGTTTTGAAGCTGAAGAGTCTCGCCTCGCGAGCATCCCTTCGCCTCGCGAATCTGAAAGTCAGAGAGCATCACGGTTGGGGCCCTGATGGCCATCACGGGCGTAAGGAGGAAACTCTTCATATCCTCGCCTCGCGAGAGTCACTTCGCCTCGCGAGAATGCCAAGGGTTGCTGACTGTTTATGAAATTCGCCTCGCGAATGTTTTCTCGCCTCGCGAGCCTTCTGAATTCTGAATTTGTATAAAAGGCTGTTCTGAACATTTTGTAAAGACTTTTGCTCCTCCAACTTTCTGATATACATTTTTCTTTGTGATTTCGTTATTGCCATGGAGCACTAAGTCCTAGGATTAGTCTACTGTTTGAGGATCCTATATACTTGAGGTTATGTAAATCCCTATTTTATCTACTTTTCCCTCTTCAATACCATACTTTGTATTTCTGTTTGCTTAATTCAGGAGTATGCTGTATTGTGTTGATTTAGTTCTGGTGATACCATGTCCCTATAATTAATCGCATCTGCTTAATTTGCGTGTGTACATTTCGTGTTCGCTTAGTTCACGAAGGGCTTAATCCCGTTTGCTTAATTCGGGAATAGGGACATGTATATGTGGTAGTAGTTTCGCTTGTAAATTACTATTACAACCGGAAGGGGATAAGAACCTGCTTAGGGCTTGGGATTACATTAACCAAGGATAGTAAGGAATTCTTGACAGTAGATTAATCGTTGTTTGCTAATTGATAATCCCTTTTCAACTGCCTTATTTCTGATTGCTTGTTTCGTTTATTTCTTAATTGCATTCCAATCCAAACCCCCCCCCCCCCCCCCAAAACTGATTTTTTGTGAAAGATAATATTCTCAGGGTCCTTGAGAGACGACATCCGAGTTGTCGCACTAGACTACAGTTTTTAACCCGCTCGTCCTTTTTGGCGCGTGCGCGACAGCGCGACCAAAAAATTGGCGCCGTTGCCGGGGACTCTGAGTTGTTATTTTTCTCAATTTGTTTTTATTTTATTTTCTTTTCTTTCTTTCAATTTCTGTTCTGTTTTGAATTGGTCTGGCTACTAGGTCTCATTGCCCTGAACTGTGTGATTTTGACCCGGAAATTGAAAGAACATTGCACACACTCCGTAGGGAATTTCGGGCTAGCACTAGTAGTAATTCCAATTTTAAAACTGCTTTTGAAAACATGGGAGACCAGAGGACATTAAGGCAGCTTGCTGCCCCTGATGTCAACTATAATGGATTATGTATTTCTTATCCTGGTGCTGACACCCCTTTTGAATTGAAATCTGGTTTTATTCACCTGTTGCCCAAGTTTAATGGTCTTGCAGGTGAGGACCCACACAAGCACTTGAAAGAATTCCAAGTTGTATGCTCCACAACCTCGAGAGCAGAGGGAGTCACTGAGGACAGTATCAAGCTGAAGGCTTTTCCATTTTCACTCCAAGGAGCTGCAAAGGATTGGCTATTGTACCTTGAGCCTAACTCCATCACAACTTGGAATGATTTGAAGAGGGTGTTTCTAGAAAGGTATTTTCCTGCTTCAAGAGCTGCTTCAATAAGGAAAGAGATATGTGGCATAAGGCAAGGGAACGAGTCACTAGTCGAATACTCGGGAAAGGTTCAAACATTTGGTCTCTAGTTGCCCCAACGATCAAATTTCGAACAACTCCGGATCCAATACTTTTATGAAGGATTGTTGCCTATGGATAGAAATCATTGGATGTTTGCTAGTGGGGAGCATTAGTTGATAAGACCCCAGTCTTTGCTAAGCAACTTATTGAGAACATGTCGTTGAATTCCCAGCAGTTTTCTACAAGAAGAAATTCAGTTGAGCCAAGAGGCGTGCATGAGATTCATAGCTCATCTTCTAACCAGGCCGCCCTTGAGAATAGATTGGATGAGCTGACTTCCTTTGTGAGACAATTGGCAATAGACAAGGTTCAACCGGCAAAGTTATGTAGCATGTGCAATGCACTTGAGCATCCATTTGATCCATGCCCAATCCAGAGAGAAGAATTTGTTAGTGAAGTACCTCAGGCTTATGCAGTGAACCCCTATAATCAAGGAGGCAGTCAGAATCGGTACAGCATTCCAGACCTCTCTACTAATAGGTACCATCCTAGCTGGAGAAATCACCCTAATCTGCGGTATGGGAACTCTTCCCAACAACAAATGATGGCACCTCGGAATCATCCTCCGGTGACCACTTCGCACCTTCGGACCATCATTAGAAGACTTGGTAAAGCAAATGGCTGCATCTAGTGTACAGTTTCAGCAGAGGACAGATGCTAGTATTCAAGATTTGAGGACTCAGATTGGACAATTGGCTACATCCATGAATAGTATACAACAAGGTCAAGGGACAAACCAGCTGCCTGCACAGCCAGTGATAAATCCTAATGCCTCCAACCCTAATGTGAGTGTCATCTCTCCGAGATCCGGAAAGGTTGTTGAGGCCACTTCGAAAGGATGAAGAAACTGTTAAGGCTACTTCTGAGCCTAATGATGAGGCTACTCCTGAGCCTGTGGTTGAAGTTGAAACTGAGAGAGTGTATAGACCACCCATTCCATTCCCACACAGAATTCAGAAAAATTTGAAGATGGGTGGTGAGAATAAAGAGAAGGAGATTCTTGATGTTTTCAGAAAAGTAGTCATTAATATTCCACTGTTGGATGTGATCAAGCAAGTGCCCGGATATGCTAAATTTCCGAAGGACCTATGCACTAACAAGAGGAAGATGAAGACTAATGAGAGGGTTGACTTGGGAATGAATGTCTCAAAGACTTATCCAGTCAAAGATAGAGAGAGTTGCTTCTATAGGCCCTAATCAAGTACTGCCACAAAAGTGCAAGGATCCAGGCACCTTCACTATCCCATGCACTATTGGGGATAAGAAGTTTGAGAACTGTATGTTGGACTTGGGAGCATCAATCAATGTCATGCCTACCTCCATCTTTAATAACCTTGATCTGGGGCCATTGCGGTATACGGGTCTTACCATTCGAGTTGGCTAACAGGACCAAGTGCCCGACCCATGGGGATGGTAGAGGATGTCCTAGTGCAAGTTGATGATTTGATATTCCCTGCAGACTTCTATATCCTAGACATGGCGGGAGAGACTCGATCCAAGAGATCACCCATAATCTTGGGGAGACCGTTCATGATGACATCCAAGACCAAGATTGATGTTTATGATGGGACTATGTCGATGGAGTTTGGTGGTATTGTGGCCAAATTCAAGATTTTTGATGCTATGAAGCACCCAAGTGAGGAGCACTCTGTATTCCACTTAGAGTTCTTTGTCTGAGCTCATTGAGGACACTCATGATGACCTTATTTCTGATTTTCCTGTTATTTCTGGTTTTGATGATGTATATACTTGTACTAACTGCACTAACACTAACCCATGTTCTGTTTGTTCCGAGTTTTTGGATTTAACCTTGCGGGGTGAGGATGATAGTGAAAGTGATAATGAGAGTGAAGTCTGTTTACTCAAAGAAAAGTCCTTGACCCTATGGCTGCTCCCAATGCACCATCTGTTGAGCAACCGCCTCCTTTGGAACTCAAACCACTTCCCGAGAACTTAAAGTATGCCTACTTGGGGAGGGATGCAACATTGCCGATCATCATTTCCTCCAGCCTCAACTCTGATCAGGAAGACAAGCTTTTAGAAGTTCTGAGAAAGAACAAGAAGGCCATTGGGTGGACATTGGCCGATATTCCAGGAATTAGCCCCTCCAGAGGCATGCACAGATTTTCTTGGAGGATGGGGCTAAGCCACCGAGCAGAGCCCAAAGGCGACTTAACCCACCGATTCTGGATGTGGTAAAGAAAGAGGTGACCAAGCTTCTACGAGGCGGTATTATCTATCCCATTTCGAGATAGTTCTTGGGTAAGTCCTGGTTCAAGTTGTACCAAAGAAATCTGGTTTAACAAGTAGTTAGGAATGAAAATAATGAACTTGTGCCTACTAGAGTCCAGAATAGGCTGGAGAGTTTGTATAGACTATAGGAAGCTAAACCAGGCCACCCGAAAGGATCATTTTCCTTTGCCGTTCATAGATCAGATGCTAGATCGGCTGGCTGGTCAGTCCCATTATTGTTTTCTAGATGGCTTTTCCGGGTATTTCCAGATTCATATTGCCCCTGAGGATCAGGAAAAGACCACCTTCACGTGCCCCTTCGGTACGTTTGCTTATAGGAGGATGCCATTTGGCCTCTGTAATGCTCCTGGCACCTTTCAAAGATGCATGCTTAGTATTTTCTCTGATTTTATTGAAAACTGCATAGAGGTGTTTATGGATGATTTTACTGTGTATGGCTCCTCTTTTGATGCTTGTTTGCATAGTCTAGATCTAGTTCTTCAGAGATGCATTGATACTGATTTGATTCTGAATTATGAGAAATGTCATTTCATGGTAGAACAGGGATAGTATTGGGTCATGTAATTTCCAAAGAGGGTATTTCTGTGGATCCTGCAAAAATAAATGTAATTGCTTCATTGCCTTACCCATCTTGCGTACGCGAGATACGTTCCTTTCTTGGACATGCAGGTTTCTACAGGCGCTTTATAAAGGACTTGACAAGATAGCACTACCATCACAAAATCTGCTGAAAAATGATGCCTGTTCCGGTTTGATGAAAAGTGCAAAGAGTCATTTGACCATCTCGAAGAAGGCGTTGACTTCTACCCCTGTCATCCAGCCCCAGACTGGACATTACCTTTTGAACTGATGTGTGATGCCTCAGAATTTTCTTTGTGGGGCAGTTCTGGCACAAAGGGTGGGCAAGGTTGCCCATGTAATTCACTATGCTTCTAGGACCCTAGATGCCGCACAGGCAAATTACACAACCACTGAGAAAGAGCTGCTAGCTATTGTATTTGCAGTTGACAAGTTTAGGTCTTATTTGCTAGGTTCTAGGGTAACTGTTTTTACTGACCATGCAGCTTTGAAATATCTGCTGAAGAAGCCGAAGCTAAGCCCAGACTGATCAGGTGGATGCTTTTGCTTCAGGAATTCAATGTGGAAATAAAGGATAAAAGTGGAGCTGAAAATCTGGTAGCAAATCATTTGAGTAGGATAGCAAGGGATGAGGATACATTTCCCATCCAAGATGATTTCCCTGATGAGAGATTGTTACATATATATGGGGTAACCCCCTGGTTTGCTGACATTGTAAATTTTCTAGTTGCTGGTGTTGTTCCTGCAGGTACAAGTAGACAAAAGTTCCACAAGCTGAAGAGCGATGCAAAGTATTATGTGTGGGATGACCCCTATCTGTGGAAGTTTTGCAGTGACCAAGTCATTCGGAGGTGTGTACCCGATCATGAGAAGGAGTCCATCCTGCATTTCTCACATGCATCTCCAGTTGGAGGACATTTTGGACCTCAAAGGACAGCAAGAAAAGTCCTGGACTCCGGGTTCTACTGGCCCACGATTTTCAGGGATTCATATGAGGTATACAAGAACTGTAAAGAATGTCAAATAATAGGCCCTGCAATCACTCGTAGGAGTGAGATGCCTCAGCAGCCAATGCTTTATTGTGAGGTCTTTGATGTGTGGGGGATGGACTTCATGGGTCCTTTTCCCCCTTCTTTTGGTTTTGTATATATTTTGTTGGCTGTAGATTATGTTTCAAAGTGGGTGGAAGCAATCCCCACTAGGACTAACGATGCTCAGATTGTTTCAAAATTTGTTAGATCCAACATCTTTTGCAGGTTTGGCATACCCAAGGCCATCATCAGTGACCAGGGCACACATTTTTGCAACAGAACCTTGGGGGCCCTACTCAGAAAATATGGGGTTGTACATAGAGTGTCTACTGCTTACCACCCCCAAACCAATGGCCAAGCTGAAATATCCAACAGAGAGATTAAGCAAATCCTGGAGAAGATGGTGCAGCCAAACAGAAGGGAATGGAGCCGCCGTCTGGAAGACGCACTGTGGGCCCAGAGGACTGCTTTTAAGACACCTATAGGGATGTCCCCCTTCCGGCTAGTTTTTGGCAAGGCATGCCACCTCCCGGTGGAAGTTGAGCATAGAGCATATTGGGCAGTAAAGTGTTGCAACTTGGACATGAAGAAATCTGGTGTTGAGAGAAAACTGCAATTGCAGCAACTTGAGGAGCTTAGGCTTGAAGCTTATGAGAGCTCCAGGATGTATAAATTGAGAACAAAACTATTTCATGATAGAATGATTGTTAGGAAAGAATTCTTTGTGGGTCAGAAAGTCTTATTGTTTAATTCCCGCCTGAGATTGATGGCTGGGAAGCTTAGGTCTAAATGGGATGGCCCTTTTGTTGTGACTAATGTGTTTCCTTATGGTGCAGTGGAGATTCAAAGTACAGGAACCAACAAGATTTTCAAGGTTAACGGGCAAAGGTTGAAGCCGTTCCATGGTGTGGATGCTGCTGACCCTGCGGATGCTAATGTTGAGGAGCTATCTTTGGATGCTCCACCTTACACTGATGCTTGATCAGGGAGTTTCTTTTCCTTTCCCTCACTCACGATTGTAAAGTCTCATTGTTGTTCATTGGGGACAATGCATGTTTTAAGTGTGGGGGAGGGAATTAGTTGTAGTTTTTCTTTTCTTTGAATAAAGCTCCTGAATAATTTGAGAAGCTCAGGAGCATTTGTGTGTTAAGTTCTTAGTTGGCAAGTTTGCTAGATTTTGATTGATGTTGCACAGATTGCTTGCATGATTGATATGTAATGATTCCCCCTAGGCTGAAAAATTTTGTGATTCCCATGTGAAATTGAAAACTGAACTTTGGGATTTTGTTATGATAGCATGATGAATGATAAGTTTGGGGTGATAGGAAGCACACACTAGGGATAGTATCTCTTTCCAACAATTTGCATGAATGTCCAGGTGAGGTTTTGAGCCTCCAACATGTTTTAAAATGTGTGAAAATCACTTTCAAGTTGCAGTTCCCTGGATTTGATTGAATCTCTTTTTGGTTTGCATGATTATATGTGAGTAGCAAATGATTTAGGCAGTTTCTTTGTAAATAGCTACTTGGCCTGAGTAAACTAATTCCTATTGCATGTTCCCTAGTTAGCCCTTTTGAGCCTATTAGCCTATTAGTTCTTGATAACCTAATGTTATAAGCCCAAAAATCTGGAAAACCATGTTAACCCGATCTTAGGATTAGGAGAGCATGTAATCTTAGAATGGGTGCAAGAAACTAAGTTTGGGGTGGCTGCAAGGTGTAACATGTTGTTGGGATGAAAAAAAAAAGAAAAAAAAAAGAGTTGGAGCCAAAAAGCTTGTGAAAGAAAAAAGGGTACAAATGTTGAAAAAAAAAATACAAAAATGCCAAAAAGAAATAAAAAGAGCTGTAGCCACCCAGAAATGTAAAGAAAAAAATTAAAGAAAGGAGCTTGAGTGAATTTCTATGTGTAAATATAGTTCATGCTCTCTTAGTTCCTAGGGTCTTCAGCTTAGTTCCTTTTGTTTATCCTACCCTTAGCCAGGCCCCATTACAACCCAATAAAGACCTTCTGATGTTGCTTGCATGTTCTCTGTGGGAACCATTTTGAGATGAAAAGCAAATTTTTGGGAAGTGTACTTGAAAAGTGAAACTGAGTGCAAATTGTTAGCCTGACATAAACTGAGTGACTGAGTGAACAAATAATGCCCTTGTGAGGAAGGCAGTTGTTTGGATTTGGTGATCTCCCTTTTGTGTGTAACTTAGATCCCCTGCTTAGATTTCTGATTGTTTTCATGATGAAACTCTCAAATGTTTAGAATAAATGAATTTGGGGATTGCTCTGTTTGAAAAGGGGGAAACAATGAAGAAAATTTGTTTTTGAAGTTGCTTGAATTTGTGCAATGTTGATTGAATCTTTTAAGCTTGCCAGGTCTTGAGTCTTTTTGTTTTTTGATTCTTAGTTTGCTTGGGGACAAGCAAAGTTTAAGTTTGGGGTATTTTGATAAGCCTCTGGCTCATCTAGTTTTATAGCTAGTATGACCAGGGTTTTGTGCAAATTATATCGTATTTTCACCCAAATTAGATTAGATTGTCCTCAAGCAAGGTTTTGAGTCTCTAGAGTAGTTTTAAGTTAATTTAGCTAGTTTTAAGTCAAAATAATACACTTATGCTTATTTCCTTGTTTTCAGGTTAAGTAGAAGTTGAGAAAATAAAGAACAGGGGATTTGCCCCGCGAAGGACTCGCTCGCCACGCGACCCCGAAGCTCGACTGTTCCAAGAAATTGCTAAGTCTCTGGTTCGCCTCGCGAAGAAGGTCTCGCCCCGCGAGTCTTCCAAACCTGAAAAAGTCAGAGACGATCACGGCTTGCCCGTGTTGAAGGTCATGGCCGTGGCAGTTTTGAAGCTGAAGAGTCTCGCCTCGCGAGCATCCCTTCGCCTCGCGAATCTGAAAGTCAGAGAGCATCACGGTTGGGGCCCTGATGGCCATCACGGGCGTAAGGAGGAAACTCTTCATATCCTCGCCTCGCGAGAGTCACTTCGCCTCGCGAGAATGCCAAGGGTTGCTGACTGTTTATGAAATTCGCCTCGCGAATGTTTTCTCGCCTCGCGAGCCTTCTGAATTCTGAATTTGTATAAAAGGCTGTTCTGAACATTTTGTAAAGACTTTTGCTCCTCCAACTTTCTGATATACATTTTTCTTTGTGATTTCGTTATTGCCATGGAGCACTAAGTCCTAGGATTAGTCTACTGTTTGAGGATCCTATATACTTGAGGTTATGTAAATCCCTATTTTATCTACTTTTCCCTCTTCAATACCATACTTTGTATTTCTGTTTGCTTAATTCAGGAGTATGCTGTATTGTGTTGATTTAGTTCTGGTGATACCATGTCCCTATAATTAATCGCATCTGCTTAATTTGCGTGTGTACATTTCGTGTTCGCTTAGTTCACGAAGGGCTTAATCCCGTTTGCTTAATTCGGGAATAGGGACATGTATCTGTGGTAGTAGTTTCGCTTGTAAATTACTATTACAACCGGAAGGGGATAAGAACCTGCTTAGGGCTTGGGATTACATTAACCAAGGATAGTAAGGAATTCTTGATGATGAGATTAATCGTTGTTTGCTAATTGATAATCCCTTTTCAACTGCCTTATTTCTGATTGCTTGTTTCGTTTATTTCTTAATTGCATTCCAATCCATCCCCCCCAAAACTGATTTTTTGTGAAAGATAATATTCTCAGGGTCCTTGAGAGACGACATCCGAGTTGTCGCACTAGACTACAGTTTTTAACCCGCTCGTCCTTTTTGGCGCGTGCGCGACAGCGCGACCAATGGTTCAGGAAAAGATGAGAGTGACCTAGTAGGCAAAAGAGCTACCATGAGAAAAGGAGGAAGGCGCTCGAATTCCAGGAAGGTGATCATGTGTCCTTGAGAGTTACTCCAACGACTGTGGTTGGTAGAGCGATGAAAGCAAGCAAGCCATTTGTTATCAGGAGATCCGAGCCTTTCCTACCTTGGTGAACAAGCGCAGAATCTTCGAGGATGTTTACGAGGCCAGGATCGCAAGCGGCAAAAGTTCAGAGATCCAAAGTAGTAAGGACGAAGGTCAGAAGAACGAGGTAAGAGGATGTCATCGGGAGAGACTTCAAGCAGAATGGCAAGGAATCACAGTTTTCAGCAGGTAAGCCCAAGGATTGGGATTCTCCTAAATATGCCAGATTTGGAAAATGTGGAGAAGGTCACTATACCCATCAATGCAAGGAGCCGAACATCATCTGTTTCAAGTGTGGCAAATATGGTCACCTCAGCAGGAACTGTAAAGGAGAAAAGTCGAAACCACAGAGTGCTAGCACGAATCAGAGTGTGCAGCGGAAGCGTAGTGGAGCTGGAGCCTCCAAGTTCGTGGACTCAACCCAACGTATGCGCCTAATTGATGAAAGTTTAACCAGTTAAGGTGATAGAAATTTCGACAACGAAATTTTTATAAGGGGGTGGAATTGTAACACCTCAAGATTCACCCTTATGTTTATGTGTTAGTTTTGGCATATATATGTTTGATACGTTTGATATTTATATATATGTGTATATATTATTGCATATGATAATATGTATATTAATATATGATTATTTGCATTAATATGAGATTGTGTCTCTTAATGTTTGATTTTATATGTTAATATATGATATGTGATTTTATTAATAATAAGCGATTAAGAATGATATGATAAGATATCGTGTGATTTAGTATTTAAATAGAGATAGTGTTATTATTATATTTTAGCCCTTCAACCATTCAGATTTTAGTCCTTATCAATATATGATCATCCTCTCTTTGTTTATATCTCAAGATCTTATCATAATCTCCTAAGGATCCTATCTAGGAATTAACTACCAAATCTGTCGCTAAACTTCCATCGAACGTTTGACCATCTTGGAATCCAATTTAGGATTCCATCAACACACATTAATTTGTAGATATTTCTCTGAGCTTTCTAACGACACCAAGATCGCCTCAATCGGGAACTTGTAGCTCAAGTTATGGTCAAAATCCAGAACTATATACAGTTTGGGCTAAAATAGGAACCCGTTATGACCCAAACTCATATATATACCATTAGACTCAACCTAAACCTAGTTTACACGACCCCAACAATCAGAAAACTACCTCTCTCCTTCCTCTTTGAATCCTTATGGGTTTTCTCCCTAAAACTCTCTCTAGGGAACCCGTTCTTGCACCGTTCTTCACTGCTTCTTGATAGGAGAACATCGCTATGAAAAGGGGGTCGTTGTGCTTGATGGTTGGGACTTTAGAAAAGGTAAAATTCATGCACCTTGTCCCTTGTGTTCTTTCTTTCAAGTTCTTGATCTGTTCCTTTTAATTTCTTGATCTTAGAGTTGAACCAATGTGTCTCTTTGTCGTTCTTGAGGTTGTAGACAAGCGCTAGTGAGACAGGACCCAAGTGGATCTTCTTTCTCTCTTTTGAATCGTGATCTCTATTCTAGGTATAGGGAGAAGGGTAGTGTATTCATAGGCTTGGGGTTAGTGTAAAGTAAAGGGGTTCCCATAACCCCGTGTTGTTTTATGTGTATGAATGAATAACATGTTAAATCGTATTGTTTGGTGATAGTATGTTCTTGGCTATTTTGGTATGTTATTTGTATGTGTTCCATGTTCATGACATATTGTTAATATTTATTTTGGTTGCCTTAATATGAACATGATAGTATGATGATTGTTGTTGTTATTACGATGTTGGTCGTTGATGTTATGTTGGTTGTATAGTTGATGCAATGACTGTTGAGTTGATGGTTAAAATGTTAAAAACCTTAATTGGTTAAATTAGGTTCTAAAATGAGTTAGATATTAATAGGTTTAAACACCCTAAAAATTGGTTAAGGAACTGTGTTGAGACTCTGCCCAGAACTATACTGTCGTGCATTGAGCACGACCGTGCTGAACAGGGAGCACGCCCGTGCTCCCAGTTTGAATTCTGGAAAATGGCCATGCAGTAAGCACGACCGTACAGCATAGAAACACGCCCGTGAAGCTGAGCACGATAGTGCTCAAAAAGGAAGCACGACCGTGCTCCACTTAAGTGGCAGCACGCCCGTGCTGGGGTTAAGCATGATCGTGCTCACCCCTCTGGACAAAATATGAGATTAAGTACTTAAACAGGGGTTTTAACCCCAATCTTCCCCAACGACAAATGATGACTTAGTTAATCAATGATGAAGACTAGATAACTTAATTAAAGATTAATTTAGATGGTTAAGCCAGTAAATGTTGGGTTACCGCAAGTTGTTTGAGTTGTACCTTGGTGCCTTATGGGCAAGAGGGCCTTCACCCCGCGGTTTGGATCTAAGGTGTTATTGATGTTGTACCTTAGGGACCGAGAGTTTGTCTGGGGGGGGGGGTGCTTGACTCCACGGTTTGGGTCTAAGGTGTTGCAGTCGATTCTGCTGCGGTAGATTCCACTGGTTAAAGGTGTTGCGGTAGATTCCGCTGATGTCTTCGGTTGATTCCATTGGAGTTATGGAGGTGGTGGTTGTCCGTGGTCATTATGTTGCATACGCATTGCATTGGAGTTGTTGTTGTTGTTGAGGGATGTTCGACATAGGGGAGGTCGTCCTAGAGTACGACGGTCTGGCAATCCATGGTTGGATTAGATTCTCCTTGTATCCCAATGACGAGGCATCCGTTGGTTTAATGTGTTGGCTATCCAAGGAGTATATTCTCCGGTGTTGAGTAGATTCTCAATGTGGATATGTAACTCCGAAGTCGTCCATCCCGAGTTTAGTGGATCCACATGCATTGTTGGTTTAGCAGAGTAGGACTGCATTACACTGCATAGCATGCTTGAAGTTGATGAGGTTGGTTGATATATGCTTACGTTGGTGCCATGCTTGTATGTTTTACTTTACTTCCTACCTCCTTGCTATTATGATTACATGATTCTTACTCCCCATTATTTGTTTGTTGTTTGGCCTGATTGGCACCTTGTAGAGGATGACGAGCAGCCCGGAGAGGAGTGACTGTGAGGAGCCGCTACTCATAGTTAGTGATTGTTTTTATGTTTAGTTAGTTAATTTTCAGTTTGTATTCCGTGGATTTATTTCGGAACGGTTATACCAGCTCTGTATGTGACTTCGGGGTTGGGATAGGTTTATTTCTTTGCTATGTTAAATTGTTTTAAATTGGTTTTATTTTCTGCGATTTTGAGAACTAGTTCATGTGGACTTTTCTACCCATGGACGGGCGCTTTATTTTATCCAGTATAATCATGACTAAATTTTATTAATTGCTTATCTTAAAGTGCTTATAACATGCGGGTAGAAGGGTGTCACAGTGGTGCCAGAAAGTGGATGAGCAAAGGCTTCACGAGAGCGTGTAGATCTACCTTCGATTTGTGTAGATTGCAAGATTGTAACACAAAAGCAGATCTGGCGCAAGAGTGTGAGAGTAGAAGAGTGAGAGATGCACGGAGCAGTAGGCGGTGGTGCGATGGCGGTGGTGTGACAGCGGTGGTTAATGATTCGATGAGAGGCAAAGAACAATGGAGTGAGCAGGGTTTCTGGAAATGAAAGAGAAGGGTACAATGGAAGGGGCTAAAGAAACGAGAGAGAAAAAATGATAAGTCTGAGTGAGAAACTAAGAAATGAGAATAGAGAGATTGAGATACAAAACAAACACAAATTGATATAATCCTAGTCATCCATTTACCACTGATCCTAGTCATTCTAATCTAACGGTGTTCATTGGTCCTCGGTTGGGTTCGGAATTCGACGGATACTATTTTTTAAAACCGAACCTGCCTGCCCAAAACCGTGTAGAACTGAAACAACGAAGCGATGACCTGATTACCCGCCCACATCCACCTGTTTGCTTCAATTTCCTCTTGCACAGTTTGCCGACGGGTCGGGCGTGTTTGTCCAGTCCTATGTGAAATTGGTGAAGGCAGCTATATCTATACTAATATAAAATTTGGATAGCTTATTTTACTATACATTTGAGGTGGCAGCATGCCAATTTTTTTGTACTTTTTTATTTTTTATTTGTTTACTGTTATTTTATTATTTTATTCTTTTCTTTGCTTCATCTACAAGGCTTGCATTTATTAGGATTGTACATTTGATAATCATCAATGTGTTTGACTAAACTTTCTTTTCTCTCTCTATTTGGACTCTTGGTTTTTCCTCTTCCCATCTGTTTGAAGATTATCAATAATTTCCAATGTAATTAATTTACTTAAAGCAACAAAAAATAAATTGTTGTACATGAATTATGGTAAACAAAGATTCCCAAATTATTATCAATAAAAGTTGTTATCATAACTTTAGCTCATACCAATAAAATACGACACATATTTCCAATGTTACTCTTTAGGATAAATAATTATCACTACAACAGAAAAGGCTCTAGATAGCATTTCCGGATGCCTTTTAACAGCGTTTCTAAGTGCTATCTATGCCACCGCTATTAAAAGTAGTTAGCAAAGATAGCATTTAAGAAGTGCTATTAAAAGATGACCTTATATAGCGTTTCTGCGTATTTACAAACGCTATCTTTAGTGTGTGTTTTCTGGCATCTTTGGAAGGGCATCTATGACTTTAGATAGCGTTTGTTTTAGTAAACACTATCTAAAGGTAGACTTTAGATAGTGTTTGTTTTAGTAAACGCTATCTAAAGGCAGACTTTAGATAGCATTTACTAAAACAAACGTTATCTAAAGTCTGCCTTTAGATAGCGTTTGTATTTGTAACCGCTATCTAAAGGCATGCCTTTAGATAGCATTTATGAAAACAAACACTATCTATTCCCTTATTTTATTTTTTTTAGTTTACCTATTTCTTAACTTTACCTCCATCCTGGATGTTCATAAAAAACAGAAGGTTTACACAAATAATTGAAGCACAATCCAAATTATAGGTAGCAAATAAAACCCAGAAAATCATGAATGAAAGAGCTTGTGTAATTCTTGGAGAAAATGCCCGAAAGAGAAGTATAGGCCTTTATCATCCCAATAGCAGAACTTAAAGTAACTTGCTTGCTCTAAAATCTGAGCTTGTTTCTGCAAAACCAAATGACATAGAGAATGTTTACAATTGCAATCGAAACAACATCTTTAGCTTGCATACTCCAGTTTCTGTTACATAAAGAGAGGATGGCATTCAAAGAGGAGGCATCCACAGGGATATTGAGAACAGAACTAAGTCAATTCCACAATTGTTTAGCAAACAAACATCTAAAAAATAGATGATCCGAGGACTCTGCAGATTGGAGGCATAAACTGCACACTGAGACTGTTATGCAACTTCTTTGCTGCAGGTTGTCATCAGTAGGTAATCTACTATGATACAATTTCCAAGCTATAAACGACTTTGATGGAGGAATTACAGAATTCCAAATGAAATTGCACCAAGACAGATTCGGTTTTTGAGGATTTAACTGGTGAAAAGCATATTTGAAGGAAAGAATCCCTGTACACGAGTGCTACCAAACAAATTTATCTTCTGGACCGACCTGTGGAATTATTGTCTTATCGATTTCAATAGCAATATGAGGAAAAAGGGACACCATTGGGCTTGGAATTATCCACTTTCTGTCCTGCATAAAATCTGCCACAGAAGCCTTGAGATGTTTATGTAAGTGGCAGGGGATTTGGAAAGAATCAACAAGAGGAATTCCTAACCAATTATCCAGCCAGTAGTTGATTTTCTTTCCATCACCTATAAGCCACACTGAGTTGGACATAACAGTATGCAAGTTTACCTTTATTCCAGGCCAAATTGATGACTTAATGTATTTAACAACTGGCTTATTTAGAAGAGTAAATCTGCTCCTGTTAAATTCTGCCCACTCTCCATTAGAAGCCAACATTTCCCAAGACAATTTCATGTGAGCTTCTTCATTTAAGGATCTAGGAGACTTTAAGCCAAGTCCACCTTCCATTGAGGGCTTGCAAATTTTATCCCAAGCCACAGTGACCACTTTCTTCACATTTATGTCGCCAGCCCATATGAAATTTCTAATGCATCCATCAAGGAATTTAAGAAGTTGAATAGGTCTAGCATAAACAAAGAAATTGTAAAGTAACATGCTTTGGATGACAGACTTCAACCTAATAAAATAATAAAGTAATTAAATCTTGATATCAAACAACATAATGAAATCCTTAGATTAGTAAGTAAATTACCTCAAATTTTTGTCCTTTACTCCTAGCGCGGATGACCGCCTTCATAACAGTTGGCCCACGTCGCGTCACTTTGGCAGCACTAGAATTACTTGAAGATGCCACTTACCTACAAAAAAATGTTGAGTCCCCTCTCAAAGCTCATGGCATGTTCACACAGTGCTTTTGTCTTCAAATTTTCAAATAGTATATGCTTAGAAAGACTCTACCATCTCCATTGCACTAGATGGATTTTCTTTGGAAGTAGAACATAAAAATAAAAATGAAAAATAGATTAAATAGTTTATACATACATTTATAGACAATAGTCAAACTAGTTTTTAATACATACTAAACATCAGTTGCTTAACATGAACTGACATCTTAATATTTATGTTTGTGAAAAAGAATAACTAAACCCAGGGAGAAATAGACTGAAGCAATGATGCAATCAACGGCTCACATTCACAAGATAACCGTGTCAAAATAGCTCTGTCCAGTGTCCACCTTGTCGATTAATGTTTTATGTGAAAAGCTAGCTGAATATTGTGGAAACAGTACCTAAAGATCCTTGGATTTTTGAGTAACAACAAACACTGATTGTTCCTCATCATATACCGGATCATATTTCATGTTATACTAAGTCATTGGGTAGGATTGTAGGAAGCAATCCAGTAACCAGAGCAAGGCAGTAAAGGTACAATGTCACTAGAGTTTTCTCCAAATAGGTTGTTTTCAGAACATGATACATCAATATGGCTGAAAGTCCACCAAAACATACAATATGGCTTAAAGTCCATTGTTGAGTCTGGAAAGATAAAATAGGAACTAACAAAATTTGTTCTCTCAGTTGAACTATTAACTTTGTCTTAGTATACAGACATTGCTGATCCAGAATACCAAGAAATTGCCTAAAGTTGACACAAATTTTGAATGGAAAAAAAATTGCTCTTGATATGTGCAGCTTTTCATTTCGATTATATGATTGAACCCCACACACAAACCATCGATGCAGTAGTTTAATTTTCTTGATGGTAGTCTAACTTACTATAGGGGCATGAGTCTTCTATACTTGAAGAACCATTCAGAGTGGGGGAAGAACCTAGTGGATAAGGTTGATAGTTCACCGTTTTTGTTTGTAATTTGTATGGGAAAGAATTCCAACTAGGCATGTGGTGTTCAACAAAAATATTTTCATAGAGGAATTTTATCAAACAGAAGTGATGCATGTGAAATCCTTCTAACATAAATGCATGGTTAGCATATCAGTAACTCCCCAAATTGGAAAAATGAAATCAGAAATCACATTATCAACCAAGGAGTATCAAACCAAATCACTTCTGAGAATTAAGATGCATAAATGATATGGGATGAGTGCAAGGAAGAGAGGGATTTGTTACCACTACTTTGAACTGATGAGTCTTGGGGTGAGAATTGCATACGATATTGTGAACAAGAAACTGGACTTGTGAAGCTTTTATAGTGCAGACTTTCGCACTGCGATGCACGAGCTCCGCCACGCGACGAGAGGCAGTAGCTAAGGAGTTGGAATTTTGCCTAACAGAGAAGCGGTCTCGCCTTGCGAAGTCAGTCGGAAAGCTCCAGTTTGGAATTTCGCCTGGCAGAGAAGTGGTCTCGCCTTGCGGTGGGGATCAGAGAATGCCCAATCCAAATTTCGCCTTGCGATGAACAAGCTTCGCCATGTAACAAAGGTCAGTGATGAACTGAGGATGTTAGGGTACGCAGAAACTGAGAATCGAAGGATCAAAGCATACGCGCGCGCGGGTTCTAAAATCTGCAAAGGTAATCACCTAAGATAGCATTTCTAACTTTAAACGCTATCTAAAGGTTACCTTTTAATAGCATTTCATTAAACAAATGCTATTAAAAGTTGATTTTATTTCATTTATTTGTTGTAGTGACATAAGATAGCATTTGCTATAGGAAGCGCTATCTTAGGTGGTTAGTTAAGATAGCGCTTCTTCAAGGAAGCGCTATCTTTTCCTGCAGCTTGAATTTTAATAGCAGTTCCTTAAGGAAACGCTATCTTAGGTGATACCTAAGATAGCGTTTCCTTAAGGAACCGCTATTAAAAGTCCTCGCATCATTTTTAATAGCATTTCCGCACGGAAATGCTATAAAAGGTACGTTATTAAAAGTCTAATCTGTTATAGTGTATAAGACATTTAGGGAAAATAAGACTACTTTATAAATATATCATTTTTTTCTTGACATGAACTTTATAGATATATGTTAAAAATTCATGTTTGAGATAATTAATAAATCTATATAATCAGAATATTTATAGATTTATATAAATATTCAAAGCAAATTAATAATTCCAAGACGATGAATGATTTCCCAATGTAATTTACTTAAATCTTTGAGTTATTTCTCCTATATTCCCAATGTGAATTTACTCTTTATTCAACTTAATAGAGGTACTGTAAAAATGTATACAATCAAATATAAATATAAATTCAAATAAGCATCTGGTGAGAAAGTTTGTTCATATATAGTTTGTTTTCCTATCTTCCACTCAAGGCTAAAACTATATTTATTAGTGACATTTCACCACCAAAAGATAAATGAAAGATCAAAGTAGAGTGCTATAAAAAATCATGGGTGGAAACTTTTGACACATGTCATATTCAAAATTGCTATAAAATTTAAATTCTTTTGACAATTGACGAAACTTTCCACTTTTAGGCAATATATATTTATATAAATTTATTTTTTAGTAAAAGTAAAAATTAGAAATTATCAAATATTTCTTCTCCTACTTACAATGGTATTGAAGATTATCAATCATTTCCAATATAATTAATTAAAGCAACTAAAAATTAATTGTTGTACATGAATTATGATAAATAAAGATTCCTAAATTATTATCAATAAAAGTTGATATCATAACTTTAGCTCATACCAATAAAATACGACACATATTTCCAATGTTACATACCTGAGCTCAACACTTGACCATCAAGCATCAAGGTCCCCTTGGAGCGAACATTAGGCTACCAAGGTACAACATCTTATCACTTGGAGCGAACACTAGGCTACCAAGGTACAACATCTTATCACTTGTCTTTGGTCATCATGTTTTGTTGGTATCTTATTAAGTCTTTTAAGCGTTTGGGGTGAAAACCCCTATTTCAACATTCTGGTTTCTGTTCTAGTCAGTGCTCACCCTCAGCACGGGCGTGCTGGACCTACAAGCAAGCACGGGCGTGCGGCCTGCTGGGCACGGGCGTGCGGCCTGCTGGGCACGGGCGTGCTTAAATGCACGCCCTGCTCTGGGTTTCGAACTGGTGCACGGGGGTGCACCATGATAAGCACGGACGTGCTCTATGGAGAGTGGTCGTACTGGTCCGATGAGAAAGGGTCAGAAACCCTTTCCCAAATCCTTAGGACAATTCACAGATTCAACATATTGTCTCTTACTAATCCACTGATCATAGCTTCTTTAATCTTAACTGCTCTCCATTAATATTCATGTCTTATCATCATGGGGAATTGATCATTTATTCATAGCTTCGTTATTAATGTTCCTAGAACACTCATAATCAATCATAGGGTCTTTAACTAAGCCCTATGAACATAACCTTACCTCTCAAACTATATTCATGTATTATGAACAACTGGGGAAACATCCCTTAATTATCATTATCATCGATGACGTATTAACATCTTAACATCATTATTGGCATTAGCAACCTCAACAATCAACACTCATAAACAGCAAAACACAACAACCAATAAAATCATAATCATCATAATCATGGCATCACAACATCAACATATTTATAACAAACAACATCAATCAATAATAACAGTCATGCCAATCATCAAAATCATAACATTCAAGCATCATATAACAAATAGGCATAAGGCATATAGACATGTTATCAAAGGAAAGGGTCACGGGTAAGCCTTCGTCTTACGCTACCCCCAAGCCTACATACTCATACTATTCCTTCTCCCCATACCTGGTATGAAGATTCCCAAACGATAACGTTGGCAAACTAGAAAAGTTCCCTCGAGCGGATCAACGAGTTCCTCAAGCCATGGCTAAACAAGAAGAGAATAACCAATTAGTCTCTAGATCTAATAATAGAAAAGAGACTAAGAGAGAGGGAAGACAATGTTACCTTAAACGACACTATCACGCTACTTCTCTCCCATAACTAGAGCAAGAACTTCAAGGGGTTCAAGGGGAGGGAAGGGAAGAGGTTTCTGTCGAACTAGGATTGCCCAAAATGCCAAAAAGAGGGTTTGGGTCGTAACCCTCATGAAACTTCTCTATCTATAGACTTTGAGACCTGAGCACGACCTTGCTCACTGTTGAGCACAGCCGTGCTCAATTCCAAAGCACGGGACACACAAATATTACACTGTGAGACCATCTAAACGATTGAATTGGCCAAAAGACATAAAATAATACTTGTATATAATTCTCTTATATTTCTTACGCCATAAAGATCACCTCGATAGGACATCTAGAACTCAAGATATGGCCAAAACGGCGAAACATGTCGCTTGGCCTCTAAAAGGATTGAACCTTTCTAAAGCTAAACTTCCCCTAACATGAACTTAGGCATCAAAAACAAACATAACAAGCATATACAAATATATATATAACATATATAAAAGCACTAAGATTATTTATGAAAAACGGGGTGTTACAGGCCAAGTCATTGGTGTTGGAGGGCAAATGGGCATTCTACAATTCCATGGATCACGTTCACATGAGCGAACAATGGGCGAACGCGAGCAGCTACTCGCGGAGAAGATTAGAGAGGATGTTATACGGTCGCTTTTAAAAGACCTAGGGGCTCTTCGGACTCTTATATCATCTATGCAAACCGAAGGAAACCCAACTGTACAACCTTCACATGTGAGTACAAAGGGGAGCTGTCCAGGTCAACATTTGTTAGTTTACGATGATAAGGAGGATGATGAGGACGATGATGAGGAGCGGGACGATGATGAGCTGGTGAGGTCGGTGATGCCGAAGGTATTCATATTCATTATATTAATTATTTCTTTCTCTATTTACAATTGAAAAGACTTGACAATATTTACTAATGCTTTATCTTTGTTAATTGTTTAGGATAATAACAAATTAAGTGGTCCATCGAATCCGATAAAGAGTATCGTACCAATAGCTCGTTTGGTTGCGTTGGCGGCAGTGTACCAACGCGACAACTTTTATTTGCCTTTGGATCATGACGACACTAAAACTGACTTGTTTCCTGGTTTTTTTTATCTCTGGGGGGATTTAGGTGATGAATATTTCAATATATTACTTAATTAAATTGACTAATTATCTGCATCGCCTTGCTATGACAAGGGGCATCCCGTCTAGTTATGGATTCTTAGACCCCACCCTCATTCTGGGTGATTTCTGCATAACTGGCGATGCCATCACCAAATAAATGCAATCCGTAGTATCAATTATCCACACTATGGTATATATGGCACCAATTTTCAGGAATGACCATTGGAAGTTGCTCCTACTTTGTCCAGCATAGCATACAGTCGTATTTCTCTGCTCTCACTTTCAGTCGGACCCTCAACCGAGACAGAATATTGATAGGTACGAAAAAAATTATTTAATTTGTAACTATTTACTTTTATTATATTAAATATGCATGAACAAATCATTGACATTCATATTTTTTTTATCATAGTGCAATGATTGCATGTAGTGTGACACCCTAACTCAGGTCATCACATGGTTACCCGTTTACGGAAATAAATCTTAAATTGCTGGTTACTTTCGGAAAATAATGTTTCTCAACGTTCATCTTTTCAAAATATGGTGATAAATTTTTTTCTTCTTAATCCTCAAGACAACAACAACGAAATCAAACCACACATAATTACATATTGTATATAAGTTATACAACTATACTGCCTCATATATTTTCACATATAGATCATTATCAGTTTAGTGACTCTCAAAACATAACATAACTCAATATAACCTAAGCTGGTCGTATCTAACTGACACTACCGTCAACCTGAAAGCAAGACAAAGATGTCTCGAACTAGACAGCCTTCTCCTTCTTGTAGAAATCTCATTCCTTGTGCGACACTGATATGTTTGTAAGGGTGAGACGCCAATATATGGATTTAACAAAATAACTAAATGCTCGCACAAAAGAAGGCACATGTACAATTTCATGTTATAACAACATAAGCATCCATACTATAGCATACAATTTATCAATGGGTTTCACACCCCAAACATCAACGTTGGAAAACTATGCATGAGCACTTCAATACATCATCTAACTTTTCCTAATCTCCGGAGATCCCACAACACCGCGTAAATGAGTTGATCAAGCTCAATAGCCAAATATATTAGGCACTTCGTGGCATGGAATACTTTATCAAAGCACCATACATACTTCGTAGCCAAAATACCCTATCATCAAGGTATCCGACATAACTGTCAAAAATCCATGTCATCAAGGTATCCGACATAACTTCGTAGCCAAAATACCATATCATTAAGGTATCCGACATAACTTCGTAGCCAAAATACCCTATCATTAAGGTATCCGACATAGGACATCGTGGGCACGTCTGCCAATGCATGTATATAAAATATTTTGTTCTCGTCGTTTTCTTCATGTGTAATCTTTCCTTTGCCAAAGCTCAAAAGCTTACGACCAACGTAGTTTTCAATGTCTTAAAGTCTTTCATTAACAACACAGGACACGCAGTCCGAGTGCTTAGTCACGAAACCCTAAACCTTGCAATCAGTCTTAGGTTCGTGGTAGTAGAAAACATCATAAATCTTTTACCGTCGCTTATTACGTCGTGAAGTAGACACACCGTCTACCTACTAGACACCAAGTCTATAACATCATAAGAACACTAGTACCCCGACGTCTCGGTTACTAAGTTCCATATCGTCGTTTTACATCGTTTTTGTCTGTGAAAAACAAATCCAAAATAGGATAACGTCATAAGAACATTAGTACCCCGACATCTCGGTTACTAAGTTCCACATCGTCGTTTACGTCGTTTACGTCGTTTTTCGTCTATGAAAACATATCCAAAATAATATCTCCGTAATTTATCCAAATTACCAAAAATACGTCATTGAGTAAACTCATTTACAGAAAATCTTTTTCCAAGGTAGAAATTCATTATAAAATCCTTAAATCATAAAACTTAGTTTCTCACAAACCAATGAGTCACTTGAGGTTTATTCTCCTCAAAATATGCACTGCCGTTTCAAAAATACTTGCCGTCTACACTTTTCCAAATTTGCCGTCAAATATTATTTTTAAGGCTTTTTAAGCCAAAACTTAACTTTTTACACTTAATTAATTTTCTAAAATCATGATTAACTTATTTTCACCAATTAATTTCATAAAAGAATATTTTGTAATATTCCGGTTTTCTTATATAAAATATAGCAGTGCTAAAATATTTTCCAAAACTCCTCACTTTCCTCAAAATAAAATTCCTTTAATATTATATATCAATATTTTGCCGTTAAAACATTGAATATAATTTGCGTAGCTTCTTAAAGCTTTTATCCGATTAACTTTAATTGAGCACTGACCACTGTCAGGCTTCTCACACATCAACCAACAGTTATATCACAGATATTTCCCAGGCAGATCATGCATCATAGCAGTAGAATATACAATTGCAAATAATTAAATAAATTAAACATAACTCCACACCAATACACAGATAAACCACACCACGTAAATAACAAAACTAACAACCACAACCACATATGAATCATATAAACCACACCACTAACAAAACCAATAACCACAACACAAGCAAATAGTTATTAAGAAAAATCCCTCAGGTAAGCTCCCCTTACCTCTTGAAGACCCTGATAAACTTACAGACTCCTTCGGAATTTCAGTTACCTCGAAAACGTCGTACTCAACTAACCTTCAATCATTGTAACCAAATAGTTACAAATCAAGAAACTAAAACATTCTAAACCTTAATACATAGTCACGACCTCTAGGGTTTTTGAATGACTAAAACTTCTAATCATGATTAAGTTATGGATTAATGATCCTTAAATAACCTAACTCATAGATTATCAACTAAACAACTAAGTTTCAAACTCAAAACTTCCTAACTCTTTTACACATGTATTCGGCTTCAATAGGTTCATAAGGCTAGGGTTCTTAGTTTCACAAATCATCTTGGATTTATAAAGCATACTTACTAAAAACTTGATTTCTAAGATCATCTATGAAAATCATGAACAAAACATGAACAAAACTCACCCACTTAGGGTTCGGCCAAAACAAATATTTTTGAGTAAAATATTCATTTTAAGAGACTAACATGGATTAGAGTGTGTAGTCATACATGCCATATAGAATACATGATCATACATGAAAACACATGAACAAAACTCTACCAACCCTAAGGTGATAGGTTCGGCCAAAGCTAGGTTTTCAAGAACAAGATTTTTGATTACTTCATGCTCTTGGATTTAGATAGTAGACATGATATCTAGAAGATAGAAAGTAGTTTCATCATCATTAGATTTTCCTAGGATTTATTATGATTTTTCAAAGTTCTAGGGTTAGAAACTTGAAAATGATGAACAATCATGATATAAGCCTTGAATCAAGAAACTTACTAAAGAACATAGGCATGATTAAGAATGAAGATTAGAATTTACCTCTTGAAAATCAATGACAAAGGAAATCCAAGAACTTGCTTTACAACTTAGAACTAAGAAACTTGGAAACTTTACAGTTTTTTAGAAAGAAAATGACCAAATAACTAAATAAAAAGTGAGAGGAGGGTATTTATAGTGTGAGTGGCGACATCTCAAGAAAATTCTAGATGAAGATGAGTTGTCATGTTAAAGGATCAAAATGCAATTAAGTTCTAAGGACCAAATTGCAAAGATTCCAATAGTTGAAGGACTAGTTTGCAAATAGACAATAAAATGTCATGATGATGATTTTTGTCACATTAAATGCTAGCTTATCTTTGACTTGGTTGGCTGATTTGATGAGTGAAAGACAAGTTAGGATAATTCAAGAACATTTGAGACAAATCTAGAATGTTGAAGAAAAACCAAGAATGATGTAGAAAAGTGTGGATCATTCTAGAAAAATCTTGATTCATCCATCAAATGAGAAAGTCATCTTCTCTTATGGGCTTATGCATTTGGGCTTGACACATTTGGGCTTGGTTTCATTTTCTTGTTTGTTGTGGGGCCCACTTGAAGATTTAAGCATTTAAACTTAAGATAAGAAACTTTAATGGCTTTTTGGACTCAAACTATGAACTAGAAAAGTTTGGGCTTCTAAGCCACGACACTTTAAGACTTGAAACAAGAATTCTAGCCCAATCCACTTGGAAAAACTAAAAAAACTAATTTAGGGACAAAAGGGTAATTTACAGAAAGTTCAGGGACTTAACCGTAAAATTTCTAAATTTTCTATTTAACCCTGAAAAACCTTCTAGACTTAAAAATATGATTCATCCCCTTGAATCATCTCAAAATCCTAATTTAAAACCTTTATCGGCTCTTAGAAACTCTAATTTCCCTTCCGTCGTCTACCCGATTATGCTTTCCACTCGTAATACGTAAATTATTTTATTTTTTTCTGGAAAAAATTCTAAAAATACAGAATTGTAGAAAATAAAATACTAAACTTAAGTCTTTCGTTCACGAATTAAAATTAGGTCTTTTGAGCAGTATTATCATACTGTCAATGGAATTCACGGGCCGGGTTTCGCCTGACTTTCCAACCTAAATTTTAATCGTAGCTTCCTACATTCAAGTAGGATTGAGTGGTAAACTCCGTTTATTTAAAATAGTTTTCTAAGTCTTAGATAAAAATATAAATATAATTAAATAAATTTATGATATTAGAAAACAGTGAAAAGTCGGGGTGTTACATGTAGCATTGCTTACGTAAATGGTAAAAGTAGGAGTGTAAAGGCAAAAAATAAGCCTACATGGATTATCCCAAATGTAAGTAGTTTAATAAATAGTAATTATTATTATTATTATTATTATTATTATTATTATTATTATTATTATTATTATTATTATTATTATTATTATTATTACACTCATACATTATTTTTACTTGTAATTAATTGATCAATTTCAAATTGATTTGTAGTCTCGTAGACAAGCCGGCGATTGGGAGTGTGGCTACTATGTCATGAGACATATGTTAGACATTGTCTCCACTGGTATCAAAGATAAATGGATGCAGGTAATAAAGAGCTATATATATATATATATATATATATATATATATATATATATATATATATATATATATATATATATATATATATTCTGTTAATTAATTATAATATGTTTTTGTTATTGACTTAATTTAATTAATGTTGCATTAATTTGAACATGTGCAGGCTTTCGACAATGAATCTAGCTTGACTTTTAAGGAATTCACAAGCTTGAGGGAGCAATTTGCAGATTTCTTTTTTGAGTATGCCAAAGAGAAACAAGTAGACGTAGATCCTAGGGGTGTAATGTTTTAGTTTCTTAGAACATTGTTAGATCATGTATGATGATAATGACTTGATTAATTAGTTAGCATAGTCAATTTTGGTATAATGTATATATATATTGTAAGATATTTATATATATAGCAATATAGCTTGATTATGCCATTTGCTATGAATTTCTGGTGTCTGTGTGTATATCTGAAAAAATGTGCAATGTTTGTGAAGTTAACTGAAAGCAAACCAAATTAAAAAAAGAAAACTTGTAACAGGGGTTAAAAATAAAATAGATGTTACAAGTTAACCTGTAATAGAGGTTATAAAAGTAACCGACGTTACAAGCTAACCTGTAACAGCGGTTATAAAACCAACTGGTGTTACAAGTTTACTGGTAATAATGCTTTGATATTCAATCCACCACTTGTAAAGGTGGTTCTCTCAATAACCACTGTTACAGATATACTTATAACATCGGCTGGAAAACCGACGTTACAAGTTAAATTTGTAACATCGGTTTAAGTAACGTCGCCTCCAAAACCGACGTCACAAGTCACTTTTAACAGCTGTAAAAGTGCTTCTTGCACAAGTGTTTTAATCTTTTTAAAAAAGATTTTTTTAAAAGCATTTATTAATCACGTCCATTGACAATGCAACTGACATATAAAATATACTCTAAAGAGTTAATGTCCATTATGTAAATGTGCATTAGTTTGACCATGTGCATAAATGTACTCTGAACCGTGGGCATGAATGTTTTCTAAACCAACTTTGACAAAAAATAATGATTCTAATGTTCCAAAATTGTAAACAAATAGTGTTTTTTTGTTATTATTAGTATATTAATTTATATATTATATTACAAAATTATATAATATTATTTAATTTCTACCGGTTCAACCATAGTTAAACAACGGTTAGACCATTGAACCTTTAACATGTGACTTTGTACCGGTTCAATGGTCGGTTCAGTTTTAAGAACATTGAGCACATGTGTTAAAATTCCCCATCGACGATGACCCCTAACTCCACGACATACCCCGATTATCATCTAGATTACTTGATAAATCACTTGGATTGAAAAGACTTGATTATACCACAACAAAAAAAAAACAATGTTGAGTTTAATACTTATTCCACCATATACCAGAGATAACAATGCGATATTTTATAATTGTTGATTCCACAAATATAAACATACTATTAAAACATGATTTAGTTCAATAAATTTTTAGTTCAATAATTTATAATATGAAGTTATAATTATATAATTGATATTTAATTAAAATATTTTATATTATCATACATCTCGTCAGCATCGTCATGCACGGGATATGAGTTAAAATGCATTATCAACAATGATCCTTGGCTGATCCCTATCTCCACGATGTGAGTTTCTTTGGATTTCTTGTTAGATACCTTGATTAACATCTTGATCACTTGACAAGTCACTTGGATTGGGAGGGCTCGATTCTACCACAACATTAAAAGATCAATGCTCATTCCACTATATCCTGGAGAATGACGACTAATGGCTAGATGGTCGGCTTGCTCCCACCCGAATGATCTCCACTAACCTCAAAAAGCAATCTTTAAAACAAATTATTTATACAAATATGAACACTACAATAGCCATGGGAAAGTAAAAAAATCGATGGGAAAATGAACATTCCCCACGGATAAAGCCATGGGAAAACGAATCTTTTTTTATATATAAAAAGTAGTAATAATTTATAGCTTATTCTATTTTTCCACTATGTTTCTCTTCATAATTTTTGCTGCAAAATTGACGAAAACCTTTCCTCTATAATTAATATTAACGAAAATCTTCATTCACTCTCTTAAACCCCCAACTCCTTTTGCCATTCCCAAAGTTCATAGATAAACCCCAAATATATGTCCTTCTCCATTATTGCATCATCATTCTTCTTCTTCTTCTTCTTCTTCTTCTTCTTCTTCTTCTTCTTCTTCTTCTTCTCATTCAATTCACTTTCAATTGTGGATTTCTTCGCCTCAGTCTCAGACATCTTTGATCCTTTTTGACTTGTTCCTCTCTTCGTCTTCATCTCTTCCTCCTCCTAATTAGGGTTTCGCTTCACATTTTTCTTCTTTGTTTTCTTCGATTCGTTGCCCTTAGTGTCGAAATCAACACTTTGATCTCTCGTTGAATCGTTTCAATCTTTGGGCCCATATTTCTTGGCACGATGGTTCCGATGCATTGTTCTATAAGTTCGAACCACAACCAGAGGGTCTCCTCGTTGGATTGGTTCCTGTTGTTTGAGGTTTTGCATTTCAGGTTGTTGTTCTCTACGGTCACAAAACTACGTGACCATTAAGACAAAAACCTTTACCAAAATTTAATCAAGAGAATCATAGTAGTCGAGTACTCATTTTGACCAACTTTTGGAACAATAGTGCAAAGTATAACAAAGAAGGCCAAGAAATATAAGACATCGTCAATAATTTTAATCTAACCAGAACTGTAGCGATGATCCCTGAAGATGGACCGGCCTCGCTCATGAATCTAGTGAAGACAAGACAATACATCAATTTTAACCAATTGAAAAGATAAGATGCCATAAAAATAAAAAGAAAAAAAATATAATCATCCACGAAAGCAAGATTAATGATATGGAATTAAAAGTACCGATCTTAGTAGAATGGTGCAGATCCACTTTTCCCTAGCATTGGCTTCATCCTATAAGTAGATCAATGAATATTCTTATGTGAATCTGTAACAGATAGCGAAAAGAAGGTCACTTTTGAAATTTTCTCCAAATCCAAGTTGGTGGCGGCGGAGATCCTTGTAGTATTTAGTGAAACCCAATTACTTATATGTGAAATTGGAGAAGGCAGCTATAGATATATAAAGGGGAGAAGGAGTGTGATCTCACATGAGGATGGGTAGGTGTGGTGGGTCACTGGATCAGGATTGTCGCTATTATCGTGACTTTGTGTCAGCATCGATCTAATGTTCTTATCTTATTAGATTTGATACCATAGAGTAGTGTTCACAGTAAGGAAGTACAAATTGCTGATTTAAAAACATGAGCCCACAAATAAAAGATTGTGAAAATGTACATTTTAGGGAAAATGTCATGTCACTGGTGTATGGTT
Organism: Sophora flavescens; assembly: GCA_030762895.1. Classification (NCBI taxonomy): domain Eukaryota; kingdom Viridiplantae; phylum Streptophyta; class Magnoliopsida; order Fabales; family Fabaceae; genus Sophora; species Sophora flavescens. Next base: position 142,699,291 of record CM061065.1, read on the forward strand.
AGCTTTTCGGGAAAATGTACAATTTAGCGCTTATAATCAATTACTATATATAAATCTGGTAAATTTTGCTACAGTGTTCTACAGTGATACTCGCACTGTATGTTGTCACCCTGTCTTTTTTTTTTTATAAAAATAATCAACACATAAAACTTAAAAACAAAATAAAAACACTATCGGACAAAAAAGAAAAGAAGGATCTAGATTACCTTCCACACTTTCACACTTGCACTTGCAAGATAATAAGACATAACTATAATTCTTTTAGAGATGAACACATGTATCTTCAATATAACAATTGCATCTTATAAACATCATGGACCGTCGTTCACTGATAAACCATTTATTTATTTCTCTCAAATAGAACATGTCCACTTGTTCGCTCACAAAAAAATTTCCACTTATTCAAAAATAATAATGAAAGAAGTAAATCTGTTCAACAAGACAAAAAGACATTTTTAATAAAGTGTTTGCATCTTTAACTTTAAGTTATTTAATTTAAAGATTCATATATATGTTGCATTTTTGTGCTTTTTATTAATACTTGTGTTAAAAAAATTAACAAAATATAGGATTGACTCTCTCAAAAGCTTTATCTAGTGTTTGTAAATATTTGTAAAATTTTTTTTATTACTTTTCTATCTTTTTTAATTACTTTTATGTATAGTATTTTAAATAGGTTAATTTATGAATATTTTAAATAGTTGTTTTCTAATTAGTTAACTTTTTTCAAATAATATAGCTAATATAAATAAATTCATTGATTAATTAATTATAAATTAAATTAAATTAAAGCTACTTAATTTTTTTAACTAAGTTTTGAATATATTTATATCTTAATAGTTTTAAATAAGTTGGAGCACTTCTAAAAAATTTGAATAAAATCCTGCTAACTAATGTTATTCAACTCTATTAATATATGATTATAATTTTTATTTATTATAATGTAATATTAAAAATTACTATTATCTTAAGTAATAAAATTAAAGCAATCATTGCTTTATATTTTATTTTAATTAATGTAATGTCATAAAATTATTTTTTTTAAACTTAAAAGTATATTTATTATTTTATTATTTTATCCAATAATTCTCATTTATATTTAGGCTTAGTTACAGTTTTGGTCCTTGTAGTTTCACAAATTGGTGATTTTAGTCCCTGTAGTTTCAGCTGCTCAAATCAAGTCCAACTAATTGCAAATTCGAACAAATCTGATCCCATCGTCAACCTTCTCTTCAATATTTAATGAGAGCTATTGACCTGACTAACCCTTTGTGAACTAACATTGGGGTAGGATTGGTTTTACTTAATTAGTTCAAAAAATTGCTAAAACTAAGTTAAAAGCCAAAGAGCTAAAAGAGAATGTACGTATAGAGCACATTCATGAAACTACCAGCACTAATATCATATTTTTGAAATTATAGGGACTTAATTTGAGCAATTGAAAGTATAGAGACCAAAATCATCCATTTGTAAAATTATAGGGACCAAAATTATAGTTATGTCTTATTTTTATATAATGCACAAAGTATATTATTGAGCCCCATTCGCACGGGTACAAAAGTCTTGTTGAAAGTTAAAATGAAAGGAATAAGGCAATTTGCCAATGTTGTTAGCCCATACTTCTAAGGGAAGGTTCGGCCCAAGACATAAACTAATGGATTAAATATGTTTTTAGTCCCTCATTTTTTACAAAAGTTCAGTTTTAGTAATCCGTTTGAAAAATGTACTTTTTAAGTCCCGCATTTTTTAAAATGTTTCAGAAATGGTACCTGCACCACACTTCCTTTTGAAAAACGGGGGACTAAAACGAAATTTTTATTAAAAAAAATGAGGGACTAAAAATGTGTGGTTGTAAAAAATGAGGGAGTAAAAATATGTGGTTTAGGGACTACTTCTGACACATTTTAAAAAATGGGGGACTAAAAAAATACGTTTTCCAAATGAGGGACTAAAACCGAATTTTTTGTCAAAAATGAAGAACTAAAAACATATTTAACCCTAAACTAGTTAAGCTAGGTTGCATTCATGAAGTTTGTTGCGGTGGAATTTGATAGAGGCAACAAAATTAAATCTAGCTATTCTTTTCTATTTTCTATTTAATAAAACTAAGTTCTCTATGTACACGTCTCAACTTCTTATAACTCCATTTCGGGGTAATTCCTTGCTTGTTTGTTTAAGATTTTGAGCCATTCAAATTTATTTTAGGTGGAGTGAAATTGATTTTGGGGATTTGAGGGTGTTTGTTTACAAAATTTCGTATCAAAAAATTATTCTAGGTTGGATAAAAATGATTTTAACAGAAATAAGAACTTCTAGCTTTTCCTTTGAATATAATTGATTCTAAGTGTGAGACCCACAAAACTCTTTATATTTATTACACGAACAAAGTGATTTTACTTTATCACTCAAATAAAATCAATTCATAAAAACACACATTTAAAATACTATTATCAAGCACAAATCGATTTTTTTAACTTCGGTCTTTTGAGAATCAATTCTTTTGAAATAAAATTTATCAAAATCTAAAACAAACGGACCCTTCAACTCCTACTGAGTCATTGTGTTTCTGTTTTTTTTAATTATTAAATTATTAATTTCTACTACTTAATACTTATCATTTCAAATTTCTACAACACTTTTTTTGATACTTGGCTCAGTATGCAGGCTTCTCCCTTGTTTGGTGGTATGCGGTTGCAGGCTTCCCCTTCTTTCTTTCTTCTAGTGTGGTATACGAAGGTGGTTAGCTCATGTAACACCCCCCTTGGGCGTTACTTTGTAAACACGTGCGGAAATAAATTAAAAGGAAATTTTTTTGCTGGTTGCTTTCGGAAAATAATTTATATAAGTACATAAGCATCTGAAATTGGGTATAAAAATTTGGCACGACTCCAAACCTAAGCCTTAATCGGCACACCGGTTTACACTCCTAGCATGACAAGTATATTTAATTCAGAGATATACTCGAATAAAAACTAGTATTTTTTCAAAAATTTTGACAGAGTTTCCTCTGTAATTCGAACATCCCTGGTAAAAGAACACCTGAAAAAATAGTTACATTTTCATTCCAGAATTCCAGTTACACCAAATATAACCAGGCAGTAATATGCTAAAAATAGTTATATCAATTATCTATACATGACCAAAAGGAAAAGCTTAAGTTTTCATTCAAAAGATATGCTCTCCGAGTCATAAACATTTCATCTTAAATTAATGGCTCTCTGAGCCATACTCATACGAACTATAAAAAATCTAAGTCTCAAACCCTAAGCTAGTCATTCTAAAAGTTATTCCTGAGGAAAACTCACATGGTCATTCCACAATCAAATACTTCATCAAACAACCAGATCTAAGTCTCTGAGTGACTTAGGAAGACTCCTCTGCACCATCTGTACTAAAGTACCCAGGGTACAATAGCGAACCAGAAGAAACCTGATATATGTGTAAGGGTGAGATACTGACAAATGGATATATCACACAGCAACCATATACATGATACATACATCACCTCAGCACATTAATATTTAACTATTATTTAGAGATAAAGTAACAAGTGTTATATCAGTGGGTCTCATACCCGAACAATCCATTTTAGAAAGAGAATGCATGACACTTTAATAATTAGGCTGTAAACTTAATCTCATGAGATACCATCACCGTTTTATCATTAAGAAAGAAAGAGTTGATCGGGCTCATACGCCCTGTTTGGCAAGTTGTCTCCGTCACCTTATGTGCCCGGATCAACATCAACACGAATCCCTTATAACGGCCATTCGGATGTATACCTCATCGAATACCACTTCTTAAGTGGGTATTCGGATAACTCAAGCATGTCTGCTAAGGGGAAATGCATATGAATAAAAGTTTTTTCATTATCAAGACTTTTCTTTGTGTTCACTCTTTTCTATTGTCGAAGTCCAAAGCTAACGAATATTCACAATTTTTATTACTTGAAAATCAATAACACAGGACACGCAGTCCGAGTGCTCAATCACAACACCTTAGATCGATGCCGCAGTCCGAGGTTGTGGTCGTAGAAACAATTATAATTTATCCATGTTTTATTTCAACATGATAAGGACTCCTAGCGCATAACAACGAAATTAGGACACACAGTCCTCAATTCCAAAATTAGGACTCCTAGCCCATAATATCATGGTTAGGACTCTTGGTCCATAATTCTAGACACGGATCCCAGATCGCGTGCATACAACTGAATACTAGAGGCGACGTCTCGCGAACTATTACTCTCTTTCACATGTGCTTACTTTTCGCTCAGTGAAAATCAAAACCAAAACAAAACCTCGGTCACTTATCCAAGTAACCAGAACGTTTCTAAATCATTTAGGAGAAAATCTTTTCCTTTACCAATTCTTTTATAAAACCTTTAGGAAATTCGTTTGCTTTTGAAGTCCTTGATGGAATAAAGTTAAATATTTTCAAAGGGGTTTTTCCTTCATAGAACACACCATTCGAAAAGGTTTTCTCTCGTACAAAACTTTTGATCATAAAAAGGTAGTTTCCTTCAGCTCAATATCACTTCAACATTTTTCTAAAAACAAAGATCTTATCCTTCCGAAGTAAGCACTTTAAACAAGGAACTTTTATAAATGAACCCAAAACTTTCAAAGTTCTATTCAAGGCTTATTAAGGCTTTTAATCCTTTTAGTCATTGGGCACAAACTCAAGTCCGGCTTCTCAAACTTCAATCAACAGTAATATATTCACAGCAATAATAAAATCACAGTTAATGACAGTTCATCACATATATATAATTCATAACACTTTAAAGCAAGAAATGTTCAACCTCAAGTAATAACCACAATAGTTCAAGTAAACAAGTTATTCAAGTATTGGCTCAATATCATAATAATATTCACAACACTCAATTACACACATACACATATGCATATAGTTATTGAATATCACTAGGCAAGCTTCCCTTACCTTTGAAGACAAGTAAAGGATCCTCGTCTTAATGCTCACGTTAGCTCCAAGAGTGTAACTATCTACTCCATCAAGCAAGCATAGCCGTGTCAAACGTCTCAGAGAGGGAATCCAACAACGCGCAACAACCAGAAATCAAGAAATCATTTACACATGATCAAACACACATTCTAATTTGATCTAAACACTTAATCTTATTACCAAACAAGGTCATTTTCAAATAAAATCATGTTTGGAGCTTAAGCTTCACAATACCCTTTGAGGAAACTTTGTTTTAATTAAAGGATCATGAAAATGAACTTAGGAATCATCAACTAAAAGTCCTAATTTCATAAATGCATACTAAATTTTACCAAACATAACCAATTTCAATAAAAATCGAATTGGGTTTTTAGGGTTCAAAGAGCAATTTGGGAAAAATTTGATTTAAATAGAGAATCATACAATTAACCTTAGAAACCATTAATTACAAGTCCCAAATGCACTAAAACTGAACCAATTTCATGAAAGTAAGATGAAAAGTTAGGGTTTCAAAATCAATTTGGGGATTTTTGAATCTAAGCAAAATAGATGAGGTTTTCACTTACCCAAGGAAGAAGGAGATGTCATGGTGGTGATTAGGGTGGTTAGCGGCGGCAGTGACGGCTCCGGCATGGTGGAGGCTGCGGTTTTCCTGACCAGAAGAGGGGTTATGGACTGCCATTCAAAAGAATGAGAATGGGCCAAACAGAACTGAAAAGCAAAGAGCGGCACAATGGCCTGAAAGACGTACCACGACGGTGAGGTGCAGGCAGGGGGTGAGGGGAAGGAGCTGGTTCACAGGTTCCTCTCTTCCTCGCGTCGATGCGTGGCGGCCGGACGGTGGCTGCGAGTGGAGGGACGGCGCCGGCTGGAAGTGAAGGAAGGGGGTGAGGTTGGAGGGAGGAAGAAGAAGTAGGAGGAAAGGAAAGAAAGAAGAGAGGAAAGGGGAGGGTATCAAGTCTGATGAGGGAAATGAGATAGTATTTATGTTTTTAACTTAACATTTAATGATAGGTACAAAAATGAGTGATAAAATATTGATTCTAAAAATATACATGTTTTTCGTTTTGAATCTAAAAATGAAGGATGATAAATATATACTTTCAAAATTTGAAATAAAGTAGAGATTGATAGTTGAATTGATCAACTAAGAAAATCCACGGTCCAACATTTAATCTCCGATTAATGTCGAACCAGTTTATTTTCAAATCTAAAATTAAATAGAATGAAAATATGGAAATGCTTTTCTCTTAATCATATTATTTAAAACATTTTTCTGTATTGGTAATAATAGTGACAATAACGTAAATTATTGTCTAGTAAGCATGCATTCACTGAAATAAGTCAGTGCTAACGCACCCAATAAAATAATTTGAAGAGAGTAATTTAATTACTCAAACTAAACCACATAACAAAATAAACAAAAACATCCAAATAAAATAATTAATCATATGTGTAAAAACTAGGGTGTTACATTACTACCTCTCTTAAAAAAATTTCGTCCTCGAAATTTCGTAGCTCGAAACTAAACAGGATTTTGTAATCACACCTTGACCCTAAAATCTTACTTTGTATTCTCTCCGCTTCATTCCTTTCATCTATAACTCTATAACATGATAGATTCTTATGTCATTCTATTTATCCTTTAACTACATCTGAGCCTGAGTTGCACATGATAAACTTTGGACCAAGAACCTAAGAAATTCAATCTTCTTATTGAAATTGAACCTTACCACATCCAACATAGTCCGTTCCATTCTTAATTTCTCCAGAATCTTTTTCCTTCGATTTCATATCCTTCATTTGCCTATCATTTTCAATTTGGTTATTAAGCCCCGTTAATATCCCTGGTTTAAGAAATTTCACATGCACATCTACCCTATTGCCCAAGGAAAATACACCACAACTCCTAACAATTCCTCCATTTAAAGACAGAGCTCTATCACTTATGCATGGAAGTGCTTGTGTCATATCTGCCCTTATCTTATATATTTGCAACCGAGAAAAGAGATCATAAAACAGAGTTTCTCTGAGGCCATAACCCCTAGGAGTGGCACCAAAACAAAGCCAAGAAATCCAGGTGGACACTCCCCAATGGCAATCTTGGATTTAAAATGTCTAGTTTCCACTATGGATCATCAACCACATATTTACCATAATTAGACCTCAAAGATTATAAACATTTCGCCATAGCTTATGACACTCAAAATACATAATCAAAACTTAATCACTTCTTGCCTCAAAATTAGTCTGCTAGCAAAACTTCTTCAACACCTATCCTCACGACGAACATCAAGTTCAACATTAACTCTACCACATATATCAACTTTCAACCCAAAGCACACAATTGTAGTCTTAGTTTCCTTTGGACTTATTCCACCACTCCAAATTTCATCACGGTCAGACCTTTCAAACTTTAAAATAGAGCTCTCAAACTCTTCTCACAACTTAGTTTCTCAAGAACTTCTCTTTACTATTTCCGTTCAGCTTAAGGAAAACTACTATAGATATTTTTCTGTTAATCCTCAGACTCACGAAGTCAACATTAACCATAAACGTTGATCACTACTCTAAATTCATTTAATGATATATCTGCCTCGACCATGATAAGGTCCATTGTAATCATCTCACCCAATGATGTTGAACTTAAGGGTTCTCATAGTACCATTCACATCTATACATTAATGAAGCTCCTATCAATTCTGGTTTGTCCTACCATAGAGATGACAAAAATTAGGTACCACACTATCTCCCAACTAACTTGCTAAGGATAGGTCATCTCATTACTTATCCATCCCGCTGAGGATGATCAGTTGGACTTAGCCTCAACTTAGTCCTCAACACTTAAGGCAAACTTAACTGACACACGTTGATAAACTTTCGTTTTTCATCTGAAACAACACTTGAAGATACCCCATGAAGTTTGAACAATCCTCTGATACATTATTCGGTTTACTAACACGGCATAGTGGATCGTAACTTGTAAGAAGAGTGTAGACTTGACCAGTCAATCTACGATCACTTGAATTCAAACAAGACTCATGTAGGTATTCAGCAAACTCATAACAAAGATTCAAAGAATGCCAATATCTTAACAAAGAAGGTCTCAATTATTAAACTATCCCTTTTTCACTGTACTCGACTAACTTTGACATCTTGATGTGGAGATACCCAACTCATGACTGATTAAATAGGTCACACATCGACGACATTTGGAGAATACGTAGAACTAAGATGATCCACGACGGCAAGTACTTTCGAACCGCAATAAGACATGACCTTGGTGATCATAAAAGGATTTCTCAAGAAAAAAAAAATTTCTTGATTTCACTTTCACATAAGCATTGAAAAGAATTTCATTAATTTGAAGGATACAGGAACATCCAGTATGGAAAAAGATCCTTCCATCAGGTTCATGAGTGTAAAAATGCATGATCAATACACATTTACAAACATGAATCTAATAAAGTTCATTCTTCCACAAGAATCTTCCAGCGGATTTAAGGAATCAAAGGGTGAATAACTTCTAATCCAAAGAGGATTAATTCTTATTCTTAGTACAAAGAATTTACAAAATGATGACTTCCACCTCAACCAAAAATAGAAGCGACGAAACTAAGTTTCACCAAGAAACTTCTGCTATCACGAAATTATCTGTGTTATAACTCAAGAAATAGTCATAACCACTTCTTTCAACAAAATGTGAAAGTATCTAGACCAATGGATTCCGTTAAATCAATTCACTCAACTGTCTAATACATCGAGGATTATTTAGAAGTGTGAGTACGACTTCTCACAAACAAAGAAATGAATAACTGGAAATTTATGAATTAGCATAACTAATTCATGAGTCCTGACAGATTTCAAATTAAAATCAGAAAATTTGTCTGACACATACAAACTTCCCTCTTGTGATTATCTAATACAATCATAGGATTTGAGAAATAAATGTCAACTGACAGATACAAGAGAATCAAAGGGTATAGTGGAAGGTTCCTTAATCACGAGACACTCACCCAAGATCGAAAATCCACTCGATTCGTCTTGGTTCCAACCAACATACAAGTCTTCCTAGTCATGCTTAGTATGACCACCTTGAATCGGGTACGATCCCGGACAACTCAATCAGTCGATCAAATATACAAAGGGTTGATATTTCTTTATAAACTAAGTTGACGACACACAATCTTAGATAGGTCATCACTCCAATCTCGTAATAACTCGTCTTCAAGTCGATCTTTGAGTAGAATCCTCGCAGTTGATTTACCAAATCAACTACGTAAGCCAGAGAATACCTGCTCATAATTTGTCCTTTTACTTAGTTGTCAAAAATCCACACGGTGACACGAGCCTTCACACAACATTGGTGCTTCACAAGGAAAACACTCGGTCTAAAAAATGGTTCAAACCACCGATCTTTCAGTTGAATCGAGTTGTCCAACTCGTTTTAACTTTGTAGGCAACATCCTACACAAACGACAGAGATCTGACCGAATCCAGAAACTAGATCAATCGAAAATCAATGTCATTTGCTAACCATAAACCTAGAATATTTCCAGGGAACACTCCCGGAAAAATCCTTTACACAAGCACCTTGTTTCGAATGTTTGACACAATTCGCAAGGATAATCGAATGTCATATCCAAACCCAAGTAACATTCAAGATCTACGGTCTCCCAGGATATAAAACCCTTAGAAAACCATCAAGAAAACATATACTTGTGCGTTAACACACATTGCTTCAACAAGAAATAATTCAAACAAGAGCCAACCAGAGATCACACAACAAAAACTTAACAGACCTATTCTCCAAAGATCCCGAAAGACTCGACCAGCTCTGATACCACTTGTAACACCCCCCTTGGGAATTACTTTGTAAACACGTGCGTAAATAAATTAAAAGGAAATTTTTTTGCTGGTTGCTTTCGGAAAATAATTTATATAAGTACATAAGCATTTGAAATTGGGTATAAAAATTTGGCACGACTCCAAACCTAAGTCTTAATCGGCACACTGGTTTACACTCCTAGCCTAACAAGTCTATTTAATTCAGAGATATACTTGAGTAAAAGCTAGTATTTTTACAAAAATTTCGATAGAGTCTCCTCTGTAATTCGAACATCCCAGGTAAAAGAACACCGGCTAAAATAGTTACATTTTCATTCCAGAATTCTAGTTACACCAAATACAACCAGGCAGTAATATGCTAAAAATAGTTATATCAATTAGCTATACATGACCAAAAGGAAAAGCTTAAGTTTTCATTCAAAAGAGATGATCTCCGAGCCATAAACATTTCATCTTAAATTAAAGGCTCTCTGAGCCATACTCATACATACTATCAAAAATCTAAGTCTCAAACCCTAAGCTGGTCATTCTAATAGTTATTCCTGAGGAAAACTCACGTGGTTATTCCATAATTAAATACTTCATCAAATAACCAGATCTAAGTTTCTGAGTGACTTAGGAAGACTCCTCTGTAGCATCTGTACTAAAGTACCCAGGGTACAATAGCGAACCAGAAGAAACCTGATATATCTGTAAGGGTGAGATACCGACATATAGATATATCACACAACAACCATATGCATGATATATACATCATCTCAGCACATTAACATTTAACTATTATTCAAAGATAAAGTAACAGGTGTTCTATCAGTGGGTCTCATACCCGAACAATCCATTTTATAAAGAGAGTGCATGACACTTCAATAATTTGGCTCTAAAATTAATCTCATGAGATACCATCACCATTTTATCATTAAGAAAGAAAGAGTTGATCAGGTTCATACGACCCATTTGGCATGTTGTCTCCGTCACCTCATGCACCCGGATCAACATCATCACGAATCCCTTATAACGGCCATTCGGATGTATACCTCATTAAATACCACATCTTAAGCGGGTAATCGGATAACTCAAGCACGTTTGCTAAGGGGAAATGCATATGAAAAAAAAAATTCATTATCGAGACTTTTCTTTGAGTTCATTCTTTTCCGTTGTCGAAGCCCAAAGCTAACGACTATTCACATTTTTATTACTTGAAAACCAATAACACAGGACACGCGGTCCGAGTGCTCAATCACAACACCTTAGACCGATGCCGCAGTCCGAGGTTGTGGTCGTAGAAACAATTATAATTTTATCCATGTTTTATTTCAACATGATAAGGACTCCTAGCCCATAACAATGAAATTAGGACACACAGTCCTCAATTCCAAAATTAGGACTCCTAGCCCATAATATCACAATTAGGACCCTTGGTCCATAATTCTTGACACGGGTCCTAGATCGCGTGCATACAACTGAATACTAGAGGCGACGTCTCGCGAACTAGTATTCTCTTTCACATGTGCTTACTTTTCACTCAGTGAAAACCAAAACCAAAACAAAACCTCGGTCACTCATCCAAGTAACCGGAACGTTTCTAAATCATTTAGGAGAAAATATTTTCCTTTACCAATTCTTTAATAAAACCTTTAGGAAATTCGTTTGCTTTTGAAATCCTTGATGGAATAAAGTTAAATATTTTCAAAGGGGTTTCTCCTTCATAGAACACACCGTTCGAAAAGGGTTCCTCTCGTACAAAACTTTTGATCATAAAAAGGTAGTTTCCTTCAACTCAAAATCACTTCAACATTTTTCTAAAAACAAAGATCTTATCCTTCTGAAGTAAGCACTTTAAACAAGGAACTTTTATAAATGAACCCACAACTTTCAAAGTTCTATTCAAGGCTTATTAAGGCTTTTAATCCTTATAGTCATTGGGCACAGACTCAAGTCCGCTTCTCAAACTTCAATCAACAGTAATATATTCACAACAATAATAATATCACAGTTAACGACATATATATATATATATATATATATAATTCATAACACTTCAAAGCAAGAAATGTTCAACTTCAAGTAATAACCACAATAGTTCAAGTAAACAAGTTATTCAAGTATTGGCTCAATATCACAATAATATTCACAACACTCAATTACACACATACACACATGCATATAGTTATTGAATATCCCTAGGCAAGCTCCCCTTACCTTTGAAGACAAGTAAAGGATCCTCGTCTTAATGCTCACGTTAGCTCCAAGATTGTAACTAGCTACTCCATCAAGCAAGCATAGCCGTGTCAAACGTCTCAGAGAGGGAATCCAACAACGTGCAACAATCAGAAATCAAGAAATCAATTACACATGATCAATCACACATTCTAATTTGATCTAAACACTTAATCTTATTACCAAACAAGGTCATTTTCAAATAAAATCATGTTTGGAGCTTAAGCTTCACAATACCATTTGAGGAAACTTTGCTTTGATTAAAGGATCATGAAAATGAACTTGGGAATCATCAACTAAAAGTCCTAATTTCATAAATGCGTACTTAATTTTACCAAACATAACCAATTTCAATAAAAATCGAATTGGGGTTTTAGGGTTCAAAGAACAATTTTGGGAAAATTTGATTTAACTAGAGAATCATAAAATTAACCTTAAAAACCATTAATTACAAGTCCCAAATGCACTAAAACTGAACCAATTTCATGATTAAAGTAAGATTAAAAGTTAGGGTTTCAAAATCAATTTGGGGATTTTTGAATCTAAGCAAAATAGATGAGGTTTTCACTTACCCAAGGAAGAAGGAGATGTCATGATGGTGACTAGGGTGGTTAGCGGCGGCAGTGACGGCTCCAGCATGGTGGAGGCTACAGTTTTCCTAACCAGGAGAGGGGTTATGGACTGCACTTCAAAAGAATGAGAATGAGCCAAACAGAACCGAAAAGCAAAGAGCGGCACAGTGGCCGGAAAGACGTACTGCGACGGCGAGGTGCAGGTGGCACTCGCGGAGGAGATACTGAGACGTGATGGTGGAACAAACAGACTTGTGGGGAAGGAGCTGGTTCTCGGGTTCCTCTCTTCCTCGCGTCGATGCATGGCGGCCGGACGGTGGCTGCAGGTGGAGGGACGTCGTCGGCTGGAAGTGAAGGAAGGGGAGAGGTTGGAGGGAGGAAGAAGAAGTAGAGATGAAAGGAAAGAAAGAAGAGAGGAAAGGGGAGGGTATCGGGTCTGATGAGGGAAAGCAGAGAGTATTTATGTTTTAACTTAACATTTAGTGATAGGTACAAAAATGAGTGATAAAATATTGAGTCTAAAAATATACATGTTTTTCGTTTTTGAATCTAAAAATGAAGGTTGATAAATATATACTTTCAAATTTTGAAATAAAGTAGAGATTGATAGTTGAATTGATCAACTAAGAAAATCCATGGTCCAACATTTAATCTCCGATTAATGTCGAACCAGTTTATTTTCAAATCAAAAATTAAATAGAATGAAAATATGGAAATGCTTTTCTCTTAATCATATTATTTAAAATATTTTTTTGTACTGGTAATAATAGTGACAATAAGGTAAATTATTGTCTAGTAAGCGTACATTCACTGAAATAAGTCAGTGCTAACGCACCCAATAAAATAATTTGAAGAGAGTAATTTAATTACTCAAACTAAACAACATAACAAAATAAACAAAAACATCCAAATAAAATAATTAATCATATGTCTAAAAACTAGGGTGTTACAGCTCACAGATTTCTTCCTCGTGCTTCCAAATTTTTTCTGCCTTCTCACAAGTCCAGTGGCAGCCTTGTGCTCTATATTATTCTTCGATACTTCTTCTTTGGCTTCGGTTGAAGATTGCTAGATTTCTGGTCTCTGTACGCTTCTTTTGTGTGTTCTTCTCATTTTTTTCATGTCCGTTATTTGTTGACCTCACCTCCCTGTGTTCTTCATTTTGTGTCTTAAAAGATTTATTTCTTATTTCTCACATTTCTAATATTTTGATTCTAGGGTTTTATGAAGAATAAGAAACCTTTGTATTTAACTTATAATAGGTCAGTTAGTTGCTCCCAATAATGTAT